>CM055126.1:93421445-94021445 GCA_029206835.1 Rana muscosa
CCCTGCACTGTACACTCCCTCCCTGTATACCCTGCACTGTACACTCCCTCCCATATACCCTGCACTGTACACTCCCTCCTATATACCCTGCACTGTACACTCCCTCCCATATACCCTGCACTGTACACTCCCTCCCATATACCCTGCACTGTACACTCCTTCCCTGTATACCCTGCACTGTACACTTCCTCCTATATACCCTGCACTGTACACTCCTTCCCATATACCCTGCACTGTACACTCCCTCCCATATACCCTGCACTGTACACTCCCTCACTGGCAGACCTGTAGCTCAGATGTGATAGAAGTGTAATGTAACTCCTCCTGGCTCTATACAGGTCTGCCATATCTCTCACTGTGCCCTCCACAGACTGGCAGCTCTGGGTCTATGTCTGCGGAGGTGTCAGTGTGCCCTCCACAGACTGGCAGCTCTGGGTTTATGTCAGTGTGCCCTCCACAGACTTGGGTTTATGTCAGTGTGCCCTCCACAGACTGGCAGCTCTGAATTTATGTCAGTGTGCCCTCCACAGACTGGCAGCTCTGGCTTTATGTCAGTGTGCCCTCCAAGGACTGGCAGCTCTGGGTTTATGTCAGTGTGCCCTCCACAGACTGGCAGCTCTGGGTTTATGTCAGTGTGCCCTCCACAGACTGACAGCTCTGGGTTTATGTCAGTGTGCCCTCCACAGACTGACAGCTCTGGGTTTATGTCAGTGTGCCCTCCACAGACTTGGGTTTATGTCAGTGTGCCCTCCACAGACTGACAGCTCTGGGTTTATGTCAGTGTGCCCTCCACAGACTGACAGCTCTGGGTTTATGTCAGTGTGCCCTCCACAGACTTGGGTTTATGTCAGTGTGCCCTCCACAGACTGGCAGCTCTGGCTTTATGTCAGTGTGCCCTCCAAGGACTGGCAGCTCTGGGTTTATTATCAGTGTGCCCTCCACAGACTGGCAGCTCTGGGTTTATGTCAGTGTGCCCTCCACAGACTGGCAGCTCTGGGTTTATGTCAGTGTGCCCTCCACAGACTGGCAGCTCTGGGTTTATGTCATTGTGCCCTCCACAGACTGGCAGCTCTGGGTGTATGTCAGTGTGCCCTCCACAGACTGGCAGCTCTGGGTTTATGTCAGTGTGCCCTCCACAGACTGGCAGCTCTGGGTTTATTATCAGTGTGCCCTCCACAGACTGGCAGCTCTGGGTTTATGTCAGTGTGCCCTCCACAGACTGGCAGCTCTGGGTTTATGTCAGTGTGCCCTCCACAGACTGGCAGCTCTGGGTTTATGTCAGTGTGCCCTCCACAGACTGGCAGCTCTGGGTTTATTATCAGTGTGCCCTCCACAGACTGGCAGCTCTGGGTTTATGTCAGTGTGCCCTCCACAGACTGGCAGCTCTGGGTTTATGTCAGTGTGCCCTGCACAGACTGGCAGCTCTGGGTTTATGTCAGTGTGCCCTCCACAGACTGGCAGCTCTGGGTTTATGTCAGTGTGCCCTCCACAGACTGGCAGCTCTGGGTTTATGTCAGTGTGCCCTCCACAGACTGGCAGCTCTGGGTTTATGTCAGTGTGCCCTCCACAGACTGGCAGCTCTGGGTTTATGTCAGTGTGCCCTCCACAGACTTGGGTTTATGTCAGTGTGCCCTCCACAGACTGACAGCTCTGGGTTTATGTCAGTGTGCCCTCCACAGACTGACAGCTCTGGGTTTATGTCAGTGTGCCCTCCACAGACTTGGGTTTATGTCAGTGTGCCCTCCACAGACTGGCAGCTCTGGCTTTATGTCAGTGTGCCCTCCAAGGACTGGCAGCTCTGGGTTTATTATCAGTGTGCCCTCCACAGACTGGCAGCTCTGGGTTTATGTCAGTGTGCCCTCCACAGACTGGCAGCTCTGGGTTTATGTCAGTGTGCCCTCCACAGACTGGCAGCTCTGGGTTTATGTCATTGTGCCCTCCACAGACTGGCAGCTCTGGGTGTATGTCAGTGTGCCCTCCACAGACTGGCAGCTCTGGGTTTATGTCAGTGTGCCCTCCACAGACTGGCAGCTCTGGGTTTATTATCAGTGTGCCCTCCACAGACTGGCAGCTCTGGGTTTATGTCAGTGTGCCCTCCACAGACTGGCAGCTCTGGGTTTATGTCAGTGTGCCCTCCACAGACTGGCAGCTCTGGGTTTATGTCAGTGTGCCCTCCACAGACTGGCAGCTCTGGGTTTATTATCAGTGTGCCCTCCACAGACTGGCAGCTCTGGGTTTATGTCAGTGTGCCCTCCACAGACTGGCAGCTCTGGGTTTATGTCAGTGTGCCCTGCACAGACTGGCAGCTCTGGGTTTATGTCAGTGTGCCCTCCACAGACTGGCAGCTCTGGGTTTATGTCAGTGTGCCCTCCACAGACTGGCAGCTCTGGGTTTATGTCAGTGTGCCCTCCACAGACTGGCAGCTCTGGGTTTATGTCAGTGTGCCCTCCACAGACTGGCAGCTCTGGGTTTATGTCAGTGTGCCCTCCACAGACTTGGGTTTATGTCAGTGTGCCCTCCACAGACTGACAGCTCTGGGTTTATGTCAGTGTGCCCTCCACAGACTGACAGCTCTGGGTTTATGTCAGTGTGCCCTCCACAGACTTGGGTTTATGTCAGTGTGCCCTCCACAGACTGGCAGCTCTGGCTTTATGTCAGTGTGCCCTCCAAGGACTGGCAGCTCTGGGTTTATTATCAGTGTGCCCTCCACAGACTGGCAGCTCTGGGTTTATGTCAGTGTGCCCTCCACAGACTGGCAGCTCTGGGTTTATGTCAGTGTGCCCTCCACAGACTGGCAGCTCTGGGTTTATGTCATTGTGCCCTCCACAGACTGGCAGCTCTGGGTGTATGTCAGTGTGCCCTCCACAGACTGGCAGCTCTGGGTTTATGTCAGTGTGCCCTCCACAGACTGGCAGCTCTGGCTTTATGTCAGTGTGCCCTCCACAGACTGGCAGCTCTGGCTTTATGTCAGTGTGCCCTCCACAGACTGGCAGCTCTGGGTTTATGTCAGTGTGCCCTCCACAGACTGGCAGCTCTGGGTTTATGTCAGTGTGCCCTCCACAGACTGGCAGCTCTGGGTTTATGACAGCGTGCCCTCCACAGACTGGCAGCTCTGGGTTTGTGTCAGTGTGCCCTCCACAGACTGGCAGCTCTGGGTTTATGTCAGTGTGCCCTCCACAGACTGGCAGCTCTGGGTTTGTGTCAGTGTGCCCTCCACAGACTGGCAGCTCTGGGTTTATGTCAGTGTGCCCTCCACAGACTGGCAGCTCTGGGTTTGTGTCAGTGTGCCCTCCACAGACTGGCAGCTCTGGGTTTATGACAGTGTGCCCTCCACAGACTGGCAGCTCTGGGTTTGTGTCAGTGTGCCCTCCACAGACTGGCAGCTCTGGGTTTATGTCAGTGTGCCCTCCTTAGCTGTCCTATTGATTGTAGGAGAGCTCGGGGGGCGGGGCTGAGTGGGAATTAGCGGCGTGTAATGAGCTTTCCATATATAAGTAGCTGGGAGCGAAGCGGAGCTTTTTATTCACTGATCGCCATCCAGGGAACAAGAAGTGTCCGGACAAGTGAACTCACAGGACCGGACTTCTCCCACTCACAGGACCGATTGCTGGATTTATCTGGATAGCAGGAGATCGGCCTCCAGGACTTGTCCTCCTCTGTGGATTTTTATCGATCATTCTGCTGGATCTGTACTGGGGATCTGCTCTGGGCACAACCATGGCACACTGGCGATTCTCTACCCTCACCTTGCTCTTAGCGATGTTGCAGCAGGTAATGGTGCCCATTGAAGCCCCATTCTCTAGGCAGCTGGGTAGTCTGTGGTTTCTTAGGCTGACCACACACTATGCAATCTAATTGTACAATCTCCTTCAGATCTACCATCAACTATGCAGTACAAGGACCTACCTGATTGGATACAAATGAAATGGGGGTTGTTTTGGTAAATCTAAAGGCGATTGTACAATCACAATTGTGACGTGTAAGGGCAGCTTTAGATGAGTGATGATGGGATGGTGAGATCTGATCGGAGGCTCTTGTGTATTTCTCTCTAAGGTGTCGGGCTCTGGGGTCTTCCAACTGGAACTTCAGGAGTTTATAAACACCAGTGGGATGCTGGAGAAGGGCGAGTCGTGTTTGCCCAACTGTCGGATCTTCTTCAAGATCTGCCTGAAGCACTATCAGACCGTGGTGTCCCCAGGATCGTGCACATTCGGAAGTGTGGTCACCCCTGTGCTGGGATCCAATTCTTTCATCATTGGCAATATGGAAGGCTTCTCCAACCCCATCAGGCTGCCCTTTAACTTCACCTGGCCGGTAAGAGGCTCCTTCTCTCCACTGGTGGCCATACACCATTCCATGTTATTATCCAAGTGTTGTGAGGTTCAAATCATCAGAGGATTGGGCATAACTTCCCTTCCGATCTTTATTTCAAGTCCATTGGCCAAGGCAGAAAATGATTGTTTTATCAGCAGCACTGAGATACTTTTGTATTTTTGATCAATCAAGATAGAATGGTAAAATCAGAAATGCAATGGGTAACTTATGATGGTATCTTCAACTATCAATCAAAAACCCCCATGTGTGTCGATTAAATGGGCTGTCAACTATAGATTTATGGTTCCCATCGCGAGAGTTTGATCGTAAACAAAGTCATTTGGCCACTTTAAAGGGGGAGTTTGGTTCATTGATGATGCTGGGTATCTATTATTATTATTATTATTATTATTATAATAATAATAATAATAATAATACAGGATTTATATAGCGCCAACAGTTTACGCAGCGCTTTACAATATAAAAGGGAGACAATACAGTTCTAATACAATAAAATACAAGAGGGCCCTGCTCAGAAGAGCTTACAATCTAATAGTCCTTTGCTTGTCTGTTGGGGTGACACATTCAACTGAATACACTAGAATCATTTGAACACGTTTATAAACGCAGTGCATAGACAAAAAAAGTATGTCAAGTTGTAAAGCGCTGCGTAAACTGTTGGCACTATATAAATTCTGTATAATATTAATAATAATAATTTTAAGAATTCTAGTTTACACCTCTGAGATGTGCATTACAAAACAAAAAAAAAAAAAAGTCTGCTGCTTTTTTTTTATTTTTTGCTGTTTGTCCTAAAAGGTTCATGAACACGCCGCAAAAGCATGCAATTGCAAGTCAGTAAAAAATAAAATAAAAAATGATATTGCCAAAACATGCATTGTAAACGCACAGGCAAAACCCACACTGAAGGCAGGGACTGCAGTGTAAACGAGTCCGAAATGTCAGGCACATAATTGTGTGTATTTTGTGTATAAACACCCCAAAGACTGAATGGTTAATTAGAGGCTTATTTACACATTGGGGACAATTCCATGAATTAATCACCAGAGCGAGATATTGATGGCCAATCGCATCCTAAGCAACCCTTGTGACAGATGTTAACAACTTCAGATGGGTTCAAAGTCTGCTGGCACCAGACACAATAACACTGGCATACCCACCCCCATCCCCTCTGCTGAAAATAAACCAAAGAAGCTCGCTTTAATTGAGATCTAGGCAGTAATGCTATACGCAATTAGATTAATTAAACAGCACAGGCAAGCGAGAGCATCTCTTTAAAGACTGCACCGTCCGTTTGTTTTCATTGCCGATTATGACGTAGTCCAATGTTTCTTTTGATGTCATTTTCTGCCCTTGCATTAAAAAGTGTTTTTGTGTTTTATTGCAGAAAACCTTTTCCCTGATTATTGAAGCTGTCCATAAACCTTCAGGTAATTTTTATAGACACAAGAGGGCGCCATTGGTCCACCTATCATAACCCCCTGATATATATATATATATATATATATATATATATACACACACACATTTTATAATTAAAAAAGAAAATCAGAAGGTTGGGAAATTAGGGCATTTCATTTAGGACCTGGCCTACAAAAAGAATCTTGACCTATTTTTTTTATTTTTTATTTTTTTTTACAAATCTATTTTACATTAACCTATGTTTTGTTAAAGATCGGAATCAGGCTCCCGCTTTGATATGTATACTTTTTTTTTTTCGTGTATACTTTTTTTTTTTTCATGTTCCTTCATACCTAATCTCGAACACAATTGCGTTTCCTCCAGTTTATTTTTGGCGTGGGAAAGAAGTCCGCTCTTTGGTGAGAAAACCAGAAGTCTGCCAAATCGTCCTGACTGCCTTTTCCTGTATTTTACACCTTTTACAAATTCCGCCCTTTGGAAAAGAAATAATGGCTTTTGGATGTTTTGCTGACATGGAGGAAGAGAATATTTCAACAAAACAATTCTCACGTTGAAAAATTTTCTTGAGACTACAAACTCTGAGACTAGACTGCTCACCTTGGAGTCTCAGCTTTTGATATTGGATTTGTTTTATTTAAGGCAACAAACAAATAATATTACATTAAACATATTTATCTTGATTTGCCTGTATTTTAAAATATAATATTACATATTTTTTTTCTCTAACTCTTATCTACTGGGTTTCTTTGGCTTCCCTTTGGATGTCATACACTTTAGACACACAGAAACTGATCCCCATATTCAAATCAATTCTTTGGGACTTTTTAGGAAGTATTGCAAAATGTAAAGTGAAGAAATTCCAAGTTAAAGCAAAGCAGGGAGACTTCCTCAAATCTTTACAATATCACCCTTTAACTTTGCTTGCTGTTATCAGAAATCATTATTTATTTTTTATATTTTTGTCCTATAGGTTCAAATCAAAATGATATGTTGGTCAGCAAGTTTACCATCCAGAAACCCCTCAATGTTGGTGAAGAATGGTCCACAGATGAGATGTCAGGAGTACACCAGACACAGCTGAAATATTCCTACAGAGTTGTCTGCAGTGAGCATTACTATGGGGAAAGCTGTTCCAGGCTTTGCAAACCTAGGGATGATCGGTTTGGCCATTACGTCTGTGAATCAGATGGCAGCGTATCGTGCCTCAAGGGTTGGAAAGGAGAATATTGCTCAAAACGTAAGTTGTATTTTCCTCACAAGGAAAAAGCTTTACACCAGCCATTCTCAACCAAGATTCTGTAGGGTTCTTCTAGAGGTGCTTAGGAGTTCCTTGAGCTGTGATGGATTGACCTCCCATTTGATGGTGCTAGCATAATTCCAGGGTCATCATCACTTGGCAAAGCCTTATTAGCTGCTTTTAAGGGTGACATTCTGACCACCAGCATCAGGGACCATTTTGATCACCACTGTCAGGGGTAGGGTGACCACGTGTCCCGGATTGCCCGGGACAGTCCCGCATTTTGCAGGTCTGTCCCGGGCACATTCATTCCAGGAGAATACAGTGTCCCGGAATGAAACTGACACAGCCACCCCCCGGGCCAATCTGATGCCCCCAAAAAAGGCCGCCACATCACCGCTTTACTCACTGACAGTACTTGTCCTGGCCGGGAATGTCTGGAGGAGCACAATCCTGCCCCCTGCTTGTGATTGGAGAAATCACAAATCCCACCTCTGTGTCCAATCACTGTGCTGTGATTCGTTACAGCACAAGCTGATTTTTGGGAAGGGAGGGTGTCCCTGAATGGTAGTTTGGAAATGTGGTCACCCTAGTCAGGGGCAGTCAGATCATCACCGTCGGGGTACATTCTTCCCCCTGGTCACAAATATAGGGGCAATTTCCCTGGTTCACATAAATTGTTTGGTAGGTAGTGCAGAGTATTACTGACATGCAAAATGCAGTATCAAACTGCCACCAGATATCAGCTCAGTAATAGATGAATTCTGATTGGTTCATGTGGGGTTACTACACTCACTGCTCACTGTGTAACTGAATTGTGTTTTACATATGCATTCTTCGTGAAAATAGCCTGGGGTATGTCGACGACACTCAAAACAGGCATTGTAATATAATACATGAATTTGGAAAAATGGAAAATCACTGGGATTGATATTTAAAAAGCAGTTTCAAAGAAAATAAGAGTCATTGCCCATAGCAACCAATCCTGTTTTAGCTTTTTACTTTTTATGGGCAAATGGAGAAAAGACAGTGGAAATCTTGTCCTTTGGGAAATCCATCAATTCTGCTGCAATGTCAAAGTTCCATTAGTCCTTCCTTATGTCCTTTTTCTGTGTGTGCTTTCACCTTCATGTCATGCATTATAATGGAGATATCAGAATATAAATATTTCATACAGATGTGGTAGATGGTACAACAATTTTCTTTAGACTTAATTTCAATGTTTGCGCGTAACACATAGGAAAGCCCAGAAATGTTATGTGTCCTGTTATGAAAATGCACTGAAGTCCCAGGGCATATATGTGAAACAGCCAGGAGGCGGTATAAACAGGTGGTTTTATGCTGCCCCCCCCCACATGTAGTCGGCACAATGCTTTGTGGCTGCAGTAAAAATGACCCCCCCCCCCCCCTCACTAGGCTCCTGGAACCTTGACCACTACATCCACCCACACCAACTGATGAGACTGAGATGGGCCCTTAACCTGCCCAGCAGCACCCCTGGGCCCCACCATGGAACCTCCACCTTCCTTACCCCTAAAGTGTTTATTGCAATTGTAACAACGGCCTTTCACAACAAGATACTGTACTATCTTCACTGCTTCTTATTGTACAGTATGCACTTGTGCCTAGCGTGCTCTATCACTCCTGCTGTATGTATATTTAGATATTGTTTTGAAAACAAATAAAACATTTTTGACAGAAAAACCTCATCGCATTCAGTGGGCGATCCCACCACTGATAGTGGTCCATTCAAGTGAATGGGGCATACTGCACGTGGTTGCACCATGGTGGTTTGGCCTTTTTAGGATTATAACAGGGTGGTGAGAAGGTGACAGCATTCACTAGGGATCGCTTTTCAAAGGGGCTGCAATGGGGGCCTTGGGAACGAATGTGATTTTCAATTAAAACAGAAAAACACAAGCACTTTATTGCATGAAAATGGACAATATAATCAGTCCTGATTTATGAAAAATAGCTCATGCCAAAGCTACTAGTACAGTATATACATCATCCCAAATCTATTCTCTAGATTGTAAAAAAAAAAAAAAATGATCGGTTACTGTTCTGCCCTACGAAACCTAATTCTCTAGCAGTTCTCGTACTGTAGTCTAATTTAACACACAATTTAGCATCCTTTAGGCACAAGAACACCTGCCAACATGGAAAGGCTGTCATTAGTCCCACGACAGATCCTCGCTCTGCGTCTCATTCAGCTGTTCATTAAGAAAAAATGAAAGGGTAATGTGCTGGCTATAGAAAGCAGGAGAGTTTGTGTGATCACACATTCTGCCCAGGGCTTTCCCTTTTGTCAAATAAAGAATCCATCTAATTAATCTAATGAACTAGTAGTAACATTTCATTTTTTAAAGAAAAATCAAGGATGTTTTACTTATGCGTGCTTTCTGTGCTCCCCCTGGCACATATGCTGTTAATATGACAGATTTGAGGTGGTCATTTATGAAAAGCAAACCAGCGAAGGAGACGGCCATTGTTAGTGAGGCCATCCAAGTGCAGCAGCTTATTTATTTATAGGTTGACGTACTGTAAAGACACAGGGCACAGAATAACCACACCTCGAAATACAATTCTGGAAGATAACAGTCTAGTATGTCTCTGAATGTAATGAAGAACTGAGCCTGTACAAATGTATATTTAAACATCCTAGACTTCATAGAATTAACCTGTTGGCCCGCCATGTAAACCATATATGTAGTGGCAAGGAAAGTGGGTGATGGCTTGAGGTTTTGTGCGGAGAACACGCTCCCAGCACACTGATTGAGCGGTCACCCATGTCTCTCAGTGAAGGTTTCTAGAGGAGTCAGAGGGACTGGGCCAACCATAATACAGAAGCAGCACTGCCTCCTGGGGGCTATTGAAGTGGGCTGTAATAAAGAGGAACTAAACCCTCCTATCATTTTTAGCCAAGGAAGCTGCCATCTTTGCCTCTGTCTGATCTGCAACTGCCCTGGTTCTGTACATGTGATCAGTTATGACACCAGCCATTTGATGGCTTGACAGTTTAGTTGAGAAAACAAGCAAATGTGACAGTTGTCACTAACTGTTTTTTGAAACCGTTAAATCGATGGATTTAGTTCTGCTTAAGGCTCGGTTCACACCTAAAGCAGCTGCGGATTGCACAGGAACGCTGTGCGTCCCCGTTCTCCATTTCAGGGCCGAATCTGTGCCTGAATTCAACCCTGAAATGGAGCCAAAGACGCACAGACGTGCAGTGTGCTCCGCAGCCGCCCCGGATATATGTGAACCGGCTCCATAGAGAGCGGGTCTCCTGCTATGCGGATTGGATGCGGAGAAACCCGCATTCAATTCACATAGGTGTGAACCCAGCCTTAAGGGGTTAAAGATATTTTAAAGCAGATCTCAAGGAATTATCTTTATTGCCAACCTACATTGGTGTATCTTGTAACAGAGTAATTATCCATATCAGTATGTCTGGAGGGATGCTGGGGATGCAAAAAAATCACTGAATAGTCCATGCTACATACAGTGTTCGCTGTGATCTGCTGGGTCCTATGCCAAGCAACTTCCCCTGTGCACATAGGGAGCTGCTCACTTGGCGCAGCCACTATTGAGAAAACACCATTTATTTATTTTTTATATGAATACAAGGCAACATAGAAAGTGTACTGTGGTTGGACAAGGTGAAGAAGGACAGTGATGTTATGATCTACCCTCCTCCAATCCGAGAACGTCTTGTATTAATTGAAAAAAAAATTGTGTTTTCTGAATGGTGGAGTTGCTGAGCGAGCAATTCCCTGTGTTCAGAGGGAAAGCTGCAGTAGGACCCGGAAGATCACGAGAGAGAGAGAGAGAGCGAGAGCACACCTTATATCTGGAGTGATCTTCCGGGTCCTATTGCGGCTTTCCCTCTGAATATGGAATGGAATATAATTACATTGTGCCAAGCTGGACCAATGTAAGCGGGCAATAAAGATAACTCCTGGAGTTTGGCATCAATATAAACTTTTGATCTGTGAAATAAAATTTTCTTCACATGACTTTCATGGTTTGTACTCTGGTTTGGCAGCACTGTAGTGAGCCTAGAGTGCAAAGAGCCACCGTGTACCATAACTCAAGCCTAGTACACACGGCCGAGATTCTCGTCAGGAAAAAATCCGTCGTTTTTCCTGACGAGATTCTTGACAAGAATCTTGTCCCGGCCGAGTGTACACACTCGGCCGCGGTCGTTCTTTTGAATGGAACGAACGCGGTGACGTCATCGACTACGACGAGCATGCGCTCATTACATTCGATGCCGCGGGTTTCCACAGCGACAGGTAAGTATACACACTCTCGGGTTTCTCGTCGGGAAACAGGCCGACAAGAATAATAGAGAGCAGGTTCTCTATTTTTCTCGTCGAGATTCTGGGCAGTTTTCTTTATGAGAAACCTGAAAGCCTCGTACACACGCACGGTTTTCTCGGGAAGAAAGCTCTGCCAGCAGTTTTCTTGTCGTTTCTTGCCGAGAAAACTGGTCGTGTGTACGAGGCCTCATGCCACGTACACACGACCGTTTTTTAATGATGAGAAAAATGCAATTTTTTTAAAACGGTCATTAAAAATGATCGTGTGTGGGCTTCAGAGCATTTTTCACGACGTGAAAAATGGCCATGAAAAAATTGGAACATGCTCTAATTTTTCTCGTCGTTTTTCTCGTCATGAAAAACGGCCGTGTGTGGGCTTTAACGACGTGAAAAAAAATGTGCATGCTCAGAATCAAGTATGAGACGGGAGCGCTCGTTCTGGTAAAACTAGCGTTCGTAATGGAGATAGCACATTCGTCACGCTGTAACGGACTGAGGAGCACGAGGCTGAAAAGCGTCAATCGTCTCTCAACAAACTTTACTAACATTAAGGGTGGCGCCATCCGAATGGAACTTCCCCTTTATAGTGCCGTCGTACGTCACCGCGATTTACTCGAACATTTTTTTCCACGATAGTGTGTAGGCAAGGCAGGCTTGAGAAGAATCACGTTGAGAAAAACGCTGTTTTTTTAATGACATTAAAAGCGTTTGTGTGTACACCGCATTAGACTAAAAAATGCGATTCCACTTTTCATCAGTGTAGTAAAATGTCATTGGTAATTGGTTGCCAGGGGGTAGCTGCTGTTTCATCATTGAAAGCTGGACTCCACGATAAAAAAATATTCGCTTTTGGCCTGTGTATTCTTACTTGAATTTTGGTGTGCTTTGTGTAATTCCTCCAAATCTGTGCAAACTTTGCCTCTGTGGAGGAGCTTCCTTTATAGTAGAGCTGACGCTGCACTGAAAGGGTTAAACACTTGTTTCTGTTTCAATTAGAACTACAGGCAAATAGAAAAAAATCTTTCAAATAGGGTAAGGAAGGGTTATATTCTCTGTAGGATTTTTTTTTTTCCATCTGTGTCCCATTGGGGAGATTTACCTTCAAGTGGAGTTCCACCCATAAATGGAACTTCCGCTGATCAGATCCCCCCCCCCCCCCCCTCCCCTCTGGTGCCATTGAAATTAATGGGGTAGCGCCTCCAAAACGCCGCAAAGAGGCGTTATTGCGGGCGTTTTTAACCCTTTTTCGGCAGCTAGCGGGGGTTAAAATACCCCCGCTAGCGCCCGCAAATCGCGGCAAAAACGACGGTATAGTGGCGCTAAAAATAGTGCCAACTATACCGCCAGCGCATCCAGCGCCTCAGTGTGAAAGTAGCCTTACTTACCCAATCCTCAGCAGCTCCTCCAGGCTGTAAGACCCGTTCCCACAACCTCTAATCCTCTATGCTCTGGCAATGGACTGCCCCTCAGTGTTCTCCCATCCAGTAAAGAGCTGTGGTCCCTGCATTGTACTTGATGATGTCAGAGGACCTGTGATCACCAGAGCATAGAGGAGAAGAAGCTTAAGGCAATTTTCTGGGGGGATAGAGAAAAGAGAGGGATGTAACCCCTGTCAGTTTTTGCTGTGCTCTCTTGGGGAGATTTCCCTTCACTTCCTGTCCCTTAGCCAAGAGAAGAAATGAGAGGAAATCCCTCCAAAGTGAGAAAATCCCTGGTTGTCACCAGAACTCATGTCCCCATTGGAAGATTCCCCTCTATTCCTATTCTAGTGACAACGTCAAATTGTGGATTTTTTTTTCTCCCACTCATGGTGATAACAGTAAAGAAGATAAGTAAAGAGATCTCCCTATTAGGGGTACAGACAGCAATAAAAACCTGACAGGTGTTCTAATCCCTCTACAGTCAATCCAAAACAAAATAAAAGGTTTAAGGAATAACGGTGAGCTATGAGGCATGATCAGATCTTAGTCTGATCCCATGTGACGCGATCACTGTACTTGACCAATAATCTGTGGCCGAGGAATTCCCTGACCCGCTGCTTGTACAGCATAGGCGTGCGCACAGGGTGTGCCAGGTTTGTCTGGGCACACCCTAATCACCATGTGGGGCACAAATTCCCCCTGTTTAAACCCCTGATATTTCACCAAAGCCCTCTAATGGGGCTCCTAAAAAACTGGTAAAAAAAAAAAAAGGTAAAAATAATAAAAAATGTAATAAAAACTACTGACACCACCCATTGCTCTGCTGATACCAATCTCTGCCCTGCTGACACTGTCCACTGCTCTGCTGATACCAATCTCTGCCCTACTGACACCATCCACTGCTCTGCTGATACCAATCTCTGCCCTGCTGACACCATCCACTCCTCTGCTGATACCAATCTCTGCCCTGCTGACACCATCCACTCCTCTGCTGATACCAATCTCTGCCCTACTGACACCATCCACTGCTCTGCTGATACCAATCTCTGCCCTACTGACACCATCCACTGCTCTGCTGATACCAATCTCTGCCCTGCTGGCACTGTCCACTGCTCTGCTGATACCAATCTCTGCCCTGCTGGCACTGTCCACTGCTCTGCTGATACCAATCTCTGCCCTGCTGGCACTGTCCACTGCTCTGCTGATACCAATCTCTGCCCTACTGACACCATCCACTGCTCTGCTGATACCAATCTCTGCCCTGCTGACACCATCCACTCCTCTGCTGATACCAATCTCTGCCCTACTGACACCATCCACTGCTCTGCTGATACCAATCTCTGCCCTACTGACACCATCCACTGCTCTGCTGATACCAATCTCTGCCCTGCTGGCACTGTCCACTGCTCTGCTGATACCAATCTCTGCCCTGCTGACACCATCCACTCCTCTGCTGATACCAATCTCTGCCCTGCTGACACCATCCACTCCTCTGCTGATACCAATCTCTGCCCTGCTGACACCATCCACTCCTCTGCTGATACCAATCTCTGCCCTGCTGACACCACCCATTGCTCTGCTGATACCAATCTCTGCCCTGCTGACACCATCCACTGCTCTGCTGATACCAATCTCTGCCCTGCTGGCACTGTCCACTGCTCTGCTGATACCAATCTCTGCCCTGCTGGCACTGTCCACTGCTCTGCTGATACCAATCTCTGCCCTGCTGGCACTGTCCACTGCTCTGCTGATACCAATCTCTGCCCTGCTGGCACTGTCCACTGCTCTGCTGATACCAATCTCTGCCCTGCTGACACCATCCACTGCTCTGCTGATACCAATCTCTGCCCTGCTGGCACTGTCCACTGCTCTGCTGATACCAATCTCTGCCCTGCTGGCACTGTCCACTGCTCTGCTGATACCAATCTCTGCCCTACTGACACCATCCACTGCTCTGCTGATACCAATCTCTGCCCTACTGACACCATCCACTGCTCTGCTGATACCAATCTCTGCCCTGCTGGCACTGTCCACTGCTCTGCTGATACCAATCTCTGCCCTGCTGGCACTATCCACTGCTCTGCTGATACCAATCTCTGCCCTGCTGGCACTGTCCACTGCTCTGCTGATACCAATCTCTGCCCTACTGACACCATCCACTGCTCTGCTGATACCAATCTCTGCCCTGCTGGCACTGTCCACTGCTCTGCTGATACCAATCTCTGCCCTGCTGGCACTGTCCACTGCTCTGCTGATACCAATCTCTGCCCTGCTGGCACTGTCCACTGCTCTGCTGATACCAATCTCTGCCCTACTGACACCATCCACTGCTCTGCTGATACCAATCTCTGCCCTGCTGGCACTGTCCACTGCTCTGCTGATACCAATCTCTGCCCTGCTGGCACTGTCCACTGCTCTGCTGATACCAATCTCTGCCCTGCTGGCACTGTCCACTGCTCTGCTGATACCAATCTCTGCCCTGCTGACACCAATCTCTGCCCTACTGACACTATTATGCACATGCGCACACACACATATGTGTTAAAGCTTTGAGGTGCACACCCTAATGCAGTGATGGTGAACCTTGGCACCCCAGATGTTTTGGAACTACATTTCCCATGATGCTCAACTACACTGCAGAGTGCATGAGCATTATGGGAAATGTAGTTCCAAGACATCTGGGGTGCCAAGGTTCACCATCACTGCCCTAATGCCATTGGCTGTACACACCTATGATGTACAGTATATGGCCACGTGGGCCCAGTACAGAGATCACCTCCTGGCGGGATTGGCATTGGGATCTGGACACACCTGAAGCTCCTCCCACAATTTGAAATGTGGTGTAAGGATTGTAATACATGACCATGGCGGCTTCTGAGATAAAGAGGCTGGTAAGACGCCACTGAAGAAGAAACACTTCTAGGATGTGATGGTGGCAGAGTGACGCTGGTTTGTCATTTATGGGGACACAAAGACAACATCAGCCCTGCATGACAACCAATCAGCCTCTTCCTTTCATTTTTAAAGCCTAACTGAACAAGCTGAAGCTAGAAGTGGATTGGCTCCAGTCTAAATTGCAGATGGAGGGTTTCCCTGTCGTGATCTATTGGGAAGGTGACATGAGGCCATCAGCTGTGGGGTGTTTTTTTTGTCAATGGGAAGAAGGAAGAGCGTGATGACGATGAAGCAATAGTGGAAAGCACGTCAGTCACTAGAGGCCATTTCCAGTTTTCATGTCGGATGAGTCATCAGTGGATGGAAAACATTCACATAAACAGCGAGCAGTGCAGTGTTTGCTGTGTAAACACCTTATTATGGGACAACGCAGAGCAGCCTGCTTTCTTGGATCAGCTTAGTCTGTGTACATCACTGACACGTGATCACTCTTTACTTCTCATCGATCACCACAGAGTCAAGTATTGATTGACTATCGGGTGGGCGGGGTCGGCGTTGCCAGAGTCCGGGGGGCGGGGCCGCTCGCGTGGCTGAGGGTCAAGTGTAATGTGGCGGGACGCGTGCGGCGCTGTCGGGGAGGCACGCGCTCTCATTGTTGTGGTTGGCTTTAGCCGGAGGGGAGAAGCTGAGAGAACAGCTGTAGTCAGGAGAGAGACGACAGTCAGGAGCAGCTGTTCTCTCCGGGGGGGAGGCCTTGTTCACAGTCAATCAGCCATTAAATGAGGCCCTTGTAAAATCAATGTGACCCGAGTGTAGAACGGCCAGACCAGCTCTATGAACTACGACACACGTCTCTCTGTATGAGGCTTCTCTCAGAATGTTCATAAGGGGGTGACTCCCCTCACTAATAGGCTCCATTCACACCTGACAGCTTCGGACATTTTTTTAGGTGTTTTACACTTGAACCTTTAAGGCCCCTTTCACACTGAGCCACCTTAGCGCTAAAGTGGCGCTTGTTTAAGAGGCACCTTTGCGCTGCTTTTTGGCTGCTAGCGGGGCACTTTTAACCACAAAGAAGGGGTTAAAAACGCCCATGTTGTGGCGCTGCCTATTCATTTTAATGGGCAGGGTGTTTTTGGAGTGCTATATACAGCGCCCCCAACCCGCCCCAAAGATGCTGCTTGCAGGACTTTTTCCTAACGTCCCGCAAGCGCACCGCCCGAGTGTGAAAAGACACTGAAATTAATTGGAGGCGGTTTTCAGGCGTTCTTTAGAGGCTATTTCTAGCACTAAAACACCTGAAAACCGCCTTTAGCGTGAAAGGGGTCTAATGGAATGCGAACTACAAGGCGCAGGGTTTTCATGCATTTCCATTGAAGTCTATGGAGCCAAAACACTGCTCTTGCCCATTGAAATGAATGGGCAGCGTAGCTAAACCACCGGCAAAGCGCCCTTTTTTGGCCGCTAGCGGGGGTTAAAAGCGCCCTGCTAGCGGGCGAATACCTCCGCAAATATGACGGTAAATCGCCGCTAAAAATAGCGGCGCTTTACTGCTGACGCCACCCGCGCCCCAGTGTGAAAGCAGCCTAATGGAAATCTAAAGAGCATACTTATTTTAAAAAATCATAGTTCATCCAGAAAACACTAATCACCTGCGAATGCCGCCCTGAAAGTGCTTGTAAACCGCTGGCTTTTTTTTTTTTTTTTTCCTGCAAGGTAGTCATAATGTGCTAGTATGCATCAGCATAGTAGCACATTATGTGAAACTTTCCTTAAAACAAATCTGTTCCAGCTGCTTCCGGGTTCACGGGCTCTGGCTCTGTGACTGGCCGGAGCCACGATGACGTCACTCCCACGCGTGTGGGAGCCGCCATTCACAGCAGAGGTGGCCGTTCCTTCAGAGCGCATGCGCCAGTGATGTCACTGGCTGCATGTAATGTAAATTTATTTTAATAGTCAGGTATGGAAGGTTACTTTACTTTTCAAGAACAGTCCACCATGTTTTTCCCCTCATCAAAGTTGACCGCTGACTGCGCTGCACATGCGTGAACCCATCCCAGCCACAACTAAGGTGGCCAGAGAGTGACCACTGCGCATGTGTGGCCCCCGCAGGAGAGACAGGAACTGGCTGGGATTGTAAAGAAATGGAAGTGCATGTGTGCGAGACCCACCAGCCCTCAGGAAGACAGAACGAAAGAGAGCCCCAGCTAAACAAATAAAACCTATGAAGGAAAATGGTCATAAGAGAAGGTGGGGAAAGGAGGAACCCAGTGGCGGTGCGTCCATAGAGGGCGCCGGAGCGCCGCCCCCTCTCGCTCCCGCACCGCCACTGAAAGACAATATACAGATTCATGCATTGCATGAATCTGTGTATTGTCACCGCTGCCGCGCTGCCCACTATACATATGGCCGGCCTCCTGGTGAGCGCCGGCCATATGAATTAGAGCGGCGGCCGGCGGTGGGTGGAACTTGAAAGTGTCTATCAGAGCCAGCGGCTCTGATAGGCTTTCCGAATACAGCTCTCACGCTGTATTCGGCTTCCAAAAACTCCTCCCAGGTACGCACGGGGGTGCGTTCCTGGAAGAAGACTGTGTGGAAGTTTCAGCCAATCAGGTTCACCGGATCTGGTTACCGGTAACCTGATTGGCTGAAGCGACATCGAGGGCGGGAGAACACATTGAGGACGGCGCGGACCGAGGAAGGTAAGTGCAGGGCTGGGGGGGGGACAGGCTGCATTTGGGGGACAAACTGGCTGAATATGGGGGGAACTGGCTGTATATGGGGCACAAACTGGCTGAATATGGGGGGAACTGGCTGTATATGGGGACACGCTGGCTGTATATGGGGGACAAACTGGCTGTATATGGGGACAAACTGGCTGAATATGGGGGGAACTGGCTGTATATGGGGGACAAACTGGCTGTATATGGGGGACAAACTGGCTGTATATGGGGGACAAACTGGCTGTATATGGGGGACAAACTGGCTGCATGGGGGGAACTGGCTGTATATGGGGACAAACTGGCTGTATATGGGGGCACACTGGCTATATATATGGGGACAAACTGGCTGTATATGGGGGCACACTGGCTATATATATATGGGGACAAACTGGCTGTATATGGGGGCACACTGGCTATATACAATATATGGGGACACACTGGCTGTATATGGGGGCACACTGGCTATATATATGGGGACAAACTGGCTGTATATGGGGGCACACTGGCTGTATATGGGGGCACACTGGCTGTATATGGGGGCACACTGGCTATATATATATATATATATATGTGGGCACACTGGCTGTATATATATGGGGGCACACTGGCTGTATATGGAAACAAACTGGCTGTATTTGAGGGGGCAAACTGGTGGCGTTTGGGCACAGTGGCTGCGTTTAATGGGCACAGTGGCGGCAATTGATTTTTTTTTTTTTTCAGTTTGTTTGCGCCCCCCCAAAAATTTTGCGCACCAGCCGCCACTGGAGGAACCCCTACAGAAAAGACCACGGCTTAGGTGCACCACAAGATAAATAGCATTTCTATTTGGAAAACTCCTCTCCAAAAGACCTCCAGAAAAGGCTCCCTACCTTGTCAGTGCGTTTAGCAACCTAAAGCTGGCCAAACACCTGTAGATTATCTGCAGATTTTCTATGGTCAGATGGAAAAAGTGGAACAGATTCCTCCATCTACACTGAACTGTGTGGATGGAAGAATCTCCCACTGGCCCAAGCTTCCATATCTTGCTAGTCGGCCCGCTGGCTCTCACAATACCTGAACATTCTGATTGGATGCAGGCATTGTTTAGGTTGAGAGCCAGCGGGGCCGACTAACATGATACTGAAGCTTGGCCCAGTGGGAGATTCCTCCATCCACACAGTTAATATACATGGAGAAATCTGTTGCACTTTTTCCATCTAACCATTGAAAATCTGCAGATAATCTATAGGTGTATGGCCAGTTTAAGATGCTGGACTGCGCCTGGGAGAGGCTGTACCCATGCAGATGCCAACTTACGGTAGTTGATAGACGTAGGATCTACTGTATCTCATTTTTGTACTACAACAGTCTGTGGGTGAAGGTCTTGAGGACAAAAATAAGAATGTGGCAGATCTCACTCTTTCCTTTTTCTAGATGAAAGTGATTGTAAGGGTTTGTTATGTTATACTTACCTGCTCTTTGCAATGATTTCTATAGAGCGGCCCTAATCTTCTTCTGGGGTCCCCAGCAGGCGATGTCCGCTCCTCTTCTCTGTGTGCCCACATAGCAAAGCGTATGCTGTGGGGCAGACGTGCGGGCTTAATCCCAATCTGGTCTGTGCTTCCTGCTCACAGGATTTGACAGGTACCTGATCCCACTTCCAGCTCAGATTGCTGTGGTGATCTGATCCAGAAGTTCGGCCTCCCTTCCTTCCTCTGCAGTCTTCTGAGATACATAACAGGTCCCAGAAGACTACGGGACCATTCACAAGGCGCACTGCATCTTGCGCATGCGCGGTAAGAAACAGGCTGTGAATTAATAAAAAAAAAAAAACCTTTAAAACACTCAAGCGTGAACAGGACCTTTTACAGATTTAGGCTACATTCACACCTCAGCGTCTTGAATCATTGGCAGATTTGCCGCGATTCTGCCCACCATTTCAAAGCGCCCAGATGTGAATGACCAATTGCAGAAGGCACATTTGAGATGCCACTCATTTGAATATCACCTAAAATCGTGGTGCGCTTCTGCTGCGATTGTCATGCTGCAATTGCAGCAAATCGCATCCCGCCCAAAAACAGTTCCGGCGCTATGCTTTGTGCGATGCAGTTTATTCTGATTGCAGCATGATTTATCGCTCCAGAACTGCGATTTTAGGTGCCATTCAAATGAATGGCATCTCAAATGTTTCTTCTGCAATTGGTCATTCACTGAGATGGCCGCTCCCCACCCCTACACAGCTCAGCGCTCCAGTGAGCGTGGAGGAGCACGCTCACTGGGTACATTTGGGTACATCGTTGCATGACCGTGCAATTGTCACTTAAAGTAACAGTGCAGTATCGCAAAAAATGGTCTAGTCACAAAGAGTGGTAAATTTTCTGGAGGTCAAGTGGTTAACTTCTACAAGATGCATTTTACAATGGAAAACCAAGGCTCTTTTAAATGGTGAAGGGAACTAGAGACTTTGTAAAACATCTCCTATATGGTACAAAGGGGTTGGATTTATTATTATACAGGATTTATATAGCGCCAACAGTTTGCGTGGCGCTTTACAACATGAGGGCAGATAGTACAGTTTCAATACAGGAGGAATCGGAGGGCCCTGCTCACTAGAGCTTACAATCGAGGAGACACCGTATATACTCCAGTATAAGCCGAGTTTTTCGGCACATTTTTTTGTGCTGAAAATGTCCCCCTCTGCTTATACTTGAGTCACCTTTTTGCGCCTGATCTCCCGAAATTTGCGGACCCGGTACCGGCCCGCCGTAGGTCCCCTGGACCCCAACCTTGCCACTCTTTCTCTACAAGTGTGCAAAGTTTGTTGTTCAGGGGATCTACGGCCGGGGAGCACTGATTTTTCAAAGCCGGGCCCCCCTTCCATAGACTCCCATGTTAAACAGTAATTTCTCCTGTGATATTGGGGACCCGGTACCAGACGGTCTTAGGTCTC
Source organism: Rana muscosa (assembly GCA_029206835.1). Classification (NCBI taxonomy): domain Eukaryota; kingdom Metazoa; phylum Chordata; class Amphibia; order Anura; family Ranidae; genus Rana; species Rana muscosa. The sequence goes on from CM055126.1 coordinate 93,442,730, forward strand.
CTAGGCCCCAAACTTGGCACACATGTAGCCTCATTTGTTCTTTACAAGTGTGCAAAGGTTGTTGTCTAGGGGATCTACGGCCGGGGAGCACCGATTTTTCAAACCAGGCACCCCTTCCATAGACTCCCATGTTAAACATCAGTCTAGTCATGGGCACAGTGAGGCATGGGCACAGTGAGGCATGCAGATGGACACCCTAGGCTAATGCCGCGTACACACGATCGATTTTTTTCGACAGTGAAAACACCGTCGAGAAAATCGACGTGAAAAACAAGGAACAGCTTGTTCCCCCCACACACGGCCGTTTTAAATGACATTTTTTTTTTGGTCGAAAAAAACGACCGTGTGTGGGCTCCCCGGCAGTGTTTCCCTATGGGAAAACTGCCGCGGAAAAAAACAACGGGAATCACGACGAGAAAAATTAGAGCATGTTCTAATTTTTCTCGTTGTGATTAATGCAGTTTTTCCCGTCGCGAAAAACGACAAAAATCCCACAGACGATCGTTTTTCTCGTCCAAAGGAAAAAATGAAATTTTTCTCGATGAGTATAATGCCGCGTACACACGATCATTTTTCTCGAGTCAATACGTTTTCCCATTTTTTTTTGTGGTAAAATTAGGTGCCTCGGCTTATATTCGGGTCGGCTTATACTCGAGTATATACGGTATATATTTATTACAGATATCTAACCGCAGAGGTGCATTGCATTAAAGTATGCATTTTGTGCACCTTAACCGCAGGCAACCTATGCAAAACAAATGAGCTTGCAATTCACCTCAATGAAAATCCCCAAAATGTACCTGCATGTCAGTGCATTGTGCTGCAGCACACTTCTGCTGGTAAGGTGCACAGGGATTCAGAATGAATGGCACCACTCCAAACGAACACAAGTTGCATGCTATGCCAAGTGTTTCAGGACAGCATGCAGAACTGAGCCTTAAGCCCATACACACGGTTGGACTTTTTGACAACAAACTTCTAAATTCCCAGGTTTTCAAAAAAATCCTACCGTGTTTACGCTCCATCGGACAAACTTTTTCGTTTTTCATCGGACAAAAGTTCGCTCTGCAAACGGACAAACTTTTCGGCAACAAAATTCCTACGGTGCAAAGTCCTGCCATGTGTACAGAAATCCATCGGACTTTAGTCCGAAGTACAAATACGCATGCTCAGAACCAATGTTAAAGTCAACCAACAATAGCAGAAGTTGACCAAAGGGTGGCGGTAAAGAGCAGAAAAACCACGTGATTTTGGGAAAGTTTGCTGAAAAAGTCCTGCCGTGTGTATGCATACCAAGTTCACAGTCAACGCCCTTCAAACAAAAATCCCCCAAAAAAAAGATTGTTTGAAGTCCGACTGTGTGTATGAGGCTTTTTTATGCACTGATTTACATACTGTATATTAACATCAGGAGCATACAATGTAAGGTCCCTACCTCACAATCATTAATACACTTTGAATGTGTTATCCAGCCCCAAAAGCAACTATACTAAAATAGTTTGCTCCTGTCCACTGGGCTTGATCCTGTGAAAACCAAGCTTCAAGCTACAGGTGTCTGAACGCTCATATGTGAACAGCCACCATTAAAATACATTGGATTTAGGATGTTGAGAGTTAACAAAATGCTCAGGTGTGAATTGTGCCTTACGGGTTTTATTTGCTTCCCCTTCTTGTCTGTCTCTGTGTTTCATATTTTTGTCTGTAGCAGCAGTTTGTCAGATCATGTAGTCTTCTTCCTTATTTTACTACTGCTGAAATAATATCAATTGGAAAATAAGCCACCTCATTCTCTGAGATACCTCCTATATATATATATATATATATATATATATATATATTTATATTTTTTAACATACCGGTCTGCTTATTGATGTAAAATATATAATATATAAGACAAACCGGTACAACATACAATATTAACCATAATTAAAAATTGTGTTTCCATAGCAATATGTCTGGATGGGTGCAGCGAGCAAAATGGTTTCTGCAACAGCCCTGGAGAATGTTCGTAAGTACTACCTATTCTACTGTATAAACCTACACAAAAAGTGACCATTCATTTTATATTCTATAAACTGGGCAAGCTGGTCTGGGTTTTTTTTTTTTTTTTGTCTGCACGTATTAAGGAAAATGAATGGATTAGTTCATACTATTGTTGGCTATAGTTTTTTGTTGATTTATGGTGAACACAAAGATTGTATCTCAGGAAAATGAGTAATCCCTTTGTGATAGTTTGTATATAATTCTGAGAACATTTTGCATTTTACTAAATCACATCCTGCCTTTTATTTTTACAAGTCACTTTGCATATTTCATATAATATTGATGTCTTTAGGGTGACGTCATTAAGTATTTACTCATTTTATCACCTTATACACTACAGCTATATGCTACGTTCCTAGGCTTAGCCTAATTATAAAAAAAATAAAAATAAAATGTATTTAATATAAAAAAAAAAACAAAAAAAAACCTTATTATGCATCCCAGTCTAAGCTGCAGTTTTTGAATTAGTTGCTTCTGGGTTACTGCATGTGTTTAAATCCTCCTTATACGTTTTCTAACTTCTCATCACAATGGGCAGCGATTGATGTTGTTTTCTCCTCTTATGCAGATGTCGCCCTGGCTGGCAAGGTCGTTTCTGCAATGAGTGCATTCCCCACAATGGATGTAGACATGGTACATGTCAGAATCCATGGCAGTGCATTTGTGATGAAGGCTGGGGTGGCCTTTTCTGCGACCAAGGTAAGTGTACAGTTTGGATTTTTTTACCTGCTTTTATAGTTATTGTTAAAGTGCATCTGTGCTCAGACTATGGACATTAATGTATTTTTATTAACATATTTTCAAACAGTAATAAGTATTTATGAAGAAAGCTATACCTGATGTCTCTACCTGCATGTACAGTGGAACCTCGGATTACGAGCATAATTCGTTCCAGGAGAATGCTTGTAATCCAAAGTACTCGTATATCAAAGCGAGTTTCCCCATTGAAGTCAATGAAAATGAAAATAATTTGTTCCGCATTGACTTGGCGATCAATACCGTATGCGGCCAAAGGTGGGGGGGCGCTGGAGAGCCTCAGAAACGGCCGGAAAGGCCGAGGACAAACTCCGGAAAGGCTCGGGAACGGAGTATTTCGGTGTCTTTCCGGGGATTTCTGAACGGGCGCCGCTCGGCTACGATCGGCTGCAGCGCCCCCCCACCTCAGGCCAAACGCCATACTGCACACCGCTTTGGCCTGAATTCTGCTCGTTTTGCGAGACAACACTCACAAACCGAGTTAGGATTTTTAAAAATACAGTGCTCGTTAACCGCGTTACTCGCAATCTGAGGTTCCACTGTATTGTGAGTTAATTATTTCTCAAAGATCTTTAAAGATCACAACAGACTCTGAAGATTGTTTTCAGTTGGTTCTTAACAGCTCAAAAAACCCTTCTGTGTGAAGGATGACAGGCTGCCAAGTTTCTGCTCTCCACAGAAAATAAATGGGGTGATTTTCAGTGTCTTTGTTGTGAATTTTGAAGAATGAACTGGCATCACTAGGCAGGAAGATAGATGGGTTTAAAACTCAAAGAGGTTCTAACATGTATCTACTCTTTTTAAAGAAGTTGTTAAGGTCTTTGTTCCCACTGGAAAGAGATCTCATCACTTCCTGTCTTTCTAACCTTATTAGGATAGGAAGTAAGAGTAGATTCCTAATAAGGACAAAAACAGTAAATGACGGAGGTTCTAACCCCTTTCCTTTGTATTCAGAACAAACAAACACATTTTGGCTGGATTTGCGTTTTAAATAGGTTTCAGTATTATGCATTAAACCCTAGAAACCTGAAAGGCTCTTTCAGCAGTTTGCTATGAATGATTTCTGATTTACTGCTATAGATGATCTGCTAAAAGGCATTGGGAGACTAGCTTAATATTAATGTTTTACTAATTGATTTGATTTGTTACAGATTTAAACTACTGCACTCATCATAAACCCTGCAAAAATGGAGCCACGTGCATGAACACAGGACAGGGCAGCTACACATGTTCTTGTCGAGCTGGTTATACTGGGGTCAATTGTGAAGAGAAGATCAATGAGTGTGATAGTAACCCCTGCAGGAATGGCGGCAGTTGCACAGTAAGAAAAATATTTATAAATCTGTTACCGAACCTGTGACCTTGTCATTCTTTGCTGTATATTGTAAATATAAAGAGGTATTCCACTTAGTGCCACTGAACAATGTGGCTCTCACTTTTACACTCAAAATTGTACCAGTGTATCACAGATTGACAGCCTGGAGAGCATGCAGAAAAGCATTTAATTACAGGCATGGAAGAAAGTTAGCAAGTGCTGAGCTCTTTAGGCTGCCAGAAAAGAGATTAGTCGGCAGATGGACAATTGGACAGAGCAAATGTGCAGAAGTCGTTTTCCCAGCTTTTTATTATAACTTATAAAATATCCAACACAGCTACATTATACCCAACAGCCATATCTAAAAAAAAGTGTACATTAAGGGAAACTAGATTTTAGGATTTCTGTTATGAAGGTGCTGCCCATGTTGATGTATTAGTGAGGTTAGGCTTGCTAACAACTTTAAATTTGTTCTCAGCAGTATGTCCTTGTTTTCTACCTTCCTTGTTTTTCTAGCAATACAGAGTTGACTTGCTTGAACTAGATTCTCTCTTGCATCTGTTTTCACTATCAACATTCGTAATGCATGTTTACTGCTTTGGGGATCTTTCCTCTTTTGTTTTTAAACACTCTCTGCCATTCCATACTAGTGTATGTTTTGATTTCTCTTAAAGCTCAGCTCCAGCCAAACCTTTTTTTCCTAGAGTAGTGAAGAGGAGTAGGGTTTAATTCATACTTGTTAAAAACATAGGCTGGGAAATAGCTTTTTTCTAATTACCGGTACTTTAGTCGGTATAAAATTAATATTCCTTAAGCATCAGATACCTGATAATTATAATAACACATTTTTCTGTTTTCTCCTAGGATGTGGATAGTGGCTATGTCTGTGAATGTCCACAAGGATATTATGGAACCCACTGTGAACACAGTGTGCTAAATTGTGCAGATTCTCCATGTTTTAATGGTGGTACATGTAGAGAACGAGAGATGGGTGCCAGCTATGCCTGCCTATGCCCGCTAGGGTATACAGGTTCTAACTGTGAAAAGAAAGAGGACAAATGTACAAACAATCCTTGTTTAAATGGTGCGTGTTTTTATAATTAATGTTGTATTCATTTTCTTATTAAACCAACAGCATATTTTAATATTTAAAGCTTCTGCTTTAAGTAAATAACCTTCTTGGAATGCAAGCTTTATGTTTGACACACTAATACACTTATACAAAGCTACATCATTGTTTGAGAACATTGGGCAGCCTTAAGGAGACTTTGACACCTTGCCAATTCAGGGCAAATTGACTGTGTCTCTTCACAGGGTCCCTTTTCCCTCATCTCTGACCTCCTTATACTCACCTTGCCTCTACTCCCTCACTGTTCCTTCCTATCTTAGCTGATACTGAAATCAGCAGTGTCAGTGAACCAGGGGAGCAGTGTGTTACTTCCTTGGTCATGTGACAATGTTTGGGCCTTGTGAGTGGCTGTGAAGCCCGAGGGGAGCACAGCAACTTTGTGGTCCTTGTTTTAATCTCGCCCAGGACACTTCGTGCATGAAATTTGAACATTCTCTCTGTGTTTGCCTGGGTCTCTGTCAGGTACTTTGGTTTCCTACCACACTCCAAAAATATGCTAACAGGTTATTTGGCCCCTGTCTAAATTTTTAGTATTATGTGTGTACAAATTGGGTATGCTAATGGGGAGAGTTAAGGAAAGACCTGGAGACCTACACATTAAAATCACCAGGAAAATTTTATGGAACAGGTCCCCAAGTGTATCAGACATGGTCCCCAGAGATCTGCCCTATACGATCATCAAGAGTCAGACACCAAGCTCAAGGACAATCACAGTGCAGAAGGTCACATGCGCCCCAATACCCAAAGATGCCATATAGTGCACAGACGTTGTCAGGAGCAGAGAGAGGGTTGTAATTCTCCATAAAAATAAATATAAATTTTAAGTCTGTACTCTAACTACTACAAATGAGTGCTGTAATTGTGTCATGGGGGAGCAGGTGAAGAACTGCTGTTAAAAATTTGTCTACAACAGTCTGAGATAATTCATAACTTTAACTGGTGATTCCACCCATTACTGGGCACTGACTACTTCACTATTGGTTTTTGGCTGACTTTTGTCAAGCTAATTCCAAATGCATCTGTAAAATTACATATTTTCCTGTATCTAGTTCATTGCAGAAATACATATTATGGCAGAATGCAATCAGAATAAAAACATACTATTTCAAAGTTAGTGCTGCAGCATTACAAAGTATTGTTCTAAACTTTCACTATTTACAGACTGTAGGTGTTATTTGCCATGAATGGGATTTTGTAAATAAGTGGCCAAGCAATTACCTGCACTGGTTTCTTAGTGGGTGTGCTGGATTTTCTCTGGGTACACTGGAGGATACTGACCCTTTTCTATGCCTTCTGTATTTTCTAGTTATGTGATTTAAAATATATCTAAAGCCAAAAACTATGTTTTTTCATAGTTACATTAATTTTGGGTGGAATAGTAAATAGTACATTTTTTGCTATCTGTGCCTCACTGGGCAGATTTCTCTTCAATTTCTGCCCTATAGACAAAGCAGGAAATCAGAAGGGAAGCCTCTCCAAAGTGAGAGAAATGCCCTATTAGACCATGTCACTGGAACAGGAGTCCTCAGACAAGGATTTCCCCTCACCTCCTGTTATGGTGATGACTTAAACATTTTTGGCTATTGACCTCCCTTTCAGTTCTGGTGATGGTCATTAAAAAAAATAAACGGTGCATCCCCCTAGCAGAGAGTCAGATAAAGAAATGTGTTTAGGCTATATGTATTCCATAATGTTAAATAATTAATATTATATTTGTCCTTAACAGGTGGTCAGTGTTATGTCTTGGGTTACACGCAGCTGTGTCGCTGTCCTTCTGGATACAGAGGCCCAACATGTGCTATTAACATAAATGACTGTGCAAAGAACCCATGTTCCAATGGTGGTACCTGCTATGACTTGCATAGTGACTATGGCTGCATTTGTTCCCCTGGATTTACTGGGAAAAACTGTGATGTAAAATCCATAGATGAGTGTGCTGTGAACCCTTGTAAAAATGGGGGATCGTGTCATGTTGTGCCTTCTGAAAAAAACATTGCTTGTGTCTGTCCCTTTGGGTTCATGGGAAGCCACTGCGAATTCCAGGCTCGGGAATTTCCATGGGTTGCCGTGTTTATGGGTGCTGGTATGGTGGGGCTCCTAGTCCTATTGTGCATGATCTTCATTGTTGTTAGACATTTTCGTCAACAACCAAAGCAAGACACAAAGACGATGAACAATTTATCGGATTTCCAAAAAGACAACCTGATACCAGCCTCACAGTTAAAAAATATAAACAAAAAGAAGGATCTTGAAGTGGATTTTGGTCTGGATAAATCAAACTACAAGCTAAAAAACCATACATTAGACTGTAATATAACCAATGGACTAATTGGTGTTGGCAATGGAATTGGAAAAGGAGACAATTTTTACAATAGTGAGAAATGTTTAGAAGACGAGAAATACCCACTTCGTTTACACAGGTAAGACAAAAAGAAGAAAACATATACCATTTTTGTAATTAATGCTGAATTTACATATAGTCACAATTATCAAAAGAAAAAGGGGCCTTAGTATTAACATGTATTTCTTTAAAGACCTTTCTCTACTGCGTTTTATAACAAGCAATTCATTTGACTTTCCAACTGTAATTTCCCCAGTGAAGCCTTGACCCTTTCCAGCAGTTTTCACTTGACACTCTTTAGTAAAATATTTCTATTCTGATGTATTTATTTTTATGAATTATTGCATTCCCTTTCACCTGTAATTTCTTGGAATATCCATTAGTAACTAGTAAAAGGGATGGAGGGATATTGTTGTGGAGCTAAACTCTGCGATACTTGCCTCTCCTTCAACAGCCTGACATTTGGCCCTGGCATCTTCTACAGCCGTCTTCATTGGCTAGTGTGGGACGGCATTACGCATGCACTGTGCTGGAATGTTATATGAGATGCTTGTACAGATCAGATTACATTCCAGCACAGTGAATTTGTAATGTCTGTCATCCCACACTAGCCAATGAAGACGGCCGCAGAAGATGCCAGGGCCAAATGTCAGGCTGTTGAAGTAGAGGCAAGTATATAGCTTACTTATATAGTAAGGTACTTTATATAGTGACGATAATTCATGCAGAGCTTTAAATATATTAAGACCCTGTCTGCTCCCAGTTTTTGAAAGCAGGTCTTTAGTTCAGCTTTAAGCTTTGCCCTAACTTTTAACTGAAAGTTAAAGCCAGTGCTCCATTCTAACAGAGGGGCAATGCCTATACCCAAACTTATGTAGCAATCCAAAATGTTAAAACGGAGGTTCACCCGATTTTTTTTTTTTTTTTTTTTTTAAAGCCAGCAGCTACAAATACTGCAGCTGCTGACTTTAAAAAAATGGACACTTACCTGTCCAGCACGCCCGCGATGTCAGCAGACGAGGCTGAGCAATCGCTCGGTCCTCGTAAGCTACCGCCTCCATTCTCGGTGAGGGAATCAGGAAGTGAAGCCTTGCGGCTTCACTGCCCGGTTCCCTACTGCGCATGCACGAGTATCGCGGCGCGCCGTCACTGGTCCCGGCTCTCTCCTGGGAACAGTGTGTTTCCCAGAACACAACGGGGGGTGACGCGAAGGGGCGCGACTCCCGCGGGAGTCAGAACCCGGAAGTGGTGCAAATACCTGTTTTATACAGGTATCTGCACCCCCCTCCCCCCTGAAAGGTGCCAAATGTGACACAGGAGGGGGGGAGGCTTCCAAAAAGCGGAGGTTCACTTTTTGTGTGAACATCAGCTTTAATTGAAGGTTTAATTAATATTTTAAATTGCTACATAACGGTGTTCTCTGGATTTACTGTATGTTCTTTGGGTATAGGCATTTTCTGTTTAGAGAGGAATACTTATGGCTTTGTACTTGCTCTCATTCTATGAAATACTTAAGGGGTGTGTGCATCGCTATCTGCTATAGGAACTACTGTATAGTACAGCCTACGTCCTCAAGATGTTAATTTTTCATAAAGTTAACCTGTCCATTCTTATGAATTGTGCATATAGATCAGTTTCATGCCTGGAGAGGATCCTGGAGCCCAGGCTGTATACCATACCTTATTTTTTATCCCACCCCACAACCTCTTAATTGTCTATTCCCTGGAGGGTGTTGGCTTATTGCTGACTTCCATCAGAAGTTGAAGCCCTGTTTACCACTTTGGCCTGGGATCTAGCGTCCTCCCTAGAGGCAAACAGAAACTGATTTAAAAAAAATGCCCAAAATCATGTCTATCAGTATTAACTATACACTTTTTTGTTTTGCTGACTTGTTTTAAAGCTGGAAGCTCTAGGGCTGCCATCCTTATACTTTCTTCTCTTCGTGACTTGAAAAAAAAAAACATAAATTGGGGTGATAGAGCTAAAATCTTGCACTTGTATAGACGAGTTGATGACGGTCATTAATTTCCCTTTTAAAAAGTACCATTTCAAGTAGTTTCTTCAAGCTAAGAAATGTTTGCAGAATCAATAACCTGTTCTGTAGATAATCATGGTATACTTTATTCAAGTTCAATCTATATGCATACAGATATGGTATAATTTCTTCTAAAAATGTAGAAAAGACAGAACATAGACTTTAACTACTACCATTGTTTGCTCATGAGCTTTTTTCTTTTCCTTCTCAGTGAAAAGCCAGAGTGTAGAATATCAACGATATGTTCCCCAAGGGATTCAATGTACCAGTCAATTTATGTGATAGCAGAGGAACTGAACGAATGTGTGATAGCTACAGAGGTAAGGACACCGCTGCTCAACACCACTCACCGGATAATGTTTCTAGTGAAGCTGATACTTCTCCTTATGCCAGAGATGAATCACCTAGATAGCACAAAAGTTCCTTAAAGAAAATGTACAAATGTTTTGCACATATTCTCTTTATTGTTTATGGGTCACAACTAAAAAAAATACATTTTAAAAATATTTTTTTCTTTAGTCTTCTGTCGGCACACAGCTAGTATTCTCCTTTTCCCTCATTAAGTATTGTATCATTCTCACCTATATCAAAAGAAAGCTTTTGTTTAAGTCAATGGGTCATAGCAGCAGGGACTCATCCCATATCAGACTGCATAGTCCAAGATTTTAGCAGCAAGACAAATGGAAGCCCCAAAGCAAGCTTTGTAGTTGTTTCTTTAAGTTCTGAGAATCCTTTGTTATAATATGTTATGAATATCTATAAGAAAAAACAATGTTGAATGGTAAACCTATAAAAAATTTAGACCAAAACCAATATGGTTTCTATGTATATTTATAATATATGGTTTCTATTTAAAGCGGAGTTTCATCCATTTAAAAGTCAGCAGCTACAAAAAGTGTAGCTGCTGACTTTTAATAAACACACTTACCTGTCCCACGGTCCAGCGATGGAGCCGCCTGAAGCCTCGTTTCTCGCCCCCACCTCTCTGCGGCGCCGGCATTGCAAGTGTGGGCGCCTGGCTTCACTGCCGGGCATGCACTGCGAATGCGCGAGCCGCACTGAGGGTTGTGAATGGACGGGCAATCTTCTGGGACCTGTGACATGTCCCAGAAGATTGCAGGGAGGGAGGAGGACAGGTAAACTTTTGCTCGGTGCCAGGAGAGGAAGTAGGAGCTGGGTAGCTGTGAAAAATAGGAATCCCCCCCCCCCCGCCCAAAAAATTACATGTCAAATGTGGCATGTCAGGGGGTCAAAAGTACTTAAAGTGGAAGTTCCATTTTTGGGTGGAACTCCGCTTTAAGGAAAGAATGCATGCATGAATATGCATGTACCTGTATTCTACTGTGCAAGGTTTTCGCTGTATATAGACTTATATACATATTTATTTTTGTTTGTGATATCTATGCATTATTGGTAAAAAAAAAAAAAGCCTTTTTTGGAAAAAATCTGATTTTACCTAAGAAAAAAAAAAAACGTTGAACGCGCACAAATAGAAATGTGGATACCATTGACACCTGAACTCTCATTCAGAAAATTCTAATTGCAAAGCTTTAGTTCTGATTCTTATGGCTTTATTGCTTGGAATCCCTGACATGCAAGCAGGTGACAAGTTCTGACTTTCCTCTAAATTCAATGAAGTACTGAAGCCGGCGATAGCCATGCAACTAGTATTTTGATAAGAAGTGCAGCAATGGTACCTAGCTATTTCTTTCAGTACAGGTCATCTTTATAGAGAATCTGTTTTGTGTTTAAGGCCTGGTTCACACCTATGCATTTTTTAGTGCGTTTCCAGTTTTGCAGAAACACACTACTGTCCATTTAACATGGTTTCCTATGGATGTAGTTCACATCTGTGCATTTTATGGAAAGGGCCGGGGACTTTTTTTCTGGTTTTTGGTTCCATAGACTTCAATGGATCAAAAACATGTATTGAAAAATGCAAAACTGGAATATGCAAACTGCAACCTGCATAGGTGTGAATCAGGCCTTGGACAACATGTTAAATTTGCTTACCAGTACAGAAATTGACAAACTGCAACATTGATGGCACTAAGGGGTTGATTTACTAAAGGCAAATCCACTCTGCACTACAAGTGAACTTGGAAGTACAGTCACTGTAAATCTGAGGGGAAGATCTGAAATGAGGGGAAGCTCTGCTGATTATATCATCCAATCATGTACAAGCAAAAACACAGTTTTTTATTTTCCTTGCATGTTCCCCTTGGATCTACAGCGACTGCACTTCCAAGTGCATTTGTAGTGCAAAGTGGATTTGCCTTTAGTAAATCAACCCCTAAGTGTCAGTTCACACTGGGGCAACTTTTCAGGCAACCAATTTGCGCTCCATTCAGTGCAATGGAACCAGTCTAAGTCGCTCCGACTTAGAAAAAGGTTCCTGCACTGCTTGGGAGTGACTTTGGAGCAGAGTGCATTGACTTCTATTGAAGTCTTTTGAAAGCCATGCTGAAGTCGTGCTGTGCGGGGTGGCTTCAGAGTCGGGTGACTTTGCAGCCGCCCCAGTGTGAACCGAGCCTAAGGCCTCATGCATACTGGGCTTAAAAAAACAACGCTTTTACACACTTTTTTTTTCTTAAGCCTGTAAAAGCACCTCCTGTATTAGGCTACGAGGTTGATTTACTCAAACGGAAGAGTGCAAAATCTGGTGCAGCTGTGAATGGTAGCCAATCAGCTTCTAACTTCAGCTAGTTCAATTAAACTTTGACAAAAAACCTGGAAGCTGATTGGTTTCTATAGAGTGCTGAACCAGATTTTGCACTCTCCAGTTTTAGCAAATCAACCCCTCTGTGTCCTATGTGTCATGCACACATAGGCATTTTCAGGCATATTTAGAAGAGGATTGTCTACACGAACAAAAACCTATCAAAACCGCACTCTAGAGAGGAGTTAAAGAGCAAAATAAACACTAAACGTGCTAGACACGTTTTGGTACGTTTGACCATTTAATGCATGGGTGCTCAACCCTCCAGCTGTTGCGGAACTACAAGTCCCATTATGCCTCTGCCTTTGGGAGTCATGCTTGTAACGGTCAGCCACTTGCAATGCCTCATGGGACTTTTAGTTCCACAACAGCTGGAACGCCACAGGTTGAGCACCCATGATTTAATGCATTTTAATGGCCATAACAAAATAATATTCAGCTTATGCACAGGTTCACACTGAGCTGCGGGAATGAAGGCGTGTGAGTTCTGCTCAACTTTTACGATTTCACTCCCGCGTGTCAGTCCCGATTTTGGCCGCGATTTCAGAGACATCTGTGCAGGTTTCTGCACAGATGTCAATGTAAATCGCAGCCCGAAATTGCAAAAAGTAGTACAGAAACTACTTTTTGAAAACGATTAGGATGGTGCCATTGATGGCAATTGCCGCCGATTTGACATGCGATTTGACATGTCAAAACGCTCCAGTGTGAGCCAGGGCTTAGACACCTTTTTAAGCAGCTTTTCTCCTGCCAGGAGTTCTGGCATCCAGGAGGGAAAAGTAAATACCCTGTGTGCATGAAGCCTCATGTGTATTGTTTAAGGAATTGTAATATAGTCACAGTAATAGGCTTTCTTCGGGTAATGGGTTCCAGTTGGACATTTTAGATGTTGTACAATATACTACAATAAACATATGTAGTCACACTTTGAAGTGGCTATATTGTAGCAATAGTTTTTTTATTTCCATTAATTAGAACTTAGAGACCCGTCACCTTATCTATTCAAGGCAAAATGGCAAGGTCTATTTTAAGCTAGTTCCCTAATTCAGTTCTGCCATTCCTTCAATCTTTGTAGTTGCAGCAAAATCCCAGGTATCATCATGTGACTGTGTTCAGTCTAGCTATTGAGCTTTAGATCCAATTCCTTTACTTATGCAGTTTTTATCTTCTTTTTTTTTTTTTTTTTAGGTGTAAGTTCAGAAATGCAACTGTCACATCCTCTCAAAGGCCACAGAATGGAGGCATGCTGTGTAGCCATGTTTACAATTCAGTGATTCAGGACTGGAGGTGATTTTGATCACATATGTGCAACATGCTGCTTTCAGAAGACTGAATATTCTGAGCTGAAGGGAACAGACTGTGAATTTGCAGGAGTCACAAAAGACTTTTTACTCCTGGGCGTTTAGGAACTCAATCAACAGAATGTAACGAACTGGATTATACATTTTCTTTCAAATAGACATATGATTTCAAGCTGGTTTCTTAAAGTGTCCTTTTGAGGCTTCACATTACTTGTTAAAAAATTGCAATATAAATTGCTGATAGCAATGGCTGTTGGCAATTCATTTCCTAGAACATCTCCAGAAGAAAGTGAATGGAATTAAGTTTGCTATGCAGAATGCAAGTCTTGCTATCAAGATTGTTCTCCTGCTGTGTTTAGAAGTGCCTAAAGAATGTCCCAAGAGTCCACGTCGTGTTGGGTGAAAATCACTACTTTCGCATGAAATACCTGAACAGTATTAAGCTAGGAGATTTCTTGGAAATTTCTACCCTGCTAAAGAGGTTTTGGGACATGCTCGTGGAAAGTGCTGTGTGGACATTTCTGTTAATCCTGTTATTAAATAATGCACACAGGTTGGTAGCCTGTGCAAGTCTTTAGCCAGCAAACTGTAGTAGTCAAAGCCTTATGTTGCATGACAAGTCAATGAAGTTGGCCACTTTTTAATTCCTTTTGCACTACTGAGAATTGTGATTTAGTACTTTATTGTCTTTTGAAATAGCGAACACTATCAGTTTGGTGACAGGTCTGTTTTCCACAGCCTTAATGTTGTGAAACTGCATCAAATGCCCTTATTAACATATATAAATGTAGGTTTATTCCAATTAAGTGCATTATGTTATTTAACTTATATACCATGACTGTTATTGCCATAACATAAACTCTCCAGTGACTTAACTCTAGCTCTGTCCAAACATTCAAAATGCTGTTCACCTAAATCTGTATCAGTGTCTTTTTTCTTTTTCCTTTAAAAGGATTTTGAAATGCAAAATGTAAGTTCAATAGGCTAGGAGGTTTTTCAATTGTGTTGTGCTATCGAATCAAATTTTGTTTAAGCAATAATGTTGATAGCTGTGAGATGCTATGATTTGTTAAAACCAAAATGAATATTTGGAGGGAAGCGGAGACAAGAAAATTTACAGCAGCTATATCGGTTTATTGTGACGCATTGCTTAATTCTGTAATGTTTTAAAAAAAAAAAATACACACTGATTCACTACTGAGCTAGAACTCTAATGTCTCCATTGTTTTTTTTCTTGATATCCAACCATAGCGGTAATGGTTCGCTCACCTGAATACGAGACTAGAATTCAATAATAGATGTGTTGGCTGCAGCTTGCTATCATTTTTTTGTTTTTTTTTTGTTGTTTTGTTAAACTAGCATTTCAATAATTTAATGATGAATCAAGAGCACTGAACTTTTTACATTTTATAGCATTGTTTTGTATATAATGTATATTTATAATCAAAACAAATGTAAATATGTTTATTATGTCATGTTTTAATGTGTTAGCAACAAAGTTTCAGTTATATTTTTGTTATTTTATTATTATTATTTTTTTTTGGAAGAAATGAAAAACTTCTTAAATCAAAGTTGCCTCCAGCGTTTTCCTTTTTTAATTATAATTTTATGAATTTTTTATTTTTTTTATATGTCTGAGTTATTGAGAAGCGGCTTTTTTAAGATGCTTGTTTTTGTGTGTGTGTATGTGTGTTTTTTGATCAGTGTAAAGCTGTTCCTGCATACCAGTAATTACGCTAGGAGTGCACTTGTTGCATGTGCACTTGATAAATTTAGGCAATAAAAAATAGCACGTTAGAGGGAAAAAACAGGTTCTGCTTTCCTGTTGCTTTTCCTGTGGCCTTTGTCAAAAACAGGCAAATAGGAAGCAAAAATGCATTCCCACTAATTCTTCTGTAGACGTTTACAGGAAAGAATTGTATATCCACTTACTACAAATAAGTTTGCATCCTGAATGATGTTTGCAGTGATCTACCTCAGACATCAAGAACAATTCTGGTTCCTTAAGTTTAGATACATGCAGGGTTTATGGCTTTCTCCCGTGTGAACGGATGTTGTCTGTTGGATGGCTTTAGATTTCACTGGAGCCTCAAATGAAAATAAAGGAAACTTTTTAAGTTACAAGTCTCATTTTGCTGTATACATTTCCCATGTAAAAATAACCAACTTCCAAGCTGTGGTGTTAGACTTTTACTGATAAGATTATGGGCTTGATTTTCTAAAGGAGAAGGTAATACACACTTGGCAAAGTAAATTATAGTAAATAGGGTGAACTAGTGTTAAATTGTGATACCTAATTCTGTGCGAAGGAACTATATTAAAAAAAAAAAAAAAAAGCATTTTTACAGGTGATTGAAATGAACACAGATTACATTTATTTACTAAGCTCGGTGAACTTTTATTTTGCAGTGAACAATTTAGGTCAGTGTCAGTGCTGATGTATTGCAGCTATTTGGACTCCAGACTCCTATGAAAGACCAAATAAAGTTCAATGCCAAATATTCATTAAGTAAAAACGCCAAGCATTACAAACCAAAGTTTGGAGGATTAGGTGGAATAAAGTACAGTGGAACCTCGGATTGCAAGTAACGCGGTTAACAAGCGTTTTGCTATACGAACACTGTATTTTTAAAAATTGTAACTCGGTTTGCGAGTGTTGTCTCGCAAAACAAGCACGATTCATGCCAAAGCGGTGTGCAGTACCACGTTTGGCCTGAGGTGGGGGCGCCAGAGCCGAACTTCGCCGATCAGCACCGTTCGGAAAGGCACAGCTGACCTCGGCAAATCTCGGGAACGAAGTCTTTCCGAGGTGTCCTCGGGCCTTTTCTGCCGTTTCCGAGGCTCCCCGGCGCCCCCCCACCTCTGGCCGCATGCGGTATTGCATGCCATTGAAGTCAATGCGGAACAAATTATTTTCGTTTCTATTGACTTCAATGGGGAAACTCGCTTTGATATGCAAGTACTTTGGATTATAAGCATTCTCCTGGAACTGATTATGATCGTAATCCGAGGTTCCACTGTATATAAAACTAGTGCCTCCAATTAATAGGAGTCTGCAATCACATGAAGAATAAATTAAAGTTGTATCAAGTCCTCTTCATTTATTACTGTAAAGCCCCATACACACGGTCGGACTTCCATCTGACTTTTCCGTGGATTTTTGTCCGAACGGAGTTGGCCGGGCACACCCAAAGCATACACACCACAGGACTTTTCTGCAAACTTTCCCAAAACTTTTTGCAACATCACATGGTTTTTCAGCTCCTTACCGCCACCCTTTGGTCAACTTCTGCTATTGTTGGTTGATTTTAACATTAGTTGTTTTGTCCATCGGACAAAAGTCCTATGGTTTTCTGTACACACGGTCGGACTTTGCTTCATCGGACTTTTGTTGGCCAAAAGTTTGTCCGTTTGCAGACCCAACTTTTGTCCGATGAAAACACAAAAAAAAAAAAAAAAAAAGTTTGTCCGATGAAGCGTACACACGGTCGGATTGTTGGTCCAACTTGCTCAAAATGAAGTTTGTTGGCCAAAAGTCCAACCGTGTGTACGGGGCTTTATAGTCATACAGCGTATACAATAATAAATATTACTCTTTTTGTACTTTATCAGTCAAGTGCTGTAACGAGGCTTAAAAAACCTTGTGCTGCCAGCAGAAAGGAATATTTTGCGGTGACTCTTACACACCTAACTCTCCTGCAGTGGGTCTGATGACCGCTCTAATCCCTAAGCAATGCTGTTGACTAGGCTGTGCTCAGAAAGGGTATGTGAGAAAGTTGGGCTGCTCCTGGAGTGTAAAACAAGCTATTTAAAGTAAAATTTAAACCTGTATTTATACTTTAAGGCACAAAGTTGCAAAGCAATAAAATGCTGCTTGACACTTTTTTCTTTTTTTTTTTTTTAGAATGCAGCATGCTGAACACAGGGTGTGAACAAGCCCTTAAAAGGTAAGTTCACCTTCAGGAAGATTTTTCCAAAGTCCATTTCTTTATCGTACATCACGGGACACAGATCATAATAATGACTATATGGGTTATACGCCACCTACTGGTGGATGGACACTGGCAGATAGTCAAACAGGAAGTCCATCCCTATATAACCCCTCCTACACAGGAAGGACCTCAGTTTTTTCGCCAGTGTCTGTGAGGTGGAATGGTCACCGATGTCACACATGTGCTCTTGGAGCATACTTGGAGGTCTGGACGGTTCTATTTAAAATCATGGACTTCATTCGGATCCATTCAAAAAAGCTATCAGCCAACATGGATGGTACCCGAGCCTGATTGTAGGAGAAAAGATTCCTCGAGGTTTGCCTGTAACGCGGCCCTACGGAGCTGGACCATGCGTGATGGAACCCTGTGCAGTGTTTGTTCTGACCAAGGTGCTTTCCTGTAGGGTGCTATATAGGTTCCGGCGGAGTGGACCCCACATTACTGGGGCCCAGTCCCTGAAGGTCTTTTATGACAAAGCTCACCGTGATGGGTGAAGATTGGACTCCTGTTATGTTCAGTCCTGCAGCGGGAATGGTAAGTCTGCATTTTTGCAGTTTCTCTTAAAAAAAAAAAGAGAGATCTGACTGTTTGTTCTCCCAGTGGCCACTGGGGGCAGTGTGCTGTAATCACGCTGTGTACTTCTTAGTCATTTGGGCTCCTGTTTGTCCTCCAGCCACTAGAGGGCACAGGCTCCCTCAGTACCATGTTAAGAAAGCCATGTGCTCGACAGCTTCAGCAGGGCCTCTTGAGACACAACATCAGCCCATGGATACTAGTAAAGTGTGAGTACTTACTATGGGAGAAATGTGTGGCCAGACAAGTCATAATTATATACTGCATACTTACAGTACTACAGGACCCTCCGGATTAAGTAGTAAGTCAATACACCCCTAGCAGTGCACCGTAAAGTATTGGGTCTCCAGAATACTGTGCATTTGGCACAAAAATAGTATGGGGCCTGGTGCAGTTGAACAGGAGCTTACATTTTTGGCTGAAGCAGGAAAAGGCTGTGTGGCATGCATATGTGCTAAACTAGTAAAAATTTGTATGGGGCCAAGTGCAGCATAGTACACATACTTGCAAGCTTGTTACCTAAATGCATGCTTGAATAAACACGTTTTGCAGCATAGATGTTGCATACATACATGTGGCATAAGCACATGTTTGGAAGACCATGGGCATCGGTGCACTAGAAGGAGTTGTCTCCAGAATAGCATGCATTGGGACTGCAGTAGCTTAGTTTTGGGCTCCCTTTTCACACTTGTGCGATTTGAAAGTTGCTAATTTTGGCCGCAACGTTAATGCGATTTTGCAGCGACATGAAGCAGTGCCTGTGTAATCTTGAGGTCTATGGACCTCAAGTCGTGCCAAGGTCGGACCAGAGTGGTGCAGGGGCTGCTTTGAGGTCGCTGCGACTTATAGATGCACGGATGTGAAGGGTAATCATTGGAAAGCATGGGGTACGACTTGTCAGGTGACCTTGCAGTCCAAAGTCGCAGGACAGGTCGCACAGATGTGGCCTTAGGCTGTTGAAGCAGCATAGAGGCTGCATTGGATGCCTATGTACTTGGCTAATCCTGATTGTAACTAGTATGGGCCCAGGTGTAGTTGAGCAGGGGCGGCATAGTATACATGCTTGCTTACTTGCATAGGCACATGTTTGCAGAGGGCCCTGCCCCGTGGACCTCGTGCCCAATAAGCGGGCGCAGCCCATCCACCCAGCATGCGCCCCCCCCAGGCTGGCCACGAAGGCGCATTTGCGTGGACGCGTGTTGCGTAGATGCAGGTTTGCATAAACTCATGCTGCATAGACATGTTTGCATAGATGCGTGTTGTGTACTATATGTTGCATAAACACGTTTCATAAACACATGCTTGCTTATTCCGTAAATGCATGTCTCCATGGGCGGCAAGTATTGCGTAAGTGCGTGTTTGCATGGACATGCGCTTTCGTGTTTTGCCTAAACGTGTATTTGCTTAAGCACATACCTACATGCTTCCATAAACGCATGCCGCCATGAATGCATATTGCTTAAAAGCAAGCATGCATTTGTACTGCATACGTATATGCTTACCGTATATACTCGAGTATAAGCCGAGTTTTTCAGCACATTTTTTTGTGCTGAAAATGCCCCCCTCGGCTTATACTCGAGTCTGTTTCCGACTTCAACTTTGTGCACCTGATTCCGGCCATCCGTAGGTCCTCTGGACCCCAAACTTGGCACACATGTAGCCCAACTATTCCTCTACCAGTGTGCAAAGTTTGGTGTCCAGGGGGCCTATGGATGGGGAGCACCGATTTTTCAAAGCCGGGCACCCCTTTCCATAGACTCCAATGTTAAACGTCAGTTTAGTCACAGTGAGGCATGCACACAGTGACAGTGAGGCATGGGCACAGTGAGGCATGGACACAGTGACAGTGAGGCATGGGCACAGTGAGGCATGGACACAGTGAGGCATGCACATGGACAGTGAGGCATGGACACAGTGAGGCATGCACATGGACACAGTGAGGCAAAGTGAGGCACAGTGAGGCATGCAGATGGACACCCTAGGCTTATACTCGAGTCAATAAGTTTTCCCATTTTTTTGTGGTAAAATTAGGTGCCTCGGCTTATATTCGAGTCGGCTTATACTCGAGTATATACGGTAGTTTGAACTGCATACATATGTGCTTAGTTGCATGAAACTGCATACATATGTTCTTGTTTTTTTTGCCTAGGACTACATGTAGATGTGCTTATTGCCTTGAGCTGCATACATAGATGCATGAATGGCAAGAATACTTGTATACATTGCATGTTTGCATACCTGGATACCTGCATACTTGCATACTTACATACTTACGGAGTTGTATAGCGGTAGACCAACATTGCCTAGGCCTGCATCCTTGTGGAATTGCGTATTAGTTTGTCTAATACAGTCACTTTATTATGTATCTGTTAGACTAGCTAAATTACTTAGAAGGGTGAGGCAGGTACACTGCCCTCAGGTTCAGTGGTCTCCTGTTGGACTAATGGCATCAGGGTGATCTGAGCCACTGTGGTGCCTGATCTCGGATCAAGCCTGGTTAGTACTTGGATGGGAGACTGCCCAAGTTTCCCTCCTAAGTGAGGGAGGCATCTGAGGTTGCTGTGTTTGAGAGTATCTCAGACCATAACATTTTAGAGCAGTCTGAGGTGGTTGCTCCTTCCTTAGTCGGGTCAGTCTTGGCCTTGCTTTGGATCTTGGAGCAAAAGTTATGGGCTCATTATTGTAAAACAATTAAATGGTAGCAGCTTCAAAACTGAATAGGTACACAAGGTCTGTCTTTAGATCTCAATCCACTGGGCATCCTTCTGTTTCAGATAGGCTCGGTCTGTTTAGTGATGACCTCTCTGCAAGAGGTAAATTGCAGGGCCCATAATCATCAGGAAACACACAGCTTCATTTGTCGGGTTGTTTCCAGCCTCATCAAAGATTTCTGTAATTGCAGTCAAAAGTCGTCTGTTTTCTTTTTTGTGACCATTTTGAGGTTCACAAAGCTCCTAGCTCCGGTGCTGGACTTGCTAAAGACATAGAGGGGTATCAATCTCAGTATACATCAATAACCTTTGCTCAGGAAGCAGTTGGTCTAGATTTTCCTTTGATACATTTTGCAGTAGGAAGCTGTATCTAGGTCAAAGCACATTCCTTATGTATAGTCCTACTCCAGGTCTTGGAGAGGATCATTCTTTCTGTCTGGAGCTTGAAGATCCAGACATTGGATTGCCGGAGGGCTCTGGTCCCCGTGGTGTTGCATAGTTAAAGATTGGTGGTTGATGGTTCGGAATCTAGAAAGGTTTAATTCTTCCTTTCAGGTATTGGAAGATAATAACCACTGATGCCAGTTTCTCCAATTGGCTTGAGGGTGGCTACAGTTCAGTAGACTTGGTCTCCACAGGAGAGTATACTGCCCATAAATATCTTGGAGCTTCTGGCCAGTACGCCTTGCTCTTGATTATGGTACAAACCAGTTGTAGGTTCTATCCGGGAAAGCCTCTGCAGGGGCATATATCCAGGTATAGAATAGTGGCAAGAGGAACTCTGGAGGTGAATCTACTAGTATCCAAGTTCTACAGCAAGTTGGGACAGGCTGTGTCTGGGACGAGGGTCCCACTAGCAAAAGGGGTAGATGCACAGAAACACCTTAAGGACCAGTTCTCCCTTATTTGACGCTTCCTTCTGTTTCGACTTCTCCCACATCTTTTGTGAAGAATCCGAGAGGTGGTAACACTGATAATAGTGTTAGCTGAATTAGCCCAGGAGGGCTTAGTACACCGACATAGCGAGTCTTGCGGGTGTCGCTTCTTGAACACTCCCAGTCCTGCGGACCTAATGGTCTTGAGTCCTGTATCTCAGCACTGTTGAGCCCTGGAAGCCAGCTTTGGGGAGCTTCAATTACAGGACTTGGAAATATTATTATTTTTTGCGGGTGCCAGAAAGTGGCACCCGCAGAAATATGTGAATGGGGGATTTTCTTTTTGAATGGGAGATTTTCTTTTTCTTTTTCCAATCGGTAGGGGAAAGTAGATTGGCCTTAGATACCGTTTGGGTCAGGTTTTGTCCCTATACATTTTTTCCAGAGGCCGTTGTTTCTCACTCCTTGATTCATACTTCATACAGCGTGTAACATAGACAGTCCCGCCTGTCAGGCCATTGGGACTTGAATTTGATTTTGACTGTCCTTGTTGGACCTTTATGTCAGAAAGTGGCTTCTTTGGCTATCACTTCACTAAGTGGAGTGTGAGAGTTTCCGGTTCTTTCATGTAATGAGTCGTTTTTGGTCTCACATCATGATAAGGTGATGTTGCGTCCTCATCCATTTTTTGACTAGAATGGTATCTAGTTTTCACTTAAATCAAGACAATGTCTTGCCTTCTTTCTGATCCTCATTTGTCAGGAGTTAGATCACTGCATACTCTGGGGGTAGTTCTGGTGGTCAGAATTACTTGATTTGTCGGTACAGGTCAGGAATCCACCATCAGGGGTCTTTGGCCACAGTATGTAGTCCTTCTCAGGTGGCAGTTCCTGTGATTGTCTTCCTCCTCTCAAGGGTATTGCTTTAGGATATCGCATATAGTCATTATCATGGTGGCTCTGTGTCCCATGATGTACGATAAAGAAATTAGGATTTTGTTGTCATACTTACCTGTAAAATCCTTTTCTTGGAGTACATCACGGGACACAGAGGTCCCTCAAATCTTTTTTGGGATATTCATTGCTTTGCTACAAAACTAAGGTCCTTCCTGTGTAGGAGGGGTTATATAGGGGTGGACTTCCTGTTTGACTATCTGCCAGTGTCCATCCACCAGTAGGTGGCATATAACCCATATAGTAATTGTTATGGTTGCTCTGTGTTCCGTGATGTACTTCAAGAAAAGGATTTTACAGGTAAGTATGACAGAAAATTCTAATATCTATATCCTCTAAATAGTACATACCAGCACTCCTGTTGAAAATGGCAAATGTCCTCCCATTACAGATGCAGCTGTTGGGGGGGATCTCTCCACAAAACTTTGGCCCATCCATATTTTTCCAGACCACCTGTGGAAAAATGCAGATGGGGATTTAGGATGCATTATCCTTTAAATGGGGCTGGATATGTGGCTAGATGTCTTTGTAGCCCACAAGACAATCGGTCATGTCGTTCAGGTGCCTATCTAATAGTTTTTTTAAATTATCGATGCTCCCCGCAGAAACCACTGCCTGTGGAAGAGAATTTCAAATCCTAACCGCTCTTGCAGTAAAGAACCCTTTACACAGTTTGAGGTTAAACTGCTTTTTTCTAGTTTTAGTGAATGGCTGCGAGTCTTATTAAATTACCTTTGCGAAAAAGCTTTATCCCTATTGTGGGGTCACCAGTACGGTATTTGTACATTAAAATCAAATCCCCTCTCAAGCGTCTCGAGAGAGAGAATAAGTTCAGTGCTCGTATCCTTTCCTCATAACTAAGGTCCTCCAGTCCCTTTATTCATTTTGTTGCCCTTCTCTGGACTCTCTCCAGTTCCAGAACATCCTCCCTGAGGACTGGTGCCCATAACTGGACAGCATACTCCAGGTGTGACCGGACCAGAGTCTTGAAGAGTGGGAGAATAATCGTTTTATCTCCCCTTTTTAATGAATGCCAATATTCTGTTTGCTTTGCTTGCAGCAGCTTGGCATTGCATGCCGTTGCCGAGCCTGTCATCTACTAGGACCCCCAGGTTATTTTCCATCCTAGATTCCGCCAGAGGACCTCCCCCTCGTGAGTAGATTTCATTCATATTTTTGCCACCCAAATGCATTATTTTATATTTTTCTACATTAACCCTCATTTGCCATGTAGTTGCCAACCCCATTAATTTGTTCAGATCTTCTTGCAAAGTTTCCACATCCTGCAGAGAAGTTTTTGCCCTGCTTAGCTTAGTATCATCCACAAATACAAAGATTGAGCTGTTTATCCCATCCTCCGGGTAGTTTATGAATAAATTAAATAGGATTGGTCCCAGGACAGAACCCTGGGGGACCCCACTTTCCATCCCGGACCATCCCGAGTACTCCCCATTTATCACTACCCTCTGAACTTGCCCCTGTAGCCAGTTTTCAATCTGTGTACTCACCCTATGGTCCATGCCAACAGACCTTACTTTGTACAGTAAACATTTATGGGGAACTGTATCAAATGCTTTTGCAAAATCCAGATAGACCATGTCTACGAGCCTTCCTTTATCTAGATGGCAGCTCACCTCCTCATAGAAGGTTAATAGATTGGCAAGAACGATTCTTCATGAATCCATGCTAATTATTGCTAAGGATACCGTTGTCATTACCAAAATCTTGTATATAGTCCCTTATCCCCTCCAAGAGCTTGCATACAATTGATGTGAGGCTAACTGGTCTGTAATTCCCAGGGATGTATCTTGGCCCTTTTTTTAATATTGGTGCTACATTGGCTTTTCTCCAATCAGCTGATATCATGCCAGTCAGTAGACTGTCATTAAAAATTAGGAACAATGGTCTGGCAATTACTTGACCAAGTTCCTTAAGGACCCTCGGGTGCAAGCCATCTGGTCCCGGTGACTTATTAATGTTAAGTTTTTCAAGTCTTTTTCTAACTCTGTCCTCTGTTAGCCATGAGGGTGCTTTCTTTGACATGTCATAAGGATAAATCTTGCAGTTTTGGTTACTGAAGCCCCCTGATTCCCTCGTGAAGACTGAGCAGAAGAATAAATTCAATACCTTTGCCATCTCTCCATCCTTAGTAACCAGAGTCCCTTCATTATTCTTTATGGGACCAATATGATCTGACCTCCCTTTCTTACTATTTATGTACTTAAAGAATTTCTTAGGATTTTTTTCTACTCTCCTCCCCTATGTGCCTTTTGTGTTCTATCTTAGCCGCCCCGATTGCATCCTTACATTTCTTGTTGCATTCTTTGTAAAGTTGTAATGTTGATGATGATCCCTCAGCCTTGTATTTTTTGAAGGCCTTCTACTTGGCTTTTATATGCATTTTTTACATTGGAGTTAAGCCACCTAGGACTTTTATTATCTCTTTTAAATGTATTTCCCATTGGGATACATACTCATTATCTTCCAGGAAAGATCATAGTTTAGGGAAGTTGGATCTTTTGAAATTCAGTGTCTTTGTATTTCACTTATGTTTCCTATTTGTGTGATTTATACAAAAACGTATTGACCTTTCATCGCTGTTTCCTAAATTGCCCCGTATTTCAACATCCATGATCAGGTCTGTATTGTTGGTAATCAGTAGGTCCAGTAAAGCTTTGTTTCTAGTTGGTGCATTTACCATCTGACCCATGAAATTTTCCTGCAAGATATTTAGGAACTGGCGAGCCTTAGATGAATGTGCGGTTCCATCCATGAATGGCTGTCACCACCGCTCCTTTGAAAAGCAATCTGTTGTCAGATTGGTAGATGGTGAGGAGGCGACATGTCAATTTGCCTGTTTAAACTTCACAAATGCTGCACCACAGTGTGGGGCAATTGCGATGCTGCCACATTCACTTGAATTTATTGTGTTCAGCAGGTGGGACTGCCCACAGAACATGACCGCTGTTTTGTCTTGCCGCAGCCATTAAGCAATACATTGTGGCATGTGTACACCCCATACACTGCTCTTGCAGCTTAAAGAGAAGCTACAAATACTGTAGCTGCTGACTTTTAATATAAGGACACTTATCTGTCCAGGGACCCAGCGATGTCCTCACCCTAATCGATTCTTTAATTGGCTTTGGGTACAGGCGCCACCATAGAAGGTAAGGGAAATGGGACGTTTCCTACTGTGCAATGTGCGAGCCGCGCTGAGCATCCTGAATGGTCCCCAGAAGACTGGGGGAAGGAGGGTGGGTCACGACAATCTGAGCCAGAAGTGGGAGCGGGTACCTGTCAAAACCAGGTACCTACTCCCCCCTCCAAAAAGTGCCAAGTGGAGGGGGGAGGGGGCAAAAGGCAGAGTTTTCCCTTTTGGGTGGAGCTCCGCTTTAAGCAGAAGCAGTTGTGGGTGGGGCAGTAATAACACGGTTCCACCACATGTTTTTACCGCCCCTAATATATATATATATATAGCACCCTCTAGTTAGTGAGGGCTAGAAATGAGAGGATTTTTTGACAGAGTAGGAAAATTTGGGCAGGCCTAGCTGGTGGCTAGGCCTGTGACTGACAGGTGGCATAATCATCACCTCCCCTTCTTTCTATAAGGTCCTGGAAGGAGAGGAGGGGAATAAGAGGTGCAGCTGCTTGAGGTATCTTGGGAGCCTTGACCAATCCCCAACTTGGATTGGCAGGGGGGCAGGCCTCTTTAAATACCTGTGGTTAGCCCAGCTGGGGAGGAGTTGTCAGGTGGAAGAGCTGGAGTGAGAGAGTGTGGAAGCTGTCGGTCCCAGGGGGAGCTCTCTAGTCTGGGGTGGGGGGGTGACCCTGGGCCGCGGCTCGGGTGCATCCGGGAGGAGTGAAGAGATCCTGGAATCAGAGGCACATTAGAGAGCAGGAGAGAGGACAGTAGGAGAGAACACTCTAAGAGTCTCCAGGAGGACTAGTGGTCACAGCCAGGAGGGCTTGTGAGTGAGCACAGTGGAGAGGACTGGGGAGGCATGTCTGAGAGAACTGGGAGATTGCAGTTTGAGAGATGGATGCAGAACCAGTGGAGAGAGGACTGTGGAGAAGGGCAGTGGAAATGGGACTCTGCAGCCAGGCTGGCTGGCAGGGCCTGAAGAGAGATATCTGGAAGTGATAGCTGAGCAGAAGACAGCTAGCACCTAAACCCTTCTACACCACAGGGGCCCGAGGTTCCTGCCAGCAAAAGGCAGCTCATTGAGGCCTGGTTGGAGCAGTGTCAGGCCTACCCACGTGGTGCTAGCTAGTCAGGAGGAGTGATAGTCTGCAGCAAGGGAAGTTCCGGTGGAGGAACAGTCTGCAGCAAGGAAGTGCTGGAGAGAAGATTGAGGTGTATGTACAGGGAGTGTACAATTCACAATTGATCTACAATTCACAATTGTTTGTTCTAAAATCCTGGGCATTCCATAATTCCCTAATACCCATCCAAGTTTAATCCTCTCAATAAAACAAAACAAGCTATGGACTGGTCTGTGATGATGAGTGACTGTAAGATGAACGTTGGGCTGGGAAGAGTGTGAACCACAACTCTCAGCAACCCCTAAGGGGGTAGGTATGGCTACATATATCCTTTATATTATAACTTTATACTTCTGCTAGGGTCTTTTTTATTGTTTGGATCAGCAGGACGCACTTGTTCCTGACACAGGCAAAGCTGCCCTTTTTGCAGCACATCACTGTATACATGTGTGGTCCATTTTAAAGCAACAAATCACCACATCCTAAATCCCCCTATTATCATAACCACTAAAAAAGTTAGACAATACCCTGTATTTATAAAGTATGGGAGGCTTAAAGCAGGGGCGGATCCAGAGTCTTTTCTTGGGAGGGGCACTGCCAAAAAATGATTTTTTTGTGGGAAATTTATCGGGGAAATGGTTGGTGTCGGCGCTTCAATCATCCCGGCACCATGGTTGTTATGGTGTCAGGATGATTGAAGCGCATTATTTCTATTATTACATTGTAATATGAAATTAAATAGTTCAATGCAGAATCAGTGGGAGCCCCGAGTGTGTCACTTGCCACCGTCGCCTGCAATTAGTGGGAGCCCTGAGCGTGTCACTTGCCACGCGTTGTGGATTGTCACTTGCCACGTCACTTGCCACGTCACCTGCCACATCTTGTGGATTGTCACTTGCCACACCTTGTGGATTGTCACTTCCCACATCACCTGCCACACCTTGCGGATTGTCACTTGCCACGTCACCTGCCACACCTTGCTGATTGTCACTTGCCACGTCACCTGCCACACCTTGCTGATTGTCACTTGCCTGCCACCAGATGCAGATTGTCATTTGCCACGTCACCTGACACAATTTGCGGATTGTCACTTGCCACGTCACCTGCCATATCTTGTGGATTGTCACTTGCCTGCCACCAGATGCAGATTGTCATTTGCCACGTCACCTGACACAATTTGCGGATTGTCACTTGCCACGTCGCCTGCCACACCTTGCGGATTGTCACTAACTTGCCTGCTAAGGTGTAGTTTTGGTTGTCTCTTGCTGTGTCCCAGACTCCCAGAGTCAGGCAGCAGAAAGATAATGTAATCTCTCTGCTGTCTGCACAGTGAGGGCGGAAGTCACTGCAGGAATGTAGGGCAGGCACGGGCGGTGAGAGATGATCTCATCTCTCTGCTCCCCCGCTCCCGGCTAGCTGATTGGCCAGCTGCCACACTGAGCCTGCTCTCTCACTCTCACCTGCGCTGCCAACACACTGAGCAGCACGGTCTGCCCACGAACCGCGCCACCCCGACAACAAACTGCGCCGCAAGCGGAGCCGCCCGCTTTCTTACCCGTCTGTGGAGCCGCACGCTATTGCACCTGCCCACAGAGCGGCCTGACGTGACTCACTGACGTCACTCATTGCTAGACGCCAAGCGGCCCAGGCGTTAGCAGCGAGTGCAGGGAAGAGGCTCCACCCACCTCCTCCTCCGCTCCTGGTATCGTGTCAGTGCGCTACGTAACTACATTAGACGAGTCACTCTCTCTCAGCACCGCTGATCGGCTGATGTGAGAAACTGAGAGAGAGACTCAGAGAGGCAGCGGCAGCCGCAGAACAAGTACTGTATATACTCGAGTATAAGCCGACCCGAATATAAGCCGAGGCACCTAATTTTACCCTAAAAAACTGGGAAAACTTATTGACTCAAGTATAAACCTAGGGTGTCCTAGGCTTATACTTGCCTCACTTTGCCTCACTGTGCCCATGCCTCACTGTGCCCATGACTAGACTGATGTTTAACATGGAAGTCTATGGAAGGAGTGCCCGGCTTTGAAAAATTGGTTCTCCCAGACACCAAACTTTTCAAACTTATAGAGGAGACATGGGGCTACATTTGTGCCAAGTTTGGGGTCCAGGGGACCTACGACCGGCCGGTACCGGGTCCGCAAAATCACCGGAGAAATTACCGTTTAACATTGGAGTCTATGGAAGGGGTGCCCGGATTAAAAAAATCAGTGCTCCCCGGCCGTAGGTCCCCTAGACACCAAACTTTGCACACTTGTAGAAGAGACATTGTGCTACATGTGTGCCAAGTTTGGGGTCCAGGGGTCCTACGGCCGGCCGGTACCGGGTCCCCAAATTTCGGGAGATCAGGCGCAAAAAAAAAAAAAACAGAGCAAGCAAGTGAGTGTGACAGATGGTCTCGGGGGCGGGGGCAATTGCCCTGTTGCCCCCCCCCTGGATCCGCCACTGGCTTAAAGGGAGAGACAGAGGTCCTTCAATTGCAGCTAGTAGTGGAAAAGCAGGTCCTGCATTTACAAGACAAAGCAGGGGTTGAGCAAAACCATTCAGAATCAAGGCATTTCTGCCTTTTCTTTGTGGCAGTGGAAGTTGTAGAGCAGGGGTGCCCAACCAATGGCCCGCGGAGCCCTCTGATGTGGCCCACGACCGCCTGCTCTGGGATGGAATAGAATAGAATACTGTTATTAAAGGTCAGTTTTACTAAAATCAGTGTAGATATGGGCATATCTTTTCTGCAGTGGTTACTGGGCTGCTTTAAAACTGATCCGCAGATGCAGAGCAGTGTACCTGCGGATTACCTGCACTGAGCCATAGACTTCTGTTATTACCTGTAAGTTTGGTGAGCTTTCTCAAAGTGCACCAAACCTGCAGAATATAATAGTTATATATAAAAGTCTGAAGTGCAGGAAAGCCAAAAGTACACTGCGTTGCACTCGCGATGCAGGTAAACCGCAAAGCATCAGTGTGAAAGCAGCCTTGGGCCCCTTTCACACGGCCAGTCCGACCAATTGGACCCCCCATTCACCTCTAAGTAGTGGCAGACATAAACCGACTTGTGTCCTACCTCCAAAACAATCCACTAAAAAGTATAGTGGGCTGTGTCAGTGTCCGCTCTGCATATGCAGAGCAGACATGGACATGCCATCCACCCGCTCCGAAAGGTTGGGCACCCCTGTTGTAGAGTGACTGACTCATCCTCCTCCCAGGCACAAATCAGTGCATTTTTCTCAGCAGCTGCAAATGTGTCTTCTTCATCCTTTACAGCTAATCACACCCTCACCTCCTAAAACTGACTTAGAGAAATCAAGAGAATTATTTCAGGACAACATTGGTAACTTGCTGCAAGAGACTGCACAAGAATTCATGCTTTTGGATGTTAAAGCGGAAGTAAACCCATCGATTTAACAGTTTCAAAAAGCAGTTACATTCCCGGCATGCCGGGAATGCCAACTGTCACATTGGTTGTGCTCTCAACCAAACTGTCAAACCATCCAATGGCTGGTGTCATAACTGATCACATGTGCAGCATCCAGGCAGTTGATGATTAAACAGAGGCCAAGATGGCAGCTTCCTTGCCTGAAAATGAAAGAGAGTGCCAGAAACATGAGGGGGGTGGTTAACAGGTACAGAGCAGAAATTACCGCTGATGTTTCTTGCAGCTGCAGCTCACTGCCAGGAGAGCTCAAGTAATGAGGATGGGTGCCAGAGGAGGAAAGTGAATGTTTTCACAGCGAACATTTGTCCGATGAAAAAGCGAGAAAGTTTGTCCGATGGATCGTACACACGGTCGAATTGTCCGCTAAAACAGGTCTTTTGGACAATTGTTGTCAAAAAGTCAGATCGTGTGTATGGGCCTTGGGCCCATACAAGTCCATGTACACAAGTCCATCGGACTAAAGTCCAAAGTACAAACACGCATGCTCAGAACCAAGGCTAAAGATCAGACAACAATTGCAGAAGTTGCCCAAAGGGTGACAGTAAAGAGCAGAAAAACCACATGATTTGGTGAAAGTTGGCTGAAAAAGTCCTGCCGTGTGTATGCATACCAAGTTCACGGATAACGCCCCTTCGTACCAAAATCCATGGAAAAGTCAGATGGAAGTCTGATTGTGTGTATGAGGCTGAAGCGCGACAACACTGAAAGCTGAAAATTGTCCTGGGCAGGAAGGGGGGGGGGGGGGGGGAAAGTGCCCAGTAATAAAGTGGTTGATGAGGATAAAAAAGACAATCTAGTTCAACAAATAGAAAACTTTCATATACAAAATCCTATACACACAGTTGATCTAGAGGAAGGCAAAAAAAAACAACAATAAACCATGATCCAATTTGCACCAGTGGGGGAAAAATCCTTACTGATCCCTCAGGAGGCAGTCAGATATTCCCTGGATCAACTACTGTTGGTGTTTTTACCTATAAATGTTAGTATCCAGTAGGGATGAGCCGAACACCCCCCAGTTCGGTTCGCACCACAACTTGCGAACAGGCAATAAATTAGTTTGAACATCCGAACACCGTTAAAGTCTATGGGACTCAAACATGAAAAATCTAAAGTGCTAATTTTAAAGGCTTATATGCAAATTATTGTCATAAAAAGTGTTTGGGGACCTGGGTCCTGCCCCAGGGGACATGTATCAATGCAAAAAAAAGTTTTAAAAATGGGCGTTTTTTCGGGAGCAGTGATTTTAAAAATGCTTAAAGTGAAACAATTAAAGTGAAATATTCCTTTAAATTTCGTACCTGGGGGGGGGGGGGGTGTGTGTGTGTATAGTATGCCTGTAAAGTAGCGCTTGTTTCCCGTGCTTAGAACTGTCCCTTCACAAAGTGTAATTTCTGAAGGAAAAAAAGTAATTTAAAAGCACTCGCGGCTATAATGAATTGTCGGCTCCTGGCAATACAGAGAAAAGTCATTGATAAAAAAAAAAAAGCGTGGGGGTCCCCCCCAATTAAATTACCAGGCCCTTCAGGTCTGGTATGGATAATAAGGGGAACCCTGCTTCAAATTTAAAAAAAATGATGTGGGGAACCCCACGTCAATATCCATACCAGACCCTTCAGGTCTGGTATGGATTTTAAGGGGAACTCCACGCCAAATAAAAAAAAGATGGTGTGGAGTTCCCCCCAAAAATCCATACCAGACCCTTTATCTGAGCATGCAACCTGGCAGGCCGCAGGAAAAGAGGGGGGACGAGAGAGCGCCCCCCCTCCTGAACCGTACCAGGCCACATGCCCTCAACATGGGGAGGATGCTTTGGGGGTCTGTGACCCCTCAAAGCACCTTGTCCCCATGTTGATGGGGACAAGGGCCTCATCCCTACAACCCTTGCCCGGTGGTTGTGGGGGTCTGCGGGTGGGGGGCTTATCGGAATCTGGAAGACCCCTTTAACAAAGGGGACCCCCAGATCCCGGCCACCCCTATGTGAATTGGTAAGGGGTACATTGTACCCCTACCATTTCACAAAGAAAGTGTAAAAAATTGTAAAAAAACTCACAGACACCTTTGGGAAAAGTCCTTATTAGATTTTTGTCTTGAGATTTTCCAAACCATATAATATGAGGTTAACCTTAAGCGCTTCAATTTGTATGCAATCAGGCTGGCCCTTGCACTACATGGTTTTGGTAAATCTGAAGACAAAAATCTGCAGAAAATCTAGTGTGTATGGGGTCTTAAGCCTTAAGCAGGATTTTGTCTAGCATACTAACTATCCGCAAATTGTCGTTCGACAAACACGAACGTAGTGATGTACTACGAGAGTATAAAGAGGAAGTTCATTTCTCGAGCGCCACCCTTTGGGCCCCTTCTGCTAATTTCGTGTTAGTAGAAGTTTGGTGAGCGTTGATTCGCGATTTTCAGATCGTTCCTGATCGATCGTTTGTCAACCAGCCATGTTACGAAATAAGAGGAGTGTCAGGGTCACCTGTGGCCAGGTGACAGATGCACACCGTAGGGGGACAGGAGTGCACCGCGAGGTAGTGAACCCTATGGCTGGCTTCTGCGGGTAGGAAACTGGGTGGTTGTGGAAAGCGGGACCAGAGGAGCACAACCGGGATCCTAACGGAAGCTAGAGCCAAGATTCCCCAGGGCGCGGAGTCTAAGACCCAGCTGGTCTTCTCCAGGGCCTCTAGTGGTGAGGATGTTGTGCTGCAGGCTGGGACCAGGTCGCGGCCCCTGGAGTTTCCTAGCTCACGCCCCGCAGGATAAGGGGAAAAGAGGGGAAGCAGCAGCACAGGATAAGAGAGAACCGAATAACAAGCCGAAGGTCAGGGGCCACAAGCAGACAAGGATAACGAAAGAACGAGCCGAAGGTCAAGGGTCACGAGCAGACAGGGATAGTCGGGGACAAGCCAATAACGTAACAGAGAGACAGACGTAGCACACGGCAGGCAGGAACCCAAACACACAATGCCTAACAAACACGTTGATCAGCAAGGCAGGCTTGCAGTGCACAGGTTAATATAGTGTTCTGTGATAGGGCCTGGGGTGGAGTCAGGCTGGGAGGAGATTATAAAGGAAGCCAGGTGAAGGAGGTCTGGTCTCTAGATGAACACATGAGGAGGAAGGTAAGATGGCAGACAGACATTAATGCATATCCATGACAGTACCCTCCCTCTTACGAGGCCTCCCCCTTCCCCGCCTGGGCCCAGGTTTAGAGGGAAACTTCAGATGAAACTCCTTTAACAGACGAGGTGCAAAGACCTCAGATGCAGTGATCCAAGACCTCTCCTCAGGACCAAACCCTTTCCAATGAACGAGGTACTGAAGAACGCCTTTACAGAGTCGGGAGTCCAGAATTTGACTGATCTCGTACTCCTGATTATCCTCAGAGACAGGCGCCACGGTAGGGAGAGGACGAGAGAATTTATTGAGGACTAAAGGCTTTAGAAGAGCAACATGAAAGGAGTTAGTGATTTTAAGGCTCTTAGGAATCTGGAGTTTGAAACAAACCGGATTCAGTTTAGCAGTTACCGTGTATGGACCGATGAATCGTGGAGCAAACTTCAGAGAAGGAACTCGGAGCTTGATGTTCCTGGTGGAGAGCCAGACTTTGTCCCCTGGCTGAAGAGAAGGCGGTTTACGCCTGCGGCGGTCGGCAAAGCCTTTGAATTTTTCAGCAGCTGCCCGGAGGGAATCATGAACGTGACCCCAAACGGAATTGAGAGACTCCTGAACCGAAGCCAAAGCTGGAATGTCAGGAGAACAGATCATGGGAAGAGGAAGTTGAGGGTGTTTTCCATAAACTGTGAAAAAGGGTGTCTTCTGCGAACTGGTATTCACATGATTGTTATGGGAGAATTCTGCCCACGGGAGTAGAGAGGACCAATCGTCATGGTGAGAAGACACAAAGGTGCGAAGAAAGACCTCTAACTCCTGATTAACCCTCTCAGTCTGTCCATTGGATTGGGGATGGTAAGAAGAAGAAAAATCCAAGACAATATTGAGGGATTTGCAAAAGGCTCTCCAAAAACGAGACGTGAATTGGACTTCCCTGTCGGAAACAATATGAGAAGGGACCCCATGTAGGCGGAGAATTTCTCGAATGAAAATGGGAACCAAGGCAGGGGCAGAAGGAAGACCAGGAAGAGGAACAAAATGAGCCATCTTGGAGAATCGATCGATTACCACCCAAATGACTGTATTATTCTCAGACAGTGGGAGATCGGTGATAAAATCCATGGCAATATGGGCCCAGGGTTCCTTAGGAATGGGCAAGGGCATGAGGAGACCAGCAGGAGCTTGTGTGGAGGATTTGGACTGAGCACAGACATGACAAGCTTTAACGTAGTCTTTGACGTCTGAGCGGAGATTAGGCCACCAGTAGTGACGACTGATGAGTAGGAAGGATCGGAGGAATCCAGAATGCCCTGCCACCTTGGAATCATGTCCCCAACGAAGGATCTTAGCTCTTAGCTCAGTGGGGACAAAGGTCTTACCAGGTGGAATTTTTGACTTCAGGGTGGTAGAGTGGGCAACAATGCATGAGGTTGGAATGATCGGCTCAGGTTCAGGGGCGGACTCCTCGTCCAAAGTGTCAAATGACCTAGAGCGCGCATCAGCCCGACCGTTGCAGGAACCAGGTTTGTAGGTAATCGTGAAATTAAAACGGGCAAAGAAGAGACTCCACCTGGCCTGTCTAGGATTCAGACGTTTAGCATTCTGTAGATACTGTAAATTCTTGTGATCGGTAAAGATCGTTATGGAGTGAGGGGAACCCTCCAAGAGATGACGCCACTCCTCTAACGCCAATTTAATTGCGAGAAGTTCCCGATCACCGATGGCATAATTCCTCTCCGCCTGAGAATTTTTTTTGGAGAAGAACGCACATGGTTGGCGTCTCTTCTCAAAGATTTGAAGAAGCACAGCTCCCACCCCCATTGAGGAAGCGTCCACTTCAATAAAAAATGCATTCCCAGGATTTGGTCTCCTCAAGAGGGGGCCAGAAACAAAGGCCTGTTTCAGGTTGTGAAATGCAGAGACAGCTTCGGGAGGCCAGTCTCTGGCATTCACACCCTTCTTGGTCAAAGCGATAATAGGCGCGGCAATGGAAGAGTAATTCCTTATGAACTGCCTATAATAATTAGTGAAGCCAAGAAAGCGCTGTGTGGCCTTGAGGCTAGCAGGAAGAGGCCAGTTGGTGATAGCCAAGACCTTCCCAGGGTCCATACGAAGACCCGAACATGAGACGAAGCACCCCAAAAACAGGACCTCAGAACATTCAAAGGAACATTTCTCCAGCTTGGCATAGAGATTGTTCTCTCTAAGACGTTGAAGTACAGTGCGGACATGGTTTCTGTGGACGAGCAGATTTTCAGAAAAGATCAGAATGTCATCCAGATAGATGACAACAAACTGGTACAGCAGATCTCTGAAAATTTCATTGACAAAGTTTTGAAACACGGCTGGAGCATTACACAGACCAAAAGGCATCACCAGGTATTCGTAATGCCCGTCTCTAGTGTTGAATGCAGTCTTCCATTCGTCACCCTCCCGTATTCAAATGAGATTGTACGCGCCTCTGAGATCCAACTTGGTGAAAATGGAGGCACCCTTCAACCTATCGAATAGCTCAGATATTAAGGGTAAGGGGTATCGATTTTTAATAGTAACCGCATTTAAACCCCGATAATCGATGCATGGTCTTAAGGTGCCATCCTTTTTGGCAACAAAAAAGAACCCTGCCCCTGCAGGCGATGAGGATTTCCGGATGAAACCTCTCTCCAGATTCTCTGCGACATACTCCGACATGGCCTGGGTCTCTGGGATGGACAGAGGGTAGGTACGACCCCTGGGTAGAGTTGCTCCGGGGACAAGATCAATAGCACAGTCAAAAGACCTGTGGGGAGGAAGCACCTCAGCTGATTTCTTACAGAACACATCCCGGTAATCGCTGTATGCAGCAGGAAGATCAGAAGAAACAGAAGTGGCAGCAACCGGAAGACTCTCCTTGGGGGTCACCTTGAGAAGACACGACGAGAAACATGAGGAACCCCAGGCCAGGATCTGCCCAGAGACCCAGTCCACATGTGGAGAGTGGAGCTGTAGCCAAGGGAGGCCCAATACAACTGGGGTAGAGGCCTTGGGTAGAATAAGAAAGGATATCCACTCCTGGTGGAGAATCCCTACCGACATCCTAATGGGTAGCGTCTGGAAGCTAATAGGGCCCCCTGGGAGAACAGTGCCATCAATTGCCGAAACTACCAATGGGGTAGTGAGAGGTGAAAGGGTAAGCTTCATAGAAGAAGCAGTTCTCCAATCCATAAAATTGCCGGCAGCCCCGGAATCCAGGTATGCAAGGGTTGACTGAGGAGAAGTGCCTACATGAAGGAACACCGGCAAGAGCAGGCGAGAAGGTGATGTTTCTGGGTCCAATACTCCACCTTCCAAATGTATTAGACCCGAGCGTTTCCCGGACGAAGCGAGCAGGAGTCACGAAAATGACCCCTGCCCCCACAATAGAGGCACAAGCCCAGAGTTCTGCACCTAGCACGTTCTTCGGGGGTTAGTCTGGTCCGGCCCAGCTGCATAGGTTCTTCAGCAGGTAGAGGATGCTCCACGGAATGAAGGGAGGGGAGCTAAGATTGGCTAGGACCCAGAGAGTGCTGGCATCTTTTTTCTAAAGACCTCTCTTGAAAACGAATGTCGATCTGGTTGCATAATGAAATTACATCGTCCAGACCGACGGGAATGGCTCTTCCCGCTAATTCGTCTTTCACTCGGTCAGAGAGGCCATGTAAAAAGGTAGCGACCAGGGCCTCATTATTCCAGCTCAATTCAGCTGTGTGGATACGGAACTGAAGAGCATATTGCCCCACTGAACTAGATTCTTGGCGAAGACGTAAGACAGCACTAGCCGCTGAAGAAGCCCGAGCCGGCTCTTCGAAGATATTACGAAAGAGCTTCAAGAAATCGGACAGACTGGAAACCACCAGATCGTTCCTCTCCCACAGGGGGGCAGCCCAGGCCAAAGCTTCACCGGAGAGGAGTGAAATGATATAGGCTACCTTAGCCCGGTCAGACAGGAAGCTTTGAGGCTGAAGCTCAAAATGAATTGTGCATTGGCTGAGAAACCCCCTGCAGGCCTTGGAGTCCCCAGAGAAACGGGACGGAGCTGGCAATCTTAGTGAGTGTGAGGCTGCGACTGGTGCGATAGGTACAGCCGCTGGTTGTACTTGGGGTTGCGGATTCGGGGTTCCCAAGGAGACCTGAAGCTGCTTGAATCGAGAAGCCAGATCCTGGAGGAATCGCATCACCTGAGTCTGATTTGATTCCTGGGCTTCGAGTCTGCGAACCATGCCCTGCAATGGATCATCCGCGGGAAGCGGGATGTCAGCCGGGTTCATGGCTGATCAAACTGTCAGGGTCACCTGTGGCCAGGTGACAGATGCACACCGTAGGGGGACAGGAGTGCACCGCGAGGTAGTGAACCCTATGGCTGGCTTCTGCGGATAGGAAACTGGGTGGTTGTGGAAAGCGGGACCAGAGGAGCACAACCGGGATCCTAACGGAAGCTAGAGCCAAGATTCCCCAGGGCGAGGAGTCTAAGACCCAGCTGGTCTTCTCCAGGGCCTCTAGTGGTGAGGATGTTGTGCTGCAGGCTGGGACCAAGTCACGGCCCCTGGAGTTTCCTAGCTCACGCCCCGCAGGATAAGGGGAAAAGAGGGGAAGCAGCAGCACAGGATAAGAGAGAACCGAATAACAAGCCGAAGGTCAGGGGCCACAAGCAGACAAGGATAACGAAAGAACGAGCCGAAGGTCAAGGGTCACGAGCAGACAGGGATAGTCGGGGACAAGCCAATAACGTAACAGAGAGACAGACGTAGCACACGGCAGGCAGGAACCCAAACACACAATGCCTAACAAACACGTTGATCAGCAAGGCAGGCTTGCAGTGCACAGGTTAATATAGTGTTCTGTGATAGGGCCTGGGGTGGAGTCAGGCTGGGAGGAGATTATAAAGGAAGCCAGGTGAAGGAGGTCTGGTCTCTAGATGAACACATGAGGAGGAAGGTAAGATGGCAGACAGACATTAATGCATATCCATGACAAGGAGAGAACGTGCTATTATGGGCTAGGAGTCATTACTTTGAACCAAGTCCTTTCCAGGAACAGGTGGAAGAGGAGTTCTTGGACCAAAAATTGGTTGCTCAATCGTGAGCAATTATGCCATATGCCTTTGCTGCAGGAGCTCCAGGAGAATAATCTGGAGGATTTTCGGAATTATCTCCGGATGACAGATCCCTGCTTTCACCACCTCTTGGCATTGGTGACCCCCTATATCCAGAAGCAGGACACATGTATGGGGCTTTCCATCACTCCTGAACAAAGGCTCATAGCCACCTTGAGGTACTTGGCGACGGGGAGAAGTCTTCAGGATCTGAAGTTTACTACTGGGATCTCCCCCCAGGCTCTGGGAGGCATTCAGCCATCATTCAAGTGCTGCAGAAGGACTATATTAGGGTAGTTTTTTTTTTATTTAAGATCACATTCTAAGTATTTCTGTTTGCTAATGTTTTTTTATTTTATTTTTTGATTACATAATAATCAATATTGTAATATGCTGTGAATGTCCTCTTTGTACTCATGCATAGTGATGAGCCGAACACCCCCGGGTTCGGTTCGCACCAGAACCCGCGAACGGACCGAAAGTTCGTACGAACATTAGAACCCTATTAAATACAATGGATGCAAACGTTCGAATTCTAAAGTGCTAATTATAACAACTATTATGCATGTTATTGTCCTAAAAAGGGTTTGGGAACCCGGGTTCTGCACCAGGGGACATGTATCAATGCAAAAAGAAGTTTTAAAAACGGTCGTTTTTCGGGAGCAGTCATTTTAATGATGCATAAAGTGAAAAAAAAAAAGTCAAATATTCCTTTAAATATCGTACCTGGGGGGTGTCTAAAGTATGCCTGTGAAGTGCCACGTGTTTCCCGTGTTTAGAACTGTCCCTGCACAAAATGACACTTCTAAAGGAAAAAAAAGCCATTTAAAACTGCTTGCGGCTTTAATGTAATGTCTGGTCCCGGTAATATGGATGAAAATCTTTAAGAAAAATGGCATAGCTACCCCATGACCCCCCCCCTACCCCAGCCCATTACCAGCCCCTTTGGGTCTTGTATGGATATTAAGGGGAACCCCGCACATAAAATAAAAAAGGCCCTATATACTCTGAACAGCCGTATACAGGCGGTGCATACAAGACAGGGACTGTATGTTTGTTCTTATGTAGAATGTGTTTGTAATTTTGAACAGGTACATTGTTTAAGTGTAGCTCCAGCCCAAAAATCTATTTTTAAACTTTTTGGAAAACATAGGTAAGGGTTATCACCCCTGTAACATTTGTTTTGCTGTCTGTGCCCCTGTTCAGAACATTTCACCTCACTTTCCGTCCCAATGACAACTGTTTTTGAAATGTGGTGTTTTTCTTGAAACAAGGATTGCTGATAAAGCATCAGTACAGAGGAGACACCTTTCTCCCATATTAATTCTTACAGGAGAGAATTTTCCTTCCTAGGGGTAGATTTCCTCTCACTTCCTGTTGTCTTCTTGCGTTTGCAAGTAGGAGTCGTTTGTAAGTTGGATGTTTGAAAGTAGGGACCTGCCGTATATAATCTGCAGAAATAGGCCCCTTAGTTGGTGTTGGCACAACACTGTAAGCACTCACAGTTACTCTTGGTTGGTGCTGGAACGCCCTGCTGTCAACTATTATATCAGGAATTGTAATTACATATAATTGTTGAACAGTGGTAGTAAAAATTGGGCCTTTGATGGTGGTGCTGGTGCCACAACACTGTAAGCCCTGACAGTTACTCTTGGTGGGTGCAGCAATGGGCCCTGCTGTGAATTATTAGATCAAGAATTGTAATTGCATGCCCCTGTTGAACAGGGGCTGAAAAATTGGGCCTTTCGTGGTGGTGGTGGTGGTGGTGGTGTTGCCACAACACTGTAAGCCCTCAGAGTTACTCTTGCTTGGTGGGTGCAGGAATGGGCCCTGCTGTGAATTATTAGATCAATAATTGTAATTACATGCCCCTGTTGAACAGGGGCTGAAAAATTGGGCCTTAGGCACTGGTGGCACAACACTGCAACCCCTCACAGATACTGTACTTGGAGCACAGCAATGAGCCCTGTTGCAAAGTATTGCTTCAAAAATTGTAATGACACGCCCCTGTTAAACAGGGGCTGAAAAATTGGGCCTTAGGCACTGGTGGCACAACACTCCAACCCCTCACACATACTGTACTTGGAGCACAGCAATGAGCCCTGTTGCAAAGTATTGCTTCAAAAATTGTAATTACACGCCCCTGTTAAACAGGGGCTGAAAAATTGGGCCTTAGCCACTGGTGGCGGCACCCATAAACAAAAATGATCTTCCAAGCTATCATCATCAATCGTATCATTGAGGACTCGGAGGAGGAGGATAGCCAGTCAAC
Organism: Rana muscosa; assembly: GCA_029206835.1. Classification (NCBI taxonomy): domain Eukaryota; kingdom Metazoa; phylum Chordata; class Amphibia; order Anura; family Ranidae; genus Rana; species Rana muscosa. The sequence goes on from CM055126.1 coordinate 93,483,674, forward strand.
ATAACAGCGCAGGCACTCAGCATCAGCATCAGTCTTGAAGGGATGTGACATGTTAAAATCAATTAGTCTGTTATATCAGCATCAGGTGTGTGGTAGCTGGTGGTGATCCAAGACTGGTTCATCTTGATGAAAGTCAGTCGATCAACCGAGTCGGTGGACAGGCGCACCCTGTGATCCGTGACAAATCCTCCAGCAGCACTGAATGTGCGTTCCGAAAGAACGCTGGATGCAGGACAGGCCAGTAGCTCAATTGCATACTGTGCAAGCTCTGGCCAGTGATCCATCCTCAAGACCCAGTAAGCCAGAGGATTTTCGGTGGGGAAGGTGTCCAAGTCTGACCTTGCCCCTAGATATTCCTGCACCATGTTTATCAGACGCTGGCGATGGTTGCTGGAACCGATCATACTTTGGGGCTGCGGACTAAAGAATTGTCTGAACGCATCGGTCAGACGGCCACCTTCCCCACCGCTCCTTCTTTGACTGGCCGAAGCCTCAGCAACTCGTTGTCCAGGACCAGGAGTTTGTAACCTCCCAGTCTCTGGGAACGCGTTGCACAGACCTTTCTGCAAGGCCTCCCGGAGTTGTCTCATCCTCTGCTCCCTCTGCGACGGTAACATAAGGTCCGCAACCTTACCCTTGTACCGTGGATCAAGGAGAGTGGCCAGCCAGTAATGGTCCCTCTCCTTGATCCGAAGAATACGAGGATCCTTCCGCAGACTTTGCAGGATCAGGGAGGCCATGCAGCGTAGGTTTGCTGAGGCATTCGCTCCGGAGTCCTCTGGGTCACTAAGGACGACATGATCCGCAGTCACCTCCTCCCAGCCACGTACAAGTCCACTGGTTTCTTGGGACTGTAAATCATCCCTAAAAGACTGCTGCTGATGATGCTGAGTGCCAGCCTCCACCTCCATGCTGACACAATCCTCCTCCTCCTCCTCCTCCTCCTCCTCCTCTTCTTCCTGTGCGATGGGTGGGACAGAAGGAACACTGTCTGGGTAAAGGGGGCCTTGAGAGGCAAGGAAGTCCTCCTCTTCCTGCCTCTGTTCTGCCTCAAGTGCCCTGTCCATTATTCCACGCAGCGTGTGCTCCAACAGGTGGACAAGAGGTACAGTGTCACTGATGCATGCACTGTCACTGCTCACCATCCTCGTGGCCTCCTCAAATGGTGCCAGGACAGTGCATGCATCCCTGATCATGCCCCACTGGCGTGGAGAAAAAAAACCAAGCTCCCCTGACCCTGTCCTGGTGCCGTAGTCGCACAGGTACTCATTGATGGCCCTCTGCTGCGTGTGCAGCCGCTGCAGCATGGCCAACGTTGAGTTCCACCTGGTGGGCATGTCACATATAAGGCGGTTCTTGGGCAGGTTCAACTCCTTTTGCAGCTCAGCCAGGCGAGCACTGGCATTATAAGATCTGCGGAAATGCACACAGACTTTCCTGGCCTGCCTCAGGACATCCTGTAAGCCCGGGTACCTGCCCAAGAAACGCTGCACCACCAGGTTAAGGACGTGAGCCACACAGGGCACATGGGTCAGTTGTCCCTGTCGAAGGGCGGAGAGGAGGTTGGTGCCATTGTCGCAAACCACCATTCCTGGCTTAAGCTGGCGTGGCGTCAACCACCTCTCGGCCTGGCCCTGCAGAGCAGACAGGACCTCTGCCCCAGTGTGGCTTCTGTCCCCCAAACACACCAGCGCAAGCACGGCATGGCATCTTTTTGCCTGCGTACTTGCGTATCCCCGTGAACGGCTACGGAGCACCGCTGGTTCATAGGACAAACCACAGGAAGAGGCCATGGAGGAAGAAGAAGAGGAGGGGGTGGAGGAGAGAGGTGTGTCACAACCAGTAGTAGCATTTTGGAGGCGTGGCGGTGGGACAACCTCCAACACTACTGCACCTTGTCCTGCATCCTTCCCAGCTGCCAAAAGAGTGACCCAATGGGCCGTGAAAGAAAGGTAACGTCCCTGTCCATGCCTGCTGGACCATGAGTCAGCGGTAATATGCACCTTACCGCTGACCGCCCTGTCCAGCGAGGCCAAGACATTGCCTTCCACATGCCGGTAGAGAGCCGGAATAGCCTTCCGTGAGAAAAAGTGGCGTTTGGGAACCTGCCACTGAGGAACCGCACATTGCACAAATTCACGGAAGGGGGCCGAGTCTACCAACTGAAAAGGCAGCAGTTGAAGCGCTAGCAATTTAGCCAAGCTAGCATTCAACCGCTGGGCATGTGGATGGCTGGGAGTGAACTTCTTTCGACGGTCCAGCAGCTGGGGCAGGGAAATTTGCCTGCTAGAATCGGACGTCGGTGTACTGCTAGCAGAGTGGCCGCAAGTACTTGGCTGTGACACACCTAATTCTACACCTTCATTCCTCTCAGTGCATGTTTCAGAGAGGACTGAAGTTATAGTGGGGTTGGAGATCCCAGCTGATGCGGTGCAAGGAGAGGTCCGCTTTGTTCTTTGGTGTGGGTCTTTGAGGTAGGCTTGCCAACGAGCTGCATGGCAGGTCAACATATGTCTGGTCAGGCATGTGGTACCCAAGCGGCTGATGTTTTGGCCACGCGATATACGCTTGAGACATATGTTGCAAACAGCAGCTGTGCGATCTGATGCACTAGCCTCAAAAAAGGCCCACACCAAGGAACTTTTTGAATGACGGGCAGAGGCAGCGCCCTGCACAGGCGGAGCTCTGCGGTGTGATTCCGTCGGTGTACTGCCCTTACGCTGGCCACCAAAGGGCATCCTGCCTCGTTGGAGATGTGCCTCCTCCTCATCCTCCTCCTCCTCCTCTCTCCTATTAGGCACCCATGTGGAGTCAGTGACCTCATCATCCCCTCCCTCCTCATCACTGGAGCCAATCTGGCAGTATGCTGCAGCTGCTGGAACATGACTGCCAGATTGGTGTCCTTCTTGAGCATCCCCTCTGTCTGCTCTCACCCTACTGCCTTCCTGTAGCTGGGTTTCATCATCAGACCCTTCGAAACGCTGGGCATCCTCCTGGAGCATGTACCCAACACTGTGCTCAAACAGTTCGGGGGACTCCTCAGGAGGAGGACATGGTGGGTCTAGGGAAGGAGTGACTGATGATGAGTCTGACATTGATACCAGGGAAGAGGACGCTTTGGCAGCTGCTTTGCCAGTACCCTGAGCCTGGGTGAGAGAGGATGAGGAGGAGGAGGAGGGCTTGGTTATCCACTCTACCAAGTCTTCGGCATGATGTGGCTCAACATGTCCAGCTGCCGAAAAGAAGGACAAGCGTGTCCCATGGCCATGTGCTGATGACAATGCACCGCGTCCACGACCAGCACTGTTGCCCCCAGACACAGAGCCTGCTTGCCCTCTTTTATTGCCTCCTGACTGTCTGCCTCTCCTTGTTTGCCTTCCAGACATTCTAATAGATGGCCTGCAGGGAGATGGGAAAAAAGCAATAAGGGCTACCTTCAGGTGTCCTTCTCTGTCCCTTTACTTAAGGATTTCTAAATATGGTTCAGGATGATTGCTTTTGCACAGAATAGCACAACGACAATTTCCCTGACTGTCCAAAAAACAAGGATTTCAAAGATGGTTGATGAGGAATGCTTTAGCACACTATAGCACAAGGAGAATTCACTCACTGTCCTTCCCAGTCCCTAGAAACAAGGACTTGCACAGTGAAAGAAACTGACACTCTCCCTACCTACAGTTTTCTGTCCCTAGAAAAAATGTTTTTTTTAAGCACACTATAGCACAAGGAGAATTCACTCACTGTCCTTCCCAGTCCCTAGAAACAAGGACTTGCACAGTGAAAGAAACTGACACTCTCCCTACCTACAGTTTTCTGTCCTTAGAAAAAATGTTTTTTTTAAGCACACTATAGCACAAGGAGAATTCACTCACTGTCCTTCCCAGTCCCTAGAAACAAGGACTTGCACAGTGAAAGAAACTGACACTCTCCCTACCTAGAGTTTTCTGTCCCTAGAAAAAATGTTTTTTTTAAGCACACTATAGCACAAGGAGAATTCACTCACTGTCCTTCCCAGTCCCTAGAAACAAGGACTTGCACAGTGAAAGAAACTGACACTCTCCCTACCTACAGTTTTCTGTCCCTAGAAAAAATGTTTTTTTTAAGCACACTATAGCACAAGGAGAATTCACTCACTGTCCTTCCCAGTCCCTAGAAACAAGGACTTGCACAGTGAAAGAAACTGACACTCTCCCTACCTACAGTTTTCTGTCCCTAGAAAAAATGTTTTTTTAAGCACACTATAGCACAAGGAGAATTCACTCACTGTCCTTCCCAGTCCCTACAAACAAGGACTTGCACAGTGAAAGAAACTGACACTCTCCCTACCTACAGTTTTCTGTCCCTAGAAAAAATGTTTTTTTTAAGCACACTATAGCACAAGGAGAATTCACTCACTGTCCTTCCCAGTCCCTAGAAACAAGGACTTGCACAGTGAAAGAAACTGACACTCTCCCTACCTACAGTTTTCTGTCCCTAGAAAAAATGTTTTTTTTAAGCACACTATAGCACAAGGAGAATTCACTCACTGTCCTTCCCAGTCCCTAGAAACAAGGACTTGCACAGTGAAAGAAACTGACACTCTCCCTACCTACAGTTTTCTGTCCCTAGAAAAAATGTTTTTTTTAAGCACACTATAGCACAAGGAGAATTCACTCACTGTCCTTCCCAGTCCCTAGAAACAAGGACTTGCACAGTGAAAGAAACTGACACTCTCCCTACCTACAGTTTTCTGTCCCTAGAAAAAATGTTTTTTTTAAGCACACTATAGCACAAGGAGAATTCACTCACTGTCCTTCCCAGTCCCTAGAAACAAGGACTTGCACAGTGAAAGAAACTGACACTCTCCCTACCTACAGTTTTCTGTCCCTAGAAAAAATGTTTTTTTTAAGCACACTATAGCACAAGGAGAATTCACTCACTGTCCTTCCCAGTCCCTAGAAACAAGGACTTGCACAGTGAAAGAAACTGACACTCTCCCTACCTACAGTTTTCTGTCCCTAGAAAAAATGTTTTTTTTAAGCACACTATAGCACAAGGAGAATTCACTCACTGTCCTTCCCAGTCCCTAGAAACAAGGACTTGCACAGTGAAAGAAACTGACACTCTCCCTACCTACAGTTTTCTGTCCCTAGAAAAAATGTTTTTTTTAAGCACACTATAGCACAAGGAGAATTCACTCACTGTCCTTCCCAGTCCCTAGAAACAAGGACTTGCACAGTGAAAGAAACTGACACTCTCCCTACCTACAGTTTTCTGTCCCTAGAAAAAATGTTTTTTTTAAGCACACTATAGCACAAGGAGAATTCACTCACTGTCCTTCCCAGTCCCTAGAAACAAGGACTTGCACAGTGAAAGAAACTGACACTCTCCCTACCTACAGTTTTCTGTCCCTAGAAAAAATGTTTTTTTTAAGCACACTATAGCACAAGGAGAATTCACTCACTGTCCTTCCCAGTCCCTAGAAACAAGGACTTGCACAGTGAAAGAAACTGACACTCTCCCTACCTACAGTTTTCTGTCCCTAGAAAAAATGTTTTTTTTAAGCACACTATAGCACAAGGAGAATTCACTCACTGTCCTTCCCAGTCCCTAGAAACAAGGACTTGCACAGTGAAAGAAACTGACACTCTCCCTACCTACAGTTTTCTGTCCCTAGAATTTTTTTTTTTTTTAAGCACACTATAGCACAAGGAGAATTCACTCACTGTCCTTCCCAGTCCCTAGAAACAAGGACTTGCACACTGAAAGAAACTGACACTCTCCCTACCTACAGTTTTCTGTCCCTAGAAAAAATGTTTTTTTTAAGCACACTATAGCACAAGGAGAATTCACTCACTGTCCTTCCCAGTCCCTAGAAACAAGGACTTGCACAGTGAAAGAAACTGACACTCTCCCTACCTACAGTTTTCTGTCCCTAGAAAAAATGTTTTTTTTAAGCACACTATAGCACAAGGAGAATTCACTCACTGTCCTTCCCAGTCCCTAGAAACAAGGACTTGCACAGTGAAAGAAACTGACACTCTCCCTACCTAGAGTTTTCTGTCCCTAGAAAAAATGTTTTTTTTAAGCACACTATAGCACAAGGAGAATTCACTCACTGTCCTTCCCAGTCCCTAGAAACAAGGACTTGCACAGTGAAAGAAACTGACACTCTCCCTACCTACAGTTTTCTGTCCCTAGAAAAAATGTTTTTTTTTAAGCACACTATAGCACAAGGAGAATTCACTCACTGTCCTTCCCAGTCCCTAGAAACAAGGACTTGCACAGTGAAAGAAACTGACACTCTCCCTACCTAGAGTTTTCTGTCCCTAGAAAAAATGTTTTTTTTAAGCACACTATAGCACAAGGAGAATTCACTCACTGTCCTTCCCAGTCCCTAGAAACAAGGACTTGCACAGTGAAAGAAACTGACACTCTCCCTACCTACAGTTTTCTGTCCCTAGAAAAAATGTTTTTTTTAAGCACACTATAGCACAAGGAGAATTCACTCACTGTCCTTCCCAGTCCCTAGAAACAAGGACTTGCACAGTGAAAGAAACTGACACTCTCCCTACCTACAGTTTTCTGCCCCTAGAAAAAATGTTTTTTTTAAGCACACTATAGCACAAGGAGAATTCACTCACTGTCCTTCCCAGTCCCTAGAAACAAGGACTTGCACAGTGAAAGAAACTGACACTCTCCCTACCTACAGTTTTCTGTCCCTAGAAAAAATGTTTTTTTTAAGCACACTATAGCACAAGGAGAATTCACTCACTGTCCTTCCCAGTCCCTAGAAACAAGGACTTGCACAGTGAAAGAAACTGACACTCTCCCTACCTACAGTTTTCTGTCCCTAGAAAAAATGTTTTTTTTAAGCACACTATAGCACAAGCACAAAACACACTGACACTCTCCCTACCTATCCTTCTCTTTCCCTAAACTAAAGGAATCCAGGTTAAGCAAGAAATAAATAAAAGTCACTGTCCCTGCCTATGCTGCTCTTTCCCTGCTCTGGAACACACTACACTAGGCCGCCGTGCTGGCGGCCTTTTATAGTGTGGGGCGTGTACTAAACACCCTCAGCAATAATTGGCCACAGGCATCCTGCCTGTGGCCAATCATTGCTCTCCTCGCTGCCGGCGCTGTGATTGGCCAAGCATGCAGGGTCACAGTGCATGCTTGGCCAATCACAGCGCCTGGATGACACTGCGATGGCGTAGTGCATTGTGGGCCGTTCGCGTCACTCGAATTTGGCGCGAACGGCCCAAATCGTTCGATCTTCGTCGAACGATCGAACAGCCGATGTTCGAGTCGAACGTATGTTCGACTCGAACACGAAGCTCATCCCTACTCATGCATACTGTAAGGTTCTTTTTTGGGCTACATACATATTTTCCTACAATAACCTCCCCAGCATGCTATCCTGGGCCCATACACACCTAGCCTGGTAACTTAACAATGTTTTTTGTCAGCTACATTTTGGGGCAGAGGGCAAGGGGCCTTATTATTATGGCCAAACTCTTTTTGAACCCTCCCTCCCCCCAAAAAATCCTAAGTCAACAGATCCAAATACTCTATCTGCTGACTTTTAAGAAACCCATACACACTATCCCGCTTTTGTGGTCAAATGTCATTATAAATCAAACCATGTAGTGCAAGGGCCTGCTTGATTACCTACAAATTGAAACTTCTTAGTTTTCTCTCCTATTATATTGATTGGTTAAATCATAATGTAAAAATGTGCTGCAACTTAGACAGTGTGTATCCAGCTTTAGATTATGACACTTCTTACCTGTCCACTGGGCTGACAATAGTGTAAGTAAGGAGGGGCTGGCCAAAGTATCACTGATTATTTCTGCAACCAGTTCTCATGGAAGTGGAGAGGGTTACCTGTCCAAAACATCTACCCATTACCTTCCACCCTATATAAAAGTTGTCTAATGGGCCACCAGAGGGGGGGAAAAATCAGAGAAGTTGACCTCCCACTTTTGTCTATAAATACTCTTTATAGTGTATCCTTATGTTGGCTGAGCATGTTTGTGTCAAATCCGATTGCAATGTTATGTGCAGAAGTAGTAATGTATTTTTTCTTTTTTTTAATCCACAGTTTCCTTCCAACCCAGAGCAATGGCAGGACGTTGCAGCCCAGTTTCTTTACCAATCGGATTTTTCCAACTGTGGTGGTGTTATTGATGGGAAGCACGTCCAGATTGTACCACCAGCCAACTCTGGCTCATATTATTTTAATTATAAGAGCTTTTGCAGCATAGTGATGCTAGCTGTTGTGTAGGACAATTACGAATTTCTTTATTTGGACGTTGGGAAGAACGGCCGCAACTCTGAAGGAGGAGTCTTCATGCAGACAGAATTCTACAGGCGGCTCCAGAATGGCACCTTAAACTTGCCACCTGCTGATCAGAATGTAGAGGGCCTCAATTTTGTGTTTGTGGCAGATGAGGCGTTTGCTCTGGGGGAACAAAGTAGACATTTGCCAGCACACCATGGATCGACACAAAGTAGCGTCCAAACGGATAGTTTATTGCATGATCACAATATAAGAAGAGTGCAACGTTTCAGAGTCACACAGGATCCCTTCGTCAGGCATGTGATGAATATCCAGCTGGTTGTTGCTGCAGTGATTGAAATATGAAGTATTGCTCTGGGGGAACATCTAATGAAGCCATTTCCTATGAGGAACCTCACACCCGAGCTGAGAATGTTTAATTACCGACTCTCTTGTGACAGAAGGGTGGTCGAAAATGCCTTTGGCATCTTATCCAACCGTTTCCGGCTGTTTTTGACTTCCATCAACCTGGCACTCTACAAAATTAATCATGTGGTCTTGTGCTGCTGCATCCTGCACAATTTTTTAAGGAGGAATTCTACGAGCTACCTTGCCTCCCTGCCAAGTGACATGGACTCTGCAGTGCCAGGCCCAGCTGGAGAGGCTGCAGGTCGTCTGTCTGTGGGCGTGATTATGGCTTTAGAAAATGCCCGTGCTTGCTTGCCCTCCCAAATTTCCTGGGATTTACGCCAGAAATACATGGACTATTTGGTGGGTAGAGGGGCAGTGTCTTGGCAGCATTTTCTAGCTGATCCTGTCTAAATGTTTTTGGAGCTCATAAACGTATAATTCAGTTGAACTACTGTTGTCTGTCCTTCGTATATGTATAATATGTTCCCAAATGGGATTTTTTTTTGGACACTTGCTCCAATAGTGAAAACATGAAGTGACAATATCTTCTTTAGCTAACTATTATGCCGCGTACACACAACCGTTTTTCTCGACGAGAAAAACTGCATTTTTTCCTTTCGGCAAAAAAAAAAAACGATCGTCTGTGGGCTTTATGTCGTTTTTCTCGACGTGAAAAACGGCATTAAAAACGACGTGAAAAATTAGAACCTGCTCTAATTTTTCTCGCCGTTTTGCACGTCGTCGTTTTTCTCATCATGAAAAATGATCGTGTGTAGGCTTTAACGACGTGAAAAAAGCGTGCATGATCAGAAGCAAGTGAGGAGAAGGGAGTGCTCGTTCTGGTAAAACTACTGTTCTGAATGGAGATGGCACATTCGTCATGCATGAAATTATTACATCGTTTAATGCAGCGCATTCTTTTCTTCGTTCTAATGCTGCAATAATCCAATTCTCTTGCTGCTGATATTCTCCCAGAGTTATGAAAAAGTTTGGTCTTTAGTATTTATTGTTTTATCATGATTAATCTATATTTTTTGTAAGCCAGATCTCCCTAAATACCCTAAAATTTGGACTTTAAATTTTTTTGTGCATTTTTTTATTTTAAAATTTTTGGTATTAGATTTTAGACTGTTTTTCCATATTATTTGCTATTTTGGAGTGTGTCAAGTTACCACAACATTATTATTTATTCTAATTTACCCTCAATGAGGTTAGTGTCCCTTGTTAATTTCACAATTTTTTAGCCACTGTCCCTGCCTACTCACTACCAAACTGGCTATTTAGAATAAAAACACATGTTAATTTTGTATCTTCAAACAAAAATTCAATTTATTATGGCCTAAAAACAAATTAAAAGGTAAGCCAAAACAAAACCATATGTAAAGTAAAAATAAAGAAGCCAGGAAGACAGCACTGGAGACCCTGCTGAAATTAGTGCAGACCCAGGTCACCACAGCAAACACCAAAGGATGTGAAGACGAAAATTGGGCCCATCTGAGGCACATATCCTGGGCTCATTTGCTGTTTTTTTTTCCCTTCCCTGCAGCCTTCCTTGGAGGCTGTGTCCGTGGAGGAGGGACTGGAGCAGGAGCAGGGACTGGTACAGGAGCAGGGACTGGGACAGGAGCAGGGACTGGGACAGGAGCATGGAGTGGGGCAGGAGCATGGAGTGGGGCAGGAACTTGAGCAAACAAATATGAAAGGTCCACAACGTCGGTGAAATCCTTCAGTTTGCCAAACATGCCCATATTTACCACCTTCAATATCAGTGTCTCACTTTTAAGCCTCTGGTCCAGTTCCATTTGGGGCAGTTTCTCCCCAATAAGGGCAGCAAATCCCTCTGCAGCGGTGGGGGGCTCTCTGAGTGCCGCAGTAGCCTCCCTAATTAGGGCCTGGGTCTCCTCCTCCATTTGAAGCAGCCTCCTTGACCCTTTTGCTGGAATCCGCAGCAGAGGGATCTGGGGCCTGGTGTTGTGCTGGGTCCCACTGGGGCCTGCCTCTTCCTGGGTCCCACTGGGGCCTGCCTCCTCCTGACTTCCAGTGGCACCTGCCTCCTCGTGGGTCCCACTGGGGCCTGCCTCCTCCTGGGTTCCACTGGGGCCTGCCTCCTCATCCTGTTAAAAAAAGGTACATAGAGTTATTTTCGCCTTCATCTTTCACACACATTTGTCACCTCATGACATTTGCTAATTGAATGCTACTAAATATTAAAGTTAATCATTCTGACACCAGCATTTTTATTTTTTGTGCCCTTAATTTTTGGCCACTGCTGTCTATTGATATGTCAGACACTTTGGTTTAACTGGTAACATTTTTCACACATTTTTTTAAACTTTGACAACATTCAACTTTTATTACTCTAAATATTTTGTGAAATATTATACCTGGCTCCAAATATTTAAATCAGGCTCCTCCAGGAGTTGAGGTTGTTCCTCCAAAGAGACCTCAACTTGGCTGGAGGCTTGGCTGCAGGGAATGCTGGAGGGAAGGCTGGAGGGTTGGCTGCAAGGAAGGCTGGAGGGTTGGCTGCAGGGAAGGCTGGAGGTCGTTCTGGGTGGAAGGGTGGAAAGGGATTTCCTGGATTCCAGGTGTTCATCGAGGAAACTCAGGTGCTGGTAGTACCACAGATTAGGGATGTATCGGTCCTCTGCACCTGCTCCTGACCGCAGCGATTTTTGGACTTTATTACGTTGAGCCCGGTATGTGCCCCTAATGGTCCCAATTTTATTCTTCACATCCTGTAGTGTTGCTGTGGGGATCTGAGTTTGCACAAATTCCAGCAAGGTCTCCAGTGCTCTCTTCCTGGCTTCTTTATTTTTATTTTGTTTATTTTTTGTCTCCCATAAAATTGGAAGATTCTTCCATCTTTGCAGGAATTCAAGCATAAACTCCGGGTCCTTAAATACCTGCATTTTCTCTGCAATTCAAAACCAAAAAAAAAAAAAAAGGAATGTCAGTCAGGACTACTCCAAATCTTTCTCACCATATATAGGCCACTAACGTAGCAATTGATCAGTCATCATAGAGTTGAGTGAACACCTGGATGTTTGTGTTGAACTCTTTTTTGCAAACTTTGTAAAAAGCTAGAGTTCGTGACCTGACTTTACCCGAACTTGACCCCGAACCCAAACCCCATTGAAGTAAATGTTGCCCTGAAAATCTGGGGACTAAAAGGACTCCCCAAAAATAAAGGAGTACCTCGAACTGTCCCTGCACCAAGTGTCATTTGTGTGTATTCAAAATTAACACAAAATTCACTCCTGGGTATAATGAATTGTTGTCTCCTGTCAAATGCAATACATAGAAAAGTCATTGATACAAACATTGGGAAAGCATTGTGGTTCCCCCAAATATCCATACCAGGCCCTTCAGGTCTGGCAAGGATTTTAAGGGGAACTCCACCCCAAACTAATGCCCCGTACACACGATCGTTTTTAATGTCATTTTTTAAACCGACGTTTTCTCCTCGTTTTTTTTCATGTTTCCTCTCAAGCCTGCCTTGCGTACACACCATCATTAAAAAAAACGATCAAGCAAAGCGCAGTGACGTTCAACACGTACGACGGCACTATAAAGGGGAAGTTCCGTTCGAATGACGCCACCCTTTGGGACGCTTTTGCTAATTCCGTGTTTCCGCGTGTTAGTAAAAGTTTGGTGAGAGACGATTCGCGCTTTTCAGTCTTCGTGCTTTGAAGATCGTTTTCGGGAGTTCAGTTTGCGCCTGTGGGTTCGTATCTGTTTAGCACTGCTTGTAGTCAGTTTGTATCTGTTTATTCAGTGCGGCCTGCTCTGCACGTTCCTGTTTTTAAGCTTGTTCTTCATAGGCCTTGCTGTTCTTCCGTGCGTTCTTCTAGTTCGTTCTGTTCAGCCGACCGTTATCTAGCCATGTTGCGGCTACGTACTCGTCGTAGAGTTCGTGCTGTAGTTGGTGCAGGGGTTCATGCTGTATCCCGACTCCATGCCATGAGCAGGGTCAGGAGGAGTTCATGGACCAAGAATTGTTTGCTCCAGCGGCACCAATTCTGTCACATGCCTTTGTTGCGGGAGATCAGGGAGAATAATCCTGATGATTTCAGGAATTTCCTCAGGATGTCTGACCCCGTATTTCAGTAGCTGTTGGCTTTGGTGTCCCCCTATATTACCAGGCAGGACACCGTTATGCGGGAAGCCATCAGTGCTGAGCAGAGGCTCATCGCCACGTTGCGATACCTGGCTACTGGGAGAAGCCTGCAGGACCTTAAGTTCTCCACAGGCATATCCCCCCAGGCTCTGGGGATCATTATACCAGAGACTTGTTCTGCCATCCTTCAAGTTTTGCAGGAGGACTATATTAAGGTAAGTGTTCTTCTTCAAAAATTCACATTGTATGGTTTTTATTTTTGGATATTTTTAATTTGCTTTATTTGCAGTCCCTAATTCACATGATTCTTAGCTGCAGGGAATGTCCCCTTTCTCCCCATGTTTTATTATTTTAAGTTTGGGGTTTGAGGATTACCTGTAAATTTGGCTTACCTAACCTCTCCAGCATGCTATCCTGGGGCCATACCTACCTTTCCTAGTCATTTCCATGTTTTTTATTATATGTTCCATCGTAGTGCTTTACCCAAAACGCACCCTAAATTTGGCCTAGGAATGATTCATTTTTGTTAACTTCAATACAGAGTGCTACAGCCTTCATGTGTGATATTCCCAACTCATCTTCAACCCCCCCCCCCCCCCCCCCCCATAATGTTTTAATTTTTTTTTTTTTTCTAGCTTCCAAATTTTTATGTATTGAACAGTTTCTACCAATGTTGGCCATGAATGTGTGTATGAAATCAGCTTTCAATGTTTCTGGCTCCAAGTATTAATTTGTTATTTCTTCAATTCCACAGTTCCCTTCTTCGCCACATGAATGGCAGAATGTGGCTTCCGAGTTTGCCCAGCGATGGAACTTTCCGAACTGTGGAGGAGCCATCGACGGCAAACATGTTCGGGTCGTCCCACCACCCCATTCGGGATCCTTTTATTATAATTATAAGGGGTTCCACAGCGTCGTGATGATGGCAGTGGTGTCGGCCACCTACGAGTTCCTCTATGTGGACGTTGGCAAGAATGGCAGGATGTCTGATGGAGGAGTTTTTGCCCAGACGGAGTTTTGAGAACGGCTCCTTTTGGATCTGCTGGCCTTGCCACCAGCGGAGCAGAATGTGGAGGGACTACCTTTTGTGTTTGTGGCGGATGAGGCGTTTGGCCTGGGACCCCATTTGATGAGGCCATTCCCGCAACGCACCCTCACCCCTGAGAGGAGGGTTTTCAATTATCGGCTGGCCAGAGCCAGAAGGGTGGTGGAAAATGCGTTTGGGATCATGGGCAGTCGATTTCGCCTCTTCCTTACCTCCATCCACCTTGCCCCATACAAATGGAACCATGTGGTTATGACGTGCTGTGTGCTGCATAATTTCCTAAGGGTGCATTCAACGAGTTATATATCTTTGAGTGGGCCTGAGGCCTCTTTAATCAATGCAGAAACTTTGGTGGCCCTGGAACCTGGCCGTCCTGGCTTGGCCCCCCCAACCGGACGTGAGGTCCGTAACCAATATGTGGACTATTTTATGGGTAGGGGGGCCATTGAAATGCCAGACAATCTATAATAATTTTAGACCAAAAAAATAAAACTTTTTCTTGAGTAAAGATCGGTTAGTCATTTTTATTGTATAATGTTTGATGTTTCTGGTAGGTTTACCTAGTGCACTTGTTTTGCCATGTGGATTAAAAAATCTTTTAATTAGCCTTCATTGTCAGTGTAAACACCAAACATTGATTAGTTCACTCAGCACCACATTTACATAATGAAGCCACAATGATTTGTTATGTAAAAATACCTTTATTTTTTTGTTTGGGTGGGCAACTTCCTTAGAAATGTGGATGTTCCCTTAATTTCGGGTGTATTAAAACGCATGACCAGCCATGCATAAACAAACTATATTTCTCAAAATTTTGAAAAAACTAAACATGTGCTAGTCATTAAAGGATAAAATAACAAAAAAAAATAGAAATCTCTGCAAGCAAAACGTTATTTGGTGTAAAAACATTAGACACGCCCAAGCACAGCCATGATATTTTGGAGCCTTTCCTCCACCCGCTTTGTATTTGCCCTGATCTCTAGCAAATCTCCCTTAATTTTTTCGAGGTCACGACAGCAGACCATCAGGTATTGGATCAGGATCTGGGCACTGTGATGTGTCAACTTATTGGGGTCTTCGGCCAGAACTGCACCTAAATGTAAAAAGAAATATGTAGGATAGAATATGTAGGCCTACATCTATTTAACATGCATGTGTCTGGTTTCACTCTGACCTGTGGTGGTGCCACTTTCCACTTCCACAACATCACATTCCTCTCCATCCTGGGGTTCTGGGGGTATTGTTGTAGGTATTGCAATTCTCGTCTCATCTGAGGTAGCTTTTCGAATCCCTAGGGAGATTGAAATAAAAGGAATAGTTTCATTAGTAGCGACCTAATTTTGCTAAAATAAGAAACATGAAAAAAAACTTGGTAATCATTCTTTTGAAGCATGCTCCATTTTAATTTTTACCCCCTGTGCCAACCGGGACAAATGATTGGATACATAGCCCAAAACAGAGCATATACATTTTGTAAACAAATTTGAAACATTGTAACACCCCAAAGTATCTACACTGGATCACCTGTGTGTGACTCCCTCAAGCTTTTTGGCTTTAGGCCCACACTTGTACTACTGTGTTCAGATGTTTCATCAGCTGCTGAGCATTCACTCCCTTTAACATTACCATGCATATCGTTTTTTCAAATGAACAAATGTCCTTTGGATTAGCACACCAAAAATAAGTGTGGCCCAAATTTACTCCCCCAAATAAACCAAAAAACATGGGTGTTCACACTGGATGATCCTAAAACATCGTTTGAGGAACTGTACGGAGAAAGAGGTTTAATACGTCCGTTTACTATGCGGACGAACCTGAAAGATGGTATCTTTCAGTGTACTATATGAAAGTTAAAAATACACGACAGAATACAAGAAAATAATATGTACCAGGGAAACTCAAAAAAAAACAACTTACTTTTTAATATAACTTTCTTGATTCTTTTATATTGGTCGGCCTCCCGCAACTTCAGATCTGACCATCGTTTTCTGAGCTGTTCCTTCGTTCTGCACACCCCGAATTTTTGGTGGAGACTTTTGACCACTTTGCCCATAATTCTGGACTTGACCAGATTAGGCCTTTTATACGGACCATGCTTGGCATCATAATCCTCCTTCTTTAAAATGGCGACCATCTCCACCATTTCCTCGAATGACATGTTGGATGCCTTATATCTCCTGGGTCTTGATTTGGGCTCCTCTGTAATTTCATCCTCTGTAGAGGTAATCTCAGCCACCTGTGTCTCCGCCATGTTTTGTTCAGCACTACGAGCGAGAAGGGGCGGGGAAAGTACAATATCGAACGTCAGGGGCGGGGAAAGCGTGCAGAGTTTCACGCATGTGCTGTGTATATAAAGTGAAGATCCATGTCTGGGAAATACGTTCATTTTTCGGGAGAGGGAGTTAGCAACGAACGTCGTGACCAAGGTACCTAACAATTTTACTTTTTGAGGTTCATCAGACGAGGAGATTTGTGTGCTCAAAATATGTAGACAATGCACAGTTGAGGAATGTTGCCTGAAATATATATTTTTTTTGGTTTCTCGCTTTTACAGATATCATGAATACTTTTAAAAACCCAGACTTCATGGGGGAGTTCATCGACAAATGGCAAGAGCTCCCTATATTATGGCAAACAAAAAGTGGCGGTAATAAAAATAAAGACGCCAGGAAAGCAGCACTGGAGAGCCTGCTTGCATTTGTGCAAACAAAGATACCCACAACAACTCTCCAAGATGTCAAAAACAAAATTGCGACCATCAGAGGGACATACAGGACCCAGAGGACTATGGTCCTGAGGTCCCAGAGGTCAGGTGCACCAGCAGATAAGGTTTATAAACCCAGTCTGTGGTACTACAGTAAGCTTGCTTTTCTGGATGACCAGCTGGAAGTGCGGGAATCTCTCTCCACCCTTCCCCCCAGAGGTCAATCCAGCCTTCCTTGTACCCAACCCTCCAGCCTTCCCTGCAGCCAGTCCTCCAGCCTTCCTGTCAACCCTGCTCTGGCTTCCTCTGAGGATCAAGATCAGGGCCTTGAGGAGGCAGATTTGGAGATATGGAGCCAGGTAAAGTTTTGCTATCTATATTTCTATCGTACAAAATTGTAGAATTTAAATAGATGTTCGTATTGTTAAAGGTATGTACACTTCTACCAATAAGGTTTGTGAAGAGCAAGATACAGTAGTGGCCTAATTTTATGTGCCCAAGACAACAAAACCAGGATGCGTAATCAATGAAAATGACATAACTTTTGGCATTGATTTCAACAATGTCTAGAGGTGAACAATGTCTGTGAATGATGATGTGGCAAAATAAATAATATCCCTTTCTTTTTTTACAGCCAGAGCAGAGCCAGGAAGAGGGTGATGTTGGGGATCAGGAGGAGGCAGGGCCCAGTGGCACCCAGGAGGAGGCAGGGCCCAGTGGCACCCAGGAGGAGGCTTGGCCCAGCACAAGAGCCCAGATGCCTCCCCTGGTAGTTAAACCACGAGGGCCAAGGAGAGGTAGGCAGGTGGAGGAGGAAACCAGGGCCTTCCTCAGAGAGGCAACAGCGGCCCTCAGAGAGGCACCCTCTGTTGATGAGGGATTTGCCGCAGTCCTCGCCCACAAACTAGGGCAAATGGAGTTGCAGCAAAAAATTTTCAGTGAGACCCTGCTATTGAAAGTCATCAATAAGGGCGTGCTGGGTGAACTCACTAGGTACACGGACATAACGGAGGTTGTCCCTACTCCTCCACCTCCTCCTACTACTCCTCCTGCCACAACCTCTCCTCCTGATCCCCAGCCTCCAAGGAAGAAACCAACCAAGGCTGCAGAGAAGGCTGGAGAGAAGGCTACAAGGAAGAGGAGAAAATAATGCCTGCTGTAGTACCACAGACTGGGGACATATAGGACTTATCTGCTGTGGCTCCTGACCTCTGGGAGCTCAAGACAAGATTGGGCTCATTTTTTGGGGGGATCTAATCTCTATTTTGGTTTGGACATCTTGTATGGTTGTTGTGGGGTGAAAGGGATGCACAAATGCAAGCAGGCTCTCCAGTGCTGCCTTCCACTTTAATTTGTTAATGTTCTGAAATAAAAAAAAATTGAGTGCCCTTTAAATACTTGACTATGTGATTTGTATTTCAAAAGAGAGCTTGCTAGGAAGCAGGCAGGGACATCTCAAATTATATTATTGTTATTATCAGGGGACACAAACCTCCCTGAGGCCAAATGAGACACATTTGGAAGGTTGTTGTGGTAACTTTACACAAGAATAATTTAAGCCAAAATACTAAAAAAAAAGGCCAAAAAAAACAAACAAAAAAAATATAAAATTTAAAGAAAAAAGGGGAATTACATTATTTAATTATTATTAGTATTATTTAGGAGGGAGGTGCGGCTTATAAATAATATTTTATAATCATTA
Source organism: Rana muscosa (assembly GCA_029206835.1). Lineage (NCBI taxonomy): Eukaryota > Metazoa > Chordata > Amphibia > Anura > Ranidae > Rana > Rana muscosa. Next base: position 93,501,919 of record CM055126.1, read on the forward strand.
GAGCAATTTGGAATTACTTTAGAAACAAGTTTGGCATAACTCTCAATGTCATTATCAAAAGAGGGTAATTTTAAAGCATTATCAAAAGAAGAACGGAATGCGCAGCATTAAAACGATGCTATTAATTCCACCGTGACGAATGTGCCATCTCCATTTCCAACATTAGCTTTACCAAAACGAGCGCTCCCGTCTCATAGTTGCTTCGGAGCATGCGCGTTTTTTTTCACGTCGTGAAAGCATACACACTATCGTTTTTAACGTCGTTAAAAAAAACGACATGAAAAACAACGTGAAAAAAGAGAGCATGTCCGGAATTTTTAATGGCCGTTTTTCACGTCGTTAAAAATGCTCTGGAGCCTACACACGATCATTTTTAATGGCCATTTTTTAAAATGGCATTTTTAACGGCATGAAAAACGATCGTGTGTACGGGGCATAACACAAAAAAGGGCGTGGAGTCCCCCCAAATATCCATACCAGGCCCTTCAGGTCTGGCAAGGATTTTAAGGGGAACTCCACCCCAAACTAACACAAAAAAGGGCGTGGAGTCCCCCCAAATATCCATACCAGGCCCTTCAGGTCTGTCAAGGATTTTAAGGGGAACTCCACCACAAATTCTGGGAAAAAATGGCGTGGAGTCCCCCCCCAAAATCCATAACAGACCCTTATCCGAGCACGCAACCTGGCCGGCCACAGGGGAAGAGGGGGGACGAGAGAGCGGCCCCCCCTCCTTCCTGAACCGTACCAGGCCACATGCCCTCAACTTGGGGAGGATGTCCCCATGTTGATGGGGACAAGGGCCTCATCCCCACAACCCTTGCCCGGTGGTTGTGGGGGTCTGCGGGCGGGGGGCTTATCGGAATCTGGAAGACCCCTTTAACAAAGGGGACCCCCAGATCCCGCCCCCCCTATGTGAAATGGTAATGGAGTACATTGTACCCCTACCATTTCACCACAAAACTTGGCAATATCTAAAAAATGACAATACACGTTTTTGGACAATTCCTTTATTATTGGTTTGGTTTTTCTTCCATCTTCTTCCTTCTTCTTTTCTGCATTCGAGTTTCTTCCTCCATCTTCCTCTTCATCTTCATCTCCATCTTCATCTTCCTTCTTGCTTCGGGCTTCTCGTCCGCATCTTGCTTCGGCTTCTTCTTTGTTCTCCCGCCGCTCCGTTTGAATTGGAGTTTCCCGCTGTGTGACGCTTAAGTTATGCAGTTCTCCTCTAGGTCCGCTGCGAGCCGGTGGACCCGCCCCCCTCTGACAGCACGGGGAAAGTACCTGTGAAATCTATGTGCGTCAGAGGGGGCGGGGTTGCCGGACCAAGATTAGAACTGATGAACTGAAGCGTCACACAGCGGGAACCTCCAATTCAAACGGAGCGGCCGGAGAAAGAAGAAGCCGGAGCAAGATGCGGACGAGAACACCGAAGGAAGAAGGAAGATGAAGAGGAAGAGGAAGATGGATGAAGAAACACGAAGCGAGAAAAGAAGAAGGAAGAAGATGGAAGAAAGCCAAACTCAAAAATAAAGGAATGGTCAAAAACTGACTCTTGTCATTTTTTACATTTTGTACACTTTCTTCATGAAATGGTAGAGGTACAATGTACCCCTTACCAATTCACATAGGGGGGGGCCGGGATCTGGGGGTCCCCTTTGGTAAAGGGGTCTTCCAGATTCCGATAAGCCCCCCGCCCGCAGACCCCCACAACCACCGGGCAAGGGTTGTGGGGATGAGGCCCTTGTCCCCATCAACATGGGGACATCCTCCCCATGTTGAGGGCATGTGGCCTGGTACGGTTCAGGAGGGAGGGGGGGCCGCTCTCTCGTCCCCCCTCTTCCCCTGCGGCCGGCCAGGTTGCGTGCTCGGATAAAGGGTCTGGTCTGGATTTTTGGGGGGACTCCACGCCATTTTTTTTCAGAATTGGGGGTGGAGTTCCCCTTAAAATCCTTGACAGACCTGAAGGGCCTGCAACTCGAATTTGGGGGGACCCCCACGTTTTTTTTTTTTTAGGTAAAAATGACTTTTCAATGTCTTGCCATTTGCCGGGAGCCAAGAATTCATTATAGCCGCGATTGACTTTTAAATGTTTTTTCAAACTTCAAAAATGACACTTTGTGCACGGCCAGTACTAACAGCATGGGAAGCAAGCGCCAAGTTACATGCATATTGCCCAACCCCGGCCCCGAACATACAGTGAATGTTTAGGTTTATGCTCCTGGACACAGGCAAAATAAAAGGTCTGTACGGTCACTAAATTTGCTGTTCGGGGCCGCTCAACCCTCGACATATCAAGTATGAAAAATGTAACGTACCCGCGATCTACACGTTCGTTGCTTTCGACCTTCTTCCACTCACTGAACGTCGCTTTCAACGATGTTTTTTGGAGTTATATACAGTGCGCATGAGTGACGCTCCGCACGCTTTCCCGCCCCTGACGTTCGTTAGACTACTTTCCCCGCCCCTTCTCGCTCGTCCTTAATGACGGAGAGTGAAAACATGGCGGAGAATCAACGACATGAAGTGGAAAGTGGGGAAGGAAGCAGGCCCAGACCCAGAAGGTATAAAGCCACTAACATGTCTTTTGAGGAGATGGTGGAGATGGTCGACTCACCATATTGCTCAGGGAGGATTATGACGCGAAACATGGGCCCTACAAAAAGCCGAATCAAGTGAAGGCCAAGATCATGGATAAAGTGGTCAAAGCGTTATTCCATAAATTCGGTGTTCGCAGGTCGAAGGAACAGATCCACAAACGATGGTCGGACATTAAGTTGCGTGAGCCGGAGCAATATAAAAAAATTAAAAAAGTGATCAGAAAAAGTAAGTAGATTTACATTAACTCTGATTTTTGGGAATACCGTGGTGCTGTATGTGCTTTTTATATAATGTATGTAGTACAGTTCAAGATGTCCTGTTTCATGTTTTTGGGCACACGAATCGATCGTAGAAATGGTCGTTCAAACGTTCACTAAATCACAAGCTTTTGGTCCAATTCATTGTTTGAACTACATTTGATCATTCCAATAGGCATGTTCAAATGTAGTTAGCAATGTATTCCACCAAAACATCGTTTGGGTGGTATTGAACGAGGATTTCAACGTTGGATTCTTGTGCCCAAGAACATGAAACAGGACATCTTGAACAGTAAAAGATGTCCTATTTCATGTTTTTGGACACACGAATCGATCGTAGAAATGGTCGTTCAAACGTTCACTAAATCACAAGCTTTTGGTCTGATTCATTGTTTGAACTACATTTGATCATTCCTAATAATAGGCATGTTCAAATGTAGTTAGCAATGTATTCCACCAAAACATCATTTGGGTGGTATTGAACGAGGATTTCAACGTTGGATTCTTGTGCCCAAGAACATGAAACAGGACATCATGAAATGTTGATGTGAGAATTAATTATAAACATGTTTGTGTAGGTGTTGGTAATTATATTTAACTAATGTAACTAGATTCAGTGTACGTTTACGAGAGTATGCTTACACATCTGGACTCATTAGCACAAGTGTGGGCCACAAGAACAACCTTTTGATGGTGTCACACACAGGTGATCCAGTGGATACCTGGTGTGTTTCCATGTGTGAAACATGACCAAAAGAGATTAATCTACCATCTTGGGAAATGGATACAATCATGTGTTCATCTTCTAAAAAAATTTCCTAAATACAATTGTAACACACTTCCCAAGAATGATTAATATTCCTCTTTCAGGCCTAAATATATTTAGTTACACAAGTCTACCTTTGGGTTATATCTCCTAGGGCTTCAAAGAGCTAAGAGACACAAGGCTGCAAACCCCGCACCACCAACTCAAGACCCACAACCGCAGGATGTGGCTGAAGAGGCAAATGGCAACTCACCAGGTCAGTGTCATACACCACAGCCTCAGGTAATAGATGTAGGCCTGTATATTTAGTAAGATGTTTTTTTTTTTCGAATTAAAGGGACTTTAATGCCTGCGGCCCCAGCAACCTTCACCCGACCCACTGCCCAGATGTTGATGAAAGAAGTGAGGGTCTGCTCTCGGGAGGTTGAAAACATAAAAGCCAACCTGTTCCAGATGTGCCAAACAACCAAACTCATGGAGAAAAGACTGAAAAAAATTGAACATATTCTTGGGAGGGTTTAAAACTTGTAGATATTTGAAAAAAGTTTTGTTTAGTTTTTTTTGGGGGGGGGATCTTTTATTTCTAAAGTTATATTGTACGTGTTGTACATTTTTGTACAGAGTTTTATAAAACAAACAAAAAATGTAAATCCCCAAAAAAATGTAATTTTTTTTTATACAAACCAGAAAAATGTTATACTCCTATAAAAAAAATTGAAAACTAAACAATGTGTGGCTTCTTATATCAATGTTGCCCCCCCCCCCCCCCTAAAAAAATGTGTGTGTTTACACTCTATAAATGATGGTAATTTACTTGTTAGGAAAAAACATGGCACTACAACTGCACTAGTATAACCTAGGACAGTGATGGTGAACCTTGGCACCCCAGATGGTTTGGAACTACATTTCTAATGTTGCTCAGGCACTCTGCAGTGGAGTTGAGCATCATGGGAAATGGAGTTGCAAAACATCTGGAGTGCCAAGGTTCACCATCACTGACCTAGGAGAAAGAACAAATACAACAAAAGAAAAGCAAACAAGATGTTTTCATTATATTTTTTTTTATTATGACAATAATTTAGTTAAAAATGATCAGGCATTGCAATGGCCCCCCTACCCATGAAATATTCAAGATAGCGTTGCCGCACATCACGGCCGCTTTGGGGGGCCAAGCCTGTAGGGCCAGCTAACTGGGCTGCCAATGGTCCATCCAAGCACTGTGTGCCCTGAAGGGCAACTGTAGATAGATAATTGTTCGAGTTTTTTATTAAAAAATTGTGGAGTATGCAACAGCACATGATCAAATGGTTCCATTTATACTCCGCCATGTTTATAGCAGTCTGAAAAATGCGGAACCGACTGGCCATGATGCCAAAGGCATTTTCGACCACCCTTCGCGCTCTGGCCAGCCAATAATTAAAGACCCTCCTCTCAGGGGTGAGGGACCTTTGTGGAAAAGGCCTCATCAAATGGGGTCCAAGCGCAAACGCCTCATCTGCCAGGAAAACAAACGGGAGGCCATGTTCATTTTCTTCAGCAGGTGGCAATGCCAGGTCCTCTGAAAGAAGCCGGTCAGCAAACTCGGTCTGGGCGAAAACACCACCGTCAGACATCCGCCCATTTTTCCCAACATCAACATAGAGAAACTCATAGTTGGCAGACACCACCGCCATGAGCACAATACTGTGGAAGCCTTTATAATTATAAAAAAAGGATCCAGAATGGGGTGGTGGCACGATGCGGACGTGCTTGCCATCAATGGCTCCTCCACAGTTGGGAAAGTTCCACCGCTGAGAAAACTCAGATGCCACATTCTGCCATTCCTGTGGCGTCGATGGTAACTGTGGAGTCAAAGCAAAAAAAAAAATTAATATACTTTGCTACCTAAACATTGCAAGCATGTTAGCACAAAACACTCTGGGCAAAACATCAGTATAGCATTAATTTGGAAGGAGGATTTTAGAGCGGAGCTACGCAGCCAAAATAATAACAAATTACACAGCAGCTCCAGCTACAGCAGCTGCAGAGGTTTGCTAATTGTACACTTACCTGTCCTGGAGTCCAGCAACGTCCGCAGCAGAGGACGAACAATCGCTCGTCACTCTGCTGCCCCCTCTGCCATCCTCGGTGAGGGAACCAGGAAGAGAAGCCTTGCGGCTTCACTGCCCGGTTCCCAAACGCACATGCACGAGAAGCGCTGCGCAGTTCTGACTGGTCCTCCTGTGTTCTGTGAGACAAGTGTTTCCAAGAACACTACGGGTATTCTGCGGGAAGTGACTTGGCTCCGGCAGATTTGCCGCAGAGATGACTCCCGGATGTGGGTGAAAATACCTGTCTTAAACAGGTATCTTCACCCCCCTCCCCCCTGAAAGGTGACAATTTTGACACCGGGGGAGGGTTACGATGAGCGGACCAAAAAAATTTAGGATGGAGCTCCGCTTTAATAAGAGCTAAAAATGAGCACAAAAAACATCACCCACTCTGATGGACCTGTGAAATTCTTATAGGGTGGGGGGGTTGAGATGAGTTGGGGACATCATAAATAAAAGCTCTAGTACTATGTAATTTATTTTGGTAGATTAGACAAAAGAAAATAATTAGGGGGGGGGGGGATTCAGGCAATCTAAGCACTACAATGGAGCGGCCAAAAAAAAATGGGGAGTGACTAGGCTAGGTGTGTTTGGGCCCAGGATATAATGCTGGAGAGCTTTTTTAAAAAAAATATGCATGTAGGCCAAAAAAATGGAACATTCAAAGCTTACAACATGCAGGGGGACAAAGGGGACATTCACAGCATATTCAAATCATGGTAATTAGAGACAGTTCAAAAAATACTATACATTAGCAAGCATACAAAAACATAGATTGTGATGTTTATAAAGGAGAAAACTTAAATTAATATAGTCCTCCTGAAGGACCTGGATAATGGCAGAGCAGGTCTCTGGGATAATGATGCCCAGAGCCTGGGGGGAGATGCCTGTCGAGAACTTGAGGTCCTGCAAGCTTCTCCCAGTCGCAAGGTATCGCAACGTGGCGATGAGCCTCTGCTCAGCAGTAATGGCTTCCCGCATAACGGTGTCCTGCCTGGTGATATAGGGGGACACCAAAGCCAAGAGCTGCTGAAAAACGGGGTCAGACATCCTAAGAAAATTCCTGAAGTCATCAGGGTTATTCTCCCGGATCTCCCGCAGCAGAGGCATATGACATAATTGGTCCCGCTGGAGCAACCAATTCTTGGTCCAAGAACTCCTCCTCACCCTGTTCATGGACCGGATCTGGGACATAGCAACAAGCCCAGCAGCAAGCACAGCACGATCTCGGCGACAAGAACGTACCCGCAACATGGCTTCAAAACGGTCGTTTAATCAGAACGAACTAAAAGAACGCACTGAAGAACAGCAAGGCCTCTGAAGAACGAGCTGAAAAACAGTAACGAGCGGACAAGAACGCACTGCAAAAACAGATACGAACTCACTACATGCACTGAAAGCCAGATACGAACCCACAAGCACAAACTGAACTCCCGAAAACGATCTTTAAAGCACGAAGACTGAAAAGCACGAATCGTCTCTTCCCAAACTTTTACTAACACGCGGTAACACGAAATCAGCAAAAGCAGCCAAAAGGGTGGCGCGAACAGAATGAAACTTCCCCTTTATAGTGCCGTTGTACGTGTTGGACGTCACCGCGCTTTGCTAGATCATTTTTTTTCACGATCGTGTGTAGGCAAGGCAGGCTTGAGAGGAAACACGAAAAATAACGTCGAGAAAAACGATGTTTTTTTTCATGACATGAAAAACGGTCGTGTGTACGCGGCATTATGGTGTGCTGGGGGTCTGCTACACACACACAATGTTTTTGTTCTTAATAGATCTAATGCATGAAGAACAAAAACATTATGCCTTTACAACTCCTTTATTTTTTCGGCCTCAAATTTGTAGGAGTTGATCACATGTAAGAGCACATTGTAACTGTAACTACAACAACTTTCGAAATTCACTGGTATTGAGCAATGAAATAATAAGCCACACATTGTTTAGTATAAATCATTTTACTCAAAGCACATTCACATGTGCTTTTTAAGGTGCTTAAACAAACCAACATCTTTGTTTTGCAGTATTTCTCCTTTTTTGGGGTAAACAGGCATGATCAAAACCATTAGATACACATCCAAAACTCAGTAGCTTCCAAAGTTCTAGTTTGGTAAAGTGAAGGGCAACCGAGACATTAGTATCCCAAGACTGTGGATGTTGCCTTCCGCAGATGGGGTGATCTATCCCCCCTAAAAGCCAAAATTTGAAGCCATGTACACGTAGTGGCTTACCAATTAAATTTCCCCCATGATCCCATTCCTAATATGTGTGTAGTTACAAACAGCAATTTTTCGAATCCCCAAATCACACAGTGTGTAACCACTTCAGCCCCGGAAGAATTGGCTGCCCAATGACCGGGCTATTTTTTGCGATTCGGCACTGCGTCGCTTTAACTGACAATTGCACGGGCGTGCGACGTTGCACTTAAACAAAATTGACGTCCTTTTTTCCCCATAAATAGAGCTTTCTTTTGGTGGTATTTGATTACCTCTGCGGTTTTTATTTCTTGCGCTATAAACAAAAAAAGAGCGACAATTTTGAAAACAAAGCAACATTTATTTTGCTTTTTGCTATAATAAATATCCCTACAAAAGTTATAGCGTCTACAAAATAGGGGATAGTTTTAGTGCATTTTTATTATTATTATTTTTTTGTTACTAGTAATGGCGGCAATCAGCAATTTTTATTGTGACTGCGATATTGCGGCGGACACATCGGACACTTTTGACACTATTTTGGGACCATTGTCATTTATAAAGCGATCAGTGCTATAAAAATGCACTTACTGTGTAAATGACACTGGCAGGGAAGGGGTTAACCACTAGGGGGTGAGGAAGGGGTTAAGTGTGTCCTAAAGAGTGATTCTAACTGTGAAGGGGCTGGGCTACAAGTGACACGACAGTGATCACTGCTCCCGATCACAGGGAGCAGTAAATCACTGTCGTGTCACTAGGCAGAACAGGGAAATGCCTTGTTTACATATCTCCCCGTTCTGCTGCTCCGTGACACGATCGCAGGACACCGGCGGACATCGAGTCCGCAGGCACGGTCGCGGAGCTCACGGCGGGCATGCGCCCGCTAGGCCGCAGATTCAAAGCAAAGCACCTGTACATTGCTTTGCCTGCCCGTGCCATTCTGACGACGTATATCTACGTAAGGCAGTCGGCAAGTGGTTAAACATGTGCTATCTCCCATCACTGGGTATCAACAGATGCGTTTCAGGGGTGCAACCCCTTCCTCAGAACTAAAGTAGCTCTGATGAGCTACCAATTTGTGTGCACCTTCAAATTTTGGGTTTTAGATTAGAAAAACAGATAAACATTGGCATTCACATTAGTTAGGGCAGTGTTTCTCAAATCCCCTCCTTTAAGATGCAAACCACGGTCATGTTTTCTGAATTTCTTGAATTTGGCTCAGGTGATGTTATCAGTTTCACTGCCTTAGTAATTTGCAGTCGTTTAGACTGAGGAAAATCTAGAAAACAGGACCTGGTGGTGCACCTAGAGGAGTGGAATGGAGAAACAATGAGTTCTGTTCCTAAAATTTTACATTTTAAAGTACAAAAAAGCTGGAAATGAGTAATGGCAAACATGAGCCCAGGGCCGATCCTAGGGTCACAGGCGCCTGGGTGCAGAAATATTTCTGGCGCCCGCACATGGGCGTGGTCATCTTACAAACTCCTCCCCTTTACACATGTTTCTATGGCAACGACTCAAACACAGAGATGCTCCCCTAAGAAGTCTTTGTTACCCTGGGATCCTCCCATAATCTTTTAACAATAAAGAAAATACTGGAAGAGCGTACACTAATGAGACCTAGAGGGGAGTCTCTGATGCACACAGAGAGGGCTTCTGTTAGAGAGTCTGTTAGAAAGAGCCCCCAGACATAGTACAGGAGATGGTCAGAGACTGCAGACATGATACAAGAGACGGTCAGAGACTGCAGACACACTACAGGAGATGGTCAGAGACTGTAGATATAATACAGGAGACAGTCAGAGAGTGCAGACATATTACAGGAGATGGTTAGAAAGTACAGACATATTACAGGAGGTGGTCAGAGAGTGCAGACATATTACAGGAGATGGTCAGAGACTGCAGACATAGTACAGAAGACGGTCAGAGACTGCAGACATAGAACAGGAGATGGTCAGAGACTGCAGACATAGCACAGGAGATGGTCATAGACTGCAGACATAGCTCAGGAAATGGTCAGAGACTGCAGACATAGCACAGGAGATGGTCAGAGACTGAAGACATAGCACAGGAGATGGTCAGAGACTGCAGACATACTACAGGAGATAATGGCTGATCGGCCCTCTCACCTGACCCAGCGATACAGCAACAACGGTTCCTCTGATCAGGAGTCAGCTCACTCTGAATTGCCTGTGGCGACTCCGCTGGGTAGAGTCCAGATCTGTATTCTGGCAATGACTCCATTCCTTTCTCCACCAGGGATGGCGCCAGGCTGTGTGGCTTTCCCTCTGGTGGCGCAGGGCAGCGGGGTTCTCTCTCTGATGGTGTTCCCTCAGCACTGTCCTCTCCCTTTGGAGTCCTGGGTGCACTTCCCTGAAAGCTTTCCCGGGCTCCCGGCTCTCTCTCTCTCTCCCATTCAGCTGAGCATGCTGTGTGGGCTGCAGTTTCCATGTTACAGTAGGGCTGCCAGTCCTCGGGACTACATTTCCCATCAATCCTCTTCTCTGCGCCTTTTTTTTATTCTATTTATTCCCTGGCCGATATGAAGGCGGGGGAAGAAACATAGTGGTTGGCTGTGCTGGCAAGCGCCGCTCACTAGTACAGCAGCGCGAGCAGAGAGAGAGGGAGGGGGAAAGAAGAGCCCGTGGCTGCAGTGGCATCCCTATACTATAGTCGCCCCTCAGTACAGACCCCCCTCCACTAAGTATAGACCCCCCTCCACTAAGTATAGACCCCCCTCCGTCAGTGCAGACCCCCCCCCACTAAGTATCCCATTATCATATATACCGGGGTTTGCAGCGCTCACATCTCTCTCATGTGTGTTTCCATTTTCCTATATAATACTGGGTGGCTAAAGACCCGCTTCCCCTGACCACACTAGAGAGATAAGACAGGAGTTTTGTGTTGTGTTCTTCAGTCCCTATGATCCCTGCATATTATAAAACAAGTTTGACCTTAATAATATAATTGAATCAGTGATTTATGTTGGCCTCAATAGGCCACACACCATTCAATTTGGGAACCAGATTGCACATGTATCTTTTCCCTTCCCTACGCATTAGGACCAATTTAATCAATTGGATTCCTTTACTGCAGTATCCTCCACATTAATACTTATTGGGGATCTTTTATATGCAGATTGGGGATTTCTAAATCAACGCATGGCCCCTGTATAAATTTAAGATTAATATAACATTATTTATTGTCATTTGACCCACTAAGATTTTTGGCACTAACCAGTACGTACCATCACTATGGTTCATGCCACTACCTCATGCCTTTATTACAGTCTATTAACTGTTTGATCACGACGGGTCTGTGCTGCCCCTGTCCCCCCTGGGGGGTCAGACCCTGGTCCTTTTGTGCTTCCCGCCGACCTGAGCTTCACCCTGCCGTTGGCGTCCTGCGACCATCTCCGGGTCGCTCGCGGTGCGCATGTGCGAGGAATCTCGACATGCGCGCTGTCCCGTGACGCCTTGTGTTTTGCATTGGAGATGATGGCAGTAGCCGAGGCAATAGTAGAAATTTTATTTTTATTTATTCGCCTTCCGGGACGCCGAGGAAGCTACACTATGGGCCGTCAACAATACGGCCTCCTACGCCACAGCTCTGAGGGGAGGGGGGAGGGAGATCACACCTGTGCACACCTACCCTAATTGCCTTGAGGCATATATTAATGACTGCCTGTTTGTGGATCAAACCATGATTCCACTCTGGCAAAGACGGACGACACTGCACAGATCTTGTCTGGGCTCCTGAGCTTTTTTTTTTTATAGCCAGGTTCCAACTATATTCAACCTTCCATCCATACAAGCCACTATAGGCTGTATAAGGTAAACTACAACATTAGATCTACCATTCATAATCATTCTTGAATCATCCTCATCTCACACCTTTTTCACCAGCCTCAGCACACTGCTGATCTCCCTTCTACATAATTTTCACCCTTCTCTCACATGCTTCATTAGCTGTTGCATTTCATTCATTCACTGTATATATTCACATCACCAACACTTTTTACCATCTTACATCCCTCTATGGGCAGTTATACCTATCACCAGGCAGTTCGTGCGATTTTTACTCTTCTCTCACATGCTTCATTAGCTGTTGACATGCATTTCATTCATTCACAGCATATACTCACATTACCAACACTTTCTACTATCCTACAGCCCCTTATGGGCAGCTTGACCTACCACCATGCAGTTTGTGCGATTTTTTTTTTTCATCACTTCACTGACGCTCACTCAATAATTTTTTACTTTTAGTCCATTCACTTCCCATTCTTTCACACATGATTCAAGTATCATTATCATTTAATTTACATTGACCTACCATATTATTGTAACCCTAGGACATCTTGATGCATATACATTTATAGATAAGATCGCAGCTAGTCCATATACCTAATATATATAATTCCCATTCAGCACTCTTGCAATACAGCCAAGAGCTAACTTACCCTATCTCCTTATTCAATATATGGTCATTAATTTGGGAACGTGTTTTTCCTGTCCTCTCCTGCCTTCTGGCAGGCGTCACCGGTGTGGCTTCTTGTAAGCCCAAAGGATCGGGCTCCTTCCCCCTGTGTGTGGGGGGGTGGCGGGCGACTACATGACCCTCCGGATTGCTCCACTGTTTTCTAACATTTCTAGCCATGCAACTGTCTACTCCATTTTTAAGCGGTAACTATATCGCCATACCATACTTGTACTGTGATGTATGATTATATATTTTTCCAATATTTGAAGTTATTTTATATGTCTCTTAGAGTCAACAATCCCCCTGAAGATGACCAGCGAATGGTCGAAACGCGTCAGTGATTTACACCCACATACATTTGTTATGCAATCTTGTTTCACATTTTGCATGTATGGTAATATTGGATTATGCAGGAATTTATCTGGCAAGACCGTTTTACGTGTTTTATTTATTGTAACCCAATTGTGTCTTTTGCCAACTTTCAAATAAATGTGTTTTATGCTTTCAATTTGACATACTATATTGCTGTCCAAAGCCCCATTGGGGAGAACGTCCATTACCCCACTAAGTATAAACCCCACCATCAGTACAGACCCGCCCTCCATCAGTACAGACCCCCCTCCACTAAGTATAGACCCCCCTCCGTCAGTGTAGACTCCCCACTAAGTATAAACCCCTCCTTCAGTACAGACCCCCCTCCATTAGTACAGACCCCCCCAGGACAAACCACCCCCCTCCATTAGTACAGACCCCCAAGAAAAAACACCCCCCTCCATTAGTACAGACCCCCAGGACAAACCACCCCCCCTCCATTAGTACAGACCCCCCCTCAGGACAAACCACCCCCCTCCATTAGTAGAGACCCCCCAGACAAACCACCCCCCCCTCCATTAGTACAGACCCCCCCCCGGACAAACCACACACCTCCATTAGTACAGACCCCCCCACAAACCACCCACACATTAGTAAAACCCCCCCCGACAAACCACCCCCCTCTATTAGTACAGACCCCCCCATAAACCACCCCCATTAGTACAGACCCCCCTCAGGACAAACCACCCCCCCTCCATTAGTAGATACCCCCCTTCCATTAGTACAGACCCCCCCCAGACAAACCATCTCCCCTCCATTAGTACAGACCCCCCACAAACCACCCCACTCCACCTCCATTAGTACAGACCCCCCCACAAACCACCCCATCTCCATTAGTACAGACCCCTCCACAAACCACCCCACTCCACCTCCATTAGTACAGACCCCCCCACAAACCACCCCACTCCACCTCCATTAGTACAGACCAGGGTTGCCAACTTTCAGTAAATTTACGAACGGTTTGTAAAATCCATACTTTTTGCATCTGTCCTTGAATGTCTATTATGGACATGTAGGCTGCATGTCCGTAACTGACATTTATGCACAGATGCAACAAGTATGGATTTTACAAACTGTTTGTAAATTTACTGAAAGTTGGCAACCCTGGTACAGACCCCCCCACAAACCAACCCACTCCACCTCCATTAGTACAGACCCCCCCACAAACCACCCCCTCCATTAGTGCAGACCCCCCTCAGGACAAACCACCCCCCTCCATTAGTAGAGACCCCCCCGGACAAACCACCCCCTCCATTAGTACAGACCCCCCACAAACCACCCACCCATTAGTACAGACCCCCCTCAGGACAAACCTTCCCCCTTCATTAGTACAGACCCCCCAGGACAAACCACCCCCTCTATTAGTACAGACCCCCCATAAACCACGCCCCTCATTACAAATCACCCCCCCTCCATTAGTAGAGACACCCCTTCCATTAGTACAGACCCCCCCACAAACCACCCCCTCCACCTCCATTAGTACAGACCACCCCCCCTTCATTAGTACAGACCCCCCCACAAACCACCCACCTCCATTAGTGCAGACCCCCCTCAGGACAAACCACCCCCCTCCATTAGTAGAGACCCCCCCCAGACAAACCACCCCCCTCCATTAGTACAGACCCCCCACAAACCACCCACCCATTAGTACAGACCCCCCTCAGGACAAACCTTCCCCCTTCATTAGTACAGACCCCCCAGGACAAACCACCCCCCTCTATTAGTACAGACCCCCCATAAACCACCCCCCTCAGGACAAATCACCCCCCCTCCATTAGTAGAGATCCCCCTTCCATTAGTACAGACCCCCCCACAAACCACCCACCTCCATTAGTACAGACCCCCCCCACAAGCCACCCCCCTTCATTAGTACAGACCACCCCCCCACAAACCACCCCCCTCCACCTCCATTAGTGCAGACCCCCCCACAAACCACCCCCCCTCCATTATTACTGACCCCCCCACAAACCACCCCCCTCCATTAGTACAGACCCCAACCCCACAAACCACCCCCTTATTAGTACAGACCCCCCTCAGGACAAACCCCAACCAGGCGGCAGCTGGAGAGGCGAGGACAGTGTGCAGCCATGCCGCCCGGGTGGAGAACATCGTGACAGAGAGGAGGAGAAGAACAAATATCAGGCACGGACCGCCCTGCCCCCCAACGACATAACTGCGCGGGTATCTCTCCGAACAGAGACAGCTGCTCCGATTTCCTCTGACAGGAGTATGGAGGGGGGACGGGCTTGGGCAGGAAACACAGCGGCGGCGGTGAACAGCGGAGAGAGCGGCCTCTGGACACCGACAAGGAGAGGAGGAGGAGGAGGAAGGGGAGCACTCTGGCGCTTGAGCGCCCCCACCTTTGTGGCGCCCGGGTAAACTGCACCCCGCGCATCCGCCTAGATTGACCCTGCATGAGCTGACAAGTGGAACACCAAACTTCAGACCAGTCAAGAGGAAATTAGAATTTTGCTAGCATGTCCACAAAATCTCTGATTCTGCGCTGTAAAGCAGTAGCAGCCTCCTTGATTTGCTCCAGTTCCTTGCAACACTGCAACATATCAGCACTCATTCTGCCAATAGTAGCACATGGAAGATCATGACCTAGTAAAAAGAGTAAAAAGTATTAAGGGAACGATGGTCAAGTGGCTGAGGCCCTATATAGTGAGTTATGGTCAAGTTAATTGTAAACTTAATGAAATACTTACCTACCCAGTCTATTGTTGGTTGTAACCTGCTTGCCCTTGACACCTACACTACTAGGGAATGTATACACTGCAACTACTCTATAATCTTGGCCCTGGCAACACTGACAGCTCCCTTTCCCCTCTTCCTTCTCCATGCTAATGTTAAGGCACTACATACTTTGCTAATGTGTGGAGTTGGTGTTTGGTTTGGACATCTAAACACTCGACATGTCAATACATTCGAAGCAATATTCAAAGAATACTTAATTGACCAGAATTAATACCAGAACAGGAAAAAAAAGTGTTCAGGGGCCTGTTTGCGCAATTACACAGTTACTGTGTGTAACTGTGTAATTGCGCAAACAACAGGACCCTGAACACGTTCTTCCTGTTCTGGTTCGCTTTGGCCCTCACTGTTATTCACGTCAGGGGATTTGGTGTCAACAATTCCAATGTCTGTGCTGGGTCCAAGAGACAGATCCCATGGCTCTAAAGACAGATCTTGGGGGATCTCACCACACTCAGTTTCTGCTAAAAAGGTACATGTCAGGTCACCTACGGCCAGGTGACAGATGCACACCGTAGGGGGACAGGAGTGCACTGCAAGGTAGTGAACCCTATGGCTGACTGCTGCGGATAGGAAACTGGGTGGTTGTGGAAAGCGGGACCAGGGGAGCACAACCGGGATCCTTTAGGAAGCTAGAGCCAAGATTCCCCAGGGCGCGGAGTCTAAGACCCAGCAGGTCTTCTCCAGAGCCTCTAGTGGTGAGGATGTTATGCTGCAGGCTGGGTCCAGGTCGCGGCCCCTAGAGTCTCCTAGCTCACGCCCCGTAGGATAAGGGGACAAGAGGGGAAGCAGCAGCACAAGATATAAGAGTAACGAATAACAAGCTGAAGGTCAAGGGCCACAAGCAGACAAGGATAACGAAGACAAGCCGAAGGTCAAGGGTCACGAGCAGACAGGGATAGTCAGGGACAAGCCAATAACGTAACAGAGAGACAGACGTAGCACACGGCAGGCAGGAACCCAAACACACAATGCCTAACAAACACGTTGATCAGCAAAGCAGGCTTGCAGTGCACAGGTTAATATAGTGTTCTGTGATAGGGCCTGGGGTGGAGTCAGTCTGGGAGGAGATTATAAAGGAAGCCAGGTGAAAGGGTTCTGGCCTCTAAGATGAACACATGAGGAGGAAAGGTAAGATGGCAGACAGACATTAATGCATATCCATGACAGTACCCTCCCTCTTACGAGGCCTCCCCCTTCGCCGCTTGGGCCCAGGTTTAGAGGGAAACTTCAGATGAAACTCCTTTAACAGACGAGGTGCAAAGACCTCAGATGCAGTGATCCAAGACCTCTCCTCAGGACCAAACCCTTTCCAATGAACGAGGTACTGAAGAACGCCTTTACAGAGTCGGGAGTCCAGAATTTGACTGATCTCGTACTCCTGATTATCCTCAGAGACAGGTGCCACGGTAGGGAGAGGACGAGAGAATTTATTGAGGACTAAAGGCTTTAGAAGAGCAACATGGAAGGAGTTAGTGATTTTAAGGCTTTTAGGAATCTGGAGTTTGAAACAAACCGGATTCAGTTTAGCAGTTACCGTGTATGGACCAATGAATCGTGGAGCAAACTTCAGAGAAGGAACTCGGAGCTTGATGTTCCTGGTAGAGAGCCAGACTTTGTCCCCTGGCTGAAGAGAAGGTGGTTTACGCCTGCGGCGGTCGGCAAAGCCTTTGAATTTTTCAGCAGCTGCCCGGAGGGAATCATGAACGTCACCCCAAACGGAATTGAGAGACTCCTGAACTGAAGCCAAAGCTGGAATATCTGGAGAACAGATCATGGGAAGAGGAAGTTGAGGGTGTTTTCCATAAACTGTGAAAAAGGGTGTCTTCTGCGAACTGGTATTCACATGATTGTTATGGGAGAATTCTGCCCACGGGAGTAGAGAGGACCAATCGTCATGGTGAGAAGACACAAAGGTGCGAAGAAAGACCTCTAACTCCTGATTAACCCTCTCAGTCTGTCCATTGGATTGGGGATGGTAAGAAGAAGAAAAATCCAAGACTATCTTGAGGGATTTGCGAAAGGCTCTCCAAAAATGAAACGTGAATTGGACTCCCCTGTCGGAAACAATATGAGAAGGAACCCCATGAAGGCGGAGAATTTCTCGAATGAAAATGGGAACCAAGGCAGGGGCAGAAGGAAGACCAGGAAGAGGAACAAAATGAGCCATCTTGGAGAACCGATCGATTACCACCCAAATGACTGTATTATTCTCAGACAGTGGGAGGTCGGTGATAAAATCCATGGCAATATGAGCCCAGGGCTCCTTAGGAATGGGCAAGGACATGAGGAGACCAGCAGGAGCTTGTGTGGAGGATTTGGACTAAGCGCAGACATGACAAGCTTTAACGTAGTCTTTGACGTCTGAGCGGAGATTAGGCCACCATTAGTGACGACTGATGAGTAGGAAGGAACGGAGGAATCCAGAATGGCCTGCCACCTTGGAATCATGTCCCCAACGAAGGATCTTAGCTCTTAGCTCAGTGGGGACAAAGGTCTTACCAGGCAGAATTTTTGACTTCAGGGTGGTAGAGTGGGCAACAATGCATGAGGTTGGAATGATCGGCTCAGGTTCAGGGGCGGACTCCTCGACCAAAGTGTCAAATGACCTAGAGAGCGCATCAGCCCGACCGATGCAGGAACCAGGTTTTGTAAGTAATCGTGAAATTAAAACGGGCAAAGAAGAGACTCCACCTGGCCTGTCTAGGATTCAGACGTTTAGCATTCTGTAGATACTGTAAATTTTTGTGATCGGTAAAGATCGTTATGGAGTGAGGGGAACCCTCCAAGAGATGACGCCACTCCTCTAACACCAATTTAATTGCGAGAAGTTCTCGATCACCGATGGCATAATTCCTCTCTGCCTGAGAAAACTTTTTGGAGAAGAACGCACATGGTTGACGTCTCTTCTCAAAGATTTGAAGAAGCACAGCTCCCACCCCCATTGAGGAAGCGTCCACTTCAATAAAAAATGCATTCCCAGGATTTGGTCTCCTCAAGAGGGGGCCAGAAACAAAGGCCTGTTTCAGGTTGTGAAATGCAGAGACAGCTTCGGGAGGCCAGTCTTTGGCATTCACACCCTTCTTGGTCAAAGCGATAATAGGCGTGGCAATGGAAGAGTAGTTCCTTATGAACTGCCTATAATAATTAGTGAAGCCAAGAAAGCGCTGTGTGGCCTTGAGGCTAGCAGGAAGAGGCCAGTTGGTAATAGCCAAGACCTTCCCAGGATCCATGCGAAGACCCGAACATGAGACAAAGCACCCCAGAAACAGGACCTCAGAACATTCAAAGGAACATTTCTCCAGCTTGGCATAGAGATTGTTCTCTCTAAGACGCTGAAGTACAGTGCGGACATGGTTTCTGTGGACGAGCAGATTTTCAGAAAAGATCAGAATGTCATCCAGATAGATGACAACAAACTGGTACAGCAGATCTCTGAAGATTTCATTGACACAGTTTTTGGAACACGGCTGGAGCATTACACAGACCAAAAGGCATCACCAGGTATTCGTAATGCCCGTCTCTAGTGTTGAATGCAGTCT
The DNA here is from genome assembly GCA_029206835.1 of Rana muscosa. Taxonomy (NCBI): domain Eukaryota; kingdom Metazoa; phylum Chordata; class Amphibia; order Anura; family Ranidae; genus Rana; species Rana muscosa. Next base: position 93,520,978 of record CM055126.1, read on the forward strand.
TCCATTTGTCACCCTCCCGTATTCGAATGAGATTGTACGCGCCTCTGAGATCCAACTTGGTGAAAATGGAGGCACCCTTCAACCTATCGAATAGCTCAGATATTAAGGGTAAGGGGTATCGATTTTTAATAGTAACCGCATTTAAACCCCGATAATCGATGCAGGGTCTTAAGGTACCATCCTTTTTGGCAACAAAAAAGAACCCTGCCCCTGCAGGCGAAGAGGATTTCCGGATGAAACCTCTCTCCAAATTCTCTGCGACATACTCAGACATGGCCTGGGTCTCTGGGATGGACAGAGGGTAGGTACGACCCCTGGGTAGAGTTGCTCTGGGGGCAAGATCAATAGCACAGTCAAAAGACCTGTGGGGAGGAAGCACCTCAGCTGATTTCTTACAGAACACATCCCGGTAATCGCTGTATGCAGCGGGAAGATCAGAAGAAACAGAAGTGGCAGCAACCGGAAGACTCTCCTTGGGGGTCACCTTGAGAAGACATGACGAGAAACATGAGGAACCCCAGGCCAGGATCTGCCCAGAGACCCAGTCCACATGTGGAGAGTGGAGCTGTAGCCAAGGGAGGCCCAATACAACTGGGGTAGAGGCCTTGGGTAGAATAAGAAAGGATATCCACTCCTGGTGGAGAATCCCTACCGACATCCTAATGGGTAGCGTCTGGAAGCGAATAGGGCCCCCTGGGAGAACAGTGCCATCAATTGCCGAGACTACCAATGGGGTAGTGAGAGGTGAAAGGGTAAGCTTCATAGAAGAAGCAGTTCTCAATCCATAAAATTGCCGGCAGCCCCGGAATCCAGATATGCAAGGGTTGACTGAGGAGAAGTGCCTACATGAAGGAACACCGGCAAGAGAAGGCGAGAAGGTGATGTTTCTGGGTCCAATACTCCACCTTCCAAATGTATTAGACCCGAGCGTTTCCCGGACAAAGCGAGCAGGAGTTACGAAAATGACCCTTGCCCCCACAATAGAGGCACAAGCCCAGAGTTCTGCGCCTAGCACATTCTTCGGGGGTTAGTCTGGTCCGGCCCAGCTGCATAGGTTCCTCAGCAGGTAGAAGATGCTCCATGGGACGAAGGGAGGGGAGCTCAGACTGGCTAGAACCCAGAGAGTGCTGGCGTCTTTTTTCTAAGGACCTCTCTTGAAAACGAATGTCGATCTGATTGCATAACGAAATTACATCGTCCAGACCGACGGGAATGGCTCTTCCCGCTAATTCGTCTTTCACTCGGTCAGAGAGGCCATGTAAAAAGGTAGCGACCAGGGCCTCATTATTCCAGCTCAATTCAGCTGTGTGGATACGGAACTGAAGAGCATATTGTCCCACTGAACTAGATTCTTGGCGAAGACGTAAGACAGCACTAGCCGCTGAAGAAGCCCGAGCCGGCTCTTCGAAGATATTACGAAAGAGCTTCAAGAAGTTGGACAGGCTGGAAACCACCGGCTCATTCCTCTCCCACAGGGGGGCAGCCCAGGCCAAAGCTTCACCGGAGAGGAGGGAAATGATATAGGCTACCTTAGCCCGGTCAGACAGGAAGTTTTGAGGCTGAAGCTCAAAATGAATTGTGCATTGGCTGAGAAACCCCCTGCAGGCCTTGGAGTCCCCAGAGAAACGGAACGGAGCTGGCAGTGTTAGTGAGTGTGTGGCTGCGACTGGTGCGATAGGTACAACCGCTGGTTGTACTTGAGGTTGCGGATTCGGGGTTCCCAAGGAGGCCTGAAGCTGCTCGAATTGAGAAGCCAGATCCTGGAGGAATCGCATCACCTGAGTCTGATTCGATTCCTGGGTTTCAAGTCTGCGAACTATGCCCTGCAATGGATCATCCGTGGGGAGCGGCATGTCAGCCGGGTTCATGGCTGATCAAACTGTCAGGTCACCTACGGCCAGGTGACAGATGCACACCGTAGGGGGACAGGAGTGCACCACAAGGTAGTGAACCCTATGGCTGACTGCTGCGGATAGGAAACTGGGTGGTTGTGGAAAGCGGGACCAGAGTAGCTCAACCGGGATCCTATAGGAAGCTAGAGCCAAGATTCCCGAGGGCGCGGAGTCTAAGACCCAGCAGGTCTTCTCCAGAGCCTCTAGTGGTGAGGATGTTATGCTGCAGGCTGGGTCCAGGTTGCGGCCCCTAGAGTCTCCTAGCTCACGCCCCGTAGGATAAGGGGACAAGAGGGGAAGCAGCAGCACAAGATATAAGAGTAACGAATAACAAGCTAAAGGTCAAGGGCCACAAGCAGACAAGGATAACGAAGACAAGCCGAAGGTCAAGGGTCACGAGCAGACAGGGATAGTCAGGGACAAGCCAATAACGTAACAGAGAGACAGACGTAGCACACGGCCGGCAGGAACCCAAACACACAATTCCTAACAAACACGTTGATCAGCAAAGCAGGCTTGCAGTGCACAGGTTAATATAGTGTTCTGTGATAGGGCCTGGGGTGGAGTCAGGCTGGGAGGAGATTATAAAGGAAGCCAGGTGAAAGGGTTCTGGCCTCTAAGATGAACACATGAGGAGGAAAGGTAAGATGGCAGACAGACATTAATGCATATCCATGACAGTACAATACAACATTCATTAATTCTCCCCAAGTCCCATCTGTTTCTAGCATACATTTTGCTACATTAGTTGACCAACCTTGTACTTGGTCTGGTGTAAAAGTTTGGTCCTCACTAGTGGACTCCACCATGCTGGACTCTGGGGGATTTGCTGGGAAAAATGCATAAAAAAGAGAAGGTGATGGCATTTTCCAGAGAGCAAACACTTGACAAGTGCCAACATTGAAAAAGTCCTGCAGTTTCCCCCCACCCCTCTTGTCTCCTATGGGATACGGCATATATGATGACCATTATAGCAGGCGTAACTCTATGTGACTGGGAGCCGCATGGGCCTCTCCTCTACCCATGTCTACACTGGCTAGGCTGCATTAATGGGCACTGATGAGCCAAGCAGCAACCAGAAAGTGTTCTTCAACCCTTAAGTTCTATCTGTGGCTAAATGAGTGTGTTTGAAGTTGACACTTACCTTTTTTGGGGGAAGATGGCCTTGTTGCCTCCCCTGTTGGGGCCCAAACGAGGGGAGCCTCCCTTCGTCCCTTGCGGTGGCTTGGCTGGAGCATCCTTTTTTTGTGTCTCCCTGTTGAAAGATGAAAAAGACAATAAGTACAGAATAGAAATTAATGTCCAAAAACATGACCAAATTAGAATCTTCATATATGGTTTAAATTTACCTTCATCTTTGGAATCCCAAGTCATACATACAAAGATTTTCTAAGCTTATATAGAAATCTCTATAGCTACTTTGAGCAAAAACATATACAAACAGCTAATTTAAACATATACATATTATTTAGATACTATTGCTTACTTTTTTTAAGGATATGATGTATGTGCTTCAGCTGGTCTTGTTCCCGGTGTTTAAGATCAAACCATCGTTTCCGGATTTGGTCCTTTGATAAGTCCATCGAAAATTATTTCTTCAAAACAACGATTACCTTATCCGAAATGCAGTCTTTTCGGCTGTTGGTCCTCTGATAATTCTGCAGCTTGCAATCGTAATCGTGCTTCTCCACTGAATCTCCAGGATGCGCACCATCTCCACCATCTCACCCTTGCTCATTGGTGTGGCTTTTCTCCTGCTATGAGATCCACCACGCAGGCCTGCCTGCAAATCCGGCATGTCCCGCACGAAAGTTCCGCTGTGTGTGTCGCATGCAGGATAGGAGAGGTGTTTAAGCCCCAGCGTCATGGCGCACATGAGAGCGGATTTGGACGTATGCGTAGTGTATATTAAGCCAGATCGCACGTTCAATGGAACGGCCGTAGGAACGACCTGTGAGTGGAGGACGATCAACCGTCAACGTGTGAAAGGAGACAGAAAACCAGACATTATGGTTTGTCTTGTGTTCTGTCTTGCAGACATCATATCATGAATGACAAGTTCACATGACCGGACTTTCTGCCCCATTTTATTGATATTTACCAGCAGCTGCCCTGTCTATGGAGGGTTAAGACCAAAGACTACTCTAATAAAAAAAACTAAGGTTGGCAGCATTGGAGAAACTGGCCCAATTGTGCAAACCAGTTTACCCCAAGGCAGACCCCAGCTATATCCGCCAAACGATTGCTAACCTCTGTACCACCTTTAAAAGGGAGCTTAACCAGATCCAGGAATTGGAGAGGTCAGGAGCAGCAGCAGTTGACATCTATGTACCAAGGCTCTGGTACTATGACAGCCTGCAGTTTCTGACAGACCAGACTGAACCCAGGCCATCACTGTCAATCCCGCCTTCCACTTCTGCTGAGGGCACGCTCCTGATGCACAAGATGAAGATGTGGAGGAGCCCATCTTGACACAGGTATAGCATTGTTGAACATATTTGGATCCAAAAATACAATGATGATAACTATACGTTATTGGAAAAATATTTCAGCTTTAACAAAGTGGTTTCCATATCAATACACAGTAGTGACCAAAAATGATTTGAACAAGAATGAAAAATGCTGGGGTCAGAATGATAGTCTTTTCTATTTCTCCACATTCAATTTGCAACAGCGAGGAGATCAAAATTGTGTGTGATTGATGACCAAACCCAAAAAAAAGATTCTAATTATGTCCCATTTTCATACACAGGAACGTGTCAGTCTGGAGGAGCCAGTGGCCAGTAGTTAGACAGAGTCGCAGATCCCTCCCCTACCTCCTGCTGCAAAAAGAGCCAGTAAGACCAGAAATCTGGAGGGGGCCACAGCTTCATTTCTCAGCCAGTATACTGACCCAGATAAGGATGAAGGATTTGGGTGTGTGACGGACAATAAATTAAGGCAGTGCCAGTAATTAAGCCAGTGAGAAAAGGAGCAGGTGTGAGGAACTCATCCTGCAGCTCCTCAACAAGGAGGTGAGAAGCGAAATTTCAGAAAGCACCCACATTTCTGATTTTGTGGCCCCACCTCGACAGCCACCCACCCACCACAGCAGCATGCCGGTTAGTGGCAATACCAGCCACATGAACCCCAACAACCACCCGGTCAGTGGCAATACCAGCCACATGAACCCCAACAACCACCCGGTCAGTGGCAATACCAGACACATGAACCCCAACAACCACCCGGTCAGTGGCAATACCAGACACATGAACCCCAACAACAACGCTGGTCTTGGGATTGTCACCCCTGCCTCCTTTTCTAATTTCTATTATTTTGTTGGTAATTTTTTGTTTTGTTATATTTTCTTAGTTTTTTTCTGCATGGAATGCACTTTTTTGCTAAGTTATGTTTATTTGGATGGCAGATAGCATCTCTAATTTAATTTCTGTTGGTTTTTTTTCTGCACATTAAAAAAATTGTGTAGAATAATACCTGGCTATGTTTTTTTCTTCAAATGAGTGTTTGAGAGTAGTTTACATTAAAAACAACTCAATGGAAAATTAATAAGGGACACCAACATAGTTGTATCTTTGATCCTAAAAACTCAGGGATAATGGTCTTGTGGTCACTTCCCCAAAAAATCAAACAACCATTACATTAATATTATTTATATCACTACAAAACAAATGCCTTTTAAAATACCTTTGGTATAACTACATCAGTATCACCAGCAAAGCAGCTTCATTATTATCCCATTAAAGAAGATGAGAATGTGCGCTGCATTTCGACATTTCATCAATTGCCGCGTCACAAATGTTAATTCTAGATTACAAACTGTCGTTTCTTGATTCCGATCATGCGTGTTTGTACTTTCGACTTTTGCGTGACGATTTCTGTACTGATTATCCAAAAATCGCACATTGAGCTGTCGTTCATCAAAAATGTACTAGTTTGCTCATCCAGCTTTTGTCGTACGAAAAACGACAATTCCCTTCCGAAATTCACATTGTTTGTACAGGCCTTTACAGTGAGAAGTATACAAGATAGTGGCACACACGGAAATATAATAGAGGGAACTTGTCCATAAAGTCCTTTGAGATGTTGCTCTATAGTGAGGTGACAGCCTTTTGTACTCAGGGCTGCCTTACAAGGGGAGCTGAAGCTGAACTCCAGGGCATGTAAAGACAGAAAGACAAAATTCAGGCGCCGCTCCAGAAAAACTGTATGATTTTAATGTATAAAAGCATCAAAACACTCACTTTTAAGTTTCTTTAAGCAGGCATATAGAAGTTCAGTCAGACATCCACCTCCGCTCGTATTAGCATTCTCCAGGGGCAGTAGACTTTTTCTGTGCTTGTGCTGTATACAGGGGAGTCGGTGTGCTGTCTGAACTGGTGACTTCTGGGTCTCGATGCGGTTGCCAGAACGAGGCCTGGAGCGCAAGCTACGGGTGGGTGCTGGGGCGCGGCGTGAAGCGGGATGACGTCAGGACTGTGATGCTCGCATGCATCTGTCATTGGACTTTTGATTTATGAACTGTTAACCTCTGCTTAGGAGGCAAAATTCCTGGTAACCATAATACTTACCATTGCCTCATGTTTGGTGCCTGCGTATTCAAGATTTTGAATTCACGGTTCCTTTTTTTTTTTATAAAAAAAAAATTTCTTCACTTTTTTTTTTAATGGTGGGAGATATTGGATTCATCTTATGGGCTGATTATATTTATGATATGCAATGTATTCATTCATTGGATACATTTTTGGTTATGCACTGATATGTTATCTGTGTTTTTCATATATATATATATATATATATATATATATACTATATTACCAAAAGTATTGGGACACCTGCCTTTACACGCACATGAACTTTAATGGCATCCCAGTCTTAGTCCGTAGGGTTCAATATTGAGTTGGCCCACCCTTTGCAGCAATGACAGCTTCAACTCTTTTGGGAAGGCTGTCCACAAGGTTTAGTAGTGTGGCCTCGTACACACGGCCGAGATTCTCGTTGAAAAAAACATGTCGTTTTTTTCGACGAGATTCTTGGACAAGAAACTTGTCCCGGCCGAGTGTACACACGCTTGTTTCAAAGAACCCGCGGTTCTTTGAAAGGAGCGTACGCGGTGACGTCATCGACTACGTCGAGCATGCGCTCGTCACATTCGATGCCGTCGCCGCCATCTTGGTATACCCTACGTATGCCTAGGAAGCTACCGCGCATGCGTCGAATTCATTTCGAACATGCGCGGGCTTCCGGGAGGACAGGTAAGTGTACACACACTCACTTTTCTCGTCGAGAAACATGCCGAGGAGAATCTCGACGAGAAAATAGAGAGCAGGTTCTCTATTTTCTCGTCAAGGTTTCTTGTCGGTTTTCTCGACGAGAAACCCGATAGCAGCATACACACGACCGATTTACTCGGCAAGACCTCTCTGCCAGCAAGTTTCTTGCTGGTTCTTGCCGAGAAAATCGGTCGTGTGTACGAGGCCTTAGTCTATAAAAATGTTTGACCATTCTTCCAGAACCGCATTTGTGAGGTCAGGCACTGATGTTTGATGAGAAGGCCTGCCTCGCAGTCTCTGCTCTAATTCATCCCAAATGTATTCTATCTGGTTGAGGTTAGGACTCTGTGCAGGCCAGTCATATTCCTGCACCCCAAACTCGCTCATGGTCTTTATAGACCTTGCTTTGTTCACTGGTCCAAATCATTTGGTGGAGGGGGTATTATGATGTGGGGATTATTTTTCAGGGGTTGGGCTTGGCCCCTTAGTTCCAGTGAAGGGAACTTCTAAGGGTTTAGTGTTCTGTCTCTAGGACAGAGAGCTAAACCTTCTTGCTCTATAACCTTCAGATACCATATTTCTTTGATCTTAGATTTATTGGAACAAGCTAGGGATGAGCTCGGTGTTCGAGTCGAACATACGTTCGACTCGAACATCGGCTGTTCGATCGTTCGACGAAGATCGAACGATTTGGGCCGTTTGCGCCTAATTCGAGTGACGCGAACGGCCCACAATGCACTACGCCATCGCAGTGTCATCCAGGCGCTGTGATTGGCCAAGCATGCACTGTGACCCCGCATGCTTGGCCAATCACAGCGCCGGCAGCGAGGAGGGCAATGATTGGCCACAGGCAGGATGCCTGTGGCCAATTATTGCTGAGGGTGTTTAGTACACGCCCCACACTATAAAAGGCCGCCAGCACGGCGGCCTAGTGTAGTGTGTTCCGGAGCAGGGAAAGAGAAGCATAGGCAGGGACAGTGACATTTTTTTTTCTTGCTTAACCTGGATTCCTTTCGTTTAGGGAAAGAGAAGGATAGGTAGGGAGAGTGTCAGTGTGTTTTACTGTGCTAATCCTTGTTTGTAGGGACAGGGAAGGACAGTGAGGGAAATTCTCCTTGTGCTATACTGTGCTAAAGCATTGATCATCAACCATCTTTAAAAAAACATTTTTTATAGGGACAGAAAACTATAGGTAGGGAGAGTGTCAGTGTGTTTTACTGTGCTAATCCTTGTTTCTAGGGACAGGGAAGGACAGTGAGGGAAATTCTCCTTGTGCTATACTGTGCTAAAGCATTGATCATCAACCATCTTTAAAAAACATTTTTTCTAGGGACAGAAAACTATAGGTAGGGAGAGTGTCAGTGTGTTTTACTGTGCTAATCCTTGTTTCTAGGGACAGGGAATGACAGTGAGGGAAATTCTTCTTGTGCTATACTGTGCTAAAGCATTGATCATCAACCATCTTTAAAAAAAAAAAAAATTCTAGGGACAGAAAACTATAGGTAGGGAGAGTGTCAGTGTGTTTCACTGTGCTAATCCTTGTTTCTAGGGACAGGGAAGGACAGTGAGGGAAATTCTCCTTGTGCTATACTGTGCTAAAGCATTGATCATCAACCATCTTTAAAAAAACATTTTTTCTAGGGACAGAAAACTATAGGTAGGGAGAGTGTCAGTGTGTTTTACTGTGCTAATCCTTGTTTCTAGGGACAGGGAAGGACAGTGAGGGAAATTCTCCTTGTGCTATACTGTGCTAAAGCATTGATCATCAACCATCTTTAAAAAAACATTTTTTCTAGGGACAGAAAACTATAGGTAGGGAGAGTGTCAGTGTGTTTTACTGTGCTAATCCTTGTTTCTAGGGACAGGGAAGGACAGTGAGGGAAATTCTCCTTGTGCTATACTGTGCTAAAGCATTGATCATCAACCATCTTTAAAAAAACATTTTTTATAGGGACAGAAAACTATAGGTAGGGAGAGTGTCAGTGTGTTTTACTGTGCTAATCCTTGTTTCTAGGGACAGGGAAAGACAGTGAGGGAAATTCTCCTTGTGCTATACTGTACTAAATCATTGATCATCAACCATCTTTAAAAAAACATTTTTTATAGGGACAGAAAACTATAGGTAGGGAGAGTGTCAGTGTGTTTTACTGTGCTAATCCTTGTTTCTAGGGACAGGGAAGGACAGTGAGGGAAATTCTCCTTGTGCTATACTGTGCTAAAGCATTGATCATCAACCATCTTTAAAAAAACATTTTTTCTAGGGACAGAAAACTATAGGTAGGGAGAGTGTCAGTGTGTTTCACTGTGCTAATCCTTGTTTCTAGGGACAGGGAAGGACAGTGAGGGAAATTCTCCTTGTGCTATACTGTGCTAAAGCATTGATCATCAACCATCTTTAAAAAAACATTTTTTCTAGGGACAGAAAACTATAGGTAGGGAGAGTGTCAGTGTGTTTTACTGTGCTAATCCTTGTTTCTAGGGACAGGGAAGGACAGTGAGGGAAATTCTCCTTGTGCTATACTGTGCTAAAGCATTGATCATCAACCATCTTTAAAAAAACATTTTTTCTAGGGACAGAAAACTATAGGTAGGGAGAGTGTCAGTGTGTTTTACTGTGCTAATCCTTGTTTCTAGGGACAGGGAAGGACAGTGAGGGAAATTCTCCTTGTGCTATACTGTGCTAAAGCATTGATCATCAACCATCTTTAAAAAAACATTTTTTCTAGGGACAGAAAACTATAGGTAGGGAGAGTGTCAGTGTGTTTTACTGTGCTAATCCTTGTTTCTAGGGACAGGGAAGGACAGTGAGGGAAATTCTCCTTGTGCTATACTGTACTAAAGCATTGATCATCAACCATCTTTAAAAAAACATTTTTTATAGGGACAGAAAACTATAGGTAGGGAGAGTGTCAGTGTGTTTTACTGTGCTAATCCTTGTTTCTAGGGACAGGGAAGGACAGTGAGGGAAATTCTCCTTGTGCTATACTGTGCTAAAGCATTGATCAGCAACCATCTTTAAAAAAACATTTTTTATAGGGACAGAAAACTATAGGTAGGGAGAGTGTCAGTGTGTTTTACTGTGCTAATCCTTGTTTCTAGGGACAGGGAAGGACAGTGAGGGAAATTCCCCTTGTGCTATACTGTGCTAAAGCATTGATCATCAATCATCTTTAAAAAACATTTTTTATAGGGACAGAAAACTATAGGTAGGGAGAGTGTCAGTGTGTTTTACTGTGCTAATCCTTGTTTCTAGGGACAGGGAAGGACAGTGAGGGAAATTCTCCTTGTGCTATACTGTGCTAAAGCATTGATCATCAACCATCTTTAAAAAAACATTTTTTCTAGGGACAGAAAACTATAGGTAGGGAGAGTGTCAGTGTGTTTTACTGTGCTAATCCTTGTTTCTAGGGACAGGGAAGGACAGTGAGGGAAATTCTCCTTGTGCTATACTGTGCTAAAGCATTGATCATCAACCATCTTTAAAAAAACATTTTTTATAGGGACAGAAAACTATAGGTAGGGAGAGTGTCAGTGTGTTTTACTGTGCTAATCCTTGTTTCTAGGGACAGGGAAGGACAGTGAGGGAAATTCTCCTTGTGCTATACTGTGCTAAAGCATTGATCAGCAACCATCTTTAAAAAAACATTTTTTATAGGGACAGAAAACTATAGGTAGGGAGAGTGTCAGTGTGTTTTACTGTGCTAATCCTTGTTTCTAGGGACAGGGAAGGACAGTGAGGGAAATTCCCCTTGTGCTATACTGTGCTAAAGCATTGATCATCAATCATCTTTAAAAAACATTTTTTATAGGGACAGAAAACTATAGGTAGGGAGAGTGTCAGTGTGTTTTACTGTGCTAATCCTTGTTTCTAGGGACAGGGAAGGACAGTGAGGGAAATTCTCCTTGTGCTATACTGTGCTAAAGCATTGATCATCAACCATCTTTAAAAAAACATTTTTTCTAGGGACAGAAAACTATAGGTAGGGAGAGTGTCAGTGTGTTTTACTGTGCTAATCCTTGTTTCTAGGGACAGGGAAGGACAGTGAGGGAAATTCTCCTTGTGCTATACTGTGCTAAAGCATTGATCATCAACCATCTTTAAAAAAAAAAAATTTCTAGGGACAGAAAACTATAGGTAGGGAGAGTGTCAGTGTGTTTTACTGTGCTAATCCTTGTTTCTAGGGACAGGGAAGGACAGTGAGGGAAATTCTCCTTGTGCTATACTGTGCTAAAGCATTGATCATCAACCATCTTTAAAAAAAACATTTTTTCTAGGGACAGAAAACTATAGGTAGGGAGAGTGTCAGTGTGTTTCACTGTGCTAATCCTTGTTTCTAGGGACAGGGAAGGACAGTGAGGGAAATTCTCCTTGTGCTATACTGTGCTAAAGCATTCCTCATCAACCATCTTTGAAATCCTTGTTTTTTGGACAGTCAGGGAAATTGTCATTGTGCTATTCTGTGCGAAAGCAATCATCCTCAACCATATTTAGAAATCCTTAAGTAAAGGGACAGAGAAGGACACCTGAAGGTAGCCCTTATTGCTTTTTTCCCATCTCCCTGCAGGCCATCCATTAGAATGTCTGGAAGGCAAACAAGGAGAGGCAGACAGTCAGGAGGCAATAAAAGATGGCAAGCAGGCTCTGTGTCTGGGGGCAACAGTGCTGGTAGTGGACGCGGTGCATTGTCATCAGCACATGGCCATGGGACACGCTTGTCCTTCTTTTCGGCAGCTGGACATGTTGAGCCACATCATGCCGAAGACTTGGTAGAGTGGATGACCAAGCCCTCCTCCTCCTCCTCATCCTCTCTCACCCAGGCTCAGGGTACTGGCAAAGCAGCTGCCAAAGCGTCCTCTTCCCTGGTATCAATGTCAGACTCATCATCAGTCACTCCTTCCCTAGACCCACCATGTCCTCCTCCTGAGGAGTCCCCCGAACTGTTTGAGCACAGTGTTGGGTACATGCTCCAGGAGGATGCCCAGCGTTTTGAAGGGTCTGATGATGAAACCCAGCTACAGGAAGGCAGTAGCGTGAGAGCAGACAGAGGGGATGCTCAAGAAGGACACCAATCTGGCAGTCATGTTCCAGCAGCTGCAGCATACTGCCAGATTGGCTCCAGTGATGAGGAGGGAGGGGATGATGAGGTCACTGACTCCACGTGGGTGCCTAATAGGAGAGAGGAGGAGGAGGAGGATGAGGAGGAGGCACATCTCCAACGAGGCAGGATGCCCTTTGGTGGCCAGCGTAAGGGCAGTACACTGACGGAATCACACCGCAGAGCTCCGCCTGTGCAGGGCGCTGCCTCTGCCCGTCATTCAAAAAGTTCTTTGGTGTGGGCCTTTTTTTGAGGCTAGTGCATCAGATCGCACAGCTGCTGTTTGCAACATATGTCTCAAGCGTATATCGTGTGGCCAAAACATCAGCCGCTTGGGTACCACATGCCTGACCAGACATATGTTGACCTGCCATGCAGCTCGTTGGCAAGCCTACCTCAAAGACCCACACCAAAGAACAAAGCGGACCTCTCCTTGCACCGCATCAGCTGGGATCTCCAACCCCACTATAACTTCAGTCCTCTCTGAAACATGCACTGAGAGGAATGAAGGTGTAGAATTAGGTGTGTCACAGCCAAGTACTTGCGGCCACTCTGCTAGCAGTACACCGACGTCCGATTCTAGCAGGCAAATTTCCCTGCCCCAGCTGCTGGACCGTCGAAAGAAGTTCACTCCCAGCCATCCACATGCCCAGCGGTTGAATGCTAGCTTGGCTAAATTGCTAGCGCTTCAACTGCTGCCTTTTCAGTTGGTAGACTCGGCCCCCTTCCGTGAGTTTGTGCAATGTGCGGTTCCTCAGTGGCAGGTTCCCAAACGCCACTTTTTCTCACGGAAGGCTATTCCGGCTCTCTACCGGCATGTGGAAGGCAATGTCTTGGCCTCGCTGGACAGGGCGGTCAGCGGTAAGGTGCATATTACCGCTGACTCATGGTCCAGCAGGCATGGACAGGGACGTTACCTTTCTTTCACGGCCCATTGGGTCACTCTTTTGGCAGCTGGGAAGGATGCAGGACAAGGTGCAGTAGTGTTGGAGGTTGTTCCACCGCCACGCCTACAAAATGCTACTAGTGGTTGTGACACACCTCTCTCCTCCACCCCCTCCTATTCTTCTTCCTCCATGGCCTCTTCCTGTGCTTTGTCCTCTGAACCAGCGGTGCTCCGTAGCCGTTCAAGGGGCTACGCAAGTACGCAGGCAAAAAGATGCCATGCCGTGCTTGCGCTGGTGTGTTTAGGGGACAGAAGCCACACTGGGGCAGAGGTCCTGTCTGCTCTGCAGGGCCAGGCCGAGAGGTGGTTGACGCCACGCCAGCTTAAGCCAGGAATGGTGGTTTGCGACAATGGCACCAACCTCCTCTCCGCCCTCCGACAGGGACAACTGACCCATGTGCCCTGTGTGGCTCACGTCCTTAACCTGGTGGTGCAGCGGTTCTTGGGCAGGTACCCGGGCTTACAGGATGTCCTGAGGCAGGCCAGGAAAGTCTGTGTGCATTTCCGCAGATCTTATAATGCCAGTGCTCGCCTGGCTGAGCTGCAAAAGGAGTTGAACCTGCCCAAGAACCGCCTTATATGTGACATGCCCACCAGGTGGAACTCAACGTTGGCCATGCTGCAGCGGCTGCACACGCAGCAGAGGGCCATCAATGAGTACCTGTGCGACTACGGCACCAGGACAGGGTCAGGGGAGCTTGGTTTTTTTCTCCACGCCAGTGGGGCATGATCAGGGATGCATGCACTGTCCTGGCACCATTTGAGGAGGCCACGAGGATGGTGAGCAGTGACAGTGCATGCATCAGTGACACTGTACCTCTTGTCCACCTGTTGGAGCACACGCTGCGTGGAATAATGGACAGGGCACTTGAGGCAGAACAGAGGCAGGAAGAGGAGGACTTCCTTGCCTCTCAAGGCTCCCTTTACCCAGACAGTGTTCCTTCTGTCCCACCCATCGCACAGGAAGAGGAGGAGGAGGAGGAGGAGGAGGATTGTGTCAGCATGGAGGTGGAGGCTGGCACTCAGCATCATCAGCAGCAGTCTTTTAGGGATGATTTACAGTCCCAAGAAACCAGTGGACTTGTACGTGGCTGGGAGGAGGTGGCTGCGGATCATGTCGTCCTTAGTGACCCAGAGGACTCCGGACCGAATGCCTCAGCTAACCTACGCTGCATGGCCTCCCTGATCCTGCAAAGTCTGCGGAAGGATCCTCGTATTCTTCGGATCAAGGAGAGGGACCATTACTGGCTGGCCACTCTCCTTGATCCACGGTACAAGGGTAAGGTTGCGGACCTTATGTTACCGTTGCAGAGGGAGCAGAGGATGAGACAACTCCGGGAGGCCTTGCAGAAAGGTCTGTGCAACGCGTTCCCAGAGACTGGGAGGTTACAAACTCCTGGTCCTGGACAACGAGTTGCCGAGGCTTCGGCCAGTCAAAGAAGGAGCGGTGGGGAAGGTGGCCGTCTGACCGATGCGTTCAGACAATTCTTTAGTCCGCAGCCCCAAAGTATGATCGGTTCCAGCAACCATCGCCAGCGTCTGATAAACATGGTGCAGGAATATCTAGGGGCAAGGTCAGACTTGGACACCTTCCCCACCGAAAATCCTCTGGCTTACTGGGTCTTGAGGATGGATCACTGGCCAGAGCTTGCACAGTATGCAATTGAGCTACTGGCCTGTCCTGCATCCAGCGTTCTTTCGGAACGCACATTCAGTGCTGCTGGAGGATTTGTCACGGATCACAGGGTGCGCCTGTCCACCGACTCGGTTGATCGATTGACTTTCATCAAGATGAACCAGTCTTGGATCACCACCAGCTACCACACACCTGATGCTGATATAACAGACTAATTGATTTTAACATGTCACATCCCTTCAAGACTGATGCTGATGCTGAGTGCCTGTGCTGTTATGTTGACTGGCTATCCTCCTCCTCCGAGTCCTCAATGATACGATTGATGATGATAGCTTGGAAGATCATTTTTGTTTATGGGTGCCGCCACCAGTGGCTAAGGCCCAATTTTTCAGCCCCTGTTTAACAGGGGCGTGTAATTACAATTTTTGAAGCAATACTTTGCAACAGGGCTCATTGCTGTGCTCCAAGTACAGTATCTGTGAGGGGTTGCAGTGTTGTGCCACCAGTGCCTAAGGCCCAATTTTTCAGCCCCTGTTCAACAGGGGCATGTAATTACAATTCTTGATCTAATAATTCACAGCAGGGCCCATTGCTGCACCCACCAAGAGTAACTCTGAGGGCTTACAGTGTTGTGGCAACGCCACCACCACCACCACCACGAAAGGCCCAATTTTTCAGCCCCTGTTCAAAAGGGGCATGTAATTACAATTCTTGATCTAATAATTCACAGCAGGGCCCATTCCTGCACCCACCAAGAGTAACTCTGAGGGCTTACAGTGTTGTGGCAACACCACCACCACCACCACGAAAGGCCCAATTTTTCAGCCCCTGTTCAACAGGGGCATGCAATTACAATTCTTGATCTAATAATTCACAGCAGGGCCCATTGCTGCACCCACCAAGAGTAACTGTCAGGGCTTACAGTGTTGTGGCACCAGCACCACCATCAAAGGCCCAATTTTTACTACCACTGTTCAACAATTATATGTAATTACAATTCCTGATATAATAGTTGACAGCAGGGCGTTCCAGCACCAACCAAGAGTAACTGTGAGTGCTTACAGTGTTGTGCCAACACCAACAACTAAGGGGCCTATTTCTGCAGAGTATATACGGCAGGTCCCTACTTTCAAACATCCAACTTACAAACGACTCCTACTTGCAAACGCAAGAAGACAACAGGAAGTGAGAGGAAATCTACCCCTAGGAAGGAAAATTCTCTCCTGTAAGAATTAATATGGGAGAAAGGTGTCTCCTCTGTACTGATGCTTTATCACCAATCCTTGTTTCAAGAAAAACACCACATTTCAAAAACAGTTGTCATTGGGACGGAAAGTGAGGTGAAATGTTCTGAACAGGGGCACAGACAGCAAAACAAATGTTACAGGGGTGATAACCCTTACCTATGTTTTCCAAAAAGTTTAAAAATAGATTTTTGGGCTGGAGCTACACTTAAACAATGTACCTGTTCAAAAATACAAACACATTCTACATAAGAACAAACCTACAGTCCCTGTCTTGTATGCACCGCCTGTATACGGCTGTTCAGAGTATATAGGGCCTTTTTTATTTTGTGTGCGGTGTTCCCCTTAATATCCATACAAGACCCAAAGGGGCTGGTAATGGGCTGGGGTGGGGGGGGGGGTCATGGGGTAGCTATGCCATTTTTCTTAAAGATTTTCATCCATATTACCGGGACCAGACATTACATTAAAGCCGCAAGCAGTTTTAAATGGCTTTTTTTTCCTTTAGAAGTGTCATTTTGTGCAGGGACAGTTCTAAACACGGGAAACACGTGGCACTTCACAGGCATACTTTAGACACCCCCCAGGTACGATATTTAAAGGAATATTTGACTTTTTTTTTTTCACTTTATGCATCATTAAAATGACTGCTCCCGAAAAACGACCGTTTTTAAAACTTCTTTTTGCATTGATACATGTCCCCTGGTGCAGAACCCGGGTTCCCAAACCCTTTTTAGGACAATAACATGCATAATAGTCGTTATAATTAGCACTTTAGATATCGAACGTTCGCATCCATTGTATTTAATAGGGTTCTAATGTTCGTACGAACGTTCGGTCCGTTCGCGGGTTCTGGTGCGAACCGAACCCGGGGGTGTTCGGCTCATCACTAGAACAAGCCAGGTGAAACTAAAAATTGATAAAACAAACATCAATCAGTACAATTTTGCATACAATAAAAAACAAATAATATCTGCACTTTGGCTAAGAGATAAAACAAGTAAAAATAAGAATGACCACAGCCAGCACTAAAGGTTATGATCGTAGAACCACTAAAAGCAAATATATATGTAAGGGTGAAATGCCAATAAGGAAGAATTACAATATAAACTCTGTTGTAAATAGTCCTATCCAAAAATCACCAACAATGATGGATGATAGGTTGGTGAAAAAGTCCCAGCACCAGCAGTGTGAAAAGGGGTTAAATACACTCGTCACCACCAGTGTGTAGAGGCAATCCTGCTTACCAGAGGAAGTTGACTCTCAGGTTATAAAGAGTCAGGGAACGTGTGTGATATAAAGATGAACATCTGTAACTGCACCACTCCAGCTCCTGTCATCTATAGGAAACATGATCCCAGCCCCGGAAGCACTTTCTCCAGGTAAGTGGATGTATATATGAATATTATACAGTGGCCTTTTTTCCTCAAAAAATGTAAGGACACCACAATAGTGTGATATTGTTTAAAAACACTGTTTTTATTGAAAAAAACCATATGCAGTGCACTCACATTTCCATGGATAGATAATAGACAAGGAATATCATAAATCGTCCGGTACTGCCTAGGCAGTACCGGACGATGTATGCATGCCGCAATCTCTGGATCTTTTATGATATTCCTTGTCTAGTATCCATGGATGAGGGTTCACTCATTCATATTCTCAATCACAATGGTCAATATTGTTAAAGACACTAGTGTTGCCATACTGAAAAAACCAGTGGAAAATGTCCGTAGACATACTCAGATGTTAATTTACTTTATATTCCTGTTGGGCAAAATTTCCATTGCGTCAGCTTCGAAAAGCCCTGTTATAGACATGGCATTGGTAGAATGTAAACTAACAGGGATCATGCTGAACGAAAAAATAGTGAGCGTTCTGCATGACAAACAACCCCTTTTCGAGAGAATACCTACAGGTCCCTGATACGTACAGTTGTTCACTTGGATGACCCACTACGGATTCCCAGGTGGATTCACCCTTCTCTCGTTCCTTCTTTTCTTTCATCTCTTTATTTCAAACCAACCTATGGTATTGTGTTTCTATGTTCTCGCTTCTCCTCCCTCCTGTTAATCCAGACACTCCTGGGTAGGGATGAGCTCGGTGTTCGAGTCGAACATAGGTTCGACACGAACATCGGCTGTTCGCAGCGTTCGGCGAACAACGAACGATTTGGGCCGTTCGCGCCAAATTCGAGTGACGCGAACGGCCCACAATACACTGCGCCATCGCAGTGTAATCCCGGCGCTGTGATTGGCCAAGCATGCACTGTGACCCTGCATGCTTGGCCAATCACAGCGCCGGCAGCGAGGAGAGCAATGATTGGCCACAGGCAGGATGCCTGTGGCCAATTATAGCTGAGGGGGTTTAGTACACGCAACACACTATAAAAGGCAGCCAGCGCGGCGGCCTTGTGTAGTGTGTTCCGGAGCAGGGAAAGTGAAGGATAGGCAGGGACAGTGTCAAATCTTGTCAAATCTATTCTTTGCTAAACCTTGTGTGTAGGGACAGAGAAGGATAGGCAGGGAGAGTGTCAGTATCATATTCTTTGCTAAACCTTGTGTGTAAGGAGAGAGAAGGATAGGCAGGGAGAGTGTCAGTGTCATATACTTTGATAAACCTTGTGTGCAGGGAGAGAGAAGGATAGGCAGGGGACAGTGTCAGTGTCATATTCTTTGCTAAACCTTGTGTGCAGGGAGAGAGAAGGATAGGCAGGGAGAGTGTCAGTTTCATATACTTTGATAAACCTTGTGTGCAGGGAGAGAGAAGGATAGGCAGGGGACAGTGTCAGTGTCATTGTTGCTAAGCCTCCTGCACATTATACACCTGAAGTTAGCCCGTATTGCTGCTTTTTCCTGGTGTGTTACACCAACAGGATTTTGCGGCACTTACAGCGGGCGGAGTGTGCCTCCTGACCATATTACACCTTAACTTAGCCTGTATTGCTGCTTTTTCCTGGTGTGTTACACAATCAGGATTTTGCGGCACTTACAGCGGGCGGAGTGTGCCTCCTGACCATATTACACCTTAACTTAGCCTGTATTGCTGCTTTTTCCTGGTGTGTTACACCAACAGGATTTTGCGGCACTTACAGCGGGCGGAGTGTACCTCCTGACCATATTACACCTTAACTTAGCCTGTATTGCTGCTTTTTCCTGGTGTGTTACACCAACAGGATTTTGCGGCACTTACAGCGGGCGGAGTGTGCCTCCTGACCATATTACACCTTAACTTAACCTGTATTGCTGCTTTTCCCATTTCCCTGCAGGCCATTAGAATGTCTGGAAGGCAAACAAGGAGAGGCAGACAGTCAGGAGCCAATAAAAGAGGGCAAGCAGGCTCTGTGTCTAGAGACAACAGTGCTGGTCGTGGACACGGTGCATCGCCATCAGCACGTGGCCATGGGACACGCTTGTCCTTCTTTTCGGCAGCTGGACGTGTTGAGCCGCATCATGCCGAAGACTTGGTAGAGTGGATGACCAAGCCCTCCTCATCCTCCTCATCCTCTCTCACCCAGGCTCAGGGTACTGGCAAAGCAGCTGCCAAAGCGTCCTCTTCCCTGGTATCAATGTCATCATCAGTCACTCCTTCCCTAGACCAACCATGTCCTCCTGAGGAGTCCCCCGAACTGTTTGAGCACAGTGTTGGGTACATGCTCCAGGAGGATGCCCAGCGTTTCGAAGGGTCTGATGATGATACCCAGCTAGAGGAAGGCAGTAGCGTGAGAGCAGAGAGAGGGGATGCTCAAGAAGGACACCAATCTGGCAGTCATGTTCCAGCAGCTGCAGCATACTGCCAGATTGGCTCCAGTGATGAGGAGGGAGGGGATGATGAGGTCACTGACTCCACGTGGGTGCCTAATAGGAGAGAGGAGGAGGAGGAGGAGGATGAGGAGGAGGCACATCTCCAACGAGGCAGGATACCCTCGGGGGGCCAGCGTAAGGGCAGCACACCGACGGAATCACACCGCAGAGCTCCGCCTGTGCAGAGCGCTGCCTCTGCCCGTTATTCAAAAAGTTCTTTGGTGTGGGCCTTTTTTGAGTCGAGTGCATCAGATCGCACAGCTGCTGTTTGCAGCATATGTCTCAAGCGTATATCGCGTGGCCAAAACATCACCCGCTTGGGCACCACATGCTTGACCAGACATATGTTGACCTGCCTTGCAGCTCGTTGGCAAGCCTACCTTAAAGACCCACACCAAAGAACAAAGCTGACCTCTTCTTGCACCGCATCTGCTGGGTTCACCAACCCCACTATACCTTCAGTCCTCTCTGAAACCTGCTCTGAGAGGAATGAAGGTGTAGAATTAGGTGTGTCACAGCCAAGTACTTGCGGCCACTCTGCTAGCAGTACACCGACGTCCGATTCTAGCAGGCAAATTTCCCTGCCCCAGCTGCTGGACCGTCGAAAGAAGTTCACTCCCAGCCATCCACATGCCCAGCGGTTGAATGCTAGCTTGGCTAAATTGCTAGCGCTTCAACTGCTGCCTTTTCAGTTGGTAGACTCGGCCCCCTTCCGTGAGTTTGTGCAATGTGCGGTTCCTCAGTGGCAGGTTCCCAAACGCCACTTTTTCTCATGGGAGGCGATTCCGGCTCTCTACCGGCATGTGGAAGGCAATGTCTTGGCCTCGCTGGACAGGGCGGTCAGCGGTAAGGTGCATATTACCGCTGACTCATGGTCCAGCAGGCATGGACAGGGACGTTACCTTTCTTTCACGGCCCATTGGGTCACTCTTTTGGCAGCTGGGAAGGATGCAGGACAAGGTGCAGTAGTGTTGGAGGTTGTTCTACCGCCACGCCTCCAAAATGCTACTACTGGTTGTGACACACCTCTGTCCTCCATCCCCTCCTCTTCTTCCTCCGTGGCCTCTTCCTGTGCTTTGTCCTCGGAACCAGCGGTGCTCCATAGGCGTTCAAGGGGCTACGCAAGTACGCAGGCAAAAAGATGCCATGCCGTGCTTGCGCTGGTGTGTTTGGGGGACAGGAGCCACACTGGGGCAGAGGTTCTGTCTGCTCTGCAGGGGCAGGCCGAGAGGTGGTTGACGCCACGCCAGCTTAAGCCAGGAATGGTAGTTTGCGACAATGGCACCAACCTCCTCTCCGCTCTCCGACAGGGACAACTGACCCATGTGCCCTGTGTGGCTCACGTCCTTAACCTGGTGGTGCAGCGGTTCTTGGGCAGGTACCCGGGCTTACAGGATGTCCTGAGGCAGGCCAGGAAAGTCTGTGTGCATTTCTGCAGATCTTATAATGCCAGTGCTCGCCTGGCTGAGCTGCAAAAGGAGTTGAACCTGCCCAAGAACCGCCTTATATGTGACATGCCCACCAGGTGGAACTCAACGCTGGCCATGCTGCAGCGGCTGCACATGCAGCAGAGGGCCATCAATGAGTACCTGTGCGTCTACGGCACCAGGACAGGGTCAGGGGAGCTCAGGTTTTTTTCACCACGCCAGTGGGGCATGATCAGGGATGCATGCACTGTTCTGGCACCATTTGAGGAGGCCACGAGGATGGTGAGCAGTGACAGTGCATGCATCAGTGACACTGTACCTCTTCTCCACCTGTTGGAACATACGCTGCGTGGAATAATGGACAGGGCACTTGAGGCAGAACAGAGGCAGGAAGAGGAGGACTTCCTTGCCTCTCAAGGTCCCCTTTACCCAGACAGTGTTCCTTCTGTCCCACCCATCGCACAGGAAGAAGAG
The DNA here is from genome assembly GCA_029206835.1 of Rana muscosa. Lineage (NCBI taxonomy): Eukaryota > Metazoa > Chordata > Amphibia > Anura > Ranidae > Rana > Rana muscosa. The sequence goes on from CM055126.1 coordinate 93,542,766, forward strand.
GAGGAGGAGGAGGATTGTGTCAGCATGGAGGTGGAGCCTGGCACTCAGCATCATCAGCAGCAGTCTTTTAGGGATGATTTACAGTCCCAAGAAACCAGTGGACTTGTACATGGCTGGGAGGAGGTGGCTGCGGATCATGTCGTCCTTAGTGACCCAGAGGACTCCGGACCGAATGCCTCAGCTAACCTACGCTGCATGGCCTCCCTGATCCTGCAAAGTCTGCGGAAGGATCCTCGTATTCTTCGGATCAAAGAGAGGGACCATTACTGGCTGGCCACTCTCCTTGATCCACGGTACAAGGGTAAGGTTGTGGACCTTATCTTACCGTCGCAGAGGGAGCAGAGGATGAGACAACTCCGGGAGGCCTTGCAGAAAGGTCTGTGCAATGCGTTCCCAGGGACTGGGAGGTTACAAACTCCTGGTCCTGGACAACGAGTTGCTGAGGCTTCGGTCAGTCAAAGAAGGAGCGGTGGGGAAGGTGGCCGTCTGACCGATGCGTTCAGACAATTCTTTAGTCCGCAGCCCCAAGGTATGATCGGTTCCAGCAACCATCGCCAGCGTCTGATATACATGGTGCAGGAATACCTAGGGGCAAGGTCAGACTTGGACACCTTCCCCACCGAAAATCCTCTGGATTACTGGGTCTTGAGGATGGATCACTGGCCAGAGCTTGCACAGTATGCAATTGAGCTACTGGCCTGTCCTGCATCCAGCGTTCTTTCAGAACGCACATTCAGTGCTGCTGGAGGATTTGTCACGGATCACAGGGTGCGCCTGTCCACCGACTCTGTTGATCGACTGACCTTCATAAAGATGAACCAGTCTTGGATCACCACCAGCTACCAAACACCTGAAGCTGATATAACAGACTAATTTATTTTCAAATGTCACATCCCTTCAAGACAGATGCTGATGCTGTGAGACTGTCCTGTTATGTTGACTGACTATCCTCCTCCTCCTCAATGATCCGATTGATGATGATAGCTTGGAAGAACATTTTTGTTTCTGGGTGCCGCCACCAGTGGCTAAGGCCCAATTTTTCAGCCCCTGTTTAACAGGGGCGTGTTATTACAATTTTTTATGCAATGCTTTGCAGCAGGGCTCATTCCTGCACTCCAACTAGAGTATCTGAGAGTGGTTGCAGTGTCGTGGCACCAGCACCAGTGGCTAAGGCCCAATTTTTCAGCCCCTGTTTAACAGGGGCGTGTAATAACAATTTTTGATGCAATACTTTGCAACAGGGCTCATTGCTGTGCTCCAAGTACAGTATCTGTGAGGGGTTGCAGTGTTGTGGCACCAGTGCCTAAGGCCCAATTTTTATGCCCCTGTTTAACAGGGGCATGTAATTACAATTTTTTATGCAATGCTTTGCAGCAGGGCTCATTCCTGCACTCCAACTAGAGTATCTGGGAAAGGTTGCAGTGTCGTGGCACCAGCACCAGTGGCTAAGGCCCAATTTTTCAGCCCCTGTTTAACAGGGGCGTGTAATTACAATTTTTGATGCAATACTTTGCAACAGGGCTCATTGCTGTGCTCCAAGTACAGTATCTGTGAGGGGTTGCAGTGTTGTGGCACCAGTGCCTAAGGCCCAATTTTTCTGCCCCTGTTTAACAGGGGCATGTAATTACAATCCTTGATCTAATAATTCACAGCAGGGCCCATTCCTGCGCCCACCAAGACTAACTGTGAGGCCTTACAGTGTTGTGTCAACACCACCACCACCACCACTACCACCACCAAAGGCCCAATTTTTCAGCCCCTGTTCAACAGGGGCATGCAATTACAATTCTTGATCTAATAATTCACAGCAGGGCCCATTCATGCGCCCACCAAGAGTAACTGTGAGGGCTCACAGTGTTGTGGCAACACCAACATGTAAGGGGCAAATTACAGCTGAGTATATACGGCAGGCCCCTACTTTCAAACATCCAACTTCTCAGAAGTCTGTTGTTTGTTGGTTTCCCAGTCTAGTTTCAGGTAGGTATTTCGGTTTTCTCGTACTCCATGTTTGACACTTTTTTCACACGTTAGGGCTGATATAGTTTACCACTGCAGGTTACTTATCACGTCTATGGGTTCTGAACAGATTGAGGTGATCATTTCTAATTGGCTTGTGCAGTGATAAGTCTCCTCATCTGTTCTCATGCAAACTTACGTTTCTCATGCAAACTTGCGTTTATCATGCTACTTACGTTTTTCATGCTACTTACGTTTTTCATGCTACTTACGTCTTTCATGCTACTTACGTTTTTCATGCTACTTACGTTTTTTCAGGCTACTCACGTTTTTGTCATTTTATTTTGAGTGGTCAATTTTTCGATTCTCATGCTATCTTACGTTTCTCATGCAGTTTGCGTTTCTCATGCAGCCTTCATTTCTCGCACAGCCTAAGGCTCATGTAGTTTCATTTCTCACATAGCTTACGTTTTTCACGCAATTCACGTTTCTCACACATAGTTTATGTTTCTCTTACATGCTTATGCTGCTCACGCAGTAAGTTTCTCACGCAGCTTACTTTTCTCATATGACAACTTACGTTTCTCACGCAGATTTTGCCATTCATATGTTTTCTCCATGTTGAGTTCTTATGTTATTTTCTGTGGTTACCTGGGTTTTGCATCACATCTTCACGTTGGTTCACGACGGCTCCACTGCAGTATTACCTATCACGTTATAGGTTCACGCGGATTGAGTTGGCCATTTTTTAATTGGCTTGTTCGGTGGCAAGTCTCCTCTTTCGTGACACATACGTTACATTTAGTTTTCTGTTTCTTTTTTTTACATATTACCACTTACATCAGTAGCCTGACACGTTTTCAGGTTTCCTGAGTTTACATTTTTAATTTGCCTGTTGCGCGGTAACTCGGCCTGGTAATTTCTCAAGACTGCCATGTTTCGGTCCTGTTTCACGTTTTGGGGGTGGCCGGTTGGTCACAGGTAAGTCATGGGGTCGGTTGTTACGTCCTTGGTTATGTCCTCGGCGGCCATTTTGTGGAAGTCTTTGGCCTCTAGGGTGCATTCTACAGGCGCGAAAATATACAGACACACGCTGATGGAGGATCAGACTAACACAGGCAGCTGTGGGAGAGCATCTCAGGCGGGAGCAGACGGCAGCAGTAGGGTGGTGACTTCTCTGGGAGGCCCTGCATCACTGTAGCAGCTAGGAGGGTGGGCCATTGATACCTTGCCTGGAGTCCCTGTGGGTGTCAGGCGCGTGGGTCAGCATGATGTCAGAAGCAGACGTTTTTTCCCCTGAAACACCTGAGTTGGCAGCTGGTGCCCCTAATGTATCTGTGGATGCTATGTTGGCAATCCTGGAGGCTTTTGTTGCCAAGGTAGAAGCGGAGCGTGGGAACACGGGGGGTAGGAAACGCCCCCTTCCCCCCCATCTTCTGGGGATAATTCTGATGCAGAACCAGGCCCAGCTGTGGCTCATAGCCCGGATTCTGATGCATCAGAGACTGTGGACCGTGACTGGAGGACAGTGAGAATTACTCCAGGTCCGGGTCAGCATGCAAAAAGGCTTTGGTATCTGACCTTATCACCGCAGTGCGGGATACGCTGAAATTGAAAAATGCTGCAGAAGCAGCAGAGACGGCGGTTCCCTTTGGGTTCCGTAAGCCGGCCAGCACTGCTAAGGTGTTTCCTTGTGTGTCTTATCTCAATAAGCTTTTATACAAGGAGTGGGAAAACCCACTGAAGGTTTTTTCGGCCCCAAAAATTTTCTGCGGTCTGGTACCCCTTTGAGGAGAGTTTCCTGAAAAATGGTCCTCTCCCCCGATAGTGGACCCCCCTGTGTCCAGACTTAACAAAGTTACCACGATTCCAGTGGAAGGGGCTACTGTCTTCAAGGACCCTGTGGACAAGAAGGCTGAGGCACTCGCTCGCTCCCTATACACAGTGGTGGGCTCAGTGGTGCGTCCAGCTTTGGCTCGGGCTTTGGTGTCTCAGACACTCACTGAGTGGGCAAAGATACTACTCCAGGGGTTAAAGGCGCGGGGGACTTCTCCGAATGAGGTCGCTTTGGCCGACTAGTTGGTACCGGGCCTTAAGTTTGTCTGCGAGTCAGACATGGATACTATCCCCTTGCTGTCTAAAACCTTGGTTTATGCGGTAGCATTACGCCGCCTGATCTGGCTAAAGTGCTGGTCTGCGGACCAATCTTCCAAGAAGGCCCTGTTGGATCTGCCCTTTAAGGGCGACAGACTTTTTGGGGCCTCTCTGGATGACATCATTAAAGATGCCACAGGAGGTAAGAGCATGCTGCTTCCGCAATCCAAAAAGGGTAAGGAGCCCCGCCATAGGCAAGGGCCCTCCTTCACTACACACAAGCGTTTTTTTCTTCCGCCCAGGGCGGCAGGTAAAAGATCTCAGGCCGATAAAGCGCCTGCTCAGGGACAAAGGCGTCCTTGGTTTCGCAAGCCCAACAAGCCTGCGGACAAATCTGCGTCCGCATGAAGGTCTGCCCCTGCCCATCTTTTGGGTGGGGGGGACATCTTCATGAATTTGCGACTCGGTGGGCATCTCTGATCTCCGACCGATGGGTTTGCAAAATAATCTCCTCAGGCTACAAGATAGAGTTTCTCTCTTGGCCGCCGAACAGATTTTTTCCCTCCAACCTCCAGCTTCAGCCGACCCGTCGGGAGGTCCTGTATGGGGCGGTCCAGGATCTGCTGGTACGCGGGGTGATCATTCCTGTCCCAGTGCAGGAACGGTTTCATAGGTTTTACTCAAATCTGTTCGTAGTGCCAAAGAGGGAATTCTGGATCTCAAGGCCCTCAATTGCTTTGTGAAAGTACAAAGATTCCGGATGGAGTCGGTTTGATCTGTAGTCACTGCTCTCCATCCAGGGGACTTTCTGGCATCCTTGGACATCAAGGACGCATACCTGCATGTTCCCATATGCTCCATGCATCAGAGGTTTCTGTGCTTCGCAGTCGGGGAGGACCACTATCAGTTTGTGGCCCTCCCGTTTTGGCCTGGCATCGGCACCCAGGGTGTTCACCAGGGTGCTCGCCCCCCGATTCTGGCCCTTCTAAGACAGCGGGGCATCGCTATCATGGACGACCTTCTTCTGAGGGCCGCTTCAAGCTCAGAATTAGACGTGAGCGTGTCTATAACCTGTCAGACTCTCCGAGACTGTGGTTGGGTGCTAAACACGCAAAAGTCAGTATTGGTGCCGACTCAATGCCTAGTGTATCTGGGGTTGATTCTGGATTCCTCAGAGGCAAAGGTTTTCCTTCCTGTGGAAAAATTGCAGACCCTTCAGGCTGCGGTGCGGCAGTTGACATCCAAAAGATGGTCATCACTCCATTTTTGCATGCGAGGCTTGGGCCTCATGGTAGCCTCCTTCGAGGCGGTTCCATATGCTCAATATCACACTCGAGTGTTGCAGAAGGAAATTCTGTCCAAATGGGTCAAATGCCCATCATCCCTGGTTTGTCAAATCCGGGTAAGCCACCTAGTCAGGACCTCCCTGGTTTGGTAGCTGACATCACCGGCACTTCTGTCCGGGAAGTCATTCCTTCCTGTTCACTGGATGGTGATCACGACGGACGCCAGCCTTACTGGTTGGGGGGAGTCTGGGGTGTTCAGTCGACGCAGGGTCCCTGGACCCCGGAGGAATACCGCCTGCCTATCAATGTCCTGGAACTCTGGGCGATCAGGCAGTGCCTCTCCACGTTGTCTCAGAGGCTGCAAGGGCGTCCAGTCAGGATCCAGTCAGACAACGCCTCGTCTGTGGCATATGTCAGTCATCAAGGAGGAACAAGAAGCTTGGCTGCATCATCGGAGGCCGCTTGCATCCTGAGGTGGGCAGAAAGGAGCGTACCAGCCCTGTCGGCCGTGTACATTCCGGGTGTGGAGAACTGGCAGGCGGACTACCTGAGTCGGATGTGTTCCAGCTCCTCTGCCAAAGATGGGGCACGCCAGATGTAGATCTCCTGGCGTCCTGACTCAATCGGAAGGTATTGAGGTTTGTGGCCCGGTCAAAGGACCCATGGGCAGACGCAATGGACGCATTGATGGCATCGTGGGGTCAGTATCGGCTAATCTATGCCTTCCCTCCCATGAAGCTCCTTCCTCGTCTGCTTCGCAGAGTGGAGGCAGAGGGGATTCCAATGATCCTGATCGCTCCAGATTGGCCTCAGCGTCCTTGGTACGCCGATCTAGTACGTCTGGTAGCAGACGTCCCCTGGTGCCTACCACTACGGAAGGACCTGCTGTCGCAAGGTCCCATACTTCATCCTGCTTTACAGTCACTGGCTTTAACGGCATGGCTATTGAGAACCAGGTTCTGAGAGAGCAGATTTGGTTATCTCTACCATGAGAAGTGCTCGGAAGCCGTCCTCTAGGAAGGTTTACCATCGCACTTGGAAGGCCTACATATCCATGTTTGAGGAAATGAGATGGCATCCGTGTACTTATTTGGTCTCCAGAGTCCTGCTGTTCCTATAGCGTGGGGTGCACCAAAGGCTTGCCTTAAGTACGATTAAGGAGCAGATATCTGCCCTGGCTGTCTTTTTTCAGCGACCCCTGGCGGCTCACTCTCTCGTGAGTACATTTGTGCAGGGGGTTCGACATGTGGCTCCTCCGGTCCGACCCCACTACCTCCGTGGGACTTGAATCTGTCCTCTCGGTGCTTCAGAAGTCACCGTTTGAGAACATTAGGGAAATTCCCTTGTTAAAACTTTCTCAGAAAGTGGTCTTTTTGGTGGCTGTTACGTCAGTTAGACTGGTTTCTGAGCTGGCAGCCTTGACATGCAAGGCTCCCTATCTGGTTTTCCACAAGGATAAGGTGGTGCTGCGTCCGCAGACTACCTTTCTTCCTAAGGTCGTTTTGGCCTTTCATCTCAATGAGGACATTGTACTTCCATCCTTGTGTCCTCATCCGTCGAATCCTAAGGATTCAGCGTTGCATTCCTTGGATGTTGTCCGAGCTCTGAGAGTATACTTATCTGGTACTGCTCCGTTCCGGAGGTCAGACTCACTGTTTGTTTTGGTGGCTGGTCCCAAGAAGGGCCTAGCGGTCTCTTCAGCCACCATCTCAAGGTGGATCCGACAGATAGTGATTCAGGCTTACGCCCAAAAGGGTCGGGCGCCCTCCTTTCCTGTCACAGTGCATTCGACCAAGGCAATAGGTGCCTCTTGGGCTTTCCGACATCAAGCGTCTGTTTCCCAATTATGTAAGGCGGCGACTTGGTCGTCCATTCACACTTTCACAAAATTCTACAAGGTTGATGTAGGTGCATCTTCAGATGCTTCTTTCGGCCGCAAAGTTTTGCAGGCAGCTGTTTAGAGTTGCAACTCCTCGGTGAGGAGCTCTGTTTTGTTTTGGGGTGAAGTTTATTTTTATGCTGTTCCCACCCCTAATTTTTTGACACTGCTTTGGGATGTCCCACTTGTCAAGATTGCTGCGGTGTCCGTCCATGAACGAAAGAATAAATAGGATTTTTGTACTCACTGTAAAATCCCTTTCTCTGAGTTCATGGCCAGACACAGCACCCACCCTTCCTTTTTTAAGTTTGTACTGCTTTTTGACGAACTGATCTGCGAGGTGCAGAGAGAGGGGTTATACCCAGAGGGACCGCCCCCTGGGTGGTACTGTATAAGGTGTGATGTGTTAACACTTTCTACAAGTTTTTTGCCTAGTCACTCCTAAATGAAGGATAATACCCACTTGTCAAGATTGCTGCTGTGTCCGTCCATGAACTTAGAGAAAAGGATTTTACGGTGAGTACAAAAATCCTATTATTCAAATGAGAATAAAAAAGATAAAAAAATAAGAGTTCAAAAGGTCTGAATCTATGATGGATCGTTATATCATGAAGTAAGTTCAAAATAAGATAGAACATGGGAGTAGTTCACCCTTATAATGGAATTGGTATTCAAAGGTAGGGTGAAACAGCCATGACAGCACACATAACACCAGGGATGATGCAACCTTCACCACAAATAAGGGGTAAATACTCTTACCAAATGAAGTGGACTCACATGTCAGCAGGGCCGGACTGGGAATAAAAACCAGCCCTGGAAAAAATTTCATACCAGCCCCATAGCATTATTATACCAGCCCAACATCATAACGTCATTATTTTCTTGTACATGAAAGGGAAAACCAGGCATTTTAAAGCACATTCTAGGAGTATATTATACATAGAGAAGACAGATATAAAAGCATATAGGGCTTTATATATAAAAGTGAATTCCAGTTAAAAGTGGTAAAAGTGTTCAATCATTAAGGGGGACCCCAGGAACTCTGGGAACGTGGGGAGAGACGACGGACTCTGTTGACGAGAGACAAACTTCCGCAGAGTGAATACACCAAAATAAGGGAGGGTGGGTTACTGATATAAGGGGGAAACCTTTATATCAGTGCCCCCTTACATTATTGTATTCACTCCCCCCTTACATCAGTGACCCCGTCCCCCCTCAGACTGGCCTAGCGGTGCTGTCACTGACCTCCTCTCAGGTGCACTGTGCAGGGCTCAGTCAGGCGGCTCCAGCTTGGTTGGCTCTGGTTTCTATCCTATATACTGTATTTATTGGCGTATAACACTCACTTTTTTACCCTGAAAATAGAGGGTAAACTGTGCCTGCGTGTTATACGCAGGGGACTGTGGAAAGTTTTTTCCTGAAACTTCCTTTTTAAAGTTAGGGTGCGTGTTATACGCCTGTGCGTGTTATACGCCGATAAATACGGTAGTCTCCTCTCCACAGTCCATACATGTCTGACTTCTCCCATGACCACCATCCCGGCAGCACTCCCACTCTTGACTCCTCTCCAGACTCCCTCAGAGACTGCAGACATGATATAAGACAAGAGATGGTCAGAGACTGCGGACATGATACAGGAGATCAATGCAGCCTCATCAGTGAACATCAAATGCAGCCTCACTGTGCCCATCAAATGCAGCCTCACTGTGCCCCTCAAATGCAGCCTCACTGTGCCCATCAAATGCAGCCTCACCGTGCCCATCAAATGCAGCCTCACCGTGCCCATCAAATGCAGCCTCACCATGCCCATCAAATGCAGCCTCACTGTGTCCATCAAATGCAGCCTCACTGTGTCCATCAAATGCAGCTTTACGGTGCCCATGAATACAGCCTTACTGTGCCCATCAATGCACTATCACTGTGCCCATCATTGCAGCCTCACTGTGCCCATGAATGCAGCCTCACTGTGCCCATGAATGCAGCCTCACTGTGCCCATGAATGCAGCCTCACTGTGCTCATCATTGCAGCCTCTCTGTGCACATCTTTGCAGCCTCACTGTGTGCATGAATGCAGCCTCACTGCCCATGTATGTAGCATTGCAGTGCCCATGTAGGCAGCCTCACCGTGCCATGTATGCAGCCTCACCGTGCCCATGTATGCAGCCTCACCGTGCCCATGTATGCAGCCTCACCGTGCCCATGTATGCAGCCTCACTGTGCACATCATTGCAGCCTCACTGTGCACATCATTGCAGCCTCACTAAGCCCATGTATGCAGCATCGCTGTGCCCATGTATGCAGCATTGCTGTGCCCATGTATGCAGCCTCACAGTGCCCATGTATGCAGCATCGCAGTGCCCATGTATGCAGCCTCACTGTTCCATGAATGCAGCCTCGCTTTGCCATGTATGTAGTCTCACTGTGCCCATTTCTGCAGCCTCACTTTGCCATGTATGTAGTCTCACTGTGCCCATGTATGCAGCCTCACTTTGCCATGTATGTAGTCTCACTGTGCCCATGAATGTAGTCTCACTGTGCAATGAATGTAGTCCCCATGTATATTGTCTCATTGTGCCATGTATGCAGACTCACTGCCCATCAAACTCAACTCACCATTGCCAGGCTGGATGGATCACACACACAGCGTGCATCTCTGCTGTGTGTGACGGAGCTGGGTCTGTGTTCGGCGGCGATGCAGCGCTGTAACAAGGTCCCGCCTCCTAGGCTGTCTCGTGTGATAGTCTACAATAGATGGAACGCTGATTGACTCAGTGTTCCGCCTATCACATGAGATGACGGCCTAGGAGACGGGACCTTGTTACAGCGCCGCACAGACCCAGCTCCATTACACACAGCGGAGATGCACGCTGTGTGTGACTGTGTAATAAATGGAGGAGAGAGGGAGGGAGGGAGGGAGGTGAGCGCAGACTTAGATCAAAGCAGCCCCAGGGCAGGCGGCCTACCGGGAAATTTCCCGATATCCCGGTAGGCCAGTCCAGCCCTGCATGTCAGCGACAGTGAATCAATCTCGCTTAGAATGCCAGAACATGGAACTCCAATAACAAACGCTGGAACTCACACAGATGGAGATGAAGCTGGAACTCCAAAGGAATATGGAAAGAAATAGATGCCTCCATATGGTGTAGATCAAAATGGATGGGTTTTATTTAAAATACCAACATTGATCCATAAATGTAAATATAAAATTGTGATCACAAAGTAAAAGCAATGTGGGGAGCTGAAAAGCGAAACCCAGCATGTTTCGTCCCAATGGACTTTAACTGGGGCATAAAACAGTTGCTTTTACTTTGTGATCCCAATTTTATATTTACATTTATGGATCGATGTTGGTATTTTAAATAAAACCCATACGTTTTGATCTACACCATATGGAGGCATCTTTTTCTTTCCATATTCCTTTGGATGAGAGTGTCTGGCTTTTGGTATTTACACCTGGATTAACCGGCATTCCAGTTCCAGCTTCATCTCCATCTGCGTGAGTTCCAACGTTCATTATTGGAGTTCCATGTTCTGCCATTCTAAGCAAAATTGATTCATTGTCGCTAACGCTTACATGTGAGTCCACTTCATTTGGTAAGAGTATTTACACCTTTTCTTTGGTGGAGGTTGCATCATCCCTGGGGTTATGTGTGCTGTCAGGCTGTTTTATCCTACCTCTGAGTACCAATTCCATTATAAGGCTGGACTACTCCCATGTTCTATCTTTTTTTGAACTTACTTCATGATATAACGATCCATCATAGGTTCAGACTTTTGGGACTCTTATTTTTATTTATTTTTTATTTTTATTTATTCTCATTTGAATAGCACTATTTCTTTTTTTTATTTTTTTATCTTTCAATAAGTTTTTATTGCTGTCAATAGCAAGCAACAGTACATCGCAAAATTATATTGAACAATAAATGAGCTGAATAGCACTATTTCATTTATCATACATGTTTTTCACCATTGTATGTTGCATCACATTTTTATATGGTTTTATCACTGTATGACATTTTGCGCCTTATGTAGAGCTGGCACCGTGGGGTTGCTACGTGTTACAGCATCCACACATTTCACCCTGCTCCCAGACATCCACTAGAAACACTTCTAAAGCCTCGTACACACGATCGGATATCCTATGGATTATAATCCGATGGTTTTGTCCATCAGAAATCCGATGAAGCTGACTTCCATCAGTGTTGCCTACACACCATCAGTCAAAAAACCGACTGTTCCAAACGCGGTGACGTAAAACACTCAGATGAGCCGATAAAAATTAAGTTCAATGCTTCTGAGCATGCGTCGACTTGATTCTGAGCATGCGTGGGTTTTTTATCCGATGGACTTGCCCTTAGACGATCTGAGTTTTTGATCGGTTTTTAATCCATCGGAAAAATTTAAAACATGTTCTATTTTTTAAAACCGATGGAAAAAAGACCGATGGGTCCCATACACGATCGGTTTGTCTGATGAAAACAATCCATCGGACGGTTTTCATCGGTAAAAGCGATCGTGTGTACAGGGCTTTAGTTTTAGTAATATACTGACGCGGTGACGTAAAACACTCAGATGAGCCGAGAAAAATTAAGTTCAATGCTTCTGAGCATGCGTCGACTTGATTCTGAACATGCGTTGGTTTTTTATCCGATGGACTTGCCCATAGACGATCGGAATTTGCTCTCGGTTTTTGATCCATCAGAAAAATTTAAAACATGTTCTATTTTTTAAAACCGATGGAAAAAAGACCGATGGGTCCCATACACGATCGGTTTGTCCGATGAAAAAAGTCCATCGGAACTGTGTGTACAGAGCTTAAGTCAATGAGTAGTCTCTTGCTTGTTTTTGTGGTTTTTATTAGGGGATTGAACTTGGTTGGGGAAAAGGGACATGAGATGCCCATAGGATGAATATTGCTGGGCAGAATAAAAGTACTGTAGCTGCGTCACACTTCTCAGCAGAGTAAAAGTAACTGCGCATATACGTCTTAACAAAACAAAAGATCGTTGACTCTAAACTTGACTGTCCTTTTCTCAGCACACTTCCTCCAGCACACTACTTAAAGTGGTTGTAAACCCACTTTTTCAACTTGCACCTACAGGTAAGCCTAGATTAAGGCTTACCTGTAGGTGCAAGAAATATCTCCTAAACCTACACGGTTTAGGAGATATTTACTAAAAAGACAGGCGCCGCTGTCTACGGCGCATGCGCGCCGTAGACAATGGCGCATTCATGGGGTTAATCCCATTCACAAAATCGGCTACTTCCCAGCAATCGCTGGGCGTAGCTGAATGTGACGGCTCCCGCGCGCATGCGCGGAGTTACGTCTTCGCTGCTCCGGCCAATCACAGCGCCGAAGCGGCGCTGTGATTGGCTGGTGCGGCGATACCCGGAAGTAACATTCCGGCTATCGCCGCAGTGATGTCTGCATCTGGACAGAGGGACGCGGACTGCTTCGGGGGTCATACTAGCTCATTATGCCTTTCTCTTGCAGGTTGGCAAAAAAAAAAAAAAAAGTTAGTGGGTTTGCAACCACTTTAAGAGCACATACTTCACTGTCCAACTTTAGTCTCCTGTCACACCATCAGAACATGACTAGGCCTCACTCTGAATAAGTCCCAAGTCCCAGTGTCTTTACTTGATAGCCCTTTGCAGTACCCCTCTGTGGTAGCAACCGATTTGATAGAGAAGAATAAATGTAGATGGACTACTGATCCCAGCAAGTCCGATTGCAAATCCTGCCCGCCCTCCTGGCTACAGCAACTTGACACAAAACTCCCACAGTCTCTCTCTCTGGCTCTACATCCAGCTCCCCTGGCATGTCTCTTCCAGAGCTTTCCACCGTGCTTTCCACTCACCCACACCTGTCCTGGATCCTTCCTAAATGACTTTACTCCTGACATGCTTCCAGCTCCTGTTCCAGGACACCTCTCCATGACCGTGTAAGGAAAGGCTCCCTCCTGAGCTCCCCGCCTGAAAGGGGGTTCCCTCAGACACGATAGTCTAACATTCCATCATCCAGTTCACCCAGGTGTCAACTCCTCCCCCAGCAGGCTGACCATGGGTATATGTAGGAGGCCTGCACCCTGACAATCCTAGTTGGGGATTGCTCAGGGCTCCCACATGCACCCCAGATGCACTCCAGCTCTCCGCCCTGCCACTTTTCCAGAACCTTCTCCCTGGAAACAGAGGAGGCGCCCAAGAACTGAGGCACGTCAGTCATCTACTGCTATACTAAACCACTCCCCTGCCCCCAGATCAAAACAAACAGGCTTAGCTCACAACATAGACCTTCTTAAATTTACTTGCGCTGGCAGCTTACACAAAAATGTACACTAGCACCTACCTATCTAAGGTAGAGGGTGCTACACTTATATGGTTTGTTATCACTTTAGCGCCACAATTTGTTATACATCCTCTTTTTTGTTAGCTGTTTCATCACTATTTGGGTTAGCGCAGTAATTTCATATACTATGCTTTGTCAGATAAGCAAACCATCTCCTGCTTGCATGCCTGAACTAAGGGCAGGTGGACAACAGGAAGTAAATGCTACATGAATCACCTGCCCTTACTCAAGATGGCCATGGCCAGAATTGCTAAGGGGTGTATTCCAAAGCGATTTCTCAACAAAATAAAGCATTGAGACATGGATAGATGGGCAAGTTTGCTTTGAATATTAACCACTTGACCACTGGGCACTTAAACCCCCTTAATAACCAGACCAATTTTCAGCTTTCGGTGCTCTCACATTTTGAATGACAATTACTCAGTCATACAACACTGTACCCATATGAAATTTTTGTCCTTTTTTTCACACAAATAGAGCTTTCTTTTGGTGGTATTTAATCACTGTTGGGTTTTTTATTTTTTGCGCTATAAGAGAAAAAAGACTGAAAATTTTGTAAAAAAATGATTTTTTTTTCGTTTCTGTTATAAAATTTTGCAAATTACTATTTTTTCTTCATAAATTTTGGCCAAAATTTATACTGCTACATATCTTTGGTAAAAATAAGTACAAATTGGTGTATATTATTTGGTCTTTGTGAAAGTTATAGAGTCCACAAGCTATGGTGCCAATATCTGAAAATTGATCACACCTGAAGTACTGACGGCCTATCTCAATTCTTGAGACCCTAACATGCCAGAAAAGTACAAATACCCCCCAAATGACCCCTTTTTGGAAAGAAGACATTCCAAGGTATTCAGAAAGAGGCATTGTGAGTTTTTTGAAGTTGTCATTTTTTCCCACAATTCTTTGCAAAATCAAGATTTTTTTTTTCTCTTTTTTTTTTTTCACAAAATTGTCATATTAGCAGGTTATTTCTCACACACAGCATATGCATTCCACAAATTACACCCCAAAACACATTCTGCTATTACTCCCGAGTATGGCGATACCACATGTGTGAGACTTTTACACAGCGTGGCCACATACAGAGGCCCAACATCCAAGGAGCACCTTCAGGCCTTCTGGAGCACCCAGGCCAATTCTGACATTTCTCTCCTACATGTAAAAATCATCATTTGTTTGCTAGAAAATTACATAGAACCCCAAAACATTATATATGTTTTTTTAGCAAAGACCTTAGAGAATATAATGGTGGTTGTTGCAACTTTTTATCTCGCACGATATTTGCGCAGCAATTTTTTAACGCGTTTTTTACGGAAAAAAAATGTTTTGTGCTTAAAAAAAAAAAAAAACAGTAAAGTTAGCCCAATGTTTTTGCATAATGTGAAAGATGAAGTTACGCCGAGTAAATAGATACCTAACATGTCGCCCTTAAAAATTGCACACACTCGTGGAATGGCGCCAAACTTCGCTACTTAAAAAATCCCCATAGGCGACGCTTTAAATATTTTTACTGGTTACATGTTTTGAGTTACAGAGGAGGTCTAGGGCCAAAATGATTGCTCTCGCTCTAACGTTCGCAGAGATACCTCACATGTGTGGTTTGAAAACCGTTTTCATATGTGGGCGGGACTTACGTATGCGTTCGCTTCTGTATGCGAGCTCACGGGGACAGGGGCGCTTTAAAAAAAAAAAAAAAAATTATTCTTCATTTTACTTTATTTATTTTAGTTTGACATGTTTTTCCGCCCTAAACATTTTTTTGATCACTTTTATACCTATTACAAGGAACGTAAACATCCCTTGTAATAGGAATATGGCATGACAGGTCCTCTTTACAGTGAGATATGGGGGGGGGGGGGGGTGTCAATAAGACCCCACATCTCACCTCTAGGCTGGGAAGCCTGAAAAAAAAAAAAAAAAAAAAAACAACAATCCTGGCTTTGATCGTAGCGGTGAGTCGGTAGAAGCACCGGAGGGCGGCGGGGGGGGGGACATCCCCTCTCGCCTCCCGTAAGAATGATCAAGCGGCGGAACAGCCGCTATGATTGTTCTTATGGTGTAGTGAATCGCCGGCTGAAAAAGCTAATATCTGAATGATGCCTGTAGCTGCTCCCATCATTCAGATATCCCCGCACAAAGTCAAGGACGTCATATGACGGCCGGAGGGCGGGAAGTGGTTATTGCAGAGTATTGCCGGGCATTGCGGAGTATTGCCGGGCATTGCGGAGTATTGCTGGGCATTGCGGAGTATTGCAGGGCATTGCGGAGTATTGCGGACTATGGCAGGGTATGGCAGGGTATTGCACGGGTATTGCACGGGTATTGCACAGGGTATTGTGGAGGGTATTGCACAGGGTATTGTGGAGGGTATTGCAGAGTATTGTGGAGGGTATTGCAGAGTTATGTGGAGGGTATTGCAGAGTATTGTGGAGGGTATTGCAGAGTATTGTGGAGGGTATTGCAGAGTATTGTGCAGGGTATTGCAGAGTATTGTGCAGGGTATTGCAGAGTATTTTGCAGAATATTGCGCAGGGTATTGCAGAGTATTACGCAGGGTATTGCAGAGTATTGCGCAGGGTATTGCAGAGTATTGCGCAGGGTATTGCAGAGTATTGCACCAGAGTATTGCAGAGTATTGCACCAGAGTATTGCAGAGTATTGCACCAGAGTATTGCAGAGTATTGCACCAGGGTATTGCAGAGTATTTTGCAGGGTATTGCGCAGGGTATTGCAGAGTATTTTGCAGGGTATTGCGCAGGGTATTGCAGAGTATTGCGCAGGGTATTGCAGAGTATTGCGCAGGGTATTGCAGAGTATTTTGCAGGGTATTGCAGAGTATTTTGCAGGGTATTGCAGAGTATTGCGCAGAGTATTGCAGAGTATTGCACCAGGGTATTGCCGAGTATTGCACCAGGGTATTGCAGAGTATTGCACCAGGGTATTGCAGAGTATTGCACCAGGGTATTGGCAGGGTATTTTGCAGAGTATTGGCAGGGTATTTTGCAGAGTATTGGCAGGGTGTATTGCAGAGTATTGGCAGGGTATAGCACAGGGATGGCTGAGCAGGGATGGATGGATGGCTGGATCTGTGACTGCAATTGTCACAGATCCAGCCCACAGTGCTGCTGCTGCCATCCGCTCCCTCCCCCTCCCCTCTCACACTGTACCGATCGGTACAGAGAGGGGAGGGAGGAACCGGCGTCATCAAATGACGCCGGTCTGTTTACAAGTGATTGCTCCGTCATTTGACGGAGCGATCACGTGGTAAACGGCCGCAATCAGCGGCGATTTACCGCGATTCGTGATCCGCCGGGTCCTCTGGACCCGGCGGTCACGGAGTTTCCCGTGTGCGAGCCCCAGGGGGCGCGCGGGAGCGCGATTCTGGGAGGACGTTATATAACGTCCTCCCAGAGTTAAGCAACCACCTTGTCGACGTTATTTGTCGGCAGGTGGTTGTTAAGTGGTTAACCACTTCACGCAAAATCACGTACCTGTACGTCATTTTGTTGAAGTGGTTGTATCAAGGCAGAGGCATCACCCCGATACCGTTTCTTAAAGCTGGCAGTCGGCTTTCAAGTGATAACAACCGATGCAGCCTTTATCACAAGCAGCGGGAGGGGATGTCTCCTCCTTCCGCCGCCTTCCGCGTGTAAAAATAATAATAAATAAAAATAAAAAAAAAATACGAAAAAAATATATTTTTAAGTACCGTAGTTTGTCGCCATTCCACGAGTACATGCAATTTTACAGCATAACATGTTAGGTATCTATTTACTCATCTTTTACACAATTTGAAAAATTTGTGCTAACTTTACATTTTTTTTTTTATTCAGTGAAGTGTAATTTTTCCAAAAAATTGCGCTTGAAAGACAGCTGCGCAAATACCGTGTGACATAAAATATTGCAACGACTGCCATGTTATTCTCTAGGGTCTTTGCTAAAAAATTATATATAATGTTTGGTGGTTCTAAGTAATTTTCTAGCAAAAAAAATTACGGATTTTAGCTTGTAAACAACAAGTGGCAGAAATAGGCTTTGTCTTGAAGTGGGTAAAAATAAATTAAACAACATTTTTGGTTTATAGTGCTCAGATGAAGTGTAGTCCCACTTTAACAAATTTATTTGCAAAATTTTCTTCAATTTGTTCTGAATCTCTTTTTGGTTTTGAAGGTTTTGGAAGGTTTTATATGGAGCCATAAGGCAAATCTTGATAAAAGGCCCATTTAGACTAAAAGGACTTAAAGCGGAGTTCCACCCACGATTTTTTTTTTTAAAGTCAGCAGCTACAAACACTGTAGCTGCTGACTTTTAATAAGGACACTTACCTGTCCTACTCGCCCGCGATGATGGCCCCCCCGATGCCCCGGTGCCGATCCCTCGATCATTGCAGGTCCTGCGCCGCCATCCTCACTAAGGAAAACAGGCAGTGAAGCCTTACGGCTTCATTGCCCATTTCCTACTGCGCATGCGCGAGTCTCGCGCCAATTTGTGAATGGGCAGCTGCTCTCTGTAATTACTCACAGTTCCCAGAAGGCAGCGCGCCCATTCACCAGAAGACACCGTGAGTAGGAGGGATATAGAAGATCCACCTCGGATAAGGAAGAGGCAGATTAGGAACATCCGCATAGCAACCGGTATTTCGGTAAAACATTTTTTTTCTTCAATTTGTTTGCTGCATTTTTGTGTATTTGTTTTTTTTTCAGGGTGGAACTCCACTTTAATGCCAGGGATAAACAACATTACTCTTTCGTCCATGGACCGACACAGCTTCTCTATTGACAAAGTGGGTATTATCCGTTAATTAGGAGTGACTAGGCAGAAAAACTTGTAAAAAGTGTTGCATCACACCTTCTACAGTACCGCCCAGGGGGCGGACCCTCTGGGTATACCCTCTCAGTCTGCACATCGCAGATCAGTTTTTTTCTGTCTAGCAAGGAGTAGGACATGGCTCCCTTCGGGCTCATTGGTCCGGGGAAAAAAGATATATATATTTTTATTTTTTTGCTACATTTGTTGTTTCCTGCGATCTTCGATCAACTGCCGACTGGGTGACAGGCTGGATCCTCGATCCTTGTAGTCTCCCCAGTTTCGGCCATCGAGCGTGTGCCGACCCTAGCTACGCGCTGGGTTTTCCACGACATGCCCGTCGCTCCACGGGTGGCCGGTGAGCCTACGCTCCAGGGCCTGCATCGGACCGCTCAGCTTCGGCTGACCTTACGGCCGAGTCGCAGCAGCCTGGCCGGTGAGCTTACGCTCCAAGGCTTGCATCGGACCGCTCAGCTTCGGCTGACCTTACGGCCGAGTCGCAGCAGCCTGTCCGGTGAGCGTCATGCTCCAGGGCATACATATGATCGTCCCTTCTGGGTCCAATCACAGCATGCCTGGCCAACAGTCACCTTCCGTGCGCGGACGATGATCTGTTTGGAATGTCTTCCAGCAGAATACATGCAGGATAGGTAAGTAAAACTCCCCTGCCTCGGCTGGGTGATTTAGCTGGACATTCCTGGAGAGATCAAGTAAGTGGTTGTGGCCCCTTTCTTCCCTCTCTCCCTGCCTTTCCCTCCTCCCTGGGCTTCTAGCTAAAGGTTGCTGGGTGCTGGGGGTCACCTAGGGGGTCCCACTGGAGCGGGGCTGGCTGTAACTAACATTTAAAAGAAATGTCATTTTTGCTTACCTGTGTTTCTGTGTCTCCATGCTGTCGGCGGCCATTTTGAGGTGGTCCATGCCAAGTTTGGCCTCTTGTAACTGCCTGGCGGCCATCTTCCTGTAGTTCGGCCACACCCACTGGCCCCTATAAGGTGATCGGCGGCCATGTTTGTCCACCCTGTATGCAGATATTGCCGTTCGGCGGCCATCTTTTTTGTGGGCTATGGCTGCCTGACCTCTATCTTCTGTCGGCGGCCATTTTCTTAGAGCCCACATTATCTTCCATACAGACGGTTTTGGCAACCATTTTGCGAGAGCCTCCGGCCTCTAGGGTGCATTACACTGGCGCGAAAATTCACACAGGAAGTGCTGATAAAAGAAGCAGACTGACACAGCAGCAAGGGGACAGCATCATAGGCGCAGCATAGCAGTACCTATCCAGGGTGGTGAGTCCTCTGGGTGACCCAGCATCTCTGCAGCGCAGGAGGGTGGCCTATTGATATCTTGCCTGGAGCCCTGTGAGTGTCAGCGTGTGGTCAGCATGGCATCTGAGCCAGATGTCTTCTCCCCTGAAACACCAGATTTAGCAGCTGGTGTCCCTGAGGTGTCTATGGACGCAATCCTAGAGGCGTTTGCTGCCAGGGTGGAAGCAGCACACGGGAATACAGGGGGTAGTAAACGCCCCATCACCTGCAAGCTTCTGGGGATAATTCTGGTGCAGAACCAGGTCCAGCTATGGCTCGGGGCCCAGATTCTGACGCACCAGAGACTGCAGACCGTGACCGGACAGTGAGAATGACTCAAAGTCCAGGTCAGTACGCGAGACGGCTTTGGTATCTGACCTTATTACTGCAGTGCGGGATATGCTAAAATTGGAAAATACTGCAGAAGCAGCAGAGACTCCGGTCCACTTGGGTTTCATAGACCTGCCCGCACTGCTAAGGTGTTCCCTTGTGTGTCTTTTGATAAACTCTTATACAAGGAATGGGAGAACCCACTGAGGGTCTTTACAGCCCCAAAGAGGTTTGCGGTACGGTACCCCTTTTGAGGAGAGTTTTCTGAAGAAATGGACCTCTCCCCCCTATAGTGGACCCTCCGGTGTCCAGACTTAATAGAGCCACCACAATTCCTGTAGAAGGGGCTCCTGTTTTCTAGGACCCTGTGGATAAGAAGGCTGAAGCACTCGCTTGCTACCTATACTCAGTGGTAGGCTCGGCAGTACGCCCGGCATTGGCGGGGGCCCTAGTGTCTCACACACTTACTGAATGGGCAAGATTGCTACTCCAGGGGTTAAGGAGCGAGATGCTCCTCCTGATGAGATAACATTGGCCGACCTGTTGGTCCAGGGCCTTAGGTTTGTCTGCGAGTCAGACATGAATACTATTCCCCTGCTGTCTAAAACTTCGGTTTATGCAGTAGCAATACGCCACCTGATCTGGCTAAAAGGCTGGTCTGCGGACCAGACTTCCAAGAAAGCCCTGTTGGATCTGCCTTTTAAGGGCGACAGACTTTTTGGGGCTTCTCTGGATGACATCATCAAGGATGCCACAGGAAGTAAAAGCACTTTGCTTCCCCAAATTAGCAAGGGTAAGGGGCCACGCCAAGGGCAAGGGCCCTCCTTTACTGCACACAAGTGGTTTTTTCGTCCCCCTAGGGCGACAGGGACAAGACCCCAGGCCGATAAAGCGCCTGCCCAAGGACAAAAGCGTCCCTGGTCCCGCATACCCAATAAGCCTGCGGACAAATTTGCGTCCGCATGAAGGTCCACCCCCACCCAGCTCTCGGGTGGGGAGACGTCTTCGCAAATTCGCGACTCAGTGGACAGCACTAATCTCCGACAGGTGTGTTTGCGAAGTAATCTCCTCAGGCTACAAGATAGTTTCTCTCTTGTCCACCGGACAGATTCAACACCTCCAATCTCCAGCTACTACCGACCCGTCGGGAGGCCCTGTATGGGGCGGTCCAGGGTCTACTGGAACGCGGGGTAGTTATTCCAGTTCCAGAACTGGAACGGGGTTTTTACTCAAATCTGTTCATTGTGCCGAAGAAGGAGGGGGTTCGTCCAAGCTTGGATCTCAGAGCCCTCAATTGCTTTGTGAAGGTACAAAGTTTTCGGATGGAGTCGGTTCGATCTGTAGTCACGGCTCTCCATCCGGGGGACTTTCTGGCCTCCTTGGACATCAAGGACGCATACCTGCATGTCCCCATATACTCCAGACACCAGAGGTTTCTGCGATTTGCTATCGGGAAGAACCACTACCAGTTTGTGGCCCTCCCGTTTGGCCTTGCCTCAGCACCCAGGACGTTCACCAAGGTGCTCGCTCCGATTCTGCCACTTCTAAGACAGCGGGGTATCGCTATCACAGGTTACTTGGACGACCTTCTGCTGAAGGGCCCTTCAAGCTCAGAATTAGAGGTAAGCGTGTCCATTACCTGTCAGACTCTTCGAGACTGTGGTTGGATACTAAACACGCAAAAGTCAGTATTGGTGCCCACTCAACGCCTAGTGTACCTGGGGTTGATTCTGGATTCCTCAGAGGCAAAGGTATTCCTCCCTGTGGAGAAGTTGCAGACCCTCCGGGCTGCAGTACGGCAGCTGACTTCCAGGAATTGGTCGTCACTCCGTTTTTGCATGCGAGTGTTGGGCCTCATGGTAGCCTCCTTCGAGGCGGTCCCATATGCTCAATACCACACTCGAGTGTTACAGAGGGAAGTTCTGTCCAGATGGAACAGATGCCCTTCATCTCTGGATTATCAAATCCGAGTGAGCCACCTAGTCAGGAGATCCCTGGTATGGTGGCTGACAGCACCGGCTCTAATGGCCGGGAAGTCATTTCTTCCGGTTTACTGGATAGTGATCACGACGGACGCCAGCCTTACAGGTTGGGGGGGAGTCTGGGGTGTCCAGTCGGCGCAAGGTCGCTGGACCCCAGAGGAAGCCCTCCTGCCGATCAATGTCCTGGAGATCCGGGCGATCAAGCTGTGCCTCTTCAAATGGTCTCAGAGACTGCAAGGGCGTCCAGTCAGGATCCAGTCAGACAACGCCACAGCAGTGGCATATGTCAATCATCAAGGAGGAACAAGAAGCTCAGCTGCAGCATCGGAGATCGCTCGCATCCTGAAGTGGGCAGAGAGGAGCGTACCGGCACTGTCGGCCGTGTACATTCCGGGTGTGGAAAACTGGCAGGCGGACTACCTGAGCCGCCAGATGCTGGACCAGGGAGAATGGTCCTTACACCCGGAGGTGTTCCAACTCCTCTGCCAAAGATGGGGCACACCAGACGTAGATCTTCTGGCTTCCCGACTCAATCGGAAGGTATTGAGGTTTGTGGCCCGGTCAAGAGACCCATGGGCAGACGCAACGGACGCGTTGGTAGCATCGTGGGGCCAGTATCGGCTAATCTATGCCTTCCCTCCCTTAAGGCTTCTTCCTCTTCTGCTCCGCAGAGTGGAGGCAGAGGGAATTCCAATGATCCTAATCGCTCCAGATTGGCCTCAGCGTCCTTGGTACGCCGATCTAGTACGTCTGGTAGCAGACGTCCCCTGGCGCCTACCACTACGGAAGGACCTGCTGTCGCAAGGTCCCATATTCCATCCTGCTTTACAGTCATTGGCTTTAACGGCATGGCTGTTGAGAACCAGGTACTGAGAGACCGGGGCCTGTCAGACTCAGTAATTTCTACTATGAGAAGTGCTCGGAAACCGTCCTCTAGGAAGGTCTATCACCGCACTTGGAGGGCCTACATCTCCATGTGTGAGGAAATTAAATGGCATCCGCGTACCTATTTGGTTTCCAGAATCCTGCTGTTTTTACAGCATGGGGTAGACCAAAGGCTTGCCCTAAGTACGATTAAGGGACAGATATCTGCCCTGGCTGTCTTTTTTCAGCGACCCCTGGCGACTCACTCTCTCGTGAGTACATTTGTGCAGGGGGTTCGACATGTGGCCCCTCCGGTCCGCCCCCCGTTACCTCCGTGGGACTTGAACCTGGTCCTCTCGGTGCTTCAGAAGGCACCGTTTGAGAATATTAGAGATATTCCCCTGTTGACACTTTCTCAGAAGGTGGTCTTTTTGGTGGCTGTTACGTCAGTTAGACGAGTCTCTGAGCTGGCAGCCTTGTCCTGCAAGGCTCCCTATTTGATTTTCCACAAGGATAAGGTGGTGCTGCGGCCGCAGCCTTCCTTTCTTCCGAAGGTCGTTTCGGCTTTTCATCTCAACGAAGACATTGTACTTCCATCCTTGTGTCCTCAGCCGTCGAATCCTAAGGAGTCGGCGTTGCATTCCTTGGACGTTGTCCGAGCTTTGAGAGTATACATATCTGCTACTTCCCTGTTCCGGAAGTCAGACTCACTGTTTGTTTCGGTGGCTGGTCCCAAGAAGGGCCAAGCAGTCTCATCGGCCACCATCTCTAGGTGGATCCGACAGATAGTAATCCAGGCTTACGCCTTAAAGGGTCAGGCGCCCCCCTTTCCTGTCACGGCGCATTCGACCAGGGCAATAGGTGCCTCTTGGGCTTTCCGACATCAAGCGTCTGTTTCCCAACTATGTAAAGCGGCGACTTGGTCGTCCGCTCACACTTTCACAAAATTCTACAAAGTTGATGTAGGTGCATCTTCGGATGCCTCTTTCGGCCGCAAGGTTTTGCAGGCGGCTGTTTAGAGTTGCAACTCCTCCGTTGGAGGAGTGCTGTTTTGTGTTTTGGGGTGAAGTTTGTTTTTATGCTGTTACCACCCCTCGTTTTTTTCTCTGACACTGCTTTGGGACGTCCCACTTTGTCAATAGAGAAGCTGTGTCGGTCCATGGACGAAAGAGTAAATAGGATTTTTTACTCACCGTAAAATCCTTTTCTCTGAGTCCATGGACCGACACAGCACCCACCCCTCCTTTTAAGTTTGTACTGCTTTTTGACGAACTGATCTGCGATGTGCAGACTGAGAGGGTATACCCAGAGGGTCCGCCCCCTGGGCGGTACTGTAGAAGGTGTGATGCAACACTTTTTACAAGTTTTTCTGCCTAGTCACTCCTAATTAACGGATAATACCCACTTTGTCAATAGAGAAGCTGTGTCGGTCCATGGACTCAGAGAAAAGGATTTTACGGTGAGTAAAAAATCATATTTTTGCCACTGAGGATGCAAACAAAGAAGCAGGAGCAGACTGGGCATCTGGAACTAAGATAAGTAAGCAGTTGGGAGGAAAGGGGGGAGTATGCAGTTTTGCTTGGGGTGGTGGAGAGTTTAAAAAAGTTTAGTAAATGCATTTATATGCACTAGCCTACTCATGAACATACATTGGGGGTTATTTACAAAAGGCAAATCCACTTTGCACTACAAGTGCAAACTACAAGTGCAAAGTGCACTTGAAATTGCACTGAAAGTGCACTTGGAAGTGCAGTCGCTGTACATCTGAGGGGGACATGCAAGGAAAATAAAAAACAGCATTTTAGCTTGCACATGATCGGATTAAAAAAACTGCATAGCTTCCCTTCATTTCAGATCTACCGCAACTGCACTTCCAAGTGCACTTTCAGTGCAATTTCAAGTGCACTTGTAGTTTGCACTTGTAGTGCAAAGTGGATTTGCCTTTCGTAAAAAAAAACCACTGTGTAGCAATGCAAAGCTTGCACATGTAATTAGTAAATATGGCTGCTCTTTTACATACGGTATATGATGACAAATGATACATTTAAACTATCTTTTAAAAATATCATCTCATATTGATGTTTACAAGCTGACCATACAATTTGGATGGCCAATCCTTTTTTTCTCTTGAAGCTTTTTGTCTGGTATCTCTATTTCACCTTTACCAGAAATTAGCTTGCTATCTCACTCATGCCCTTGGTTAGCACGTGCAAAGGAAAATAGAAGAACACTTGAGTGCTAAAATGAATAACCCCCTCCCTTCACACACCCACTCATCCACCAAATCTTCACCCCATGAAGCAAATTATTTAGAAAAAAAAGGCCATTGACAAAAAGCTGAGCAGATGCTCATGGCTTGCCACTCTCTTTCCCAATGTGAAATAAACCTAACAGATGCCTCATTCTTAATTGAACACATGGATTACATACACACAGTTCTGCTACAGAAAAAATGTTGCAGGAAATCCACATAAATAATATCCTTGCTAATGTAAAAACAGGAAGCAAGAAGATCACCATTGTAATTATATGTAGTTACAACACAGAGAATAAAATAGAATGCATGTATGATCTTTGCCGTACATAAACATTATGTGCATACATTGTACAGATGCGATAGTATTAATCAAACATAGGAAGCATTACAAAAATAGCTATAAAATATTTTAGACAAGCTGAAATGCATGCTTTACATTAGGAAAATCAGAGTGTTTTCATAATGCTAGCTAGAGCATAAGGAGCAAAGTGCATAT
Organism: Rana muscosa; assembly: GCA_029206835.1. Classification (NCBI taxonomy): domain Eukaryota; kingdom Metazoa; phylum Chordata; class Amphibia; order Anura; family Ranidae; genus Rana; species Rana muscosa. Next base: position 93,568,372 of record CM055126.1, read on the forward strand.
ACTCAAAGCTACCAATGAGAGTTCACTCATCTGATGTCAGACCAGAACACGATGAAATGTGGTTGCTATGAACATTCTTCTTTTAATTAGCATATTCTCCCAGCACTATCTTATTGAAGTAGCCTGTTAGTCTCAGAAGGAATAGAAAATGACTGCAAATCTCAAGCTTCATGCAAACAGAAGAATAGCAGGAGGTTAGCATATTGGACACCATACTGAAGATCCATCATCTATGCATGCATAAAATTAAAATTATTAAAGCCATTGGAGACATTCTATCACAAACAAATATGGCAAACACATTAGTATTCCTGATTATGAAAAATCAAAATTTTGGACTTTGTATTAAATACATGTAAAAGTATGTTAATTAGTTATTTCTTTTTTATTTGTGCATGATCTAAACCTTATTTGTTAATTACGTATGCAGCACACCTCAAAACTTTGTTAGATGGGAATGAGGAATACATTTTAGCACAAAGTATGTAGGCAAAAGGCACACCTGCCACCTCTGCCAAGTTCACCTTTGACGTTCACCTTTGTTGCCTGTGGAGCCCTCTGACGTGACCTGCGACCTCCTGCTCTGGGATGGTGGGTTGGCAAGCCCAGATCGTCGGTTGCCAACCCACCATTCCAGAGCATCAGTGATGTGAATGAAGCCGGCAGTAGAGGAAGCAAGCAGCTGTGGAGCAGAGCCGCATATGCCGATGCTTCCTGTATGGCGGCAACTCTTGTCACAGGAGGAGTGATACCAAATGCACTCTGCCTGAGACAGCAACAGCCCGCGATACCTGAATGGAAGACTTTTTAAAGGTAAGTTTATTATTAAAATTACAGTATATATATATGAGCATATCTGTTCTGCAGTGGTTACTGTGCTGCTTTCAAACTGATCCACAGGTGCAACGCAATGCTCCTGTGGGTTACCTGCACTGAGCCATAGACTTCTGTTATTACCTGCAGGTTTGGTGCATTTTTAGAAAGTGCACCACACCTGCAGCATATGATAGAAGTCTATGGCAAAGTGCAACTAACCCGCAGGAAAGCCACAGGTGCACTGCACCCTAGGCCCCTTTCACACGGTCGGTTTGACCCAATCGGACCTTCCATTCAACTCTATGGAGCGACAGATGTAAACAGAATTGTGTCCTTTTACACCCGCCTACCTTCAATCCAATCCACTAAAAAAACAGAAGGGGATCTATCCCCTTGCATCTAGGCAGATCAGATTGGCGGGCCCATAGATTAGAGTGGTCTGTGTCCACTCTGCATATGCAGAGTGAACACGGACCTGTCATCTGCCCACTCCGCTCATTGTGGCCCGTGACCGGTTACCAAGTCACTTAAGTGGCCCTCGTTCTTCAAAAGGTTGGGGACCCCTGGCTTAGGATATAGTTGCAGATACCTGTGTGTAAATATTATAATATGCAAATAAAATATGAGAGAATAAGCAATTTTTACAGATTCTATCAATTTAATCTTCGCCCTATTTACTAGTTTTGCTCGTCAACACTGGATCACATCTAATGCTTTATAATGTTTTTTTTTTTTTAAACATAGTTACATAGTAGGTGAGGTTGAAAAAAGACACAAGTCCATCAAGTCCAACCTATGTGTGGGATTATATGTCAGTATTACCTTGTATATCCCTGTATGTTGTCGTCGTTTAGGTGCTTATCTAATAGTTTCTTGATCTATCGATACCCCCCGCTGAGAACACCGCCTGTGGAAGAGAATTCCACATCCTTGCTGCTCTTACAGTAAAGAACCCTCTATGTCGTTTAAGGTTAAACCTCTTTTCTTCTAATTTTAATGAGTGGCTACGTGTCTTGTTAAACTCCTTTCCGAAAAAGTTTTATCACTATTGTGGGGTCACCAGTATGGTATTTGTAAATTAAAATCATATTCCGTCTCAAGCGTCTCTTCTCCAGAGAGAAAAAGTTCAGTGCTCACAATCTTTCCTCATAAATAATATCCTCCAGACCCTTTATTAGCTTTGTTGCCCTTCTTTGTACTTGCTCCATTTCCAGTACATCCTTCCTAAGGACTGGTGCCCAGAACTGGACAGCATACTCTAGGTATGGCAGGACCAGAGTCTTGTAGAGCGGGAATTATCGTTTTAGCCCTGGAGTTAATCCCTTTTTTAATGCATGCCAATATTGCTTTGTTAGCAACAGCATTGCATGCCATTGCTGAGCCTATTATCTACTAGGACCCCCAGGTCCTTTTCCATCCTAAATTCCCCCAGGAGGTTCTCCCCCCCCCCCCCAGTGTATAGATTGCATTCATATTTTTGCCACCCAAATGCATTATTTAAATTTTTTCTACATTGAACCTCATTTGCCATGTAGTTGCCCACACCCCATTCATTTGTTCAGATCTTTTTGCAAGGTTTCCATGAAGTTTCTTTATTGAAGATTGTAATTTCCATCCAACATAAAAGGAAAAATTAGGAAAAAAGCATTACAAACTGAATATGCATCTCACTTCTGCGTTCTGCCACACCAAAAAAGCGTTACATTCATCCAATACAGTCATCTGGCATTAAGTATACTGCATTATATGAACCTGATATAGTTATGTAACCAATCCAGAGAAGCCTATGTGTAACCAAATCCAATGTACACATATCTGAAGTATCAAGACCCCTACCCCAAATCTTTTCAAATTTAGTTCTGCATCTTCTATGTTGAAAAATAAAGCATTCCAATCTTAAATATTTATAAGTTGTACATATTCCTCCACTAAAGGGGGTTCAGGTGACTTCCAATATTGCAATATTAACTTAGATTCACATTACCTACTCTAGTTACTGTATATGTACTCTTTGTGTTTGTACAGTGCCTTGAAAAAGTATTGACACCTTGAAATTTTCCACATTTTGTCATGTTACAACCAAAACCATAAATGTATTTTATTGGAAATTTTATGCGATAGACCAGGGTTAGGCAACCTTTTGAGCACAGTGTGCCGAAAAATATTTTCAAAGAAATTGAGAGTGGCAATTTTATAACAAAAAATGTTTTTTTTTTAAAGTAAATGCTGTAAACTAATTAGTAGTAGTAGTAGTGAGAAATTAATATCCTGCACTCACGCCTCAGATCAGCCTCAATTCCTGAAACTCCACACTTCAGATCAGACCCAATTCATGCACCATCACACCTCAGATCACGGTCCCCCCTGCAAATATGTTCCACCACTGTAACCCCCTGCACATTTGCCCCACCTCTGTACCACCTTGCTCTTCTGTCCCACCACTGTAACCCTCTGCTCATCTGCCCCACCAATGTTGCCCCTTTCTCATCTGCCCCACCACTGTACCTCTCTGCACATCTGCTCCACCGCTGTACCCCCATGCTCTTATGTCTCACCACTGAACCATCTTCTCATCTGTCCTAACACTGAACCCATCTGCTCATCTGCCCCACCCCTGTAACCTGTAACCCCCTTTCTCATTTGCTCCACCACTGTACCTCCTGCACATCTGTCCCACCTCTGTTCCCCCTGCTCATCTTTTCCCACCAATGTCCCTCATTTCTCCTCTGCCCTGCCACTGTACCCCCTGTACATTTGCCCCACCTCTGTACCCCCTGCTCTTCTGCCCAACCACTGTAACCCCCTGCTCATCTGTCCCACCAATACACCTCCTTTCACATCTGCCCCACCGCTGTACCCCCTGCTCTTCTATCCCACCGCTGTACCCCCCTGCTCTTCTTTCCCACCGCTGAACCCCCTTCTCATCTGGCCCAACACTAAACCCCACCCTGCTTATCTGTCCCACCACTGTACCCCCTTCTCATCCCTCCCACTACTGTACCTCCTGAACATCTGTCCCACCACTGTAACCCCGCTTCTCACCTGCCCCATCAATGTACCCCTTTTCTCATCTGCCCCACCACTGTGCCTCCCTGCACATCTGCTCCACCACTGTATCCCCATGCTCTTCTGTCTCACTACTGAATCACCTTCTAATCTGTCCCAACACTGAACCCATCTGCTCATCTGCCCCACCATTGTAACCCACTTTCTCATCTGCCTCACCAATGTACCTCTTGCATATCTGTCTCACCTCTGTACCCCCTGCTCTTCTGCCCCACTTCTTTTCCCCCTGCTCATCTGTCCCACCAATACACTTCCTTTCACATCTGCCCCACTGCTCTACTCCCCCTTCTCATCTGCCCCAACACTGAACCCCCCTGCTCTTCTGTCCCACTGCTGAAGCCCCTGCTCATCTTTTCCACCACTGTACTTCCCTGCACATCTGCGCCACCGCTGTACCCTCCTGCTCTTCTGTCCCACCTCTGAGCCCCTTCTGCTAATTTTCCCCACTGCTGTACCCTCCTGCTTATCTGCTCACCCGCTGTACCCTCTTCTCATCTATGATATGCGTGATATGCAGAGTGGTGAAAGGAAGCAGAGATGAGACACATCTACCTGTCCTGGCACTCATCCTGCTAATACACCTCTCGGATCCAGCCTACGTGCTTGTATGGGATGTATGTGATGTCACATACAAGCACCTGGAATGGATACGCAATGATGAGCTCATTTCAGGGGCATTTTCTGAAAGCAGTGGGCCTGTGTGCAGGATCATAAGGTGGGCCCCCGCAGCTGAGAAAAAGTGCGGCGCTCAGCGCTGCAGCAAAAGTTGAGTGTGATTTTCATTGCGCTGAATACTGGCTATGGCTTTAAGGGACACAGAGTGCAGGGGCTCAGTAGTAAGTGACACAAAGGTTCAGGAATCATTTCAACAAAGTTCCCAGAAGCTCAACAGTAATTCCACAACCTGTCACCTAATTATGGTTTTCTCAATCAGTGAAATCCCCTCTTTCTGAAATTAGTAGTGGCAACCAAGCAAGTCATCTTCCTCCAGATGGTGGACAGGGCTAGCAGGACTGTGATTGGCTTTAGCAGTGGCCAATGACAGTCCTCTTCCTGGAAACAGGGACCACCCCCCCTAGCAGAACTGCACCCAATCTCTTCCCCATCACAAAAGCTGATGATCGCAGCTACAGCAAAGTTAGAGAACCAATGTTTCCCATCTTTTACAATGTGTAGGGGCACAGTGCCTCCCCCTCAGTGCAGGTGCGTCATGGGAAACTCTGAAATTGGAATGCATTAGTGTCTCACTGACACTTCCCTGCACTGCTCTGCTGATGGGGAGGGAGTCAAGTGCCGGCAAAAGAGGCTTCGAGTGCCGGGGGTTGCCTACCCCTGTGATAGACCAACTCAAAGTGGCACATAATTGTGAAGTAAAAGAAAAATGATTAATGGCTTTCAATTTTTTTTTACAAATAAATATCTGAAAAGTGTGGCGTGCATTTGTATTTAGCCTCTCTGAGTCAGGGAGAGTAACGTGTAAAACCACCTTTTGCTGCAATTACAGCTGCAAGTCTTTTTGGGTAGGTAGGTCTCTACCAGTTTTGCACATCTGGAGAGTGAAATTTTTCCCCATTCTTCTTTGAAAAATAGCTCAAGCTCTGTCAGATTGGATGGTGAGCATCTGTGAACATCAATTTTCAAGTCTTGCCACATATTCTCAAGAGGATTTAGGTCTGGACTTTGACTGGGCCATTCTAACACATGTATATGCTTTGATGTAAACCATTTCATTGTAGCTCTGGCTGTATGTTTAGGGTTGTTGTCCTGCTGGAAGGTGAACCTCCACCCCAGACTCAATTCTTTTGCAGATCGATCTTAACAGGTTTTCTTCTAAGATTGCCCTGTATTTGGATCCATTCATCTTCCCATCAACTTGGACCAGCTTCATTGTCCCTGCTGAAGGAAAGCATCCCCACAACATGTTTCATGGTGGGGATGGTGTGTTCAGGGTAATATACAGTGTTAGTTTTCCACCACACATTTTTTTGCTTTCAGGCAAAAAAGTTCAATTTTGGTCTCATCTGACCAAAGCACCTTCTTCCACATGTTTGCTGTGTCCCTACATGGCTTCTCGCAGACTGCAAACAGGACTTCTTATGGATTTTTTTCAACAATGGCTTTCTTCTTGCCACTCTTCCATAAAGGCCAGATTTGTGGAGTGCATGACTAATAGTTGGCATTTTGGCTGCTTCTCTGATTAACCACTTCAGCCCCGGACCATTTGTCAGCTTAAAGACCAGAGGTCTTTTTACAATTTGGCACTGCGTCGCTTTAACTGAGAATTGTGCGATCGTGCGACGTGGCTCCCAAACAAAATTGACGTCCTTTTTTTTCCCACAAATAGAGCTTTCTTTTGGTGGTATTTGATAACCTCTGCGGTTTTTATTTTTTGCGCTATAAACAAAAATAGAGCGACAATTTTGAAAAAAAAAACAGTATTTTTTACGTTTTGCTATAATAAATATCCCCAAAAAATATATAACAAAATTTTTTTTTTACTCAGTTTAGGACGATATGTATTCTTCTACATATTTTTGTAAAAAAAATCGCAATAAGCGCTTATTGATCGGTTTGCGCAAAAGTTATAGCGTCTACAAATTAGGGGATAGTTTCATAGCATTTTTATTAATATTTTTTTTTCTACTAGTAATGGCGGCGATCAGCAATTTTTATCGTGACTGCGACATTTTGGCGCACACATCGGACACTTTTGACACATTTTTGGGACCATTGTCATTTTTACAGCGATCAGTGCTATAAAAATGCACTGATTACTGTGAAAATGACACTGGCAGTGAAGGGGCTAACCAATAGGTGGCGCTGTAGGGGTTAAGTGTGCCCTATCAGTGTTTCTTACTGTAGGGGGGATGGGTTACATGTGACAAGACAGTCATCACCGCTTCCGATTATAGGAAGCGATGATTACTGTCATTGTCACTAGGCAGAGCGGCGCGATGCTTGTTTACATCAGCATCTCCCCATTCTAACTCACCGTGAGACGATCGCAGGTACCCCACGGGTCGATCAAGTCCGTGGGACCTGCGGTCGGGTTCACGGAGCTCGTGGCGCACGTACGTGCACAATGGCGCTTCCTTAACCACTTAAGCCCCGGACCATTTGGTAGCTAAAGGACCAGAGGTGAATTCAGAATTTTGCACTGCGCTGCTTTAACTGTAAATTGTGCGGACATGCAATGTTGTACCCAAACGAAATTTGCGTCCTTTTCTTCCCACAAATAGAGCTTTCTTTTAATGGTATTTGATTGCCTCTGCGATTTTTATTTTTTGCGATATAAACGGAAAAAGACTGAAAATTTTGAAAAAAAATGATATTTTCTACTTTTTGTTATAAGAAAAATCGAATAAACTCAATTTTAGTCATACATTTAGGCCAAAATGTATTCAGCCACATGTCTTTAGTAAAAAAAATGTCAATAAGCGTATATTTATCGGTTTGCGCAAAAGTTATAGCGTTTACAAACTAGGGTACATTTTCTGGAATTTACACAGCTTTTAATTTATGACTGCCTATCTCATTTCTTGAGGTGCTAAAATGACAGGGCAGTACAAAACCCCCCCAAATGACCCTATTTTAGAAAGTAGACACCCCAAGGAAATTGCTGAGAGGCATGTTGAGCCCATTGAATATTTTTTTTTTGTCCCAAGTGATTGAATAATGACAAAAAAAAAAAAAAAAATTACAAAAAGTTGTCACTAAATGATATATTGCTCACACATGCCATGGTTATATGTGTAATTGCACCCCAAAATACATTCTGCTGCTTCTCCTGAGTACGGGGATACCACATGTGTGAGACTTTTTAGGAGCCTAGCCACGTACAGGACCCCGGAAACCAAGCACCGCCTTCAGGATTTCTAAGGGCGCAAATTTTTGATTTCACTCCTCACTACCTATCACAGTTTTGAAGGCCATAAAATGCCAAAATAGCACAAACCCCCCCCCCAAATGACCCCATTTTAGAAAGTAGACACCCCAAGGAAATTGCTGAGAGGCCTGTTGAGCCCATTGAATATTTTTTTTTTTGTCCCAAGTGATTGAATAATGACAAAAAAAAAAAAAATTACAAAAAGTTGTCACTAAATGATATATTGCTCACACATGCCATGGTTATATGTGGAATTGCACCCCAAAATACATTCTGCTGCTTCTCCTGAGTACGGGGATACCACATGTGTGGGACTTTTTAGGAGCCTAGCCACGTACGGGACCCCGGAAACCAAGCACCACCTCCAGGATTTCTAAGGGCGCAAATTTTTGATTTCACTCCTCACTACCTATCACAGTTTTGAAGGCCATAAAATGCCAAAATAGCACAAAACCCCCCCAAATGACCCCATTTTGGAAAGTAGACACCCCAAGCTGTTTGCTGAGAGGCATGGTGAGTATTTTACAGCTCTCATTTGTTTTTGAAAATGAAGAAAGAACATTTTTTTTTTCTTTTTTTTTTCAATTTTCAAAACTTTGTGACAAAAAGCGAGATCTGCAAAATACTCACAATACCTCTCAGCAAATAGCTTGGGGTGTCTACTTTCCAAAATGGGGTCATTTGGGGGGGGTTTTGTGCCATCTGGGCATTCCATGGCCTCCGAAACTGTGATAGGCAGTGAGAAGTGAAATCAAAAATTGACACCCTTAGAAAGCCTGAAGGCGGTGCTTGGTTTTTGGGGTCCCGTACGCGGCTAGGCTCCCAAAAAGTCTCACACATGTGGTATCCCCGTACTCAGGAGAAGCAACAGAATGTATTTTGGGGTGTAATTCCACATATGCCCATGGCATGTTTGAGCAATATATCATTTAGTGACAACTTTGTGCAAAAAAAAAAAATATATATATTTTTTCCGCAACTTGTGTCAACATATAAAATATTCCATGGACTCGACATGCCTCTCAGTATATAGCTTGGGGTGTCTACTTTCCAAAATGGGGTCATTTGGGGGGGTTTTGAACTGTTCTGGCATTTTATACACAACATTAGGAAGCTTACATCCACTCTTCTAACCACTTGAAGACAAAGCCCTTTTTGACACTTTTTGTTTACATGAAAACATATTTTTTTTTGCAAGAAAATTATGTTGAACCCCCAAACATTATATATATTTTTAAAGCAAAGGCCCTACAGAATAAAAATTGTGGGTGTTGCATTTTTTTTTCTACACAGTATTTGCGCAGCGATTTTTCAAACGCATTTTTTTGGGAAAAAATACACTTTTTTTAATTTTAATGCACTAAAACACACTATATTGCCCAAATGTTTGATGAAATAAAAAAGATGATCTTAGGCCGAGTACATAGATACCAAACACGACATGCTTTAAAATTTCGCACAAACGCGCATTGGCGACAAACTACATACATTTTTAAAAGTCTTTAAAAGCATTTACAGGTTACCCCGTTAGATTTACAGAGGAGGTCTACTGCTAAAATTACTGCCCTCGATCTGACCTTCGCGGTGATACCTCACATGCATGGTACAATTGCTGTTTACATATGACGCCAGACCGACGCTTGCGTTCGCCATTGGGCAAGAGCAGGGCAGGACAGGGGTGCTTTTTTTTTATTTATTTATTTTTTTATTATTAATTTTGCTTTTTTATTTTATTTTTAAACTGTTGCTTCCATATTTATTTATTTTTATCACTTTTATTGTTATCTCAGGGAATGTAAATATCCCCTATGATAGCAATAGGTAATGACAGGTACTCTTTTTTGAAAAAACTGGGGTCTATTGGACCCTAGATCTTTCCTCTGCCCTCAAAGCATCTGACCACACCAAGATCGGTGTGATAAAATGCTTTCCCAATTTCCCAATGGCGCTTTTTATATCCGGGGGGGGGGACATTCCCTCCCACTGCTTGTAAAAGCAGTCCAGAGGCTAATTAGCCACTAGGATTGCTTTTACATGAAAGCCGGCCGCTGGCTGAAAAGAATGATACCAAGATGATACCTAAACCCGCAGGCATCATTCTGGTATAAACATTCAAAGTCCAGCAACATACCAGTACGTTGCTGGTCCTTGTTGGACATGTATTGTAATCTTTTTTTTCATGCAGCCTGTTGGCTGAACGAAAAAAAAAGATTGATCAGTGGGTATGCCCACCATTAGAATACCGCCCTTCATCCACCCACTTCTAATGATGGGCATACATGCACCATTTATATATGCCGAAGCATGGGGGCATCTTCTCGCAAAAGTTATGCCGCGTACACATGGTCAGACTTTTCCACGGGCAAGCCTACGTCAGAATTTCGACCGTATATACGCGGCATTAGGAGCAAAATCGCTCCTCCGCTCCTGCTGCCCCAATGCTTCGGCATATATGCTTTTTTTTTTAAACTGTGGTGGTGAAATTACCTCCTACAGCACTGGAGTCGCAGGGATCAGGCCTGTCTCTGTGAACGCTGCAGTTATGTGTGTTGTGTTTTGCAAGTGACAGTGATCGATCGATACTGCACTTCGGTGGCCTGGGCTGGACGGAGGGGCAAAACGCAGGTGCTAGCAGGTATCTGGGCTGATCCCGCTAACACTGCGTTTTTGGGAACCCTAAACTGCTGGGGACGCTAGTATAGATCTGATCAGATCAGATATTGAGCTGATCAGATACTATACCACTAAGGGGGGTGTATGCTTCACGTGTGGGTGTTAGCGCTACTGGCACTAACCTGACGCTGCCTGGGGTGTGACGCAGACCCTCTCTGACGCTAAAACCTAACTGATATCACCCGCCGGGCGATCAGGGGGTTAAACCTTTATTGGGTTATATATGGCGGGTGCCCTGACACTATAAAAAGCAAACTAACTAACCAGCGTCACCCGTAACACTTATATGATGATCACTGGTGAAAGGGTTAACTAGGGGCAATTAGGGGGTTAAAACCTTTATTAGGTAATATATGGGGGTACCTGACGCTATATAAAAACCTGACGGCGAACCTAAAAAAAAATTACTGGCTACCTATCGGCATCACCGACACTAAGACAACGATCATAAAAACGATTGCTTAGCGACAGTGGTGATAGGGGGTGAAAGGGTTACCTGGGGGGCGATCAGGGGGTTAAACCTTTATTAGATAATATATGGGGGTACCTGACGCTATAAAAACCTGCGGCGAACCTAAAAAAAATTACTGGCTACCGATCAGCATCACCGACGCTAAGACATCGATCAGAAAAATGATTGAATAGTGACGGCGGTGCTAGGGGGTGAAAGGGTTACCTGGGGGGTGATCAAGGGGGTTACACCTTTATTAGGTAATATATGGGGGTACCCGACGCTATAAAAACCTGCGGCCAACCTAAAAAAAATTACTGGCTACCGATCAGCATCGCCGACGCTAAGACATCGATCAGAAAAATTATCGCTTAGTGACAGTGGTGATAGGGGGTGAAAGGGTTACCTGGGGGGGCGATCAAGGGGGTTAAACCTTTATTAGGTAATATATGGGGGTACCCGACGCTATAAAAACCTGCGGCGAACCTAAAAAAAATTACTGGCTACCGATCAGCATCACCGACGCTAAGACATCGATCAGAAAAATGATCGCATAGCCACGGCGGTGCTAGGGGGTGAAAGGGTTACCTGGGGGGTGATCAAGGGGGTTAAACCTTTATTAGGTAATATATGGGGGTACCCGACGCTATAAAAACCTGCGGCGAACCTAAAAAAAATTACTGGCTACTGATCAGCATCACCGACGCTAAGACATCGATCAGAAAAATGATTGCTTAGTGACAGTGGTGATAGGGGGTGAAAGGGTTATCTGGGGGGTGATCAGGGGGTTAAACCTTTATTAGGGGGGGTTAGGGGGCTACACTGGACCTAAAACTAAATGTAGTGACACTTTTACAGTCACAAATGTCAGTGATCACTAAATAAATGGTCACTGCAATCAGTGACACTGTGACTGGGGGCTGGGGGGGGCTGGGGGGTGATCTGGGGGTGTCTGGGGGGGCCTGGGGGGGCGATTTATGTGCCTATGTGTCCTGGTGTCAGTGTGCTGTTTTGTGTACTAACCTGGCATCTTCTCCTGTACGGCGCTCGGTATATGTGAGCGCCCCAGGAGAGATGACATCACTTCCTCCTTCCTGGCAGGCAGGGGAAGCTCTCTCATTCGCCGGGAGCGATCGAGAGGGGGTGGCCGGAATCGAACGGCCGTCCCCTCATGCCGGATCGCTCCCGAAGGTAAAACGACCGCTCACTGTAAAGAAGGGGGGTCCGATCGGACCCCCCAACTATACAAAGGCAATCACGTACATATACGTGATTCTGCCTGTCGGTGCCATTCTGCTGACGTATATTTACAGTGGGCGGTCGTTAAGTGGTTAAAGGGGACGTATATATACATCCTTTTGCCCTGGAGTGCCATTGTGTCGACGTATATAGTTGTGCAGCGGTCGGGAAATGGTTAATGCTCTCCATGCCCGCCCTGTCAGTTTAGGTGGGCGGCCATGTCTTGGTAGGTTTGCAGTTGTTCCATACGCTTTCTATTTTCAGGTGATGAATTGAACAGTGCTCCGTGAGATGTTCAAAGCTTGGGATATTTTTTTATAACCTAACCCTGCTTTAAACTTCTCCACAACTTTACCCCTGACCTGTCTGGTGTGTTCCTTGGCCTTTATGATGCTATTTGTTCACCAAGGTTTTCTAACAAACCTCTGAGGGCTTCACAGAACAGCTGTATTTATACTGATATTTAATTACACACAGGTGGATTCTTTTTACCAATTAGGTGACTTCTGAAGGCAATTGGTTCCACTGGTATTTAGTTAGGGGTATCAGAGTAAAGGGGGCTGAATACAAATGCCCGTCACACTTTTCAGATATTTATTTGTAAAAAAAATTAAAAACCATTTATCATTTTCCTTCCACTTCACTATTATGTGGCATTTTTTGTTGGTCTATCACATAAAATCCCAATAAAATACATTTAAGTTTTTGGTTGTAACATGACAAAATGTGGAAAATATCAAGGGGTATGCATAATTTTTAAAGACACTGTAAGTATTTCTAGTGGATAATTAAGAAACAATTCACCCCTAACGTGAATGAGGATACAAGAGGTCAAAGATCAGGCAATAATTTAAAAAGCCTGTGGTTAAATGAAACTTTTTTTTTTAGTAAATGATGCACTGTCCAATATACTGTAGCTAATTCCAAAAGAACAATAGCAGAAAACCTTTAAAATCTGTTTAAATATATAATATGTACTGAAAATTAAAACAAAAGAGAATGCCTCTTGGGTCCTTGATACATAGGTTAAAATAACAATAAAAAGCAGTTTGACAATAGCAGAGTAGTAAATATTTCTTTTGCATTCTTGGTATTATGGTGTTTCCATACGGGATGTAGGTTTCTGTGTAAACACTGCATTATAATTGATATGTTGAAAGAATCTTTTAAGACTCCGCTAATAGAATGTTCCTACTATTTTAATTCCATGCTGTGTAATTTTTACAAAAAAATTGCATTCTTTGTTTTTTCTTGAAATATTATATTTCTTAAAATGATGTACACAGTGTTTGACTAAACAAGTTTAAATGGAAAAACATAAACTATAATTCTATATTGCATAATAAAGGTGTTTGAATTTTCACTTTGTAAGGTAAAGAAGAGCCATCATTAAAAAAAAAAAAAAAAAAAAAAAATGTCACTGTTCTGTCCTCCATGAGACAAAATTCATGTTGTACTTTGTCCCATGTTGTGAGCTGCTTCTAGCTACGAGGTCCAAAAAGGCATTCCCTGTCAACTTCAACAGCTGCTCGACAACATAATTAGGAAGAAGATGGCTACTTCATAATGGCCGCTTGCAGAGGAATGCGGCGGGACAGAGCAATGGAAAAAGTATTTGATTTACCGGTAATTATTCTTTAATTAAATCTGAACTTCAGGCAGATATAAAAGACACAAATTAATGACACCCTGTAACCACTTAAGCCCCGGACCATTTTGTAGCTAAAGGACCAGAGTTGTTTTCAGAATTTTGCACTGCGCTGCTTTAACTGGAAATTGTGCGGACATGCAATGTTGTACCGAAACAAAATTTGCGTCCTTTTCTTCCCACAAATAGAGGTTTCTTTTAATGGTATTTGATTGCCTCTGCGATTTTTATTTTTTGCGATATAAATGGAAAAGACTGAAAATTTTGAAAAAAAATGATATTTTCTACTTTTTGTTATAAGAAAAATCGAATAAACTCAATTTTAGTCATACATTTAGGCCAAAATGTATTCAGCCACATGTCTTTAGTAAAACAAATGTCAATAAGTGTATATTTATTGGTTTGCGCAAAAGTTTTAGCGTCTACAAACTAGGGTACATTTTCTGGAATATACACAGCTTTTAATTTATGACTGCCTATCTCATTTCTTGAGGTGCTAAAATGACAGGGCAGTACAAAACCCCCCCAAATGACCCTATTTTAGAAAGTAGACACCCCAAGGAAATTGCTGAGAGGCATGTTGAGCCCATTGAATATTTTTTTTTTGTCCCAAGTGATTGAATAATGACAAAAAAAAAATTAAAAATTACAAAAAGTTGTCACTAAATGATATATTGCTCACACATGCCATGGTTATATGTGTAATTGCACCCCAAAATACATTCTGCTGCTTCTCCTGAGTACGGGGATACCACATGTGTGAGACTTTTTAGGAGCCTAGCCACGTACAGGACCCCGGAAACCAAGCACCGCCTTCAGGATTTCTAAGGGCGCAAATTTTTGATTTCACTCCTCACTACCTATCACAGTTTTGAAGGCCATAAAATGCCAAAATAGCACAAACCCCCCCCCCAAATGACCCCATTTTAGAAAGTAGACACCCCAAGGAAATTGCTGAGAGGCCTGTTGAGCCCATTGAATATTTTTTTTTTTGTCCCAAGTGATTGAATAATGACAAAAAAAAAAAAATTACAAAAAGTTGTCACTAAATGATATATTGCTCACACATGCCATGGTTATATGTGGAATTGCACCCCAAAATACATTCTGCTGCTTCTCCTGAGTACGGGGATACCACATGTGTGGGACTTTTTAGGAGCCTAGCCATGTACGGGACCCCGGAAACCAAGCACCGCCTCCAGGATTTCTAAGGGCGCAAATTTTTGATTTCACTCCTCACTACCTATCACAGTTTTGAAGGCCATAAAATGCCAAAATAGCACAAACCCCCCCCCCCCAAATGACCCCATTTTAGAAAGTAAACACCCCAAGGAAATTGCTGAGAGGCATGTTGAGCCCATTGAATATTTTTTTTTTGTCCCAAGTGATTGAATAATGAAAAAAAAAAAAATTACAAAAAGTTGTCACTAAATGATATATTGCTCACACATGCCATGGTTATATGTGGAATTGCACCCCAAAATACATTCTGCTGCTTCGCCTGAGTACGGGGATACCAAATGTGTGGGACTTTTTAGGAGCCTAGCCGCGTACGGGACCCCGAAAACCAAGCACGGCCTTCAGGATTTCTAAGGGCACAAATTTTTGATTTCACTCCTCACTACCTATCACAGTTTGGAAGGCCATAAAATGCCAAAATAGCACAAAACCCCCCCAAATGACCCCATTTTGGAATATAGACACCCCAAGCTATTTTCTGAGAGGCATGGCGAGTATTTTACTGCTCTCATTTGTTTCTGAAAATGAAGAAAGAAAATTTTTTTTTTTTCAAAACTTTGTGACAAAAAGCGAGATCTGAAAAATACTCACCATACCTCTCAGCAAATAGCTTGGGGTGTCTACTTTCCAAAATGGGGTCATTTGGGGGGGTTTGTGCCATCTGGGCATTCCATGGCCTCTGAAACTGTGATAGGCAGTGAGGAGTGAAATCAAAAATTTACACCCTTAGAAAGCCTGAAGGCAGTGCTTGGTTTTTGGGGTCCCGTACGCGGCTAGGCTCCCAAAAAGTCTCACACATGTGGTATCCCCGTACTCAGGAGAAGCAACAGAATGTATTTTGGGGTGTAATTCCACATATGCCCATGGCATGTTTGAGCAATATATCATTTAGTGACAACTTTGTGCAAAAAAATAAATAAAAAAAATTGTCTTTTTTCCGCAACTTGTGTCAACATATAAAATATTCAATGGACTCGACATGCCTCTCAGTATATAGCTTGGGGTGTCTACTTTCCAAAATGGGGTCATTTGGGGGGGGGGTTTGAACTGTTCTGGCATTTTATACACAACATTAGGAAGCTTACATCCACTCTTCTAACCACTTGAAGACAAAGCCCTTTCTGACACTTTGTTTACATGAAAACATTTTTTTTTTTTGCAAGAAAATTATGTTGAACCCCCAAACATTATATATTTTTTTAAAGCAAAGGCCCTACAGATTAAAATGGTTGGTGTTGCATTTTTTTTCCACACAGTATTTGCGCAGCGATTTTTCAAACGCATTTTTTGGGGAAAAAATACACTTTTTTTTATTTTAATGCACTAAAACACACTATATTGCCCAAATGTTTGATGAAATAAAAAAGATGATCTTAGGCCGAGTACATAGATACCAAACACGACATGCTTTAAAATTTCGCACAAACGCGCATTGGCGACAAACTACATACATTTTTAAAAGCCTTTAAAAGCCTTTACAGGTTACCACGTTAGATTTACAGAGGAGGTCTACTGCTAAAATTACTTCCCTTGATCTGACCTTCGCGGTGATACCTCACATGCATGGTGCAATTGCTGTTTACATATGACGCCAGACCGACGCTTGCGTTCGCCATTGCGCAAGAACAGGGCAGGACAGGGGTGCTTTTTTTTTATTATTAATTTTGCTTTTTTTATTTTATTTTTAAACTGTTCCTTCCATATATATATATTTTTTTAATCATTTTTATTGTTATCTCAGGGAATGTAAATATCCCCTATGATAGCAATAGGTAGTGACAGGTACTCTTTTTTTGAAAAAACTGGGGTCTATTAGACCCTAGATCTTTCCTCTGCCCTCAAAGCATCTGACCACACCAAGATCGGTGTGATAAAATGCTTTCCCAATTTCCCAATGGCACTTTTTATATCCGGGGGGGGGGCATTCCCTCCCACTGCTTGTAAAAGCAGTCCAGAGGCTAATTAGCCACTAGGATTGCTTTTACATGAAAGCCGGCCGCTGGCTGAAAATAATGATACCAAGATGATACCTAAACCCGCAGGCATCAATCTGGTATAACCATTCAAAGTCCAGCAACATGCTGGTCCTTGTTGGACATGTATTGTAATCTTTTTTTTCATGCAGCCTGTTGGCTGAACGAAAAAAGAGATTGATCGGTGGGTATGCGCACCATTAGAATACCGCCCTTCATCCACCCACTTCTAATGATGGGCATACATGCACCATTTATATATGCCGAAGCATGGGGGCATCCTCCCGCAAAAGTTATGCCGCACACACATGGTCAGACTTTTCCACGGGCAAGCCTCCGTCGGAATTTTGACCGTATGTACGCGGCATTAGGAGCAAAATCGCTCCTCCGCTCCTCCGCCCCCATGCTTCGGCATATATGCTTTTTTTTTTAACTGTGGTGGCGAAATCACCTCCTACAGCACTGGAGTCGCAGGGATCAGGCCTGTCTCTGCGAACGCTGCAGTTATGTGTGTTGTGTTTTGTAAGTGACAGTGATCGATCGATACTGCACTTGGGTGGCCTGGGCTGGACGGAGGGGCAAAACGCAGGTGTTAGCAGGTATCTGGGCTGATCCCGCTAACACTGCATTTTTGGGAACCCTAAATTGCTGGGGACGCTAGTATAGATCTGATCAGATCAGATATTGATCTGTTCAGATACTATACCACTAAGGGAGGTGTATGCTTCACGCGTGGGTGTTAGCGTTACTGGCACTAACCTGACGCTGCCTGGGGTGTGACGCAGACCCTCTCTGACGCTAAAACCTAATTGATATCACCCGCCGGGCGATCAGGGGGTTAAACCTTTATTGGGTTATATACGGCGGGTGCCCTGACACTATAAAAAGCAAACTAGCTAACCAGCGTCACCCGTAACACTTATATGGTGATCACTGGTGAAAGGGTTAACTAGGGGCAATCAGGGGGTTAAACCTTTATTAGGTAATATATGGGGGTACCCGACGCTATAAAAACCTGCGGCGAACCTAAAAAAAATAACTGGATACCTATCGGCATCACCAACACTAAGACAGCGATCAGAAAAACGATCGCTTAGTGACACTGGCAAAAGGGGGTGAAAGGGTTACCTGGGGGGCGAGCAAGGGGTTAAACCTTTATTAGGTAATATATGGGGGTACCCGACGCTATAAAAACCTGCGGCGAACCTAAAAAAAATAACTGGCTACCGATCAGCATCACCGACACTAAAACAGCGATCAGAAAAACGATCGCTTAGTGACGGCGGTGCTAGGGGGTGAAAGGGTTACCTGGGGGGCAATCAAGGGGTTAAACCTTTATTAGGGGGGGTTAGGGGGCTACACTGGACCTAAAACTAACTGTAGTGACACTTTTACAGTCACAAATGTCACTGATTGCAGTGATCAGTAAATAAATGGTCACTGCAATCAGTGACACTGTGACTGGGGGGTGATCTGGGGGGGCGATTTATGTACCTATGTGTGCTGGTGTTAGTGTAGTGTTAGTGCACTAACCTGACATCTTCTCTCATGCGGCGCTCGGTATATGTGAGCACCGCATGAGGGATGACATCACTTCCTCCTGCCTGTGTAAACATTACACAGGCAGAGGAAGCTTTTGATTCGCCGGGAGCGATCGCGAGGGGGTGGCCAGAATCGAATGGCGGCCCCCTCATCACGGATCGCTCCCTAAGCAATCCCGGCCGCCCACTGTACCGGGGGGGGGTCCGATCGGACCCCCCACCCATACGAAGGCAGTCACGTACCGGCACGTGATTGTGCCTGTCCGTGCCATTCTGCCAACGTATAATCACAGTGGGCGGTCGTTAAGTGGGTAATCAGCAAAACTGTATAGCAAAGTGACAGGAAAATGAGCTAATAACTGAGTGGTGTCTCTTTTCACTGTCCAGTCACAGGGTGGGACAGGTCCAGGATAACCTGGTCTCGAAGATAATGGATTGAATGCTACTGGCCCTCAGACAGAGGACATCTAGCAGCAGCAAAAAAGTACTGCAGAGGAAATCTCTAAATTGAAGCTGAATATCACAGCAAACAAATATTTGTGTTATTTTATTTTAAATGGGCTATTCAGTTTTATCTAGATATTTTTTACATTTGTGCACCTGGACCGCTCTTTGAAGAGGGATGAACCCGAATTAATGAGGAAATTTTACCTCTTCAATCTCCTATGGTTATCTCTGCTAAAAATATAGTGATACAAACGAAATTCCTACATCATACTATACTGTGTACATTCTTTGTAGCGTAGACTTCCCTGGAGTCATTGTACCACATGGTCTGGGAATACCTGCCAATATGAGCCTTTCAGTCTGAGGTCACGAAATTTACCAGGAAAGTTCTAAAGCTCCCCAATATATATGTAACCGTTGCTTATTAGGTTATGTGGAGGTTGACACTCGCTCTAATGGAATTAAAACAATGCTACATTTACTGTTCTATGCTAATAAATTAATAATGCTGCATTGGAAATCCACCATCCTCCACTCCATATCTTTATGGCTTGCTCTTGTTAATAAGTCAATTACAGATACCTGCAAGTTAGACATGCAGCGAATGCACAGTTTGGACAGGGGCCACCAGCATGGAATGACATGCCTATTCTCCACAAGCTGGTAAATGCAGAGGACTCCAGAGGGATGATCTCAGAGTTGTATGGGCAAATAGAAGAGGTGTACCAGGGAGTGGAATTAGACACCAAAAACAAGTGTAGCGGCCTCCTCTCTCCCCTCTCTTCTATCAGCTCATCTGTCTCTTGTCTAGGGGTACCTTAGAGGAGAGAGAGCGGGGTCACCATGCCAAGCCCTCACCGCAGACGTTTGTGTGTGGTGGAAGCAAAGTTCTTGTTTTAACTTCGGGTCAGTGTTATGCACCTGGAACCTCCAAAGAGAGTTACCTTGAACAATGTCTGCCAGAAAATGAGCCCCACACCATTAAAGTCCAACACTCCTTTATTCTTCAAAGTGAACACAAACAGTTGGACTCCCTTAGAGAACAGAACAGACAAGGAGGTGTGGATGTGAGTAGGCCCAGACACTATGAACTCTCCACTTTCCTTCCTGAAAGTGGGTTGCGGTCTCCGAGCGAGGGGGAATTTCCTTCCAGGCGGTCTCCGATGGGAGGCTCACCTGTCACAGGCAATATGCTGCACCGGGTTTTCAAGCGAGTATCTCCCACCGGTCCATTACGCCTTCCGGATTCGGGTACCCACTCCCGGGGTTCCCTAGGGCCTCCTTCCCTCGCGGAACTCAGTGTTGGGCACTGAGCTCCAGACCTCCATCCGAGTACCTCACCCCAGGCTAAAGGTCCCTGGGATGGAACACGACCTCCCCACGTCCTCTAGGCCTAGGCCCCCTAGGGGACCGACACGAACCACCGCCATCAGGCTGAAGGTGCCCAGGACTCGACTCCCGCCACCGAAAATGGCCGCCCCCTTTATACCCCCTCCCAGCAAGCACGGCGGGTTCCCCGCCCCACCATACAACCGCTGAGAGAGACCAAAAGAGGTACGCCACCGCAACGATGGCTCAACCCCGGGCCCAAAGCGACAGCGCCACCTGGTGGGCCCCAGGGAACCATACATCACAGTTTCCCCACCAGATTCAAAAATAGAAAGCAAATACCCGCTACACAAGGATAAATGGGTGAGGGACGTGGGCCCACTATCATTGGAACAGTGGAAACGCATATTAGAAGCAGGACCCAGAGTGTCATTGTCCCCCTTGCAGATAGTGTCCCACCTTTTTTTGATACACAGAGCATATTATACACCCCAAAGAATGTTCCAGTTTGGTAGGAGACAGGACGCAAGATGTCAGAGATGTGGGGACGACAGGGGGGACTTAATACACATGTTCTGGAGGTGCCCCAAGCTATATCAGTACTGGAAAGAGATCATAGAAAAAATAAACGTGGTATTTGGGACTGCTATACAGCCGGAGGCTAAGACATGTGTTTTGGGCTTCTTGGAAGAAAGGGGGGTATCAGGAGATAGAAACACGGCAATTACAAGGTGTTTGTTCCAGAGAAGGAAACTTATTGCGCAGAAGTGGCAAGCGGTAAACCCCCCCATAGTGTTAGAATGGAGGAATGCGATAGAGGATATGATTATTAAAGAAGAATTTATATACACTAAAAGGGGAAATAATAAGAAATTCAAAAACATGTGGAAACAATGGATAGAAGTGGAAGCACGTTAAGGGTGGGAGTTTGAAAGCAAAGTTGGTGAAGGGCAGAGGGGAAAGGGGGAATGGAAGGGTGGAATGGAAGAGGGAAGTGTGGAATTTTTTACCTTTGTGATATTTGAAGTATACAATGCTATATTTAACCACTTGCTTACTGGGCACTTAAACCCCCTCCTGCCCAGACCAATTTTCAGCTTTCAGCGCTCTCACTCTTTGAATGACAATTGCGTGGTCATACAACACTGCATCCAAATGAGAAGTTTTAAGTGGTTGGTGTGTCCTCTGAGAGATACGACACCTCATCCCTTGAAGTATAGGTGAAAACAGAAAAGGGATTGCAGGATTATAGCAGTGCCAGAAAAAATATTACCAGCGCATGTAGTAAAAATATATATATATTTTATTATTACAGCAATAACAATTTAACAGTACATTAGAAAAACAGTACAAAATATACACTGATTGTACATGACCAATAGATTAACCCAACATGTTTCACCAAGTCATTGGCTTCGTCAGGGGTAGTCAGTTTGTACAGTATGGCTTAAAATGGAGTCTATGAGAAAAAAATATAAAAAGAAGAAAAAATACAGTATAAGCAATTCATTATCACAAAATATTGTTAACACATCGCTGAAGGAGAGACAGAATGGGTGCCCAAAGCAGGAAGCGACAAGGCTTAGGGTAGCGGATAGAGTGTGTAAAAGCAATGCCCGATAAACATACCAGAATCCAGAGACCACGCAGTCCAGAGTCACCAAAGGCCAACATGGAGAACAGACAAGTTGTGGCTGCAGGGGGCTACTAGAGAAACTGTAAGGTAATAAAATAGATAAAGTGAATGATAGGATGACTGCTGAAGCAAGAAAAATGCCTCAGCTAATAGGCAACCTACAAAGGGCTAACATAGCCTCTACTATATACCCTGATCTGTATGAAGAACATACAAAGAAATGGAGGGGCGCTGAATAGAGTGCTTGAACCAAAAATCCAGACACATGGCAAGGCATCAATGATTATCTAAAAGGCAATAATTAGAGGACAATAATTCACCTAAGTGACTCAAATGCCCAAATGACTGAACAGATAGAAAGGGGCTTACCTGAAGTCATATGGCTTGTTGGAAACAACACATCAACCAAAATTGTGGTTGAGAGAAACAAGAACTTTGTTGTGATTGTGAACAAGGAAGGGAAAGAGGCTTAATTAAAGTGTATTCCCATTAGCAATTGTGCTTCCAAATAGTTGTTGGACAGATAATAACAATCAAGGACAATGTTGAATAGATCTAAAATGCAGAGAAATGATTTTCCATCAGTAAGCCAGGCCAAAAAGATAAGTCAAAAGCATGAGTAAACGTAACGCCTATAAAGGCAATAATGCTTGAAATAAAGCAAAATGAGTTAAATACCTGATGTCAGCCTGAACAGTATAACACCTGCAGACAGCAATTGGGAGATGTCTGCGGCGGTTTAAATAGCCCCCCAGCCGCTCAGCGTCTTGCGTCACCGAGCGGCAGCAGACGTGAGAGTAACCATCGCGCATGCGCAAAAGAGCCAGAAGCCTACAATGACCATAATGCGAGTAGACGTCGGATGACGCGGCCAATGCGTACAACCAGAGGGGACGCAATGGTGAGAATGGGATGTGGAGAGATGGTAACATGGCAACATAACACGGAGGCGTGGCTACAGAACGGGCAAGATATAGGAAACATCTTACCCTTGGGTGTCCATACAGCCACGAGTCAGCATCCAAATTACATCCAAATGATAACAACACAAACCACGCCGCCAGTGGGTTCAGCATGTACATGGCAGACAATGCAGCAACTCAACCGCAAACCTGAATGGAAATATAAGACAGATCGGTTCATGATGAGGGCACCCAACTCCCCAAATCGTGATGGTACGGAAACCTTCAATGTAATATCATCCATTGTTAATAAACACAAATATGAGTGAAGATGATAGTTAAGCTAGATCGAGCATAAAATAAAAAAATGTGGAACATAAAGAAAACATGGATAAATGAATTAATATTAGAACACCAAAATTAAAAAAAAAAGATATAAAAAAATGGGGAAAGGAGTCCCCCATTTTAAAAGATCTCAGTGGATCCCTGGAAGTTGATATGAATCTGTGACAAGTGGTCATGAGGAAGAAGGAAGCAGGGAAGAAAGAGGAAGGCCAGAGACAAGATAAAACTAATTGCAGAGCTACAAAAAGGATTTATAGCTAATATACTCATTAAGTCCAGGATATTTGACAGCATCAAGGGTATGTATCCATCTTGTTTCAAGTTGCAAGAGGGCTATATCTATATTACCTCCCCGAACATGTGGTGGCACATGTTCGAGGGCATAGAAAGTAATGACTTGGGCGTCATAATTGTGTTGGTGGCCGATGTGGCGATTTAATGCTGTTGTGGTCAACTTCTTGTATGTTGGCAAAATGTGGTCCCTGATTCGCTTGAAAATTAAATTTTTGTCATTTTTTTCCCACAAATAGAGCTTTCTTTTGGTGGTATTTGATCACCTCTGCGGTTTTTATTTTTTGTTAAAAAAAATTAAAAAGACAGAATTTTCCTCCTTCATTGATGTACGCTGATGAGGCTGCACTGATGGGCACCGATAAGCTGCACTGATGGGCACCGATAAAGCGGCACTGGTGGGCACGGATAGGCGGCACTGGTGGAAACTGATAGGCGACACTGGTAGGCACTGAGAAGTGGCATTGGTGGGCACTGAGAGGTGACACTGAGAGGTGGCACTGATGGGTGGCACTGAAGGGCATTGATAGATGGCACTGGTTTGCACTGAGAATTGGCACTAATAGGTGGCATTGAAAGGTGGCACTGATAGGTGGCAGTGATGGGCACTGATAGGTGGCAGTGATGGGCACTGATAGGTGGCAGTAATGGGCACTGATGGGTGGCAATGATGGGCACTGATCAGCACTGGTAGGTGACATTGATAGGCAGCACTGCTAGGTGGCACTGATGAGGCACTAACTGGCACCACTGGTGGGCATTGCTAGGTGGCAGTGATGGGCATTGATAGGTGGTACTGATTGGCACTGACAGATGGCACTGGTGGTCACTGTGGGCACTGGCAGATGGCACTGGCAGGGGGAACTGGCAGGGGGTACTAATGAGGCAGAATTGCCTCTTCCACTGGGGACCGATGTCCCTCACTCAGCAGCCGGTGATCGGCTTTTTTTTCTCCTCACGCTGTCAGCGCAAGGAGAAAAAAAAAACGATTACCGAACTTTGTTTTGATCACGTGATCAGCTGTCATTGGCTGACAGCTGATCACGTGGTAAGGGGCCGAGACCGGCCCCTTACTCGGATCCGTGGTTACCCGAGTATCAGTGACTCTGTTATCACAGCGTGCGGGGTGCGCAGGGAGCGCGCAAAGGGGAGTCCGTCTATTGATGGCCTCCCGGATTTTCAGGTCCGCGCTGAAGCCATCTTTTGGCTATATGTGAGGTATCGCCGCGTGCGTTAGAGCACGTGCAACAATTCTAGCACTAGACCTCCTCTGTAACTCTAACATGGTAACTAGGGATGAGCTTCGTGTTCGAGTCGAACATACGTTCGACTCGAACATCGGCTGTTCGATCGTTCGACGAAGATCGAACGATTTGGGCCGTTCGCGCCAAATTCGAGTGACGCGAACGGCCCACAATGCACTACGCCATCGCAGTGTCATCCAGGCGCTGTGATTGGCCAAGCATGCACTGTGACCCCGCATGCTTGGCCAATCACAGCGCCGGCAGCGAGGAGAGCAATGATTGGCCACAGGCAGGATGCCTGTGGCCAATTATTGCTGAGGGTGTTTAGTACACGCCCCACACTATAAAAGGCCGCCAGCACGGCGGCCTAGTGTAGTGTGTTCCGGAGCAGGGATAGAGCAGCATAGGCAGGGACAGTGACTGTTATTTCTTTCTTGCTTAACCTGGATTCCTTTAGTTTAGGGAAAGAGAAGGATAGGTAGGGAGAGTGTCAGTGTGTTTTGTGCTTGTGCTATAGTGTGCTTAAAAAAAACATTTATTCTAGGGACAGAAAACTGTAGGTAGGGACAGTGTCAGTTTCTTTCACTCTGCAAGTCCTTGTTTCCAGGGACCTGGAAGGACAGTGAGTGAATTGTCCTTGTGCTATATTGTGCTTAAAAAAACATTTATTCTAGGGACAGAAAACTGTAGGTAGGGAGAGTGTCAGTTTCTTTCACTCTGCAAGTCCTTGTTTCCAGGGACCTGTAAGGACAGTGAGTGAATTGTCCTTGTGCTATATTTTGCTTAAAAAAAACATTTATTCTAGGGACAGAAAACTGTAGGTAGGGAGAGTGTCAGTTTATTTCACTCTGCAAGTCCTTGTTTCCAGGGACCTGGAAGGACAGTGAGTGAATTCTCCTTGTGCTATATTGTGCTTAAAAAAAACATTTATTCTAGGGACAGAAAACTGTAGGTAGGGACAGTGTCAGTTTCTTTCACTCTGCAAGTCCTTGTTTCCAGGGACCTGTAAGGACAGTGAGTGAATTGTCCTTGTGCTATATTGTGATTAAAAAAAACATTTTTTCTAGGGACAGAAAACTGTAGGTAGGGAGAGTGTTTTTTTTCTTTCACTCTGCAAGTCCTTGTTTCCAGGGACCTGTAAGGACAGTGAGTGAATTGTCCTTGTGCTATATTGTGCTTAAAAAAAACATTTATTCTAGGGACAGAAAACTGTAGGTAGGGAGAGTGTCAGTTTATTTCACTCTGCAAGTCCTTGTTTCCAGGGACCTGGAAGGACAGTGAGTGAATTGTCCTTGTGCTATATTGTGATTAAAAAAAACATTTATTCTAGGGACAGAAAACTGTAGGTAGGGAGAGTGTCAGTTTATTTCACTCTGCAAGTCCTTGTTTCCAGGGACCTGGAAGGACAGTGAGTGAATTGTCCTTGTGCTATATTGTGATTAAAAAAAACATTTTTTCTAGGGACAGAAAACTGTAGGTAGGGAGAGTGTTTTTTTTCTTTCACTCTGCAAGTCCTTGTTTCCAGGGACCTGTAAGGACAGTGAGTGAATTGTCCTTATGCTATATTGTGCTTAAAAAAAACATTTATTCTAGGGACAGAAAACTGTAGGTAGGGAGAGTGTCAGTTTATTTCACTCTGCAAGTCCTTGTTTCCAGGGACCTGGAAGGACAGTGAGTGAATTGTCCTTGTACTATATTGTGATTAAAAAAAACATTTTTTCTAGGGACAGAAAACTGTAGGTAGGGAGAGTGTTTTTTTTCTTTCACTCTGCAAGTCCTTGTTTCCAGGGACCTGGAAGGACAGTGAGTGAATTCTCCTTGTGCTATATTGTGCTTAAAAAAAACATTTATTCTAGGGACAGAAAACTGTAGGTAGGGAGAGTGTCAGTTTATTTCACTCTGCAAGTCCTTGTTTCCAGGGACCTGTAAGGACAGTGAGTGAATTGTCCTTGTGCTATATTGTGATTAAAAAAAAATTTTTTCTAGGGACAGAAAACTGTAGGTAGGGAGAGTGTTTTTTTTCTTTCACTCTGCAAGTCCTTGTTTCCAGGGACCTGTAAGGACAGTGAGTGAATTGTCCTTGTGCTATATTGTGATTAAAAAAAACATTTTTTCTAGGGACAGAAAACTGTAGGTAGGGAGAGTGTTTTTTTTCTTTCACTCTGCAAGTCCTTGTTTCCAGGGACCTGTAAGGACAGTGAGTGAATTGTCCTTGTGCTATATTGTGCTTAAAAAAAACATTTATTCTAGGGACAGAAAACTGTAGGTAGGGAGAGTGTCAGTTTATTTCACTCTGCAAGTCCTTGTTTCCAGGGACCTGGAAGGACAGTGAGTGAATTGTCCTTGTGCTATATTGTGATTAAAAAAAACATTTTTTCTAGGGACAGAAAACTGTAGGTAGGGAGAGTGGTTTTTTTCTTTCACTCTGCAAGTCCTTGTTTCCAGGGACCTGTAAGGACAGTGAGTGAATTGTCCTTGTGCTATATTGTGATTAAAAAAAACATTTTTTCTAGGGACAGAAAACTGTAGGTAGGGAGAGTGTTTTTTTTCTTTCACTCTGCAAGTCCTTGTTTCCAGGGACCTGTAAGGACAGTGAGTGAATTGTCCTTGTGCTATATTGTGCTTAAAAAAAACATTTATTCTAGGGACAGAAAACTGTAGGTAGGGAGAGTGTCAGTTTATTTCACTCTGCAAGTCCTTGTTTCCAGGGACCTGGAAGGACAGTGAGTGAATTGTCCTTGTGCTATATTGTGATTAAAAAAAACATTTTTTCTAGGGACAGAAAACTGTAGGTAGGGAGAGTGTTTTTTTTCTTTCACTCTGCAAGTCCTTGTTTCCAGGGACCTGTAAGGACAGTGAGTGAATTGTCCTTGTGCTATATTGTGCTTAAAAAAAACATTTATTCTAGGGACAGAAAACTGTAGGTAGGGAGAGTGTCAGTTTATTTCACTCTGCAAGTCCTTGTTTCCAGGGACCTGGAAGGACAGTGAGTGAATTGTCCTTGTGTTATATTGTGATTAAAAAAAACATTTTTTCTAGGGACAGAAAACTGTAGGTAGGGAGAGTGTTTTTTTTCTTTCACTCTGCAAGTCCTTGTTTCCAGGGACCTGTAAGGACAGTGAGTGAATTGTCCTTGTGCTATATTGTGCTTAAAAAAAACATTTATTCTAGGGACAGAAAACTGTAGGTAGGGAGAGTGTCAGTTTATTTCACTCTGCAAGTCCTTGTTTCCAGGGACCTGGAAGGACAGTGAGTGAATTGTCCTTGTGCTATATTGTGATTAAAAAAAACATTTTTTCTAGGGACAGAAAACTGTAGGTAGGGAGAGTGTTTTTTTTCTTTCACTCTGCAAGTCCTTGTTTCCAGGGACCTGTAAGGACAGTGAGTGAATTGTCCTTGTGCTATATTGTGCTTAAAAAAAACATTTATTCTAGGGACAGAAAACTGTAGGTAGGGAGAGTGTCAGTTTATTTCACTCTGCAAGTCCTTGTTTCCAGGGACCTGGAAGGACAGTGAGTGAATTGTCCTTGTGTTATATTGTGATAAAAAAAAACATTTTTTCTAGGGACAGAAAACTGTAGGTAGGGAGAGTGTTTTTTTTCTTTCACTCTGCAAGTCCTTGTTTCCAGGGACCTGTAAGGACAGTGAGTGAATTGTCCTTGTGCTATATTGTGCTTAAAAAAAACATTTATTCTAGGGACAGAAAACTGTAGGTAGGGAGAGTGTCAGTTTATTTCACTCTGCAAGTCCTTGTTTCCAGGGACCTGGAAGGACAGTGAGTGAATTGTCCTTGTGTTATATTGTGATTAAAAAAAACATTTTTTCTAGGGACAGAAAACTGTAGGTAGGGAGAGTGTTTTTTTTCTTTCACTCTGCAAGTCCTTGTTTCCAGGGACCTGTAAGGACAGTGAGTGAATTGTCCTTGTGCTATATTGTGCTTAAAAAAAACATTTATTCTAGGGACAGAAAACTGTAGGTAGGGAGAGTGTCAGTTTATTTCACTCTGCAAGTCCTTGTTTCCAGGGACCTGGAAGGACAGTGAGTGAATTGTCCTTGTGCTATATTGTGATTAAAAAAAACATTTTTTCTAGGGACAGAAAACTGTAGGTAGGGAGAGTGTTTTTTTTCTTTCACTCTGCAAGTCCTTGTTTCCAGGGACCTGTAAGGACAGTGAGTGAATTGTCCTTGTGCTATATTGTGCTTAAAAAAAACATTTATTCTAGGGACAGAAAACTGTAGGTAGGGAGAGTGTCAGTTTATTTCACTCTGCAAGTCCTTGTTTCCAGGGACCTGGAAGGACAGTGAGTGAATTGTCCTTGTGTTATATTGTGATAAAAAAAAACATTTTTTCTAGGGACAGAAAACTGTAGGTAGGGAGAGTGTTTTTTTTCTTTCACTCTGCAAGTCCTTGTTTCCAGGGACCTGTAAGGACAGTGAGTGAATTGTCCTTGTGCTATATTGTGCTTAAAAAAAACATTTATTCTAGGGACAGAAAACTGTAGGTAGGGAGAGTGTCAGTTTATTTCACTCTGCAAGTCCTTGTTTCCAGGGACCTGGAAGGACAGTGAGTGAATTGTCCTTGTGTTATATTGTGATTAAAAAAAACATTTTTTCTAGGGACAGAAAACTGTAGGTAGGGAGAGTGTTTTTTTTCTTTCACTCTGCAAGTCCTTGTTTCCAGGGACCTGTAAGGACAGTGAGTGAATTGTCCTTGTGCTATATTGTGCTTAAAAAAAACATTTATTCTAGGGACAGAAAACTGTAGGTAGGGAGAGTGTCAGTTTATTTCACTCTGCAAGTCCTTGTTTCCAGGGACCTGGAAGGACAGTGAGTGAATTGTCCTTGTGCTATATTGTGCTTAAAAAAAACATTTATTCTAGGGACAGAAAACTGTAGGTAGGGAGAGTGTCAGTTTATTTCACTCTGCAAGTCCTTGTTTCCAGGGACCTGGAAGGACAGTGAGTGAATTGTCCTTGTGCTATATTGTGCTTAAAAAAAACATTTATTCTAGGGACAGAAAACTGTAGGTAGGGAGAGTGTCAGTTTATTTCACTCTGCAAGTCCTTGTTTCCAGGGACCTGGAAGGACAGTGAGTGAATTGTCCTTGTGCTATATTGTGCTTAAAAAAAACATTTATTCTAGGGACAGAAAACTGTAGGTAGGGAGAGTGTCAGTTTATTTCACTCTGCAAGTCCTTGTTTCCAGGGACCTGGAAGGACAGTGAGTGAATTGTCCTTGTGTTATATTGTGATTAAAAAAAACATTTTTTCTAGGGACAGAAAACTGTAGGTAGGGAGAGTGTTTTTTTTCTTTCACTCTGCAAGTCCTTGTTTCCAGGGACCTGTAAGGACAGTGAGTGAATTGTCCTTGTGCTATATTGTGCTTAAAAAAAACATTTATTCTAGGGACAGAAAACTGTAGGTAGGGAGAGTGTCAGTTTATTTCACTCTGCAAGTCCTTGTTTCCAGGGACCTGGAAGGACAGTGAGTGAATTGTCCTTGTGCTATATTGTGATTAAAAAAAACATTTTTTCTAGGGACAGAAAACTGTAGGTAGGGAGAGTGTTTTTTTTCTTTCACTCTGCAAGTCCTTGTTTCCAGGGACCTGTAAGGACAGTGAGTGAATTGTCCTTGTGCTATATTGTGCTTAAAAAAAACATTTATTCTAGGGACAGAAAACTGTAGGTAGGGAGAGTGTCAGTTTATTTCACTCTGCAAGTCCTTGTTTCCAGGGACCTGGAAGGACAGTGAGTGAATTGTCCTTGTGTTATATTGTGATAAAAAAAAACATTTTTTCTAGGGACAGAAAACTGTAGGTAGGGAGAGTGTTTTTTTTCTTTCACTCTGCAAGTCCTTGTTTCCAGGGACCTGTAAGGACAGTGAGTGAATTGTCCTTGTGCTATATTGTGCTTAAAAAAAACATTTATTCTAGGGACAGAAAACTGTAGGTAGGGAGAGTGTCAGTTTATTTCACTCTGCAAGTCCTTGTTTCCAGGGACCTGGAAGGACAGTGAGTGAATTGTCCTTGTGTTATATTGTGATTAAAAAAAACATTTTTTCTAGGGACAGAAAACTGTAGGTAGGGAGAGTGTTTTTTTTCTTTCACTCTGCAAGTCCTTGTTTCCAGGGACCTGTAAGGACAGTGAGTGAATTGTCCTTGTGCTATATTGTGCTTAAAAAAAACATTTATTCTAGGGACAGAAAACTGTAGGTAGGGAGAGTGTCAGTTTATTTCACTCTGCAAGTCCTTGTTTCCAGGGACCTGGAAGGACAGTGAGTGAATTGTCCTTGTGCTATATTGTGATTAAAAAAAACATTTTTTCTAGGGACAGAAAACTGTAGGTAGGGAGAGTGTTTTTTTTCTTTCACTCTGCAAGTCCTTGTTTCCAGGGACCTGTAAGGACAGTGAGTGAATTGTCCTTGTGCTATATTGTGCTTAAAAAAAACATTTATTCTAGGGACAGAAAACTGTAGGTAGGGAGAGTGTCAGTTTATTTCACTCTGCAAGTCCTTGTTTCCAGGGACCTGGAAGGACAGTGAGTGAATTGTCCTTGTGTTATATTGTGATAAAAAAAAACATTTTTTCTAGGGACAGAAAACTGTAGGTAGGGAGAGTGTTTTTTTTCTTTCACTCTGCAAGTCCTTGTTTCCAGGGACCTGTAAGGACAGTGAGTGAATTGTCCTTGTGCTATATTGTGCTTAAAAAAAACATTTATTCTAGGGACAGAAAACTGTAGGTAGGGAGAGTGTCAGTTTATTTCACTCTGCAAGTCCTTGTTTCCAGGGACCTGGAAGGACAGTGAGTGAATTGTCCTTGTGTTATATTGTGATTAAAAAAAACATTTTTTCTAGGGACAGAAAACTGTAGGTAGGGAGAGTGTTTTTTTTCTTTCACTCTGCAAGTCCTTGTTTCCAGGGACCTGTAAGGACAGTGAGTGAATTGTCCTTGTGCTATATTGTGCTTAAAAAAAACATTTATTCTAGGGACAGAAAACTGTAGGTAGGGAGAGTGTCAGTTTATTTCACTCTGCAAGTCCTTGTTTCCAGGGACCTGGAAGGACAGTGAGTGAATTGTCCTTGTGCTATATTGTGCTTAAAAAAAACATTTATTCTAGGGACAGAAAACTGTAGGTAGGGAGAGTGTCAGTTTATTTCACTCTGCAAGTCCTTGTTTCCAGGGACCTGGAAGGACAGTGAGTGAATTGTCCTTGTGCTATATTGTGCTTAAAAAAAACATTTATTCTAGGGACAGAAAACTGTAGGTAGGGAGAGTGTCAGTTTATTTCACTCTGCAAGTCCTTGTTTCCAGGGACCTGGAAGGACAGTGAGTGAATTGTCCTTGTGCTATATTGTGCTTAAAAAAAACATTTATTCTAGGGACAGAAAACTGTAGGTAGGGAGAGTGTCAGTTTATTTCACTCTGCAAGTCCTTGTTTCCAGGGACCTGGAAGGACAGTGAGTGAATTGTCCTTGTGCTATATTGTGCTTAAAAAAAACATTTATTCTAGGGACAGAAAACTGTAGGTAGGGAGAGTGTCAGTTTATTTCACTCTGCAAGTCCTTGTTTCCAGGGACCTGGAAGGACAGTGAGTGAATTGTCCTTGTGCTATATTGTGCTTAAAAAAAACATTTATTCTAGGGACAGAAAACTGTAGGTAGGGAGAGTGTCAGTTTATTTCACTCTGCAAGTCCTTGTTTCCAGGGACCTGGAAGGACAGTGAGTGAATTGTCCTTGTGTTATATTGTGATTAAAAAAAACATTTTTTCTAGGGACAGAAAACTGTAGGTAGGGAGAGTGTTTTTTTTCTTTCACTCTGCAAGTCCTTGTTTCCAGGGACCTGTAAGGACAGTGAGTGAATTGTCCTTGTGCTATATTGTGCTTAAAAAAAACATTTATTCTAGGGACAGAAAACTGTAGGTAGGGAGAGTGTCAGTTTATTTCACTCTGCAAGTCCTTGTTTCCAGGGACCTGGAAGGACAGTGAGTGAATTGTCCTTGTGCTATATTGTGATTAAAAAAAACATTTTTTCTAGGGACAGAAAACTGTAGGTAGGGAGAGTGTTTTTTTTCTTTCACTCTGCAAGTCCTTGTTTCCAGGGACCTGTAAGGACAGTGAGTGAATTGTCCTTGTGCTATATTGTGCTTAAAAAAAACATTTATTCTAGGGACAGAAAACTGTAGGTAGGGAGAGTGTCAGTTTATTTCACTCTGCAAGTCCTTGTTTCCAGGGACCTGGAAGGACAGTGAGTGAATTGTCCTTGTGTTATATTGTGATAAAAAAAAACATTTTTTCTAGGGACAGAAAACTGTAGGTAGGGAGAGTGTTTTTTTTCTTTCACTCTGCAAGTCCTTGTTTCCAGGGACCTGTAAGGACAGTGAGTGAATTGTCCTTGTGCTATATTGTGCTTAAAAAAAACATTTATTCTAGGGACAGAAAACTGTAGGTAGGGAGAGTGTCAGTTTATTTCACTCTGCAAGTCCTTGTTTCCAGGGACCTGGAAGGACAGTGAGTGAATTGTCCTTGTGTTATATTGTGATTAAAAAAAACATTTTTTCTAGGGACAGAAAACTGTAGGTAGGGAGAGTGTTTTTTTTCTTTCACTCTGCAAGTCCTTGTTTCCAGGGACCTGTAAGGACAGTGAGTGAATTGTCCTTGTGCTATATTGTGCTTAAAAAAAACATTTATTCTAGGGACAGAAAACTGTAGGTAGGGAGAGTGTCAGTTTATTTCACTCTGCAAGTCCTTGTTTCCAGGGACCTGGAAGGACAGTGAGTGAATTGTCCTTGTGCTATATTGTGATTAAAAAAAACATTTTTTCTAGGGACAGAAAACTGTAGGTAGGGAGAGTGTTTTTTTTCTTTCACTCTGCAAGTCCTTGTTTCCAGGGACCTGTAAGGACAGTGAGTGAATTTTCCTTGTGCTATATTGTGCTTAAAAAAAACATTTATTCTAGGGACAGAAAACTGTAGGTAGGGAGAGTGTCAGTTTATTTCACTCTGCAAGTCCTTGTTTCCAGGGACCTGGAAGGACAGTGAGTGAATTGTCCTTGTGTTATATTGTGATAAAAAAAAACATTTTTTCTAGGGACAGAAAACTGTAGGTAGGGAGAGTGTTTTTTTTCTTTCACTCTGCAAGTCCTTGTTTCCAGGGACCTGTAAGGACAGTGAGTGAATTGTCCTTGTGCTATATTGTGCTTAAAAAAAACATTTATTCTAGGGACAGAAAACTGTAGGTAGGGAGAGTGTCAGTTTATTTCACTCTGCAAGTCCTTGTTTCCAGGGACCTGGAAGGACAGTGAGTGAATTGTCCTTGTGTTATATTGTGATTAAAAAAAACATTTTTTCTAGGGACAGAAAACTGTAGGTAGGGAGAGTGTTTTTTTTCTTTCACTCTGCAAGTCCTTGTTTCCAGGGACCTGTAAGGACAGTGAGTGAATTGTCCTTGTGCTATATTGTGCTTAAAAAAAACATTTATTCTAGGGACAGAAAACTGTAGGTAGGGAGAGTGTCAGTTTATTTCACTCTGCAAGTCCTTGTTTCCAGGGACCTGGAAGGACAGTGAGTGAATTGTCCTTGTGCTATATTGTGCTTAAAAAAAACATTTATTCTAGGGACAGAAAACTGTAGGTAGGGAGAGTGTCAGTTTATTTCACTCTGCAAGTCCTTGTTTCCAGGGACCTGGAAGGACAGTGAGTGAATTGTCCTTGTGCTATATTGTGCTTAAAAAAAACATTTATTCTAGGGACAGAAAACTGTAGGTAGGGAGAGTGTCAGTTTATTTCACTCTGCAAGTCCTTGTTTCCAGGGACCTGGAAGGACAGTGAGTGAATTGTCCTTGTGCTATATTGTGCTTAAAAAAAACATTTATTCTAGGGACAGAAAACTGTAAGTAGGGAGAGTGTCAGTTTATTTCACTCTGCAAGTCCTTGTTTCCAGGGACCTGGAAGGACAGTGAGTGAATTGTCCTTGTGCTATATTGTGATTAAAAAAAACATTTTTTCTAGGGACAGAAAACTGTAGGTAGGGAGAGTGTTTTTTTTCTTTCACTCTGCAAGTCCTTGTTTCCAGGGACCTGTAAGGACAGTGAGTGAATTGTCCTTGTGCTATATTGTGATTAAAAAAAACATTTTTTCTAGGGACAGAAAACTGTAGGTAGGGAGAGTGTCAGTTTCTTTCACTGTGAAAGTCCTTGTTTCAAGGGACAGAGAAGGACACCTGAAGGTAGCCCTTATTGCTTTTTTCCCATCTCCCTGCAGGCCATCTATTAGAATGTCTGGAAGGCAAACAAGGAGAGGCAGACAGTCAGGAGGCAATAAAAGAGGGCAAGCAGGCTCTGTGTCTGGGGGCAACAGTGCTGGTCGTGGACGCGGTGCATTGTCATCAGCACATGGCCATGGGACACGCTTGTCCTTCTTTTCGGCAGCTGGACATGTTGAGCCACATCATGCCGAAGACTTGGTAGAGTGGATGACCAAGCCCTCCTCCTCCTCCTCATCCTCTCTCACCCAGGCTCAGGGTACTGGAAAAGCAGCTGCCAAAGCGTCGTCTTCCCTGGTATCAATGTCAGACAAATCATCAGTCACTCCTTCCCTAGACCCACCATGTCCTCCTCCTGAGGAGTCCCCCGAACTGTTTCAGCACAGTGTTGGGTACATGCTCCAGGAGGATGCCCAGCGTTTCGAAGGGTCTGATGATGAAACCCAGCTAGAGGAAGGCAGTAGCGTGAGAGCAGACAGAGGGGATGCTCAAGAAGGACACCAATCTGGCAGTCATGTTCCAGCAGCTGCAGCATACTGCCAGATTGGCTCCAGTGAAGAGGAGGGAGGGGATGATGAGGTCACTGACTCCACGTGGGTGCCTAATAGGAGAGAGGAGGAGGAGGAGGATGAGGAGGAGGCACATCTCCAACGAGGCAGGATGCCCTTTGGTGGCCAGCGTAAGGGCAGTACACCGACGGAATCACACCGCAGAGCTCCGCCTGTGCAGGGCGCTGCCTCTGCCCGTCATTCAAAAAGTTCTTTGGTGTGGGCCTTTTTTGAGGCTAGTGCATCAGATCGCACAGCTGCTGTTTGCAACATATGTCTCAAGCGTATATCGCGTGGCCAAAACATCAGCCGCTTGGGTACCACATGCCTGACCAGACATATGTTGACCTGCCATGCAGCTCGTTGGCAAGCCTACCTCAAAGACCCACACCAAAGAACAAAGCGGACCTCTCCTTGCACCGCATCAGCTGGGATCTCCAACCCCACTATAACTTCAGTCCTCTCTGAAACATGCACTGAGAGGAATGAAGGTGTAGAATTAGGTGTGTCACAGCCAAGTACTTGCGCCCACTCTGCTAGCAGTACACCGACGTCCGATTCTAGCAGGCAAATTTCCCTGCCCCAGCTGCTGGACCGTCGAAAGAAGTTCACTCCCAGCCATCCACATGCCCAGCGGTTGAATGCTAGCTTGGCTAAATTGCTAGCGCTTCAACTGCTGCCTTTTCAGTTGGTAGACTCGGCCCCCTTCCGTGAGTTTGTGCAATGTGCAGTTCCTCAGTGGCAGGTTCCCAAACGCCACTTTTTCTCACGGAAGGCTATTCCGGCTCTCTACCGGCATGTGGAAGGCAATGTCTTGGCCTCGCTGGACAGGGCGGTCAGCGGTAAGGTGCATATTACCGCTGACTCATGGTCCAGCAGGCATGGACAGGGACGTTACCTTTCTTTCACGGCCCATTGGGTCACTCTTTTGGCAGCTGGGAAGGATTCAGGACAAGGTGCAGTAGTGTTGGAGGTTGTCCCACCGCCACGCCTCCAAAATGCTACTACTGGTTGTGACACACCTCTCTCCTCCACCCCCTCCTCTTCTTCTTCCTCCATGGCCTCTTCCTGTGGTTTGTCCTATGAACCAGCGGTGCTCCGTAGCCGTTCACGGGGCTACGCAAGTACGCAGGCAAAAAGATGCCATGCCGTGCTTGCGCTGGTGTGTTTGGGGGACAGAAGCCACACTGGGGCAGAGGTCCTGTCTGCTCTGCAGGGCCAGGCCGAGAGGTGGTTGACGCCACGCCAGCTTAAGCCAGGAATGGTGGTTTGCGACAATGGCACCAACCTCCTCTCCGCCCTCCGACAGGGACAACTGACCCATGTGCCCTGTGTGGCTCACGTCCTTAACCTGGTGGTGCAGCGCTTCTTGGGCAGGTACCCGGGCTTACAGGATGTCCTGAGGCAGGCCAGGAAAGTCTGTGTGCATTTCCGCAGATCTTATAATGCCAGTGCTCGCCTGGCTGAGCTGCAAAAGGAGTTGAACCTGCCCAAGAACCGCCTTATATGTGACATGCCCACCAGGTGGAACTCAACGTTGGCCATGCTGCAGCGGCTGCACACGCAGCAGAGGGCCATCAATGAGTACCTGTGCGACTACGGCACCAGGACAGGGTCAGGGGAGCTTGTTTTTTTTTCTCCACGCCAGTGGGGCATGATCAGGGATGCATGCACTGTCCTGGCACCATTTGAGGAGGCCACGAGGATGGTGAGCAGTGACAGTGCATGCATCAGTGACACTGTACCTCTTGTCCACCTGTTGGAGCACACGCTGCGTGGAATAATGGACAGGGCACTTGAGGCAGAACAGAGGCAGGAAGAGGAGGACTTCCTTGCCTCTCAAGGCCCCCTTTACCCAGACAGTGTTCCTTCTGTCCCACCCATCGCACAGGAAGAGGAGGAGGAGGAGGAGGAGGAGGAGGATTGTGTCAGCATGGAGGTGGAGGCTGGCACTCAGCATCATCAGCAGCAGTCTTTTAGGGATGATTTACAGTCCCAAGAAACCAGTGGACTTGTACGTGGCTGGGAGGAGGTGGCTGCGGATCATGTCGTCCTTAGTGACCCAGAGGACTCCGGAGCGAATGCCTCAGCAAACCTACGCTGCATGGCCTCCCTGATCCTGCAAAGTCTGCGGAAGGATCCTCGTATTCTTCGGATCAAGGAGAGGGACCATTACTGGCTGGCCACTCTCCTTGATCCACGGTACAAGGGTAAGGTTGCGGACCTTATGTTACCGTCGCAGAGGGAGCAGAGGATGAGACAACTCCGGGAGGCCTTGCAGAAAGGTCTGTGCAACGCGTTCCCAGAGACTGGGAGGTTGCAAACTCCTGGTCCTGGACAACGAGTTGCTGAGGCTTCGGCCAGTCAAAGAAGGAGCGGTGGGGAAGGTGGCCGTCTGACCGATGCGTTCAGACAATTCTTTAGTCCGCAGCCCCAAAGTATGATCGGTTCCAGCAACCATCGCCAGCGTCTGATAAACATGGTGCAGGAATATCTAGGGGCAAGGTCAGACTTGGACACCTTCCCCACCGAAAATCCTCTGGCTTACTGGGTCTTGAGGATGGATCACTGGCCAGAGCTTGCACAGTATGCAATTGAGCTACTGGCCTGTCCTGCATCCAGCGTTCTTTCGGAACGCACATTCAGTGCTGCTGGAGGATTTGTCACGGATCACAGGGTGCGCCTGTCCACCGACTCGGTTGATCGACTGACTTTCATCAAGATGAACCAGTCTTGGATCACCACCAGCTACCACACACCTGATGCTGATATAACAGACTAATTGATTTTAACATGTCACATCCCTTCAAGACTGATGCTGATGCTGAGTGCCTGTGCTGTTATGTTGACTGGCTATCCTCCTCCTCCGAGTCCTCAATGATACGATTGATGATGATAGCTTGTAAGATCATTTTTGTTTATGGGTGCCGCCACCAGTGCCTAACGCCCAATTTTTCAGCCCCTGTTTAACAGGGGCGTGTAATTACAATTTTTGAAGCAATACTTTGCAACAGGGCTCATTGCTGTGCTCCAAGTACAGTATCTGTGAGGAGTTGCAGTGTTGTGCCACCAGTGCCTAAGGCCCAATTTTTCAGCCCCTGTTTAACAGGGGCGTGTCATTACAATTTTTGAAGCAATACTTTGCAACAGGGCTCATTGGTGTGCTCCAAGTACAGTATCTGTGAGGAGTTGCAGTGTTGTGCCACCAGTGCCTAAGGCCCAATTTTTCAGCCCCTGTTTAACAGGGGCGTGTCATTACAATTTTTGAAGCAATACTTTGCAACAGGGCTCATTGCTGTGCTCCAAGTACAGTATCTGTGAGGGGTTGCAGTGTTGTGCCACCAGTGCCTAAGGCCCAATTTTTCAGCCCCTGTTCAACAGGGGCATGTAATTACAATTCTTGATCTAATAATTCACAGCAGGGCCCATTGCTGCACCCACCAAGAGTAACTGTCAGGGCTTACAGTGTTGTGGCACCAGCACCACCATCAAAGGCCCAATTTTTACTACCACTGTTCAACAATTATATGTAATTAAAATTCCTGATATAATAGTTGACAGCAGGGCGTTCCAGCACCAACCAAGAGTAACTGTGAGTGCTTACAGTGTTGTGCCAACACCAACAACTAAGGGGCCTATTTCTGCAGAGTATATACGGCAGGTCCCTACTTTCAAACATCCAACTTACAAACGACTCCTACTTGCAAACGCAAGAAGACAACAGGAAGTGAGAGGAAATCTACCACTAGGAAGGAAAATTCTCTCCTGTAAGAATAAATATGGGAGAAAGGTGTCTCCTCTGTACTGATGCTTTATCAGCAATCCTTGTTTCAAGAAAAACACCACATTTCAAAAACAGTTGTCATTGGGACGGAAAGTGAGGTGAAATGTTCTGAACAGGGGCACAGACAGCAAAACAAATGTTACAGGGGTGATAACCCTTACCTATGTTTTCCAAAAAGTTTAAAAATAGATTTTTGGTCTGGAGCTACACTTCAACAATGTACCTGTTCAAAATTACAAACAGACTCTACATAAGAACAAACCTACAGTCCCTGTCTTGTATGCACCGCCTGTATAGGGCTGTTCAGAGTATATAGGGCCTTTTTTATTTTATGTGCGGGGTTCCCCTTAATATCCATACAAGACCCAAAGGGGCTGGTAATGGGCTGGGGTAGGGGGGGGGTCATGGGGTAGCTATGCCATTTTTCTTAAAGAATTTCATCCATATTACCGGGACCAGACATTACATTAAAGCCGCAAGCAGTTTTAAATGGCTTTTTTTTCCTTTAGAAGTGTCATTTTGTGCAGGGACAGTTCTAAACACGGGAAACACGTGGCACTTCACAGGCATACTTTAGACACCCCCCAGGTACGATATTTAAAGGAATATTTGACTTTTTTTTTTTCACTTTATGCATCATTAAAATGACTGCTCCCGAAAAACGACCGTTTTTAAAACTTCTTTTTGCATTGATACATGTCCCCTGGTGCAGAACCCGGGTTCCCAAACCCTTTTTAGGACAATAACATGCATAATAGTTGTTATAATTAGCACTTTAGAATTCG
Organism: Rana muscosa; assembly: GCA_029206835.1. Classification (NCBI taxonomy): domain Eukaryota; kingdom Metazoa; phylum Chordata; class Amphibia; order Anura; family Ranidae; genus Rana; species Rana muscosa. The sequence continues at coordinate 93,608,471 of CM055126.1, forward strand.
AACGTTCGCATCCATTGTATTTAATAGGGTTCTAATGTTCGTTCGAACTTTCGGTCCGTTCGCGGGTTCTGGTGCGAACCGAACCCGGGGGTGTTCGGCTCATCACTAATGGTAACCTGTAAAGAAATTCAAATCGTCGCCTATGGAGATTTTTAAGTACCGAAGTTTGGCACCATTCCATGAGTGTGCGCAATTTTAAAGCGTGACGTTAGGTATCTTTTTACTCGGCGTAACATAAGCTTTCATATTTTACAAAAAAATTGGGCTAACTTTACTGTTTTGTTATTTTTTAATTCATGAAACCATTTTTTTTCCAAAAAAAAGGCATTTGAAAAATTATTGCGCAAATACCGTGCAAGATAAAAAGTTGCAACGACCGTCATTTTATTCCCTAGGGTGTCTGATAAAAAAAAACATACATAATGTTTGGGGGTTCTGAGTAATTTTCTAGCAAAAGAATGATGATTTGTACATGTAGGAGAGAAGTGCCAGAATAAGCCCGGTATGAAAGTGGTATAAAAAGCCCTGTATGGAAATGGTTAATGCAATACATTTCTTGGGGTTTATCTCTAATCCTAATATGGTAGCAAATTTGTTAAAAATGGGTATTAGATTTGGGCCTGAGACTTGGGTGGTTGATGGGAATAATAAGATATCGTCTGCAAATATGCTAAGTTTATGTTGGATTCCACCTAATTCTATTCCAATGATAGTTGGATCTAATCTAGGATATTGGGCTAAGGGTTCTATTAAAAGGGCAAATAGTAAGGGGGAATGTGGGCAGCCCTGACGTGTGCCTCTCTATATTAAAATATTCCGATTTATAGCCTGCATATTTTACATAAGCTTGGGGTTTGTTATAGAGAGCTGATATCCAGCTAGTGAAGTGGGGATCGAATCCCCATTTCTGGAGAGTGTAGTGTAAGTATGGCCAGGTTACTAAATCAAAGGCTTTTCTAATGTCTAGAGACAGGAAGCATGTAGGAATGCGTCTTTTTTTGGCTATATATGTACATTATCGATTGCTTGCCTCTTTGGCATGAATCCAACTTGGTCGTTGTGTATAATTTTGACAATTATCTTGTTGAGGCTGGTAGCTATAACTTTTGCTAAGATTTTAATGTCCTGATTTAAAAGGGAGATGGGACGGAAGTTCATGCATGATGTGTTATCTAATTGGGGTTTGGGGAACGTGCAAACAATTGATAGTAATGATTTGTGTCTAAAGGAATAGCCATCTATTAGGGTATTGAATGCGTCCACTAAAATAGGAGAAAGGGTTTCAGAAAATGTTCTGTAGTATAGGGCTGAGAAGCCGTCTGGGCCAGGCCTCTTGTTTATTTTCAGTTCTTTTATGGTTTTCAAGACTTCCGCTGTTGTTATGTGTTCTTCAAGCAAGATTATTTGTGTGTGTGTGTTAGATTAGTAAGATTTATTATCAGCTATCAGCATCGGTCTGATTAAATTCTTTTGATTCTGAATACAATGATGTTAAATATTTACGGAATTTTTGAACGATTTTAAGAGGGTTACTCGTGTAAGTGTTGTTTGATAGTTTAAGTCGTATTGGGTTGGATTGTCTGTCAATGGATTTCAGTGCTCGTGCCAGGAGGGTATTAGGTTTATTTGTGTAGCACTTACCCCCATTTAAGGGACCAGCTGGTTTTGTTGGGTCTGCGAATTACCTCATGGCTTCAGTTGTCAGGGGTGTAAGAAAGGTCTTCAGAAAAAGTCATAGTCCACACCATGTAAAACCCAAAACAGCTAGGCTTTATTTTTCTCTTTGCTGAGTGAACTTAGAGGAAGAGTAGGACACGAGAGAGAAATACATAGGGGAAGGTTCAGGCACGCAACACTTAAACAGCACTCGTCTCCACTCAAGCCTGAGTGGGTATTGCTCACCGGATAGTCCCTTTATGAGCAGTCCTAGCAGCCGGGATGTAGCACAAATCAATCTTTCCTTCGTATTTGTATTAAGGATATGATCGGGAACCCTCTGCCACAGGATTAAAAGTCCCGAACCTCCCAGCCAAGCAATAATGAAGAGAACCTTTGTTGCCAGATTGGCGTATTGCAGGGCTTGTAATTATGGATCCCTCCTTAGGCGAGTTTCCAGGGCTCTTCCTGAGACAGCAGTACCATCGCTAGTCTCCTCTGGGACTGATCCTCCCCTGGACTCCTTTCCTAAACCGTGGCTCCCCTCAGGTGGGTAGCTTTGGGATCCCGTCTTGAGAACCTAGGCCCCAACCAGCAGAGCTGGGCCTACGAAGCAGCGATGCGGCCTCGGGCTGAAGGTGCCCGGGACCATAACACGTGCACCCCGTGCCATGCGGCCCACGAGGCGCACACACAGGACCAATGGGTCCCCAGGAACGACTCCCTGGAATGCCTCAACCGCAATGGTGTCTGCCCCTTATGTACCCTCTCCCAGCATGCACAGCAAATTCACCACGCCCACTGCACGGCTGCCGAGAGAGGACACCCAAGGTGCTGTGATACCCCCTGTGGTTCAACCTATGCCGGTGGTGACAGTGCCACCTACAGACAACAGGGAACACTACTGCCAGGCAATATCACTCCCCCAGAGCAGAAGCAATAATAAAACATCAATTGGTCTGAGCCCAACTACTGGCCCAGACTACCCCTAAATAGACACATAGCGCCCCCAAATATTGGGGGGGGCGCTACATTTGATTTCATGTAAAATGTGTGTTTTGATCTGCTTAGTGTCTTATCTGCTGATTCTGTTAGGAAAAAATCATATTCCAATCAGTTTTTTCCAATTGTGCTTTTGATGTAGGGGTAGGATTGCTTTGGAAAGAGGTAAAGACATTATTAAAATTGGTTTCTAATTTACGTGCTAGAACATTACGTTCTCTTTTGATCAGTGCCCTTTTCTTTGGATCATTCCACGCATTACAGGCTTGTGCGCTTCCCATAAGGTAAGCGGAGATATGTCAGGATTAGTGTTATATTCTAGATAGTCCTTTATACCATGTTCAATTATTTGGCTATAGGAGGTGTTCTTGAGTATGATGTCAGGGAGATACCACATTGAGTCGTGAGCTTTAGGGATGGTAGAGGATAAAGTGGTGAAAACTGCATTGTGGTCCGACCAGGGGATGGGGATTATGCTAGATGCAAGTACTTCAGGCAGTGGAGGTGCGTCCATAGAGGGCGCCGGAGCGCCGCCCCCTCTCGCTCCCGCACAGCCACTGAAAGACAATACATAGATTCATGCATTGCATGAATCTATGTATTGTCACAGCTGCCGCGCTGCCCACTATTCATATGGCCGGCCTCCTGATGAGCGGTGGCCGGCGGTGGGTGTAACTTGGAAGTGCCTATCAGAGCCAGCGGCTCTGATAGGCTTTCCGAATACAGCTCTCACGCTGTATTCGGCTTCCAAAAACTCCTCCCAGGTACGCACGGGGGTGCGTTCCTTGGAGAAGACTGTGGAGGTTTCAGCCAATCAGGTTCACCGGATCTGGTTACCGGTAACCTGATTGGCTGAAGCGACATCGAGGGCGGGAGAACACATCGATGACGGCGCGGACCGAGGAAGGTAAGTGCAGGGCTGGGGGGGAACAGGCTGCATTTGGGGGGAACTGGCTGTATATGGGGGACAAACTGGCTGCATTCGGGGGGAATTGGCTGTATATGGGGGACAAACTGGCTGAATTTGGGGGGAACTGGCTGTATATGGGGGACAAACTGGCTGTATTTGGGGGGAACTGGCTGTATATGGTGGACAAACTGGCTGAATATGGGGGGAACTGGCTGTATATGGGGGACAAACTGGCTGCATTTGGGGGAACTGGCTGTATATGGGGGACAAACTGGTTGCATTTGGGGGGAACTGGCTGTATATGCAGGACAAACTGGCTGAATATGGGGGCACACTGGCTGTATATGGGGGCACACTGGCTATATATATGGGGACAAACTGGCTGTATATGGGGGCACACTGGCTGTATATGGGGGCACACTGGCTATATATATGGGGACAAACTGGCTGTATATGGGGGCACACTGGCTATATATATGGGGGCACACTGGCTATATATATGGGGGCACACTGGCTATATATGGGGACAAACTGGCTATATATGGGGACAAACTGGTTGTATATGGGAGCACACTGGCTGTATATGGGGGGCACACTGGCTGTATATGGGGGACACACTGGCTGTATATATGGGGGCACACTGGTTATATATATATGGGGGCACACTGGCTGTATATGGGGACAAACTGGCTGTATATGTAAACAAACTGCCTGTATTTGAGGGGGCAAACTGGTGGCGTTTGGGTACAGTGGCTGCGTTTAATGGGCAAAGTGGCGGCAATTGATTTTTTTTTTTCAGTTTGTTTGCGCCCCCCCAAAAATTTTGAGCACCAGCCGCCACTGACTTCAGGTATCATAGCTGTAGTTATAAAAATGTGGTCTATACAGGTGGATATCTTATGTGGGTGTGAATAGTAGGTAAAGCATCTTTTGGATGAATAACATTCTCTCCAAGAGTCTACTAAATTATTTTAGAGAGAGTAGTTTAGAAAATGATTGGTTGTTTGAGTTACGAGAAGAAATATAGGGCGACTTGTCGAGAAATGGGAGGAGGACTTGGTTGGAGTCACCACATATGATGACTGTGCCCATTTTATGGGCATTTACCACTTGTAATAAGTGTGATAGAAATAAGGTTGGTTGTTTGTTAGGGGCATAGTATGATACTATCGTTACCGCATTATCCATGATATGACCAGTGAGTATTAGATATCGCCCCTCAGGGTCTTTAATTTCTGACTGGATTAGGAACGGGGTAGATCTCTGAAAGGCTATAAGGGTTCCTCTCCATTTGGCGCCGGCTAAGGCTGTAAAGACTTGTGGATAGAAAATGCTCATATACTTTGGAGAAGAATTCACTGCAAAGTGAGTTTCCTGTAGGCATATTATGTGGGCCTTCTTAGCTTGAAAGGAACAAAATGCTTTGGTTCTTTTCTGTGGTATGTTGAATCCCTGAACATTCAGGGAAAGAATGTTTCAGGGTGCCATGATATATGATCTAAAAGGTAGCACTCACCAGTGTCTGGTAATGTCCAACTGGGTGAATCGACCCGTGTGAATCCGTAGGAGGAAAAAGAAAGAGGAGGGACCAGTACTGTCAGAAGTATAGAGAAGCGGAGAGAACTGAAAATAAAAAGGATAAAGTTAGATAAAATGCAAAATATCATATATTGAAGAGTAAAGTTTTCCAGTGATGGGGGAAATGGACCGCCATCAGGGGGAGTGCAGCCTGCGTCTTTTGCCCACATTTTATGGATGGGCAAACGAGGAGGGCCAATTGGGGCACACCGAACATCTGTGTGAGGAAGAAAAAGCCCTAATAATATTATTGAAGAAAAAAATGCAGAATAATTAGAAGTAAAGCGAATACAAGTAAAACCCGCTTGGTATTAGATTCTTAATCCTGGGGTACATGAAAAAATATAAAAAAAATCAGTTATGGTAACTATCAGATGGAAATTAGGTTAAATTAGACCAGAACAGAATGTAAATTTGTTATTGAATCTCATTATTAACTTTATATTATGAGAAGACCGGCTATCAACCTTGGGTGATAACTTATTTAAATAAAAATAGAATTCAATTAAATAAGACCTTCCACTTTGTCTTGGTAATTTTGGTTAAAAAAAAAAAAAAAAACAGAACGTAAATTTCTTATTGAATCTCATTAATAACTTTGTATTATGAGAAGACCGGCTACCAACCTTGGGTGATAACTTTTGTGGAAAAAAAAAATAGAATTAAATAAAATAAGATCTTTAATTTATTCAGATCATCTTGTAAGGTTTCCACATCCTGCGATTAAGTTATTGCCCTGCTTAGCTTAGTGTCGTTCACAAATACAGAGATTGAACTGTTTACCCCATTCTCCAGGTCGTTTATGAAGAAATTAAACAGGATTGGTCCCAGCACAGAACCCTGGAGGACCCCACTTCCCACCCCTGACCATTCTGAGTATTCCCTATTTATCACCACCCTGTGAACTCGCCCTTGTAGCCAATTTTCAATCCATGTACTCACCCTATGGTCCATGCCAACGGACCTTACTTTGTACAGTAAAAGTTTATGGGGAACTGTGTCACATGCTTTTTCAAAATCCAGATATACCACGTCTACGGCCTTCCTTTATCTAGATGGCAGCTTACCTTCTCATAGAAGGTTAATAGATTGGTTTGGCAAGAACGATTCTTCCTCACTAAAATCTTGTATATAGTCCCTTATCATCCCCTCCAAGAGCTTGCATACTATTGATGTTAGGCTAACTGGTCTGTAATTCCCAGGGATGTATTTTGGCCCTTTTTTAAATATTGGTGCTACATTGGCTTTTCTCCAATCAGCTGGTACTATTCCAGTCAGTAGACTGTCAGAAAAAATTAGGAACAATGGTCTGGAAATTTCTTGACTAAGTTCCCTAAGTACCCTTGGGTGCAAGCCTTGTGGTCCCGGTGATTTATTAAAGTCTATTTCTAATTCTGTCCTCTGTTAGCCATGAGGGTTATGTCATGAGGACAAACACTGCAGTTTTGGCTACTGAAGCACCCTGATTACCTCATGAAGACTGAGGAGAAGAATAAATTCAATACCTTCGCCATCTGCTCATCCTTTGTAACCAGATGTCCTCCCTCAGCCTTGTATTTTTTGAAGGCTTTCTCCTTTGCTCTTTATATGCATTTTTACATTGGAGTTAAGCCATCCAGGACTTTTTTTACTATTTTTATTTCCCAATGGGATTGTCACGTACCAGGCTGGAGGCTAAGGTGACGAGAGGGCTCCCCTTGCAGCTGAGAGCAGAGTACCCCTGAAGTTGGAGACAGAGGGTGCTCTGCCCAGAGATGCATGCGTTACCTGCCGATGAAGCTGTCTGATGGTTCCAGAAGTGGACCCCCCTGGAGCAGAGAAGGTGGTCAGAGACAATGGTTCCCTGGAGGTGCTGGCGGATCTTAGCAGGAGGAAAAGCAGAGACGTCATCAAAAGCCAGGCGGGGGGTCAAACACAGGAAGGCAGTCAGAAGCAGAGGCAGGAGGTGTGGTTGTGATCAAGCCGGGGTCAAACACAGGAAGTCAATTTGGAACAGGCAAGGAGCAGGTCCATGAAACAAGCCGGGTTCAGAGCCAGGAGAGAAGCCAGAGCAGGTCATGGTAAGCCGGTCGGTAACAGGTAATCAAACAGGAGCAAAGAACACAAGAACACAGGATACAGAGCTGACGATAATCCATCGATTTATGAGAGCAGTTGGAGTCCTTATGCAAAACACTGCTAATTAGCACGTTTGCGTACGAATGTTAGCCGTTGCTAACGTGCGTTCGCTGGTACGTGCCGATTGCTAATGGGCATGCGTGGATTAGTGCAGCCATAACGGATATGGGCATATCTGCCAGTTCTTCTCCTGTTTCTTCCCTGACAGGGATGCACTGGCTAATTTCCTTATTTAATATGCTCTTAAGCAAACCCATCTTCCCTCCATGTTCTTTGTTTCTAAGATTTTATCCCAATTTATATCTTCTAGCAAGGTTCGTAGTTTAGGGAAGTTGGCTCTTTTGAAATTCAGTGTCTGTGTTCCCCTTGTGTTTCCTTCCTATTTGTGTGATTTATACTGAAGCCAATTGACCTCCGCCCAGTCTATGTCTGGATAATTAAAATCCCCCATTGTGATAACACTTCCCATCCTTGCTGCTAATCCAAATTGTGATAGGAGGTCTGTCTCACCCTCCTCCCTCAGGTTAGGGGGCCTATAGCATACTCCCAGTATTATTTTCACCTTAGCTTCATCCTTTTGGAGTTCTACCCATAAGGATTCCACCTCCTCCCTAGCTCCCTTATTGATGTAATCTCTCACATTCACTTGTACATTATTCTTGATATACTGTATAGGCATACTCCTCCCCCTTTTTTACCCTCTCTATCCCTGCGATAAAGGGAATACCCTTGAATGGTTGCCAGCCAATCATGAGAGCTGTTGAACCAGGTCTCTGAAATTCCCACAAAATCTAAATCCTCCTCGTTTAACAGTATCTCTAGTTCACCCATCTTGTCTGCCAGGCTCCTGCCATTGGTGAACATGCCACATAGTTTAAACCGGTTGCATACTGTCCTTTTATAGGGTGTTCCGAGATTGCAAATAGGACTTGTTACTATACTTACCTCAGGTTTGTGTGCTTTAGTGAACCTACCACTAATACCCCCAATACTACCCTTTGGCATATGTTCATTGCTGACTATCTCTACCTCTGGACCCCCCCCCCCCCCCCTGGTCACCTAGTTTAAAAAACCGTCTAACTTTTCAGCCATCTTCACTCAGAGCAGATCTGCACCTTCCTCATTTAGGTGCAGTCCGTCCCTACTATAGAACAGATGACCGACTGAGAAGCCTGCCCAGTTCTCCAGGAACCCAAACCCCTCCTTACTACATCAGCTCCTCAGCCACTTGTTTACTTCCCTAATCTCCTTCTGCCTTTCTGGTGTGGCTCAAGGTACCGGTAGTATTCCTGAGACTACTACCTTGGAGGTCCTTTTCCTCAATTTATCTCCTAAGTCCCTAAAATCATTCTTTAGGACACTCCATCTGCCTCTGACTTTGTCATTGATGCCAACGTGCACCATGACAGACGGGTCTTCCCCAGTCCCTCCCAGTAATCTGTTCACCAAATCCATGATGTGCTGAACTCAAGCTCCCAGTAGACAGCATACAGTTCGGCGCTTCAGGTCTTTGTCACAGATTGCCCTCTCTGTCCTTCTAAAGATTGAGTGCCCTACCACGAGAATCTGTCTATCCTTTCCCTTCGCTTCCCCCCACTCTCACTGGAGGAGTTCTTCCCCTGGCAGCTAGGAGAGTCCTTCAGCTCCAGCAGTGCTGGTTCCTGACTGGTTTCACCAATGTCACTCAATGGAGCATACTTAATGGGATTTTCCAGCCCAGGATCGGCCTCCCTGGCACTTTCCCCTCTATCCTAGGGGGCTGACAGACAGGGGGAGCTGAGAGACAGAGGAGGCTGAGAGACAGAGGGGGAAGCTGAGAGACAATGGGAGGGAGCTGAGAGACAGAGGGGGAGCTGAGAGACAGAGGGGGGGGGGCTGAGAGACAGAGGGGGGAGCTGAGAGACAGAGGGGGAGAGCTGAGAGATAGAGGAGGGAACTGTGAGACAGTGGGGGTCTGAGAGACAGAGGAGGGGTCTGAGAGACAGAGGAGGGGTCTGAGAAACAGAGGGGGGAGCTGAGAAACAGAGGGGGAGCTGAGAGACAGAGGGGGGAGCTGAGAGACAGAGGGGGCCGAGAGACAGGGGGGAGCTGGGAGACAGAAGGAGGGAGCTGAGAGACAGAAGGAGGGAGCTGAGAGACAGAAGAAGGGAGCTGAGAGACAGAGGGGGGAGCTGAGAGACAGAGGAGGGGGCTGAGAGACAGTGGGGGCTGAGAGACAGTGGAGGGGTCTGAGAGACAGAGGAGGGGTCTGAGAGACAGAGGATGGGTCTGAGAGACAGAGGATGGGTCTGAGAGACAGAGGATGGGTCTGAGAGACAGAGGGGCGGCTGAGAGATAGAGGGGGGGCTGAGAGACAGAGAGGGGGCCGAGAGACAGAGAGGGGGCCGAGAGACAGAGGGGGCCGAGAGACAGAGGGGGAGCTGAGAGACAGAGGGGGAGCTGAGAGACAGAGGAGGCGAGCTGAGAGACAGAGGAGGCGAGCTGAGAGACAGAGGAGGAGAGCTGAGAGACAGAGGAGGAGAGCTGAGAGACAGAGGAGGGGTCTGAGAGACAGAGGAGGGGTCTGAGAGAGAGACGGGGGGTCTGAGAGACAGAGGGGGGTCTGAGAGACAGAGGGGGGTCTGAGAGACAGAGGAAAGGCTAAAAGAGGGGGGGCTGAGAGACACGGGAACTGAGAGACAGAGGGGGACTGAGAGACAGAGGGGGGTCTGAGAGATAGAGGTGGGAGCTGAGAGACAGAGGGGGGAGGCTGAGAGACAGGGGACTGAGAGACAGGGGGAGCTGAGAGATAGAGGAGGGGGCTGAGAGACAGTGGGGGGCTGAGAGACAGTGGGGGGCTGGGAGACAGAGAAGGGGTCTGAGAGACAGAGAAGGGGTCTGAGAGACAGAGAAGGGGTCTGAGAGACAGAGGGGGAGCTGAGAGACAGAGGGGGGAGCTGAGAGACAGAGGGGGAGCTGAGAGACAGAGGAGGAGAGCTGAGAGATAGAGGAGGAGAGCTGAGAGATAGAGGAGGAGAGTTGAGAGACAGAGGAGGGGTCTGAGAGACAGAGGAGAGGTCTGAGAGACAGAGGAGGGGGCTGAAAGAGGGGGGGACTGAGAGACACGGGGACTGAGAGACAGAGGGGGGGACTGAGAGACAGAGGAGGGGTCTGAGAGACAGAGGGGGGAGCTGAGAGACAGAGGGGGGAGCTGAGAGATAGAGGAGGAGAGCTGAGAGATAGAGGAGGAGAGTTGAGAGACAGAGGAGGGGTCTGAGAGACAGAGGAGAGGTCTGAGAGACAGAGGAGGGGGCTGAAAGAGGGGGGGCTGAGAGACACGGGGACTGAGAGACAGAGGGGGGGGACTGAGAGACAGAGGAGGGGTCTGAGAGACAGAGGAGGGATCTGAGAGACAGAGGAGGGGTCTGAGAGACAGAGGGTGGTCTGAAAGAGGGGGGACTGAGAGACACGGGGACTGAGAGACAGAGGGGGGGACTGAGAGACAGAGGGGGGACTGAGAGACAGAGGGGGCAGAGAGACTGAGGGGAGGGCTGAGACAGACCACATAGCACTGTCCCTTTCTGCAGTCCCTCCTCTGCTCACCTCCCCGCTGTCTCAGTGTTCTGGCATGTTTGTGTAGGATGCCGGGTACCTGATGGCCAGCAGCGGCAGCGCCGAGTCTCCCTCTTGATCCGGGGGGTGCTCTCGCTGCTCTGCTCCTTACAGCTGCGCATGTTCTCTTCCTTCGGACTCCCAGTCAGCCTGCCCTCCGGCCCAGGCCGCATGGTTCCTGGAGCAGAGAGGAGGTGGAGGAATCGAGCTTCTGGGAGCGCCGGGGTGGCCGCGCTCGCTCCTGTTCGCCTCTTCGGTGGTCAGGGAGGGGGTGGAGCTCTTCTCCCTCCTTGGCTTTTACATCCAACTGCCCTCCTCGCTGGCCACCTTCCCCGAATCACCGCCGCTGTTTGCTGCCACGGTCCCGCTGCCGCCGAACTGCATAAAAATACGGGCCACAAAAATTTTTTTTTTTTTTTTAAAACGGCCCACTGAGCCATCGGACCATTGGGAAACTCCCGGCAGTCCCAATGGCCAGTCCATACCTGCTGCGGAGCCATTGTATTCTCCTGGTGGGGGGCGGGAAAACTGCCCCCGCCAGGAGAACACAGTTATTATTGCTAGTGGCTACAAGAGCTGCTAGCGATAATTGGATGTAAAATCTGACAAGCTGGTTGTACTCAAGTTGATCGATCGATTAACTTGGGTACATTTAGCATGCCCATACATAGTTTGAATCTCGGCCAGTCTCTGCTAAACAGACCGAGATTAAAACCATCTATGGCCGGCCTTATCTGCACTCTAGCTGCAATCTTCACATCTGCCAATCCAGTTTTTCTCAGCAGAGGATCTGTCTGTGGATCCCTTTCTGAGCGGGCAACTGACAGGTCTGTGTACACTCATGCTGTCCTCTGATCCGGCCAGACGGAGGGGAATGGAGGTCTTCCATCTTTTCTTTTTGCCAGATCAGATCAGATTGGAAGTAGGTGGATGTAAACGGACAAATTTCCATTTAAATCTGCCTCTCCATAGAGAACAATGGGCGGTCCGATCGGGTTTGCCTAAAAAACGGACAGGAGGACCCAATCGGACCGCTCATGTGAAAGGGGCCTGAAAAGCATTGGCTAGTTTAGTGAACCTGGACTAATAACAATCACTGTAATGCTACCCATATTGCTGTCCTTTTAACATGGTGACATAAGCTGACATCTTTGCTGCACATGTGTAAAGTTACTTTCACTCTGCTAAAAGGACAGCAATAGGTCTGGTAATACAGTGATTGATAATAACAAGGGAGCACAGGCTGTGCACTGTACATGTCTTCTAGCAGCTTCAGGGAAACACTTTTTTTTTTTACACTCACCTCGATCTCTGCAGCAGCTTCCCTTCAGAGGAATTATGTCCCTCCCACCAACACAGGAAGCACGAGGCTCTGCAGTGATGGACAGTGCACCCTATTGGCTAAGGAGGCAGCAGAACGCGGAGCAGCCCGCCTCCTCAGCCAATGAGCAACTAAAAGGCTGTTAAGTCCCTCCCTCATAACATCTCCCGTGTCCCAGCCCTGCCAGCTTACTGTGCTTAGTATGTGCTTCACCTACGCCGCCTCTCTCCTGTACTATGTCTTTTTTGGCTCCTCACTCCTGCACACTTCCTGGTTGCTGGGCCCATCCAGACGCCCGGGCCCGGTACATGTGTATCGGCTGTACTCCCCTGATGGCGGCCTTGTCTGGAATATGCAGTTCAGTTTTGGGCACCAGTTCTCAAAAAGGATATTGGGGAACTGGAGAAAGTGCAGAGAAGGGCAACCAAACTGATAAGAGGCATGGAGGAACTCAGTTTTGAGGAAAGATTAGAGAAACTGAATTTATTCACTCTTGAGAAGAGGAAATTAAGGGGGGATATGATCAACATGTACAAATATATAAGGGGTCCATATAGTGAACTTGGTGTTGAGTTATTCACTTTATGGTCAACACAGAGGACAAGGGGGCACTCTTTACGTCTAGAGGAAAAGAGATTTCATCTCCAAATACAGAAATGTTTCTCCACAGTAATGTGGAATAGACTCCCTCCAGATGTGGTTCTGGCCAGCTCAGTAGATTGCTTTAAGAAAGTCCTGGATACTTTCCTAAATGTACATAATATAACTGAGTACTAACATTTATAGATGTAGCACACAAACCCCTTACTGGTGTCCTCCATTCGCAGTTGGGCACACCTGCTACTTGCCCGGTATCCTCCCCCCCCCTTGTATAGAGGGGCGAGCGGTGTTATTGTTTGGGTCTTGCAGCAATTACCTCTCTCAAGTGGATCCTCTTTCTCTGTTGTCTAGGTAGAAGTTTTTCAGAATAAGGCCAATGTCCACACAGGAGTAAAACCTAAGCAGCAAGGTTTTATTCTTTATCTTTGCAGTAAACTTGAATAAAGAGTAGGAAAACGAGAGAAGTAGGGGGGGGGGAGAAGGTTTAGGTACGCAACACTTAAGACTCAGTGTAACTCTTTTGTCGCCACTCAAGCCTGAGTGGGTATTGCTCACCCGGATAGTCCCTTTGTGAGTGGTACTAGCAGCCAGGATGGAGCACGGATAAATAGTTCAATTTGAAAGGATGCGATCCGGAAATCCTCTGCCACAGGATTGTCAATAGTCCCGAACCTCAGAGCCAAGCAATAATGAGAGAAACCTTTATACCAGATTGGCGTATTGCAGGGCTTGTAATAAAGATGATGGATCCCTCTTTAGGCGAGTTTCCAGGCCTCTTCCCGAGACAGCAGTACCGTCGCTAGTCTCCTCTGGGACTGATCCTCCCCTGGTCTCCTTTCCTAAAGGTGGGCTCCCTACAGGTGGGCAGCCTGGGATCCTTCTCTGAGGTTTAGGCCCCAGCCGCAAAGCTGGGCCTATCAAACAGTGACACAGCCTCGGACTGAAGGTGCCCGAGGCCCAAACACACATGCGCACCTCGTGCCATCTGGGCCACGAGGCGCACACACAGGACCAAGGGTCCCCTGGAACGAACAAACCCCAATGGCGTCTGCCCCTTATGTACCCTCTCCCAGCATGCACAGTGGGTAGTCCACGCCCACTGCACGGCTGCCGAGAGAGAGGACACCCAAGGTGTTGTGATACCCCCTTGTGGTTCAACCTGAGCCGATGGTGACAGTGCCACCTACAGGCACCAGGGAACACTACTGCCAGGCAGCATCACACCCAGAGCAGAAGCAATTTAGAACAATCGATCGGTCTGAGCCCAACTACTGGCTCAGACCACCCCTAAATTTACACATAGCGCCCCCAAATATTGGGGGGGGGGCGCTACACACACCCCCTCCCACTAGAGACACTGTCCCCAGTGGCTGTGGAAATCAAAATCCTTCAGTCATGAAGGCTGTTGATTTATCAAACAAACAAACTGGTGCCTGAACCAAATTTTGGGGGAAAGGAGAAAGAAAGAAAGAAAGAAAGAAAGAAAGAAAGAAAGAAAGAAAGAAAGAAAGAAAGCACACAATATAACATTGCATTCTCCAGATACTGACATTTCAAATATACACTCCTCCCATTACTAACTAACTATCTATCCCACCCCTTTCTCCGGTGGTCTTGACAGTAGCTCCTAGTACCTGCAAAAATCACAAAAATATGCATAGGAAAAATAAACATCCTATCACTAATATCTATACAACTTAGAAGCAGACTGTTTCCCCAGGAGGAAGCAATTCCTTTCTATAAAAGTTTTGATATGCTAAGCCTAGCATAAAAACCCCCAAAAAAAAAATAATCTGATCATAAGTACTATATTATCATTGCAGTCTCTTTCCCTGCAGACCACTGCCACCTAGTGTCAGCAGGGTCACAACGTCCTGTACTGGTTTCGCATGGGTTTGTAACATAACACATTGAACATCCCACTCTTGACCACGGCGTCTCTTCACCACAAAAATCCTAACTGACTATCCCAAAGTTCGCTCGGAGGAAAAACTGTCCTTCTATCGGAGAGAAAAAAAACAAAACATGTTCTCCATCTTTTCCTCCTTAAGAGCAGACATCCTCTTTTTAGCAGAGGGAAAAGTTATCTTGATCCAAGGCACGGTTTATGCGTGCTGAGACAGGATATAAAAAAAAACAGAGTCAAACTCCTGTCTATAGTGCTCAAAGGTAGAAACTCGGATCCGGAAGGGTAATTGACTTCCATTGCTTGTCTAGAGTTTCTATAAAATAAGTGACATCCTCTCTCCCTGGGCAGCAAATTACAATTCGGTTGGCGTGAATATGCCGACCATAGTTCCAGTCCCGGTGGCAACATATGAAGCGGTCGGTCATGGCAGCCGACTGGGCAAAATTCCTGTATGGCTTGGGCACTTCGAGGTAGTCCCAGATGGCTTCCCCGTACCACCGTTCACGACAGGCCTCAATCTCAAATAACAGTTCCTTGGATACATAGGAGTACTCCAAGCCATACTCACCAGCCACTCTTTGCCTGCAGCGGATCCTCATGAAAGCAAGTTTAGGGAGTGTTGCAGGATTTCCCGTACCAGGCAACACATAAGAGTCCGGGGACTTCCGGACCAAAACCGTAGCAGGCCCTGGTAAAAGTCTCTCACTTGGGGCGGGTACAGCTTTCTTTCGGCAGAGACTTTGGCAAGAAGAAGACTCCTCAAACCCTTAACAGAACAGATGCAGACTATGAATGTATCTTACCAATGGGGATTCCCAGCATGTTTGAAGGGAAAAAAAGAAGGTCGTAGCGCAGTACTAAGATTCCCTGAAAATCTCAGAGACTTCTGCAGCAAGCTGGACCTCCAGCCCCCGGCTTTGCCGGGATGGGAGGAGAAAAATGGAATATCATTGCTACAAAGCAAGGTGCAGTGGACTCATAGTCGAGGGGGTAGGGGGAGGGAGGAGAGGGGGGGCAGAGTAGGCACATTGTAGTCCCTCTGAGAAAAATGATAACCAAACTGTAAATTAGAGCGGAGGGGGTGACAGGGGGTGGGGGGGGCGGACTGGTGAGGGGGGGGGGTGGTTTGGGAGGTGACATCCCCAATAAGGCTTGAGATTTGAACGACATCTAGATAGAGGCCGTCAGACTCAAGCAAGGAACAAATATGGATTTTGTTCACCCTCCAGTAAGGAGGGGCGGGAAGGGGATAAGGGTGGGGGTATTGTTTCTGGGGTTTTCTTTTTTCTTTTTTCCTTTGCTCTCGGGTGTCTGGTTGTCTCTCTCTCTCCTGGCCCCTCCCTTTCTCCTCCTTTGTCCCTCCTCCGGCGGGTTTAAAAGGTTTAAATTCCTCAGGGAAGAGGTTCGCAGTTAATTATGCACTCCTCGGGGACCAGAATGTCCTCTCGGGTCTTCCCCGTATGGTACTACGGGGACTCAACGTCAAGCTTCTCGCGGGGGGTGGTTATAGGATTTGATAGAAATATGGTGTTTGAGGTAAAGAAGCAGTTGGCGGATCCAGAAGGAAGATTCCTTTTTATTAAAGGGAAATTGTTTAATGTAGACTGTACTATAGCAAATATTTACTCTCCAAATAGTGACCCAGATAAGTTCCTGAGGAAAACTCTAAAAAAAATTGGCAGAATTTAAGGAGGGGAAACTGTTAGTGGCAGGAGATTTTAATATGTGTATTGATCCACGGGTGGACACTACGGGAGGTCACTCTCACTTATCAGCTCAGAGACAAAATAAAATAAAGAAGCTACTATTAGAGCATCAATTAGTGGACACCTGGAGGATTGGTCACCCAGGAGCCCGAGATTACACATTTTTTTCCTCAGTGCATGGGTCATTCTCAAGGATAGATTATGTATTAATAGAACATCAGTGGTTACCTGCCCTCAAAGATACGGCGATAAAGGCAATTTCCCTCAATGATCACGCACCAGTGGTAGTGCAACTAGAAATAACGTCAGGGGCCCCCAGCGGGGGAGGATGGAAACTGAATGACTCCCTGATTCAAGATCTGGAGGTGAATAAGAGGATAGAACAGGAGCTGGAGGAATTAATGACACACCTGAAATTTGAAGAGGTACTTTGTGGGAAGCGCATAAAAGCTATATAAGGGAGGTGTTAATAAGTATAGGTGCATGGAAAAAAAAGGAAAAAAGGAAAAAAGATCAATCATTTATATAGAGAGATAAATGAGCTAGAGCAACAGACGAGACCGAAGGGTATCCCAGAAAAGTCAGAGTTGACAAATAAGAAGAACTAGGGATATTATTAGAGCAGGAGAAAAAACAAGCTTTCCATATAGGTCGATAAAGAGACCCATCAGTGGGGCAATAAATCAGGGACATGGTTAGCAAGGGTAATAAGGGGGAAAAAAAAAACGCATCTTTCATAGCTAAAATTAAAGACAATAAAGGAGAAATAATGCACTCATCCCCCGAAATAGCAAAGGTCTTCCATGGGTACTACAGTCAGCTGTATAATGTTAGACAAAAAGAAGATAAGAGGGGAGGAATAGAAGAAGTTCAAGAGTACCTGCAAGGCCTAGATCTTCCAGTGATGCCTAAAGTGGATTTGGACCTCCTGGAAATTCCAATTACACAGGAAGAAGTACTGAAAGCAATTAAAGATATGGCCATAGGGAATCCTGGCCCTGACGGGTACTCAATCAAGTACTATAAAAAGTTTCAAAAACGATTGGTCCCTAAATTATGCAAATACTTTAACGCACTAGCGGAAGGTGAGAATCCACGAGAAGAGGCCTTTGATGGCCTATATAACTCTAATTTTAAAGGAGGGCAAAGATCCAATGGCAACGGAAAGTTATAGACCCATATCGTTATTAAATACCGACATAAAAATTTTCTCAAAAAATAATCGCAGGAAGACTAAAGCCTCTATTACCTCAATGGATTCATAGTGACCAGGTTGGGTTTGTATTGGGGAGGGAGGGGAAGGATAACTCCCTTAAGTCCTTGCTTTTAATGCATGAGGCGAGAGAGAGTGGGGCCCAGTCGTATTTCTGTTGGTTGATGCCGAAAAGGCCTTCGACAGAGTGGACTGGGGCTTCATGTTGGGAACACTGAGATTCCTGGGAATTGGAGAAAAGATGATGCAATGGATATCCGCTTTTTATTTTCATCCAACAGCTAAAATTAGGATAAAATGGGACTCTATCCCCTTCCCTGGAATTATTTAACGGCACAAGGCAGGGTTGCCCCCTGTCACCAATGCTGTTCGTATTAGCACTGGAACCATTATTGTCTGCAATCTGGGTAAATAAGGACATAAAAGGAGTGAGAGTTGGGGATAGGGAGTATAAGGTTGCCGCATACGCTGACGACGTGTTATTTTTTATCTCCAATCCTAGGACAACTATATCTATCATACTGAAGGAATTAAGTAGATATGGGAAAAATAGGATTTTTGTACTCACCGTAAAATCCGTTTCTCTGACGTCCATGGACCGACGCAGCTCTCATACTGATTACATGTGGGTATATGTCCCTGCTCGCAGGAGAAGACCTAGGCAGAATGTTAGAGGTTAAAACATTCTAGAACAAGCCAGAGCTGAACAGCCCCGCCCAGGGGGGCGGTCCCTCCGGACATTACCCTTCCACCTGCAGCTAATCAGCCTCAGTTCGTAACAAAGCAGTACAAACTTAAAAGGAAGGGTGGGTGCTGCGTCGGTCCATGGACGTCAGAGAAACGGATTTTACGGTGAGTACAAAAATCCTATTTTCTCTTATCGTCCATGGACCGACGCAGCTCTCATACTGATTACATGTGGGACGTCCCAAAGCAGTATAAGAAAAGGGTGGGAGCAAAAAAAGTAAGGAACAACCAAAACTTCACTCCAAACCAGCAGAGCCCCTCAACGGAGGAGTTGCAACATTAGACAGCGGCCTGCAACACTTTGCGGCCGAAGGAAGCATCCGAAGATGCAGCCACATCAACCTTGTAGAACTTTCAAAGGTATGAACGGACGACCAGGTCGTCGCCTTGCACACTTGTGCAACCGACGCTTGATGTCGGAAGGCCCGGGAAGCACCAATTGCCTTGGTGGAATGCGCCGCAACCGGAACGGGAGGCGCCCGCCCCTTAAGGGCATAGGCCTGTATGACGGTCTGCCTGATCCACCTAAAGACGGTGGCAGACGACACCGCTCGGCCCTGTTTTGGACCAGACACAGATTTCCGAATGGAAACAGTAGCAGACAGGTACACTCGTAAGGCTTGTACCCATCTTAATGTATGAAGCGCAAACTCTCAGGGAAGCGATGGGTGAGGACACAAGGACGGAAGAACAATGTCCTTCTTAAGGTGAAAGGCCAAGACCATCCTTAGAAAAGAAGGATGGTCGTGGGCGCAACACCAACATATCCATATGGAGGACCAAGTAAGGCGACTTGCCAGACAAGGCTGCCAACTCAGACACCTGTCTAACCGAAGCAATGGCCAATAAGGCCAACTTCCGGGACAAGGTCAAGAGAGGAATCTCTCTGATATTCTCAAAGGGATGTTCTTGGAGAACCGAGATGCATTAAAATCAGATCCCAAGTAGGGAGAGGAGGCTTGACAGGGGGGACCACATGGTGAACCCCCTGCCCAAAAGGTGCTAATAAAGGAATGACCCGGCAGCGGTCGTTGAAAAAGACAGTCCGGGCCGAAATCCGACCCTCAAAAAAAGGTATGCAAGGCCAGCTTTTGGGTCACACCACGCTGTAAGAACAGCAAAATCCTGGGAACGGAAAACATCCGAGGTTGCCACTCAAGTTCCTCGCACATAGCGATGTAAGCCTTTCAGGTACGGTGAGATATCTTTCTGGAAGAAGATTCCCGTGTCAACAACATAGAAGAGATGACCGAATACGAGAGAACTCGGTCCTTTAGCACCTGGCTTTAAACAGCCATGCCATTAAAGCCAAGGACTGTAAAGCAGGATGAAGTATGCTCTGCGAAGCCGGCAAGGCAACAACAGTAGCAGAGGGTAAGCATATATCAGGCGATACTGCCCCCACGGGCTTCCAACGCATCTAACGCATCCGCCCAGGGGTCCCTGGACCTGACCACGATCTTGCCACCTTGCGAGTGAGTCGAGAGGCCACAAGGTCCACTTCCGGTGCCCCACCTCCGGTAAAGAAGGTGGAAACACCTCCGGATGCAAGGACCCTTCGCCTGCAATGCACACGGCCGACAGGACCGTCTTGCAGCGAGACGTATGAAAATCCCAAAGAGACTCCGCAATGTATCGGAGAAGGGAGGCCCCAGTGTACAGGGTGCCTCAAATGTTGGCCAATAAAGGCAACTTGACGGAACTTCCCTAGAAACTCGGTCAGAGGACTAGTACCTCAGCCTCCACAGGTGGCGCAAACCCACCCCGGGCACAGAGACCCTAAAGGCTAAAGCAGTTGTAGTGCACCTGCTAGACGACTGATGAATGAAGCAGAGGCTTTTGCCCAGTCATTGAGCTACAAAAAATGCCAGAGACGCAGCCACTAACGGGCGCAACGCCAACCCCAGCCTGGCGAACACAGTCCAAGCCAGCGCTTCTGATCACCACTGAAAACAGGTGGAAAGTGATACCCCTGAAACCAGGGATCCTTGTGACAATGCTCCATCCAGCAGCTACCCATGGATAGGTGCTGATTGTGCAAACACATCGTTTATACTATGTATTGCGTCAAACGCACAAATGGAGAGTGTGGGAGGAAACCCACCCAGCCACAAAGAGCATAATACCACCACATACGGCGTATGTAGTTTAGTATTTGTGGATAAACCTATTAAACGCGTATATACTGTGCCAGCGACGAAGGCGTGCACATCATCAGGGCCTGGACGTAAACCAGCCACACAGATTGCGTACACAACCGTGTAGGTATGTTAGCCTGCGAATAAACAAATTGCACATGTTTATACTGTGCATAGCGCTGAGAATGCGCACACCATTGGAACGCAGGGGAGAAACCTGAGGACCCGGATGAAACCCATGCAGACTGCATACGCATACTGTGTATGGTATTATAGTATGTGTGCTAAACATTTTGCACAAGCCCATGTGTGCATAGCACCGAAGGTGCGCACACTGTTGGCGCGTGGGAGGAACCGAAGTACCCCACGCATACTCAGAGAATGCAATACCTACAGCTACTGTAAATGTATTTAGTGTAGTGTATAGACATAATGTGTATGTTTACACCGTGTATTGCACCAAAGGCATGCATGTCATGTAGCATGGGCAGAAACCCACGCAGACTGCATACGCATACCGTGTAGGTATTATAGTGTGTGTGCTAAACCTTTTGCACAAGCTCATGTGTGCAAAGCACCGAAGGCGCGCACACCGTTGGCGCGTGTGAGGAACCGAAGTACCCCACGCATACTCAGAGAATGCAATACCTACAACTACTGTAAATGTATTTAGTGTAGTGTATAAACATAATGTGTATGTTTACATCGTGTATTGCACCAATGTCATGTAGCGTGGGCGGAAACCCACGCAGACTGCAAAGACATACCGGGTAGGTCCAATCGCACAAATTTAGACTGTGCATAGCGCCGAAGCGCCCACTCGGAAGAACTCCACGCAGACAGCACACAGATACCGTGTAGGAATGATAGCATGTGAATCAACATAATATTGCACATGTTTATGCTGTGCATTTCCATTGGAGCGTGGTGGGAAACCGGAGTACCCGGAGGAACCCCACGCAAACAGTATACCCATACTGTAAACATGTATAATATGTGCAATAAACATATTGAACATGTCTATACTGTGCAGAGAGCCGAAGCTCACATACCATGAGAGTGCGGGAGGACACCGGAGCCCCCGCCAGCCCAGAGAGTATGATACATACATATACTGTGAATGTATCTGGAGTCGTGCATAATCATATTTTGTACGTTTATATCATGTATGGCACTGAAACACAGCATTGGAACGTGGGGACAGCCACGCAGACACAGAGACCAATAACACATACATACACTGTGAATGTATGCAGTGTAGAGGTATAGGATGAGTTTAAATTATGGCGCAGAGGCGCATAATCTTCTCTGTATCATTCCAACCTGCTTGACTGTGCTGCTGAAGCAGCATGCAGGTAACAGGTAACCTCTGATCCTCAGACCGTGTGTCTGTCAGAGCTCAAATCATTCCCCAGGAAATGGCGGGAAATGTTACCTCAGGTATCACACAGAAGGCTGACAGGGATTAGAGACATAAATGAATAAAGTCCTCCCTCATCCATGCTGCTCTTGAGGCAGCGTGTGAGGAAAACAGTGAGGAAACTGTGTAAAAGAAAAGTTTGTCACAGCAATTTCAGCCTGAGTGTGTTTCTCACATCATCAATGAGATCACTTACAAGCGCCCTGTCATTCACTGACACAGAACTGGAGTCTTCCTCACAAGGGAATGTCCTGTTCATAAACATTAAATATTCAGAGGTAGGGTCCTAAGCCCAATAGCTAGGCCCATATCTGACTCAGAGCACTCCTTCACTAAAGATTTTTGTGGGGGAGGGGGCTTATAGCTCCTTTTGCTCGCACACCGCTTCCATTCTGACAGGAATGATTCCAGGACTGCTGACAACTGGTCCATAAGGACCGCAGGTGCAGGAAACATATGAACATGTTTAACTGTGCAGCACTGCCAGTTGCCCCAGGCAATGTGGAGAGCAGGTGTATCAGACTCCATAACGCCACCCTCTGAGACCTTATACACTATAAAGTGAATATACAGTCCACCCACTGGCTACGCTGAGGAGGGGATACCCGGGAGGACCCACCAACCCTTAAGGACAGCTCAGTCTGTGAGGAGATTGTGAGGGGATTCGCGCCGCCGCCAGAAATAAATGCGCGGCGGCCACAAGAAAATGGCCGCCGTCCGCAGCTATAACTGCGCCACTGAACGCTAAGATGGCCGCCGAGCGCAAAATTCAAAGCTCTAATGCGCGCCAATGGCGCACGCAATAACCACCTCAAACAGCGCCAATGGCGCACACAATAATCACCTCACACACCAGAAAAAACTGCAGACATGAGCGCCCAACCAGGCCAGAGTGACCCCCAAGCACCCCACAGCACAGCACCAGTACAGGGTGCAGAGAGCAGCATAACAGGGGGGGACAGGGAGAAACCCCCACACACAGAAACACAGCCAGCATGTACTCACCTGCAGTAGGAGAGACTACTTACCCGTCCCTTTCAGGGACCCACTGGCTTGTTTCAGACAGACCTATCACAGAGTCGTACTGCGTAGATATCGGACGGTCCACCGCGAGAGATACAGTCAGTCAAGTACTGTTCAATCTTGAGAGGACCGCGGGAGCATGAAAGCAACCCGGCCACCCCTGGAGTCATGGGGCATGTCGTGAACTGAGTCTCACGCACGCAAGGCGAGGATCAGCACGCTCGATGGTCGGACAGGGAAGACTACGAGGATACTAGTGTACCCAACCTGTTGCCCAGCCGACAGTGGATTGAAGGTCTCAAAAATAAAATAATAAAATTCCCAAAGGAATAAAAATCAAAAGAAAAATCTTCCAGGAGACTGGCTCCTGAGAGCCACGTCTTCTCCTTCTGCTAGGCAGAAAAAAACTGAGGCTGATTAGCTGCAGGTGGAAGGGTAATGTCCGGAGGGACCGCCCCCCTGGGCGGGGCTGTTCAGCTCTGGCTTGTTCTAGAATGTTTTAACCTCTAACATTCTGCCTAGGTCTTCTCCTGCGAGCAGGGACATATACCCACATGTAATCAGTATGAGAGCTGCGTCGGTCCATGGACGATAAGAGAAATGTCAAATTTTAAGATTAATATATCAAAATCCGAGATCTTAAACATAACCTTGGCCAAAAAAGGATCAGAGGGCAATCCAGCCCTCAATCCCCTTTGCCTGGTGCAAGGAGGAATTGGGTTATTTGGGGTAAAGCTAACAGCGTCATGGGAGTCCTTGTTTGTGGCAAACTACATTCCCATATTAAATAAGGTAAAAGATCAACTTAATTATCTAAGATATAAACCCCTGTCCTGGTTAGGGAGGATAAATGCCTTAAAAATGATTATCCTGCCCAAATTAACATACATATTTCAAATGATCCCAATAAGAGTCCCTCGGGAATTTTTTTGCAAAATTAAGCACCTTAGCGTTGAGATATATTTGGAAGCGCAAGCACCCCAGAATTTCTTATACAACATTGGTAAAAGGGAAAAAGCTAGGGGGGTTAGCAGCTCCAGACTTCAGGAAGTATTATCAGGAAATCGTCATTTCACGGATAACAGGTTGGATACATAACAAGGAGGGAAAGGGTTGGGTGGAAATTGAAGAAGCACAAAGCAAAGTAGACTTGGGGAAGAGGGTATGGATCCCATGACAGTATAGGGAACTGGCAAAAAACACTAATCCATTAACTAAACACACTTTTGGACATGGGACAAACTGAGTAGACTATATCACTGGCAACACAATTCACCTCTAATTTCTTTACTAGACACAAGCTATTTTAAACCGAGGAAAGATGAGCACTTATATTTTACTAGATGGTCAAAGAAAGATCAAATACTACTACAAGATGTGATGATGGGAAATAGGCTATGCACCTTCACAGAGCTAACACAAAAATGGGGGGGGGGCAGAACACTGGATAGGTGGAGATATGCACAAATACAGCACTTTGTACAAACACTCCCCCGGCCACTGCGGGGAAGGGGGGAGATGAACTCAATTGAGAGACTCCTCTCCTCCCCCCGGGGGCCTGGGGCAGAGCGTATCCAAAATCTATAAAATATTGATAGAAGAAATAGGACCTAAACATCCCCCCTATTCGGGAAAATGGGAGGAGGAAATAGGGGTCTTACAGGGGGAAAAACATAGGAATAAGATCCTTAAGATTGCCTGCTTTACTTCCAGTGATGTCAAGACAATAGAGATGTGTTACAAATTAATGGCGAGGTGGTACGTGACTCCGCAGAGAGCAAATAGGGTGAGGGCAGAGATTTCACCAACGTGTTGGAGGGGCTGTGGGGCACTGGGGACTTTCGCACATCTATGGTGGGAGGGTGGGAAGATTCAGCCTTACTGGGAGAGAATAATAGAGAACACATATCAAATAACAGGGGAACAGATTCAGAAAGACCCGTGGAAATGTTTATTCCATGACACAGATAAATAGACAGAACAATACAAAAATTCCCTGGTAACACACCTCCTGAACGCAGCTAAAAGTCTGATCCGAAGACGATGGAAAAACCCTGAAGCCCCCTCAATGAAAGAGTGGGTAGCTAAGATAGATTGGTTGAGATCAATAGAGGAAACATTACATAGAAGGGAAGACTCTATAGAAACATATAACAAAGTATGGGGGAAGTGGACAGAGTTTAAAAAGACGGGGGGATATACAATCTTATTGGAGTGCTAAGAGAAGTGGGGGAAACAAGAAATAAAGGAGGTAGGGTTCCGCAAAGGGAAGAAGGGGATGGCCCGATTGCTACTGGAGGTAAATGGGGGGGGGGGAGAAGAGAGAGAGAGAGGTGGGGTAGGATTTATCCTTCTTTTTTTTTTTTCCCCCTTTTTTTTTCTCCTTAGGGGAGGGGGAGGGAGGGTATATGTTTGATTGACATAAAACTGAAGCGTAAGGTGGAGACACTGATTTGATATGCTGTGAATTGCTTATAAAATTGATAAATAAAGAGATAATATACAAAAAAAGGGAGAGTTGCAGGATTTCCAGCACCAGGCAACACATAAAAGTCCGGGGACTTCCGGACCAAAACCGTAGCAGGCCCTGGTAAAAGTCTCTCACTTGGAGCGGGTACAACTTTCTCTGTTATGGCAGGGACTTCCACACGGGGTGTAGTGTTCCACGAACTCATGGGCGATCCTTCTTTACGGCTGCAGGTCGGGGCCACAGTTTTCACATTGTCCCATCCCTTTTTGAGAATTTTTTTGTCAATCTCGACATCATCCCCAACATCAGATGATGAGTCAAGGTCCGAGGTATCATACTCCTTAGCAGGTAGGTAATCACGGGTAGAGCTTGACATATTTTTCCCAGCCTCCTTACCCTCTCCTGACGTGGACTTCTCAGGCATACTCCCTCCTTTGAGGTCCGGTTCCGGCAGGCGCTAAGGGAGGCTTCGACCGCAGCCGTGGGAGGCCTTGACATATCCCACCTTCCGTTTTGCTGGCGGGATATGAACTTCAGTAGTGGCAGAGGCAGCATCCGCCGCGGTGTCCGCCGATAGCTCTGCAGTCTCAGGGGCATCCCTCCTGAATACATCCGCAACAGGAGAAGCGATGCGTGTGGGCCTGGCTGTAGGGGTGTAGGCAACTTCCTCCTCCGAAGTAACGGCGCCTGTGACCCAGTTAACCTGGTATGCTCGGGGCGACTCGGTGGGCTGGTCCACCTCGAAAATAAACTCCTTGCAAGTCAAACATCTTCCGAACGGGCGCAACTGCACAGCCAGTCCATTACACTTGGAGCAAAGCATGCCCAGGACCTCCACATCCCGACATGTATATAGTGCGAAGCGGCCCCGGGGCTTGAGCCGGATCCCCGTATCCGTGAGCGGGGTTGCAAGTGGAGCAATGTCCATGGAAGTAGGCATTGAGAACATCCGGGGTCCAGGTAATGCTGAAGTCCATGGAAATACAGACATATTGCTCTTCTTGCTCAATCCAAACTCTCTCTCTGTCCCTTGGCGCCAACTGAATCCACGTGCAACACGCAGATGGCGGGAACTCCTTATTCTTTATCTTTGCAGTAAACCTGAATAAAGAGTAGGAAAATGAGAGAAGTAGGGGGGGGGGGGAAGAAGGTTCAGGCACGCAACACTTAAGACTCAGTGTAACTCTTTTGTCGACACTCAAGCCTGAGTGGGTATTGCTCACCCGGATAGTCCCTTTGACTCAATTTGAAAGGATGCGATCCGGAAATCCTCTGCCACAGGATTGTCAATAGTCCCGAACCTCCCAGCCAAGCAATAATGAGAGAAACCTTTATACCAGATTGGCGTAATGCAGTGCTTGTAATAAAGATAATGGATCCCTCTTTAGGCGCGTTTCCAGGCCCCTTCCCGAGACAGCAGTACCGTCGCTAGTCTCCTCTGGGACTGATCCTCCCCTGGTTTCCTTTCCTAAAGGTGGGCTCCCTACAGGTGGGCAGCCTAGGATCCTTCTCTGAGGTGCAGGCCCCAGCCAGCAAAGCTGGGCCTATCAAACAGCGACATAGCCTCGGGCTGAAGGTGGCCGAGGCCCAAACACACACGCACACCTCGTGCCATCCGGGCCACGAGGCGCGCACACACAGGACCAAGGGTCCCCTGGAACGAACAAACCCCAATGGCGTCTGCCCCTTATGTACCCTCTCCCAGCATGCACAGTGGGTAGACCACACCCACTGCATGGCTGCCGAGACAGGACACCCAAGGTGTTGTGATACCCCCTTGTGGTTCAACCTGAGCCGGTGGTGACAGTGCCACCTACAGGCACCAGGGAACACTACTGCCAAGCAGCATCACACGAAGAGCAGAAGCAATTTAGAACAATCGATCGGTCTGAGCCCAACTACTGGCTCAGACCAACCCTAAATTTACACATAGCGCCCCCAAATATTGGGGGGGCGCTATATAGGTAAAGTTAATTCAGGGAAAATCCGATTGCCTCTCGAGGGATCAGGAAGGAATTTTTCCCCTGCTGTAGCAAATTGGATCATGTTTTGCTACAAGTATTTGGCAAAAAAATCCCAATAGGCATATATTGATTGGTTTGCGCAAAAGTTATAGCATCTAGAAAATTATGGGATTTTTTTTTTTTTATATATATTTTTTACTAGTAAAGGCAGCAATTAGTGACTTATAGTGGGACTGCGATATTGCGGCGGAAACTGACACTCTTAACACTTTTTTGGGACCAGTGACATTATAACAGTGATCAGTGCTAAAAAACTGCACTGTCACTGTACTAATGACACTGGCAGGGATGGAGTTAACATCAGAGGCGATCAAAGGGATAACTGTGTGCCTAGCTAATGTTTCAGTGTAGTGGGGGAAGTGCTTTTACTAGTGGAAGACATGGATCAGTGTTTCTGTTTTACAGAATCATAGGATCCATGTCTTACGTACTGACAGAATGAAAGTCTGCTTTGTTTACATAGCATTCTGACATTCTGTCAGTGCAATGAAAGATCAGCGGGTGCAGGAGGAGATCAAGCCCGCGGGACCCACTGATCAGCTCCCACTGTGTTAAATCACAGCGTCGCTGCACCCAAAACCTGGAAGTGTATATATATATATACAGTATATATATATATATATATATATATATATATATATATTGGCCATGCTGTAGCAGTAAATCTGCAATTTGGCAGTCAGGAAGTGGTTAAGGATGCTTTCAGAAATAGAAGTGTTAATAATTAATTGTTATCAATTAACAAAAAGGAAAGTAAATGAACAGAAGAGAAAACCAAATCAAATCAATATTACGTTAGTACAGCGATCTCTTCTGCTGTGCTATTGTGTTCTGACAGGGGGACTGCCCCCACCCCAGAACACTCTGGTCAGCACTCTCAGCCATTGGCTGAGAGCGCTGAACGGGAGTCGGTCGGCAGACCTTTTTTGGTCATGCCCCTTCGACAGAAGCTGGCTTAACGAACGGCTTCTGTCAGACTGACTCCAGTACACACGGGCCGAATGTCGGACAATTTCTATTGAATGCCGTCTGACATTCAGCCTGTGTGTACTAGGCTTAAGGTATCTGCAGTCACTTCTGCATCCAATGACAGCATAAGAATGAGTTAGGCTCTGCCCCTCTAACCCCATAGAACTGGAGCCTGCCGTGGTATTCTTGCAACTATCACACCATCACGGGTGGGTATATGTAGCACCAGGAATTCGGCAGGAAAAGGAAATTACTGTAAGATGAGCATAGAATTTTCCAGTTTTCTGGAGCATCATGGATGTAGTGCAAAATGAACATACGGATGGATGCCCTGAATATTGTCTCCAGGGAGACTTTACAGAATGCTGTTCATTAGGTAGCCATGATCCTCAGTGAATGTGCTCGGACTTGTTCCAGCACCTGCAGACCTTTTATTGTGTAGGCTTTTTGTATTGTTTTGACCAACTGTGAATACTTCTCAAGTACATCTGGGTGCTTTTAAAGGATATAAATATTTCCAGAAGAGAATGCTACCAGATGGGTCAGATTATGGTGGCAGAGGTAATTTTTAAATTTTAAGAAAAATAAATCTTTGCCGAAAAGCTACCCTCTCTGGGAAGAAATTTGTGAAAGGCCTCGTACACACGGCCGAGATTCTCGTCGAAAAAAACATGTTGTTTTTTTCGACGAGATTCTTGGACAAGAAAATTGTCCCGGCCGAGTGTACACACGCTCGATTCAAAGAACCCGCGGTTCTTTGAATGGAGCATACGCGGTGACGTCATCGACTACGACGAGCATGCGCTCGTCACATTCGATGCCGTCGCCGCCATCTTGGTATACCCTATCTATGCCTAGGAAGCATGCATCAAAGTCATTTTGAGCATGCGCGGGCTTCCCGGCGAAAAGGTAAGTGTACACACACACAATTTTCTCGTCGAGAAACAGGCTGACGAGAATCTCGACGAGAAAATAGAGAGCAGGATCTCTATTTTCTCGTCCAGATTCTTGTCGCTTTTCTTGACGAGAAACCATACACACGAACGAATTTCTCGGCAAAAAATCTCTGCCAGCAAGTTTCTTGCTGGTTTTTGCAGAGAAACTCGTTCGTGTGTATGAGGCTAAAGGATTCCGGTAGCCTAAACCTTGTATTTTTGAAACCCTTTTTCCAAAGTCAATATATTACTAAAACTAAAGCCCTGTACACACGATCGCTTTTACCGATGAAAACCGTCCGATGGATTGTTTTCATCAGACAAACCGATCGTGTATGGGACCCATCGGTCTTTTTTCCATCGGTTTTAAAAAATAGAACATGTTTTAAATTTTTCCGATGGATTAAAAACCGATCAAAAACTCAGATCGTCTATGGGCAAGTCCATCGGATAAAAAACCCACGCATGCTCAGAATCAAGTCGACGCATGCTCAGAAGCATTGAACTTCATTTTTCTCAGCTCATCGGAGTGTTTTACGTCACGCGTTTGGAACGGTCGGTTTTTTGACTGATGGTGTGTAGGCAAGACTGATGGAAGTCAGCTTCATCGGATTTCCGATGGACAAAACCATCAGATTAGAATCCATAGGATATCCGATCGTGTGTACGAGGCTTAAGATTTTAGGCCCCTTTTACACGTGTGGACTGTTTGAACTGATGAAACAGTCATGTTTTTCAAAGAAAAAACAGATGAAGTTTACATCAGTTTTTCATCAATTTGTCATCAGCTTTTCTTTAAAAAAAAAATTGTCATCTATTGTTACATAATTTTTTTACATCCACCAGCTAGAGTACTTAACCACTTGAGTCCTGGAGCTTTTTTTTCATGCAAAAACAGACCAGTTGACCGTTTACATACGTTTTTTGTCTGATCCGTTTTGTCTGAACAAAAATGTGGCTTTGATCCGTTCCAAAAAGCAAATGTAAACGGATGTTAATGAATAATGATCCGTTTACATCCATTTTTCCATAGGGATGCATTTTTCATCCATCAACGGATGAATGAAGAACAGACAAATGGTCAAAATGTGTGAAAGAGGCCTAAAGGGTTACATTTCATATAGAGCACTTGCTGAGTTGTTGAAAAGGAGGAATCAATTGTGTCTATAGTAGTAAAAAATATCCCACTTAGGAAAGTAGGCTTTCTTGGATGTACAGATTTTGGTGCAGGTCTTCATGTATTGAGCAATCAGTGGGGGACTAGCCCATTTGGTCACTGAGAGGACGAAATTAGCTGACCCCTTCACCTGTAAGAAGCTTGTACCAGAGCCCTTGGCCAAATCTGTCTAATGTCACGTACACACGGCTGGACTTTCCAACGGGAAAACCTCAGTCGAAATTTCCGACGGAAAAATAGAGAACCTGCTCTCTATCTAAGTCCGTCGGAAATTCAGACAGAAAAAGTCCGATGGGGCATACACACATTCGGAATATCGGTCCAAAATCTCCCATCAGACTTTTTCTGTTGGAAATTCCGACCGTGTGTACGCGGCATAAGACACAGTTAATCCTGGATAGACCTTCCCAGTTGAAGTTAGCAAACAAAATGAACTTTTAATTCTATGGTATGTTGAGTTCTTGTAAAGCTTTCTTGCCCTTAAGATAGTTTCTATGGCCAGTAGGGAGCAACTAATTTACCTATGTTTCTGCATCTCAATCTACAGGCCATGAGTTATCGATCATGGTATCACTGGAAATTGCTATGGCGTATCAGTGCCAAGTTCTCTGAGTAGTGTGAACCACAGCCTGCGTAGCTAGTACAGAGTAATGACAATCAACACCACTAGTTTTTCTTTCTCAATCTGCTAAATAGTCTTATTTTCATGAGAAAATGTGTAGCCTAGAAAAAAGTTCCATGGGTGCATCTGTACTTTCAGCTGTCGAGAAAGGATATTAACCACTTCGCACCCAAGGACGTCCATGGACGTCCTTGAGTTTGAGCCGGGATATCTGAATGATGCCTGCAGCTACAGGCATCATTCAGATATGTTTTTTTAGAGCCGGTGATTCTGTGTACCGTAAGAATGATCATAGCGGCTGTTCCGCCGCTTGATCATTCTTACAGGCGGCGAGAGGGGACTTCCCCCCCCTCCCGCCGCCCTCCGGTGGTTCTACCGACTCACCTGAGCGATCGGTGAGTCGGTGACAGGATCCGCCAGCCCCGGCTTCTTACAATAGAGATTTCCGGTGGACCAAATGGTCGCCAGAGTCTCTATGATCGTTCGGAGGCCGGGCGCGATGTTATGACGCCACGCCCGGCCTCTGCATTCAAAAAAACTGCGCCGCTTCAGCTAGGAAGCGGTGATCTTTTTTTTTTTGTTTTTTTTTTTCAGGCTTCTCAGCCTAGAGGTGAGATGTGGGGTCTTATTGACCCCATATCTCACTGTAAAGATGACCTGCCATGCTTATTCATATTACAAGGGATGTTTACATTCCTTGTAATAGGAATAAAAGTGATCTTTTTTTTTTTTAAGTGTCAAATTAAAAAGGTTAAAGTAAAATTAACAATAAATAAAAAAAAAAAAAAAGTAAAGCGCCCCTA
The DNA here is from genome assembly GCA_029206835.1 of Rana muscosa. NCBI lineage: Eukaryota > Metazoa > Chordata > Amphibia > Anura > Ranidae > Rana > Rana muscosa. The sequence goes on from CM055126.1 coordinate 93,640,403, forward strand.
TCCCCGGTAGCTCGTACGCAGAGGCGAACGCAAATGTAAGTCCCGCCCACATATGAAAACGGTGTTCAGAACACACATGTGAGGTATCGCAGCGAACGTTAGAGTGAGAGCAATAATTCTAGCCCTAGAAAAAAAATTGGGCTAACTTTAATGTTTTAATATTTTTTAATTCATGAAACCGTTTTTTTTCCCAAAAAAATGCGTTTGAAAAATTATTGCGCAAATACCGTGCGAGATAAAAAGTTGCAATAACCACCATTGTATTCTCTAGGGTCTTTGCTAAAAAACATATACCGTATATTGTTTGGGGGTTATATGTAATTTTCTAGCAAAAAATGAGGCTTTTTACATGTAGGAGCGAAGTGTCAGAATTGGCCCGGAATTTTCACAAAGGTGGATTGTGTGGTCTTTCAGGGTCAATGATAATCCCTACTGAGTATGTGAGACTTGTAATCTTATGATGTTGAGATGCTGGGAGGAATGACGGAGCAGTAAGTCAAGTGCTGGCTGTCAACACCTCTGTGAAGATGGACATGGTGAAATTATGACATCACTTGCGGAGAAAGGAAAATAAGGCCACAACAGTATTGGCAGGAATAACGGGCAAATTTTGCAATTGAAGTAGACATTACAAATAGTATATCTATAAATTTAATAAAAGCTTAATCTTTAGTTAGGAACTTTTACCTGAAAGGCACCCTTCCTTTGACCAGTTATGGCTCTCTGTGCTGACGGCGCTGTGATTGGCCAAAGCATGCGGGTCATAGTGCATGCTTGGCCAATCATCAGCCAGCAATGCACTGCGATGACGCAGTGAATTATGGGCCGTGACACGCCACTCACATTTGGCGCGAACGGCCCATAATGTTCGAAATTCGTCAAACGCGCGAACAGCCGATGTTCGGGTCGAACATGAGTTTGAATCGAACACGAAGTTCATCCCTAACTACTACATATATACAGTAGCACAGACCTAGCTATCTGACACTGGGCATGTGAGATAATAACAGTAGGACAGAGACTTGTCTGTCACGGGAAGTCAGCTGAAGTTATGGGCTACAGTTAAACATCCAGAACACAGGAACAATTAATTACCTACTAGTTTCTGCTTCTGTGTTGCAGTAATGCAGCTCCTGATATGTGGTGATATGTGGTGTCATCTCCTCTCTCTTCGCTTCCTCTTTCTGGAGTCTTTCTGGGGTTTTAATCCATTCCCCCAGAGACAGGATGTGCTAATACATAATTATGCATAACACTGATATTAGCAGCCAACAGTAGAGGGCAGCAGATCCCTACACTACACACCATTAACTTTCAGTAAAAAAAAAATCTTGTACTGGAGTGAGTTGTGTCAGTACTAGTAAATATCTGATATCAGCACAGGAAAATATTTTGATGTTTGAGCCTTGACAATAATACTAGGGATGAGCTTCGAGTTCGAGTCGAACTCATGTTCGACTCGAACATTGCCTGTTCGCCCGTTCGCCGAACAGCGAACAAATTGGGGTGTTCGCGGCAAATTCGAAAAGTCTATGGGAGAAATCTAAAGTGCTAATTATAAAGGCTTATATGCAAGTTATTGTCCTAAAAAGTGTTTGGGGACCCGGGTCCTGCCCCAGGGGACATGTATCAATGCAAAAAGAAGTTTTAAAAACGGCCGTTTTTTCGGGAGCAGTGATTTTAATAATGCTTAAAATGAAAAAATAAAAGTGAAATATTCCTTTAAATTTCGTACCTGGGGGGTGTGTATGATATGCATGTGAAGTGGCGCATGTTTCCCGTGCTTAGAACTGTCCCTGCAAAAAATGTCATTTTTGAAAGAAAAAAATGCATTGGGTTCCCCCAAATATCCATTCCAGGCCCTTCAGATCTGGCATGGATTTTAAGGGGAACTCCACCCCAAATTAAAAAAAAAATGGCATGGAGCCCCCCTAAAAATCCATACCAGACCCTTATCCGAGCACGCAACCTGGCCGGCCGCAGGGGAAAAGGGGGGGACGAGAGAGCGGCCCCCCTCCCTCCTGAACCGTACCAAGCCACATGCCCTCAACATGGGGAGGATGTCCCCATGTTGATGGGGACAAGGGCCTCATCCCCACAACCCTTGCCCGGTGGTTGTGGGGGTCTGCGGGCGGGGGGCTTATCGGAATCTGGAAGACCCCTTTAACAAAGGGGACCCCCAGATCCCGGCCCCCCCCTATGTGAATTGGTAAGGGGTACATTGTACCCCTACCATTTCACGAAGAAAGCGTAAAAAAATGTTTAAAAAAACACACAAACACCTTTATTTAAAAAAAAACAAAAAAAAAACATTCCAGCGGTGAAATCCAGTGTCCCGCGGCGATCCCGATGTCCAGCGCTGTCCTTCATTGGTTGTGCCTGAGCGGACCTGATGGGGAACTCCCTCTCAGTATTTTAAATGTATAGACCCGCCCCTTCTTAAGTTCCCCATCAGGTCCGCTCAGCGGACCAGATGCGGAACATGAGAAGGGGCGGGTCTATACATGTATTACCAAAGTGACAGCAGTTCCCCATCAGGTCCGCCCCCTTGGTATGTCGGACCCGCCTACATCATTGGCTTGAGCGGGGAACTTCCTTCACTGTGTAATTTAAATTTACATAGTGAAGGAAGTTCCCCGCTCAAGCCAATGACGTAGGCGGGTCCGACATACCGAGGGGGTGGACCTGATGGGGAACTGCTCTCACTTTGGTAATACATGTATAGACCCGCCCCTTCTCATGTTCCGCATCTCGTCCGCTGAGCGGACCTGATGGGGAACTTAAGAAGGGGCGGGTCTATACATTTAAAATACTGAGAGGGAGTTCCCCATCAGGTCCGCTCAGGCACAACCAATGAAGGACAGCGCTGGACATCGGGATCGCCGCGGGACACTGGATTTCACCGCTGGAATGTTTTTTTTTTGTTTTTTTTTTAAATAAAGGTGTTTGTGTGTTTTTTTAAACATTTTTTTACGCTTTCTTCGTGAAATGGTAGGGGTACAATGTACCCCTTACCAATTCACATGGGGGGGGCTGGGATCTGGAGTTCCCCTTTGTTAAAGGGGTCTTCCAGATTCCGATAAGCCCCCCGCCCGCAGACCCCCACAACCACTGGGCAAGGGTTGTGGGGATGAGGCCCTTGTCCCCATCAACATGGGGACATCCTCCCCATGTTGAGGGCATGTGGCCTGGTACGGTTCAGGAGGGAGGGGGGCCGCTCTCTCGTCCCCCCCCTTTTCCCCTGCGGCCGGCCAGGTTGCGTGCTCGGATAAGGGGTCTGGTATGGATTTTTAGGGGGACTCCACGCCATTTTTTTTTATTTTTGGGGTGGAGTTCCCCTTAAAATCCATGCCAGATCTGAAGGGCCTGGAATGGATATTTGGGGGAACCCCACGTCAAATTTTTTTTAAATTTGCGGCGGGGTTCCCCTTAATATCCATTCCAGACCTGAAGGGCCTGGTAATTGAATTCTGGGGAACCCCCACGCTTTTTTTTTTTTTTTTTATCAATGACTTTTGAATGTATTGCCGGGAGCCGACAATTCATTAATAGCCGCGAGTCAGTTTTAAATGCATTTTTTTCTTTCAAAAATGACATTTTTTGCAGGGACAGTTCTAAGCACGGGAAACATGCGCCACTTCACATGCATATCATACACACCCCCCAGGTACGAAATTTAAAGGAATATTTCACTTTTATTTTTTCATTTTAAGCATTATTAAAATCACTGCTCCCGAAAAAACGGCCGTTTTTAAAACTTCTTTTTGCATTGATACATGTCCCATGGGGCAGGACCCAGGTCCCCAAACACTTTTTAGGACAATAACTTGCATATTAGCCTTTATAATTAACACTTTAGATTTTGAACGTTCGAGTCCATTGTATTTAATAGGGTTCTAAAGTTTACACGAACATTTTGTCTGTTCGCAGGTTCTGGTGCGAACCGAACAGGGGGGTGTTCGGCTCATCCCTGAATAATACACAGATGTAGACAAACAGATGAGATTGCAGACAGACAGTAGACCTTCTCTGAGAAGTTGCACTGGCTGTATTAATGTTAATGAGCCTATTCAAATCTAAACTTGGAAAGCATAGTAATGATGTAAATTTTTTAATTACATACAGTTCGTAGCAATCATGGGCATAGCTCTCAACTGTCCCTGAATTTGAGGGACTGCCCCTAATTTAGAACAAAGTCCCTCTGTCCCTCTTTCCTCCTCCTTTTCCCTCATTTTGGTCTGACCTACTGTATATAGTTGTATAAAAAATGCACTTTTTATCCTTCAAAAATAGTTTTCCAGGGCTAAACCTTTCATCCAATTTCAAAATTGCTGCATTTGTAAATTTCAAAAGCATGTATAAAGGAATAGTAGTGGTAAAAAAAAGCACTTGTGGGTTAACCAATCATTTGTTTTTGTATAATTCCCCTTTAAGTGGGCATGGCAGGGGGTATCCTATGTCTACATACTTTTTCTAATAGGCGTCTCTTATTCCCATCTCAAAAAGTTGGGAGGTATGATCATGGGAATAACTCCTGAATTGCTGATTAAACCAACAGTATGAGTATTACTAAGTCAAGTGATACAACTCCCTGCAGTGCATGCATTCAGTCACCCGTGCAAGTTAGGATTGGATCTCCGGCAAGTTTACTGTCTGCCTTTAGTGACATGATAATAAATATTACATGACAAGTGATTCTTACGATTGTCATTTAAGAGTAGTGTCTGTGCCCTTGTCTCTGTTTGCAGCTTGAATTTACCAGATGGCTGAGCAGGGTAGCAAGTTCTCATCATGTCAACTGTGTATAACAATAAAATAAGTGTATCCAGAATCCTAACTATAGCTTACATTAGATCACAGAAGCAATGTTTAAGTCTATTAGCATATATGTAAGTAATAAAATATTCATGGTTTTGCATGAGATAAATAAGTTGTGTCTAAATCTTCCATGGAGACATTTTATGCATTTGTAAAAAATATGACTTATTGGTGGTGTACTTAAACATTATGTGAGTATTTGATGAGATGATTATCACCAATAAAGTACTGTAAGGTGAGGGGATATTCCAGCACATATTTCTTTTGGACACAACTGTAAATATTACACAAGCAGGAGGCACTAGTCATAGCAACAGCCAACACTTAATTACCCAGAAAAAAAAAAATCTAGCAAGGAAGGGGAGACAGATCTATCACAATTTGGAATAGCAGCAAGAATGGGAACAGTTATTCTAATGGGGGATTTTCTTTATCCAGACATAGACTGGGCGGAGGGAACAACGTATTCGTCTAAGGCTCGCCAGTTCCTAAATGTCTTGCAGGACAATTTCATGGGTCAGATGGTGGACGCACCAACTAGAAATAAAGCGTTACTGGATCTACTGATTACCAACAATACAGACCTGATCACGGATGTGGAAATACAGGGCAATTTAGGAAACAGCAATCACAGGTCAATTGGCTTCAGTATAAATCACGCAAATAGGAAACATAAGGGGAATACAAAGACACTGAATTTCAAAAGAGCCAACTTCCCTAAACTATGAACCTTGCTAGAGGACATAAATTGGGATAAAATCTTAGGAACAAAGAACATAGAGGAGAGATGGGTTTTCTTTAGGAGCATATTAAATAAGGGCATTAGCCAATGCATCCCATTGGGTAATAAATTTAAAAGTCCTGGATGGCTTAACTCCAATGTAAAAATGCATATAAAAGCAAAAGGGAGGCCTTCAAAAAATACAAGGTTGAGGGGTCATCATCAGAATTCAGACTTTATAAAGAATGCAACAAGAAATGAAAGGGTGCAATTTGATAAGATAGAACACGGAAGACACATAGCGGAGGAGAGCAAAAAAAATCCCAAGAAATTCTTTAAGTATGTAAACAGTAAAAAAGGGAGGACAGACCATATTGGCCAAATAAAGAATGAGGAAGGACATCTGGTTACAAAGGATGGGGAGATGGCGAAGGTATTGAATTTATTCTTCTCCTCAGTCTTCACGAGGGAATCGGGGGGCTTCAGTAACCAAAATTGCAGTGTTTATCCTCATGACACATCACAGGAAGCACCTCCATGGTTAACAGAGGACAGAATTAAAATTAGACTTGGGAAACTTAACATTAATAAATCACCAGGGCCAGATGGCTTGCACCCGAGGATACTTAGGAAACTCAGTCAAGTAATTGCCAGACCATTGTTCCTAATTTTTACTGACAGTCTACTGACTGGAATGGTACCAGCTGATTGGAGAAAAGCCAATGTAGCACCAATATTTAAAAGGGCCCAAAATACATCCCTGGGAATTACAGACCAGTTAGCCTAACATCAATAGTATGCAAGCTCTTGGAGAGGATAATATGGGACTATATACAAGATTTTAGTAATGAGAACGGTATCATTAGCAGTAATCAGCATGGATACATAAAAAATCAATCTTGCCAAACCAATCTATTAACTTTCTATGAGGAGGTAAGCTGCCATCTAGATAAAGGAAGGTCCGTAGATGTGGTGTATCTGGATTTTGCAAAAGCATGTGACACAGTTCCCCATAAACATTTACTGTACAAAGTAAGGTCCGTTGACATGGACCATAGGGTGAGTACATGGATGGAAAACGGGCTACAAGGGCGAGTTCAGAGGGTGGTAATAAATGGGGAATACTCAGAATCGTCAGGGGTGGGAAGTGGGGTCCCCCAGGGTTCTGTGCTGGGACCAATCCTGTTTAATTTGTTCATAAACGACCTGGAGGATGGGGTAAACAGTTCAATCTCTGTATTTGCGGACGACACTAAGCTAAGCAGGACAATAACTTCTCCGTAGGATGTGGAAACCTTACAAAGAGATATGAACAAATTAATGGGATGGGCAACTACATGGCAAATGGTTTAATGTAGAAAAATGTAAAATAATGCATTTGGGTGGCAAAAATATGAATGCAATCTATACACTGGGGGGAGAACCTCTGGGGGAATCTAGGATGCAATGCCAATCTGCTGCTAACAAAACAAACAGAATATTGGCATGCATTACAAAGGGGATTAACTCCAGAGATAAAACAATAATTCTCCCACTCTACAAGACTCTGGTCTAGCCACACCTAGAGTATGCTGTCCAGTTCTGGGCACCAGTCCTCAGGAAGCATGTACTGGAAATGGAGCGAGTACAAAGAAAGGCAACAAAACTAATAAAGCGTCTGGAGATTATTAGTTATGAGGAAAGGTTGCGAGCACTGAACTTATTCTCTCTGGAGAAGAGACACCTGAGAGGGGTTATGATTTCAGTTTACAAATCCCGTACTGGTGACCCCATAATAGGGATAAAACTTTTTTGCGGAAGGGAGTTTAACAAGACACGTGGCCACTCATTAAAATTAGAGGAAAAGAGGTTTAACCTTAAACTACGTAGAGGGTTCTTTACTGTAAGAGCGGCAAGGATGTGGAATTCCCTTCCACAGGCGGTGGTCTCAGGGGGGGAGCATCGATAGTTTAACCACTTTCCTCCCGCCGGCCGTCAAATGACGGCTGGATGGTGCGGCTCTTGTTCTGGGTGGGCGTCATATGACGATCTCGCCTTCCCGGCCCACCAGGGTGCGCGCGTCTGCTGCGTCACTGAGACCCGATGCGCGTGCCCGGCGGCCGCGATGTCCGCCGGGCACCCGCGATTGCCCAGTAACAGAGCAGGATCGTGGATCTGTGTGTGTAAACACACAGATCCACATCTTGTCAGGTGAGAGGAGACCGATGGTGTGTTCCTTGTACAGAGGAACACCGATCGGTCTCCTCCCCTTGTGAGTCCCCTCCCCCTACAGTTAGAATCACTCCCTAGGTAACATATTTAACCCCTTGATTGCCCCCTAGTGTTAACCCCTTACCTGCCAGTCACATTTATACAGTAATCAGTGCATTTTTATAGCACGGATCGCTGTATAAATGTGAATGATCCCAAAAACGTGTCATAAGTGTCCGATATGTCCGCTGCAATATTGCAGTCACGATAAAAATCGCAGATCGCCGCCATTACTAGTAAAAAAAATGTAATAAAAATGCTATCAATATATCCCCTATTTTGTAGACGCTATAACTTTTGCGCAAACCAATTAATTTACGCTTATTGCGATTTTTTTTACCAAAAATATGTAGAAGAATACATATCGGCCTAAAATGAGGAAACATTTTGTTTTAAAAAAAATAATTGGATATTTATTATAGCAAAAAGTAAAAAATATTGTTTTTTTGTTTATAGCTCAAGAAATAAAAACCGCAGAGGTGATCAAATACCTCCAAAAGAAATCTCTATTTGTGGGAAAAAAATTACAAATATTTCATTTGGGTACAGTGTTGCATGACCGCGCAATTGTCATTCAAAGTGTGACAGCGCTGAAAGCTGAAAAATGGCTTGGGAAGGAGGGGGGTGAAAGTGCCCTGTATTGAGGTGGTTAAAAAAACTATTAGATAAGCACCTGAACCACCACAACATACAGGGATATACAATGTAATACTGACATATAATCACACACATAGGTTGGACTTGATGGACTTGTGTCTTTTTTCAACCTCACCTACTATGTACTTGCTACCTTTATCCATCCCATTAACTTTTGACTGATGCTAATTTCAAATTTGTATGCCCTCATATACAGAGCAATATGCCATTATTTAAAGGAACCTGTGAGCATAGACATATAGGAACTGCCGATAAAATGTATTGAAATAAAGAAAAAAGGCTCTCATTGTATTACTGGCTTTAGTGTATAGTAAGTGAAGGACCTGGAAAAAGCATTAAACTAAACCTAAAAACAAAAATGTATTATATTGCAACAAATAGCAATCCTTAAAATGTGGTGGCTAAATTTGTTTTATTTTTTTCCTTAATTTTCACCTAGTATTGTGGCCAACAACATACTTGCTGTCTTAGGGTGGCTGCACTCTATAGAGGTGCAATTAAGCCACCCTTGCACGGCAGCATTGGTAACCTGTGGGGAGGGAAGTGTGAGATTCTCTAACAGATTTAGATGGACTTGACTGAATGAAGAAAAGCTGATCATGGTAAGCACCCCAATCAGTGTTAAAGCTGAACTCCATCTTTTGATACACTTTACATAGTTCATTTGGGCCAGCCTGGCTCAAACAAACTATGTCCCCCACTAACATGTGAGGCCACTGAATGTGCGTTATGCCTCACTGTGTTCCAGGCATACTGCATTGCATTCCAGGTTCGAGTTCAGACTTCCTGTATCATTCCCGGAACCAGTGGCAGCCGGTGCCCTAAATTTTTTGGGGGGCGCAAACAAACTGAAAAAAAACATCAAACGCAGCCACTGTGCCATCAAACGCAGATACTGTAACCATCAATTGTTGCCAGTGTGCCACATCAATTGCTGCCAGTGTGTGCCCATCAATTGCCACCAGTGTGCTGCGAGTGTGCATCATCAATTGCTGCAAGTGTGCCCATCAGTTGCCGCCAGTGTGTTGCCAGTGTGCCCATCAATTGCCACCAGTGTGCTGCCAGTTTGCCCCATCAAATGCCGCCAGTGTGCTGCCAGTTTGCACCATAAAATTCTGCCAGTGTGCTGCCAGTTTGCCCCATCAAATGCCGCCAGTGTGCTGCCAGTGTGCCCATCAATTGCCGCCAGTGTGCTGCCAGTTGGCCCCATCAAATGCTGCCAGTGTGCTGCCAGATTTGCCCCATCAAATGCCACCAGTGTGCTGCCAGATTTGCCCCATCAAATGCAGCCAGTGTGCTGCCAGATTTGCCCCATCAAATGCCACCGGTGTGCTGCCAGATTTGCCCCATCAAATGCAGCCAGTGTGCTGCCAGATTTGGCCCATCAAATGCCGCCAGTCTGCCCCCCCCCCCCCCCGCCCGACACTTACCTGTCTCGGTCAAAGCTGTCCTCCGAGTCCTCAATGTCTTCTCCCTTCTCCCATCCTCTGTCATCTTCTGCTATGACACAGTGACGCTGTGTCACGGCGCCTGTCGCTTCAGCCAATCAGGTGACCAGTAACCAGACCCAGTGCACCTGATTGGCTGAGATTCGGGTCAGTGTTAGGGAAGCGATTCCCTAACACAGCACTACATAAGCAGAGAACGCACAGCAGTGCACCCGCTGCTTAACGATTTGGAAGCCTATTAGAGCTCACAGGCTCTAATCAGGAAGCCTATTAAAGCCTATGGCTCTAATCATGCACTTCCTAAACACCCCTACCGCTGTAATTCAGATGGCCGGTGCTCGACAAGAGGCCGGACCACCTGAATAGTGGGTGGCAGCGGCGACAATAGATAGATTCATGCAATGCATGAATCTATCTATTGTTGAGTGATGGATGCAGAAGAGAGGGGGCGGCACTCCTGCGCCCACTATGGACGCACCACCACTGCCCGGAACACAATAGAGTTTATCTGATTGGCGCTCAGCCATTCAGAGAGGTCAATGTATTCTAGCAATGAATACAAAGCTTCTGCTGATTGGCTGAGTCAGAGGTTGTGACATCATCAGCTCGCCTCTCTGACTCCGCCAATCAGAGGAAGATTTTTATTCATTGCTAGAATACATTGCTTTCTTTGAATAGCTGAACGCCGATCAGATAGGCTCAACTGTGTTCTTGGTATGAGACAGGAAGTCTCGGCTTAAGCCCAGAACACAGATCGGTATGTATGCTGTATGTAGTCTCAGCTACATACAGTTTATACCGCACATCCAGCAGCCACACATGTTAGTGAGCAACATAGTTTGTTTGGGCCAGCTATGTAAAGTGTATCAAAAGCTGGAGTTCAGCATTAAATAATTTGTGTCAACCCTCTAACTGCCACTTTTCTTGGACAGCTTGATCTGTTAAAGGAATCTGAAAAATAACAGACTTACTGGCCAGATAACCAGGTTAAAATGGAGCAAAAAAGCCTAAAAAAATTATAATGCAACTACCACATCTAAGAATTTAAATAAAATTGCAATATGATCCATTTTTGTTTTTTGGTTCAGTACTGCTTTAAGTTTGAAAAGTATAAACTGGCTAGTGTGTTTCATACCAGTGATCACTATAGCTTGCTTGTCACAGAATGCGTGTACAGGTACCAATAACGATTGGTTAAGGCTACACGTGATGCTCACAGTGAACAATGACACCTGCAGGTATCAGCGGTTTATTACATCATGCAACATGTACTATACTACTGCGACAGTAAATTTTAGTTGGTGGGAAGTACAGGTACAGGTGAAAAAATGGATCTGATCATTAATATTTAAAAATCAAATATACTACTCTTGTTCCAGCACTGATTTACCTCAAGGAATTTCTAAGCTAAAACATACAGTATCTCATTACAGTGGCGGCCCGTCCATAGGGGGCGCCCGTGCGCCGCCCCCCCCCCCCCCCTCCTGTGGTCACCAAAAAAAAAAAAGAAAAAAAAAAAACGTGCCCTTTAAGAGTTTTTTTTTTTTTTTTTATGTCTTTTTTTCCACACATGGCGGCGCGACCATAGTGGGCGCAGAAGCGCCGCTACCGCTCGCTTCTGCGCCCGGCCGTCACTCACAACAATAAATAGGTTCATGCATTGCATGAACCTATGTATTGCTGCCACCCACTATTCAGATGGCCGGCCCCTTGAGCGCCGGCCATCTGAATCACAGCGTCTGATTGGCCTTTAGAAGTGCCTATCAGAGCCAGCGGCTCTGATAGGCTTCCCGACTACAGCCTGAGGGCTGTACTCGGCTTCTAAATACCTAATGAGAGGACGCACGGGGGTGCGTTCCCTGGCCAATCAGGTTCACCGGGTCTGGTTACCGGTAACCTGATTGGCTGAAGTGACATCGAGGGCGGGAGAAGACATCGAGGATGGAAGAAGGACGGCGCTAACTCGAGGAAGGTAAGTGCAGGGCTGGGGGGGGGGACAAACTGGCTGCATTTGGGGGAGAAACTAGCTGCATATGGGGGAGAAACTGGCTGTATATTGGGGGGAAACTGGCTGCATATGGGGGAGAAACTGGCTGTATTATGGGGGAGAAACTGGCTGCATATGGGGGAGAAACTGGCTGTATATTGGGGGGAAACTGGCTGCATATGGGGGAGACTGGCTGCATATGGGGGAGAAACTGGCTGCATATGGGGGAGAAACTGGCTGCATTATGGGGGAGAAACTGGCTGCATTATGGGGGAGAAACTGGCTGCATATGGGGGAGAAACTGGCTGTATTATGGGGGAGAAACTGGCTGCATATGGGGGAGAAACTGGCTGCATTATGGGGGAGAAACTGGCTGCATATGGGGGAGAAACTGGCTGTATTATGGGGGACAAACTGGCTGCATTATTGGGGGACAAACTGGCTGTATATTGGGGGGAAACTGGCTGTATATGGGGGGAAACTGGCTGCATTTGGGGACAAACTAGTGGCGTTTGGGCACAGTGGCTGCGGTTAATGGGCACAGAGGCGGCAATTGATGATTTTTTTTATTTTTTCAGTTTGCTTGTGGCCCCCAAAAAAATTCGAGCACCAGCCGCCACTGTCTCATTATCAAGATACATGTATTAATAAAATATACTGTAGGTTAACCCAATCATTTTAATTGTGCATAGAATCATGTGCCACACTATTGACAATTAAACTACATCAAATTTAACTCAAGTGCAAGCAAATACAAATGCTTACAAAAATGTGAATAAATATCACTATCAAGTAAATACATAAATAGATAGGATCAATCAATTGATTTCAATACAGTTGATCATGCACAATGCTTTTTTGGATTTAATGCATTTAAGAACATGACATTTTTGAATAATAATTAATTGATCAATCCTATGTATTTATTTATTTGACATCAATATCTATTCACAGTTTTTTAAAGCATTTTATTTGCTTGCACTTGAGTTATAATTGATGCACTTCAATTTTCAGTAGCACGGCACATGATTGTATGCCTATCCTTCGGATGATTTCAAATAATTGTAGTGCTATCAGTTGTCTAGTGAGAATGACGCAAAATACGATTTTAAAGACAATCACAATATCTTTAAAGTGGTTGTAAACCCAGATTTTATTTTTATTTTTTAGAAAAAAAAACTGCAAGACAAAGCCATAATGAGCTAGTATGACTAGCATACTAGCTCATTATGCATTACTTACCTTAGATCGAAGCCCCCAAAGCCGTCCTCGTCTCCTCCTCTGGCCGCAGACATCGCTCCGGAAGGTTACTTCCAGGTATCGCCGCTCCGGCGCTGTGAGCGGCGAAAGCGTCACTCCGCACATGAACGGGTGGCAGCCGTAAAAGCCTGCATTATTGATTCATAAAACCGGCATGCGCGCCGTAGACATCGGTGTACTATTTTTGGCAAATATCTCCTAAACCGTGTAGGTGTAGTATAAGAGATATTGCAAACACCTACAGGTAAAGCCTTAATCTAGGCTTACCTGTAGGTGCAACTAACCCCAGAGGGTTTACAACCACTTTAACATGCTAATGTAATTTCAAAAGATATTTGCAAAACTTGCTAAATCTGCATCTTTCATAAATAAATAAACCTGGTGATCCTGCCATGAAGGTCTTTATTTAGGCACTTCCTGTTATAGGGTGACAACAAGCTGGAAAATAAGGATGACAACAAGAACAGCATCTGCATGAACCAACTGGTCCAATAGATAGAAACAACAGTTGGGATGCAACACATACAACTCAATTTTCTGTAAAACAAGTAAAAACAAGTAGATCACTTGTTCAACATATCTGTTGTTAAAGTGCACCAACAATACTTACACTGCACCAAAAGTCATTGTTTTAAAAAAAATCTATTTATCAATCAAAGTTAATGAAAAAATCCTACAATAATCTAGAATACCCAGTGCAACACCAGCAGAAATCCGTTACTTACCACCTGGGCTCCTCTCGGAGTTAGAAAATGGTGTCATTACCCACTCCAATAATTGCTGCCAGAATGCTCACATTTAATCGCAAACACGTCTCCCAAATGTAGCACACGGACCCTTTTCCCTACCTTTGGCTCACTTGTAGGAAAAGGGCACACCGTACTATATGCTCGTACCCTCCTGTGTGAAGAGGTTGAGCGGTGTAAATACAACTGGGTCTCCACAGCTAGGTGCTCCAGAGAATGGTTCTCGTCTCTCATGCGATAAAGAAAAGTCTCTGTTTCCCCCAATAACTCCAAGGTCCACACCAGTTGCAACTCCAACGTAGAGTTTATTTTCTCATATGCACAGTCACTAGATAGGAAAGGGTGGATGGAGAACAAGACAGCAAAAGGTGTTGGAGTAGGTCCAGGCACAAACGAATGTATGATTCACTACCTGTCTCTTCAAGTAGGCTTAGCTCACCCGGATAGTCTCCCATTAGAGTGGATCCTAGCAGCCGGAGTGATGTTCGAATTAGATTACACACAGTCTCTGCCACAGACCTGGTGAACTTTGAGTCTCTGCCACAGACCTGGTAAACCTTGCTTGTGGTATTAGGCCTCTTTCGGGGAGATGACATCCCTCCAGAGAGTTACCGGGCCCCTTCCTTCACTGTGATCTCTCACCAGTCCCTCGGAACAGTCCTCCCCCAGCCTCCTCTTCCAGATACGGGTCTCCTCGCAAGTCAGCACCCTGGGATTCCTCTTCCCTCCGTGGGCTCCAGCCAAAGGTGGCGGACCCGAGGCCTTCAGTTGCAGCCCCAGGACTAATCCGCAAGTGTACCGGGCCAGGAAGACCCGGTACTCTCGAACCTGGAACCCCACCCTCGGGCTGAAGGTGCCCGGGGTGGTCAACGAACAGAAAAATGACACACTCCCCAGGGTAGGACCCCCGGGAGAAGAACAACCCCCACAGGCAGCGTCTACCCCTTTTATACCCTCCCCCAGCATGCACAGCAGGCCGACCATGCCCACCATACCACCGCCGAGAAGGGACATCCAAGGCACAGCACTATACCAGCGGTTCAACCCTAGCCCCTGATGCCAGCGCCATCCACAGGCCACAGGGAACTATACGCCAGTATCCCACCTGCGGTATAAAATGGTTAGCAAAGTCCAATCAAATAAGGTGTTTGAGTACAACTACCACTAAAACATTCCCCTAAATTTGAAGACCCCGCTACACAAATATGAAACATTCCAGAAGCTTCTTTTTGGCCTCCCTAACTTTGTTCATAGCAACTCAGGCTGGGCTACAAAAAGTCTCCGGGATCATTACTGTATGAAGGAAATACAGGGAACTGTCATCTTTAGTGATCAAAATCAGACAAGGGTAGCATCTCCCAACATTTCGGAATTGGAGTTCTGTTTCTCCCCAACATAGAACTCCCAGATTGCCCTGCTGGGTACTTAAAAAAAAGTGTGACGAGCTCTACAAAACCAAAGCAGAAACGTGAACACAATTTTTTTATTAATAATTTCCAAGTATCAAATCAGGTCATGCAAATAAACAAAGCAATGCTGCATGTTGATTATAATCAACATGTATAAATACATAAGTGGTCTATATAGTGAACTTGTTGTTGAGTTATTCACTTTGAGGTCATCACAGAGGACAAGAGGGCACGCTTTACATCTGGAGGATAAGAGATTTAACAACTTGACCTCCGGAATATTTACCCCCCTTATTGACCAAGCCATTTTTTGTGATATGGCACTGCGTTAACTGACAATTGCGTTGTCATGCGTCAATGTACCCAAAAAATGTATGCCATTTTTCCCCCACAAACAGAGCTTCCTTTTGTGTACAATTTCTCTTTTATAAATTTTTTCTTTTTTAACACACACAAAAATACATTAACCAATTCTATAAGTGGGTATTATCATACATTAAAATACATTAAACATCAATCATACATTAAAACATCAATATACATCAATATACCAGAGGCACCCCTTCATTATTCTATATTTCTTCAGATCCTTATTACAGTACATCTTTACAACTCCACTAGATCTTGAATCTTAGTAAATTATAGATTTATGTTTAAACATTGGACCAGCCTTATTTTTTTAAAACTCGATTTACCGCTATATGTTTGTTTGTTAATAGGGGATTCTATCCTTGAACCTAACTGTCTGACAAAAAAAGGCCATATATTCTGAATATTTTTATATTAGGTAATCTCTTAACCTACCTCCCTTTACCAATTTTCCATATCCCAACTACAGAAGTAGTACCACATATACTTACAAAACATAGACTACAAAAAAAAAAAAAGAACATCCAGCTCACAAACCTATAAAGAATGAAAGAAAAAAAAAAAGAAAAAAAAAGAAGGGGGGTGAGGGAAAAGGGGTCAGGGGAAGTGGGGGTCGCGGTCTACCTTTAATCATAAGTATTGTGTAAATGTTGCCAAGGTTCAAAACTCTTCAGATTGTTGCCCTAGTTTTGGGATTTGTTTTATCGATTTCCGCTATTAAGGAGCATGCCGTTTTTTGCCAATTTCGGGCTCTAACTGTCCGTGCCGCTGTTAGCATATGACATAAAATATCCCTCCTAATGGATTTCATTGATCCTGGGATCATTTATAGTACAGAAGTACAAATATTCAATTATAAATCTGATTCTGTAATCCTTTTGTAGCGGGTGTTTGTTTTAAGGCCCAGAGACTACCATACCCAGGATGCATTTCCCCGCGCAAGGACTGCTGGGGCAGGGTATTTAACAAGGGGGCGGACCGGAGTACGGTCTCTTTGGACATCGCCCGCCCAGCAAGTGGAACTCTCTGCTGAGTCTGCTGTTCCGGACAGGGCCTGAAGCCTAGGCCCTGTATTGCCAAAGAGCCTTCCGTTTCCACCAAGGAGCCTGAGGGACGTCTCATCCTGCCATCCGCCAGCTGCTGCCAGGAGGACTGAAGACCCAGGTGTCGTGGAACCTGTGTACCGAGACACAGCAACGGAAGATACGGACGTGGACTGGTCCAGTTGGGTGAGAGAGCACCTGCTCAGAGATTAGTGCAGGACCTCTAGGCCTAGTGTTTATTTTTTGGGACTCACCCGCTAGAGTTTGCATACGCACACTGGAGGGACAGTGCATGTATTAACAGTAGTGGCATTATTCTTGTTCGCCAAGTTCAACCTTTATTCCTGTGGATTACAATATTATCTCCAAAGTGCACCACCATTTGCTAGCGAAGATTCTTCTCTGCGGAACTTACACGTAGTTACAGTCAGGCCTGACTTATCAGTGTAGACATTGCTGGGCGCCATCTTGCCCACGAGGGAGAAGGGGGAGTCTGTTAATTATCTTTGCATAGCATTGTATATCTGTCTATTGCTGAACACTTTTCATTGCAGGGCTCTGCATATACTAACGTATACTGTTTATCTGTTTAATCATTTCCTTCAGGAAAATTACCAGGATTAAGCAGATCAGTGTTGGTGTTATTACTATACAGAAGAATGGTCAGTGTCAGCTATATCACTGTGTGTGTGCTTTTGTTGCTGGATTGTGTTGCCTAAAGTTACAGGCCTCACAATCCTATCATCCCTTACTAACTGTGCCAAGGGAGGGTAGAGCCAATTGCTGGGGGTTGACAGCGGTGTGTTACAGGCCCGAAAATCATACCAGCGGCTCCCTTAGCTGGGGGTATCGCTAAACTTTGATAAATATGGAATATCTTTAGCCAAAAGTCAAACGTCAGCAGGCAATAATACCATATATGTGACATTGAACCCCTTTCTTTGAGACATCTCCGACAAGTATCCTGATGGTCTTCATTCGTATTATGTAAGTCCCCTGGACATCGGTACCAGCTTGTAATAATTGTATAATTTCTTTCTTGATGTTTGGTGGATAGTGATAACTTACAATAAGTGTCAACAGAAATGCCTTTTCCCAATCTAACAGAGAAATCAATGTTCCTACAGTATTTCTACAAGAGGTTTAGTAGGAAGCCAAAATTTATATATATAAAAGCTAGACCATGTGTTGGTCTCTGCTCCTTTAGTAATAATTTTTTCAAAATCTGGTCTATATTGAAGATAGATATCTAATGTTTGTATATATCTGATGATATTGCATCAATTTGGATCCAAACTTGGGACCCAGAGCAGCTAACGGAGGAAGTTTTCCATCTTCAGAGTCTGGACTATTCCTACCTCCTCACTGCTATACCATCTAAGAAAAGTTGAAGCCTCAATCGCCGGTGGAAATTCAGGATTGAAGAATAAAGGAGTCATAGGCCCAATCTGTGTAGAAATAAGCTTTTTCTTTAAAAGCAAGCCCCTTTTTTCAGCGTTGAAGAGACAAGAAACTGCAAATCTTTCATCTCAAGTCGAAACTGAGGATTAACCCATGGAAGTGATTTAAGTTTCATAGAAACAATATCTTCCTATAATATAGTACTAAAGCGCTACTACGTGTAAAATGAGTGAAAAATCAAACAAAATAGGATACCCAAATGGTAAAAGCTGCAACCAATCAAGGAATTACTGTGATTCAAAACGTGCAAGTGAATAAATATATTGGTGTGCTAGAACCAACCCTAAAATGCAGCACAAATAATTAAAATATATACACATCCAATAAATAAATGGTGTGCTAATAATGCAATAAAAGTGCAAAATGAAACATCAATAAATGTGACTCTGTGCAGAAAATAGAGCAGCAATGAATGGATATAAAGTGCAAAATTGATAATATGCAGTACTATTTCGCCTGATGCATACTATTTCCTTGTTATTTGTTATGAAGCTGCAATTTGGATTTGCCAGCTTACTTACCTTGGGTTTTGGTATTCTAGTCACCCTACCACTCATGCCCCCAGTAACACCCGCTGAACTTTGTTCCATGCTATTGCTAGCTAGCTATACATCTGGACTCTTCCACCCAATAGCTAGTTTAAAAGCCCCTCTAACTTTTCGGCCATCTTGTCTCACAGCCGAGCTGCACCCTCCCCATTTACCGTCCCTGCTAAAGAGCTGGTAAGGCTGGGAAATGTTATTATAATGGGGGATTTTAATTATCCAGATAAAGACTGGGTAGAAGGAACTGAGCATTCGTCTAAGGCTCACCATTTCCTAAATGTCTTCATAGGTCAGTTGGTGAATGCACCAACAAGAGAATGCATTACTAGACCTACTGATTACTAACAATACAGGCCTGATCGCGGATATGGAAATACGGGGAAACTTAGGAAACAGTGACCACAGGTCAAATAGTTTCAGTATAAATCACAGAAAAAGGAAGCACATGGGTAACACAAGTACACTAAATTTCAAAAGAGCCAACTTCCCTAAACTGCACTCTGCTAGATGATACTAAATGGGATAAAATCCTAGGAACAAAGAACATGGAGGAAAAATGACAGGTCATTCCAATGGGAAATAAGTTTAAAAGAGATAAAAATTAATCCTGGGTGGCTAAACTCGAACGTAATTATGCATATGAAAGCAAAAGAAAAGGCCTTCAAAAAATACAAGGCTGATGGGTCATTGTCAGCATTCCAACAACACAAAGAATGCAATAAGAAATGTAATAGCGCAATCAGGGCAGCTAAAATAGACCACGAAAGGCAGTGGAGGAAAGTTAAAAACAAACAAGAAATTCTTTAAATATATAAACAGTAGGAAAGTGAGGCCAGAACATATTGGCCCCATAAAGGATGATGAAGGAAATTTGGTTACAAAAAACAAAGGGAAGGCAAAGGTTTTAAATGCATTCTTCTCCTCAGTTTTCACAAAGGAAAGCAGGGGGATATACACTAGTAACCAAGACTGTAATGTTAATAAAACATCACAGAATGCATCCCCATGGCTAACAGAAGACAGTATCAGAAATAGACTTAAAAAACTTAACATAAATAAGTTACCAGGGTCAGATGGTTTATACCCAAGGGTCATTAAGAAACTCAGCCAGGTGATAGTTAGACCATTGTTCCTAATTTTTATGGACAGTTTACTGATTGGAATGGTACCAGCTGATTGGAGAAAAGCCAACGTGGTTCCAATATTTAAAAAAGGGCAGAGATATATCCCTGGAAACTACAGACCAGTCAGCCTAACATCCATAGTATGTAAGATAATGGAGGGGATGATAAGGGACTATATCCAAGATTTTAGTAATAAAAACAGTATTATTAGTGGTAATCAGCACGGATTCATGAAGAGTCATTCTTACCAGACCAATCTACTAACAATCTATGAAGAAGTGAGCTGCTATCTAGATAAAGGATGGCCTATGGATGTGCTGTATCTGGATTTTGCAAAAGCATTTGATACAGTTCCCCACAAACATATACTTTACAAACTGAGGTCTGTCCGCATGGACCATAGGGTGAATACCTGGATTTAAAACTTGCTATAGGGGTTGGGTCCAAAGGGTGGTAATAAATCGCGAGTACTCGGAATGGTCTGGTGTAGTAAACTATCTCATAAAAGTGAGTAGACCCCTCACGTTTGTAAATATTTTATTATATCTTTTTGTGTGACAACACTGAAGAAATTACACTTTACTACAATGTAAAGTAGGTAGGTAAGGATCTAATATATGCTTGCATGTGCCAGGTCCCTTTCTCCATTTCTCCTGTTTCAATCATGGGCTGTTGTATAGTATGCAGAGGGCTGCTGATGGCTTGTTCCATCTCTCCTTCAGTTGGCACTGGAGCTAGAGTCAAATCAACCATATTAGATGATCCATGCAAATGCTGTGGCTGTCGGAAGAACTCCTTGTTATCTGTGGTTTGAGCGGGTAGGGCTCCGGTTGTTGTCTTGGCTATGGGCCCTGTTGTTCCCCTTTTCCCACATTGGGATTGGGTGGTTTTAGCTGGCATATTCAGTTGGTAGGTAAGCTCCATTCAGAGCCTCGCAATGATTTTTTCTTGCTTGGCTCCTTGCAGCTCACCTCCCTCTCCACCTCGATCGCCACTCACACCATTTGGACCCTCGATGGAGTAGGATTCAGAAGCAGCGGGGTTCCCTTCTCAGCTACCCGACTCAGGGCCAGAAGCACTGCTCTACTCAGAGGCAGTCACCAGATGGCACCACCCCCAGACACGAAGCAGCCCAGCATCTCAGCAAGGTCCTGCAGCAACAGCTAACGATATCTGCCGAACTCCACCTAGGGGCGGGTTTCCCCCAGGGCCGGGATGAACTGCCGCTCAGGTTCTGACTCCCACTACACGGACCTGAGCTCCCACAGCCTGAAGGACTCCAGAGAGAGCCGCACTTGGTCCGTGGCCCCGCAGATGAGCATGCTGTTTTGGAAATTTGCAGGCAGTGTAGGGCTTAACTACAAGGTTTGAAGCTGTATCGCCATCAGTTAATCTGATTGCATACCCAGGTGTCGAGTAGCTACTTCACTGTGAAGCCATCTTGGTCACTCACTCCACCATCCAAATTGTACTTTCTTTTGGTGGTATTTGATCACCACTGTGTTATTTATTTTTTGCGCTATAAACAAAAAAAGAGTAAATTTTTATTTTCTACTATAAAACATATCCAATAAATAACATGAAAAAAAAAATCATAAATTTTGGCCAATATGTATTCTGCTACATATTTTTGGTAAAAAAAAAAATACCAATAAGCGTATATTGATTGGTTGACGCAAGAGTTATAGTGTCTACAAACTGTGGTACATATACTGGAATTTTGATGTATTAAAAAAAAGCAACATATAAAAACGGGACAAGCAGACACTGACACTTTTGACACTTTGTGGGAACCAATGACACTAATACATTGAGCAGTGCTAAAAATACGCACTGTCAATGTACTACTGACACTGGCTGGGAAGGGGTTAAACATCTAGGGTGATCAAAGGGTTAACTGTGTGCCTACCCTGTGTTTTTGTGTAAACTGTGTGCTGCTTTTACTAAAGGAAGTGATGGATTTTATTCCCTGCAGAGACACAAAATCCATCACTTCCCCTGTCAGAACAGAGCTCTGCCTTGTTTACATAGCTCCATTCTGTGTCTTTGCCTGATGATTGGTGGGTGCCTGTGGACATCCATTGCCCGGCACCCACAGATCGGCTTCTGCTGTGAGAACACTTCCCTGTCCCTGGGGGAGTACTCCTCCGATTGGTGGAGCCGCGCCTGTGCGTCGGTGGCTTTGGAGTGCATGGTGCCGCCCCGCAAAGCGTGGGAGTGGCGCTGTGCACTCCAGGGCCAGCTGGTCCTAAATGACCGCTTCCCTCGCATTCGCATGCATGGGCATCCGGCACCATATTTAGACCCAGGGACAGTTTGCACATTCAGTGCTAGGCCTGGGAAGACAACGCACGGACACCCCCATCGCACCTTAGAAGGTAATCTTTAGCATTGCTGGGCTCCCCCCCCCTCGTGCAAAGAGGGAGACTCACTGGTGGTATATACATTATAATAAAGGCTGCAATACCTCTGATTTAGGTCAAGAATGTCCTCATAGATACCTTATATTCCTACATATACCTATTCATTACAGGCACGTGCCCCTCCTTTGCGGTCTATGGGAAGTCTGTAATCACACCACCCCTTGAAGGCACTCACTGACGACTTATCCATATGGTATGATCACACAGGTAATTTATGAGTTGCTGATATTGGGGCTACATTATATATGTCTTTTTGTATGGAAAATAGCTGTATGCTCTTTAGTATTAATAATGCACTTATAGCACAGGTTTTCTAGTGTTTAAGTAGCAGTTTACTATCTCTTGTAGTACCTACTGACCTTTTGGCTTCCGGACAACAGCGGCTCCTTTGTGGGGACCTCCGTGGGGGCTTCCTTGGACCCAGGGGTGGTGATGCTTCAATGGTTCCTCCATCCAGATAGAGACAATAATTCTATTCTTCTTTTAATACCAACACAACCATACATTACCCATCTGACTATCTGAGGTGGTAGGTACCATGGAAAAAATGAAAAGAAACAAAGCTCCTGGTGTGTACCTTGCTTATATTACCATTACAATGTAGTTTTTCTATTGATATAAATTGCTGAACATGTGCATCTCCTTTACAATGCCCCTGAAGAAAGGTTATTGACCTGAAATGCGTCGGGTAGAATCGAGACAGCACAACGTCAGATATATGTATCAATTTATATGATGTTTGTTCAATAATGCAGTGTATTCTATTGTTCATGTTCTTTTTTTTTTGTCTCTCAATTTTGGAACTTTTTAAATATGTAACAATAAAATTAGCATATTTTTTAACCCATTATTCTGGTGTACTAGTTGCCCACAAAGTCCTAATCTCTAATGGGGGCAGGGCAGGACTTAGGGTGGTGGGGGCCCCTGGGCTTGAGTCACTTTCGGGCCCTACCTTCTATACATTACAAAAAATGGGCGTGGTTCACACAAAATAGTGGGTGTGGCTCAAATGGGCGTGGTTCGAAGGGGTGTGGTTAGAGTCTGAGATGAATGAGGGATGGAGGGAGAAAGAAAGCAGAGTCATGGGGGACGCCGGTCAAATGCACCTTGCACTGAGAGGGTCATTAGACACTCATACATTATATAGCGATGCATGGCACTTAGTGAGGCATGGTGGCACTGAGCCACTGACCCTAAAGTGGCACTGACAGGGGCATGGGGGCACTGACCATAAAGATGCACCCTGCACTGACAGACAACGGACACCGACCATTATGTTGCACATTGCAGTGAGTGGGGCATGAGGCACATACCAAAAGGTTGCACTGAGGGGGGCACTAACCACAAAATAGCACCTTGCACTGAGCGAGGCACTGGGCACTCATGCAGTATATAGTTATGCATGGCTCTTAGAGAGGCACTGACTAGGGCATGAGAGCATTGGTCATAGAGTTGCACCTTGCACTGACAGAGGCATCAGACATGGACTACTATAAAGTTGCACCTTGCACTGAGTGAGGCATGAGGCACTAACCATAAAGTAGCACCTTGCACTAACAGAAGCCTGAAGCACTTACCATAAAAAAGTTCCACCTAGCACTGAATGAGGCATAAGGCACAGACCATAAAGTCACACTGACAGAGGCACTGAGGATAAAATTGCAATGAGTAAGGTATGAGGCACTGACCTGGAGCAGTATATAACGTTAGGCATGACACAGAGAGAGGTATGAGGCACTGATCTGCAGTATAGAGAGTTATGCATTGCACTGATATAGGCAGCACTGACAGAAGTATGAGGCACTGTCGCTGACATGGTGCTGGTGATATAGGTAGGTATTTAGGGTGACTTTCCTGGTTGATCACTCTTCCGAGTCTTCCGTCCCCTACTACAAGCAGGACTCAGGAGAAGCCGACTGTCCACTTTGAGCGCCTGTCCTGCAGTGCATTCTGGGAGGTGTAGTCTCTGCAGCGTGTAGGCACAGCCCGGCCGAGTCTAGTGTGTGCTGTTGAGAACTACATCTCCCATCATGCAATGTGGTGCCAACTAGGACAGCGGTGGAGCCTGCTATTGGCTGCTGCCACTGATGAGGGTGTAACGGGGGGGAAATTTTAATGTGTGTCGGCGGTGATGTTCTTTCTGTCACGCTAATCTGACAGAACGCCGGCCCGCTTGCGGCTCACCCCAGCCAGCCTTTGCCTAATTAGAGAGCTGCCTCTGCAGGCAGGGGCCCCCTTGTGGACGGGGCCCATGGGCTTGAGCCCAGTCAAGCCCAATGGTAAGTCCGGCCCTGAATGGGGGTTTTGGTTCTTTCTATGTTTAACGGGGATGTTGGCAATAAGCACCTGGTCTTCCAATAGTGGAAACATTTTTCTACTGGAGAAAAGTAGATCATGTGCTATTGACATAAAAATGTTCACCACATGTCGGTAACAACCCATGCAATCCATACATACAAAGAGACCAAAACAAATAAGTTATGTGTAATAAAATGGAATGATAAATTTATTTAATACTTCATACAAAATCCTTTGTTGGTAATGACAGCTTCAAGACGCCTCCTGTATGGAGAAACTAGTCGCATGCATTGCTCAGGTGTGATTTTGGCTCATTCTTCCGCACAAACAGATTTCAAATCTTGAAGGTTCTGTGGGCCTCTTCTATGAACTCTGATATTTAGTTATTTCTATAGATTTTCTATTGTATTCAAGTCAGGTGATTGGCTGGGTCATTCTAGCTTTATTTTCTTTCTTTGAAACCATTAAGAGTTTCCCTGGCTTTGTGTTTGGGATCATTGTCTTGCTGAAATGTCCACCCTCGTTTCATCCTCATCATCCTGGTAAATGGCAGCAGATTTTTATCAAGAATGTCTTGGTGCATTTTTCCATTCATCCTTCCTTCATTGATATGAAGTTTACCAGTACCATATGCTGAAAACCAGCCCCACACCTTGATGTTCCCACCTCCAAACTTCACTGTTGGTATGGGGGTGTTTTTGGGGTGATGGGCAGTGCCATTTGACCTCTATACATGGTGTGTATTATGGCATCCAAAGAGTTAAATTTGTCTCATCTGACCAGACTATATTTTCTCAGTATTTCACAGGCTTGTCTAAATGTTCTACAGCAAACGTTAAACAAGCTTCAACATGCTTTTTCTACAGCAGTGGAGCCTTGCGTGGTGAGTGTGCATACAGGCCATGGCAGTTGAGTGCATTTCTTATTGTTTTCTTTAAAACAATTGTACCTGTTAATTCCAGTTTTTCTGAAGCTCTCCACAAGTGCTCCTTGGCTCTTAGACAACTCTTCTGATAATTCTTGTTACTCCTCTGTCAGAAATTTTGCGAGAAGCACCTGGTCGTGGCCGGTTTATGGTCAAATTATGTTTTTTCCACTTCCGGATTATGGCCCCGACAGTACTCCCTGGAACATTCAGATGATTAGAAATTCTTCTCTAACCAATGCCATCAGTATATTTTGCAACAATAAGGTTACAGAGGTCTTGAGAGAGCTCTTTGCTTTTACCCATTGTAACGGCACCCCAATATCAAGGAGTAAAACGCCGTTTACGATGTTCCCTCTCCTAGACACACATCCACTCGCTACCAATATCCACAGCTAAACG
Organism: Rana muscosa; assembly: GCA_029206835.1. Lineage (NCBI taxonomy): Eukaryota > Metazoa > Chordata > Amphibia > Anura > Ranidae > Rana > Rana muscosa. The sequence goes on from CM055126.1 coordinate 93,666,289, forward strand.
ACCCTTTCCCATAGGAACCAATCCCTCTGGAAGAAAACGAGACGCACTCTGTCTTCTTCTGTAATAGGAATGACTTTATTATTGAGAAACATTGTAACTTTATACACAATTCAATCCACATGATTTAACATGAACAAGGGCCCAGCTCCACCCACACATCCCAAGACTCAACACCTCATCCTGACGTCTGCTAGGCTTCAAAAGATCCCACACAATACACATCTTCTCACAAAGGGTTGGCAGCCAGTCTGTCTGGCACTTTACAATACACACAAGGACAGACTTAATGAACAATAGAATGCCAAACACCTTAATTCCTCACAACAATGATTACATAACCCCCACACACAGTATACATCCAATCTATATACAATGTATATACAGCCTTGAATATGGCTATCACAGACCATATCGGGGGTTTCTTTTATTCACCCCGTGTCCAAAGTGACCCCACTGTCACACCCATCATAAGATGTTTCTTGTGTGACACCTTAGTAATGAGACACCTTTTTGGAGACCATCAGTTGAGATTGAACCAGCTGATATTAATTTGCACTGACAAGGGGCAGGATTGTTTTCTAATTACTGATAGAGTTCAGCTGGTGTCTTGGCTTTCCATACCTTTTTGCACCTCCCTTTCTTCATGTGTTCAATACTTGTTCCCTGTGTCATTCCATTTTATTACACATAACTTCATTTCTGAACTTATTTGTCTTGGTTTCTTTGTATGTATGGATTGCATGGGTTGTTACTGATGTGGTGAAAATTTCATGTCAATAGCACCTTTGGAAATATATTGTAAAGTAGTGAGTGTAAAATAGGATTTTTATAACAGCTTACCTGTAAAATCCTTTTCTTGGAGTACATCACGGGACACAGAGCGACATAGTCATTACTAATGGGTTATATAGTTACCGTCAGGTGCTGGCACTGGCAACTTCCAAAACCGGAAGTACCCTCCCCTATATAAGCCCCTCCCATCCGGGAGCACCTCAGTTTTGTAGCAAAGCAATAAGTGTCCCCAAAAGAGGGGTGGGAGCTCTGTGTCCCGTGATGTACTCCAAGAAAAGGATTTTACAGGTAAGCTGTTATAAAAATCCTATTTTCTTTTTCGTACATCACGGGACACAGAGCGACATAGTCATTACTAATGGGATGTCCTAAAGCAATGCCAAATGAGGGGGGGGATACACCATATATAAGCTGAGCGCTATCAGACATGAGGATCTTTTGCGGCCTGCAACACACTGCGCCCAAAGGCGACATCCTCCTGACTTATAACGTCCACCTGGTAGAACCTAGTAAACGTGTGAACTGAAGACCACGTTGCGGCCTTACAGATTTGAGCCAGGGAGGCCTGGTGATGCACTGCCCATGAAGTTCCAACTGCTCTCGTGGAGTGCGCTCTAACTTTGAACGGAGGCGGTCTCCTTCTCAAGCCATAAGCTTGCATAATGACCTGTCGAATCCACTTGGCTAAAGTAGATTTTGACGCTGCCTGACCCTTTCTGGGGCCTTCCGGCAGAATAAACAAAGTATCCGTTCTGCGAATCTGAGCAGTGGCTTTTAGATAAGCTTTAACTGCTCTTACTACATCCAAAGAATGCAATAACTTTTCCTTTACCGAAGTAGGTTTGGGGAAAAAAGAAGGAAGAACCACATCTTGGTTCAAATGAAACCTCGATACCACCTTAGGAAGAAAGGCTGGATGAGGACGTAACACTACTCTGTCCTTATGGATAACCAGATATGGCTCCTTACAGGACATAGCTGCTAATTCCGATACTCTTTTAGCCGAACAAATGGCTACTAGAAAAATCAATTTCCTGGTGAGAAGCACCAAGGAAATATGCTGTAATGGTTCAAATGGTTGTTTCTGTAGAACCGACAGAACCAAGTTTAGATCCCATGGACATATGGGAATATTAACCGGAGGACTAATACGCATCACTCCTTGTATAAAGGCTTTGACTAGTGAATGCGAAGCCAAGGGCCTTTGAAAAAATATTGACAAGGCCGAAATCTGACCCTTGATAGTACTCAAGGCAAGCTTCCTATCTACAGCCCACTGTAGGAAGTCCAGAATCCTACCTATTACGTACTTATGTGGATGCCATTTCTTGGCCTCACACCACGCGATGTACGCCTTCCAGATTCTATAGTAGATCTGCCTGGATACCGGCTTCCTGGCATTGATCATGGTAGATACCACAGCATTAGAGAGCCCTCTCTTTTTTAGAATGTGGGCTTCAATAGCCAGGCCGTCAAACCTAGGGCTGGTAAGGAAGGGTGGTATATCGGTCCTTGCGAAAGCCGGACGACGTGGGAGAGTCCAAGGACTCCCCACTGAAATTTTACAATCTCCGCGTACCACGCTCTTCGGGGCCACGCTGGAGCCACCGGAATCACTGGTTTCTTTTCTACCCTGATTCTGCGGAGTAATCGAGGTAACCATTGGCGGTGTGAATGCATATATCAGCTTGAACTGATCCCAAGGGAACACTAGGGCATCCGAGCCGCAAGCTAGGGGATCCCTTGTCCGAGAGACAACCCTGTCCCCCTTTGCGTTGAATCTGGATGCTAGAAGATCTACATCCGATGTTCCCCACCGCTGACATATTGTCCAGAAAACCTCGGGGTGAAGGGACCCTTCCTCTGGGCCTAATTGCTGGCGACTTAGAAAGTCCGCCTTCCAAATCTCCACTCCTGGAATGAATACCGCAGATATGGCTGGGACATATTTTTCTGCCCATTTCAGGATGTAATTTACTTCCCTCTGGGCTGCACGACTCCTGGTGCCCCCCTGATGATTGATATATGCCACTGCTGTGGCATTGTCTGATTGAATTCTGACAGGGGACCCTTGGAGTTTGGATGTCCATGCTACTAGGGCATACCGGGCTGCTCGTATCTCTAAGAGATTGATGGGCAGGGCCTTTTCTGCATCCAACCATCTGCCCTGGAGAGACTATTGCTCCAGTACTGCTCCCCAGCCTATAAGGCTGGCATCTGTAGTGACCACCTTCCAAGAAATCGGACTGAAGGATTTCCTTTTTTCCAGATTCTGGGGAACCAACCACCAACGGAGGCTCTTGCGAACGGAAGGGGACAAGGACATTGTAAGTCTAGGGCCTGAACTGTTTTGTTCCAGGCTGACAGTATGGCCCCTTGCAAATTCCTTGAATGGAATTGACCGTAGGGTACTGCTTCGAATGATGCCACCATTTTTCCCAGCAGCCTCATATACAGGCGTATGGACGGCTGTCTTTTTTGTACCCACTAAGTGGATCAAATCTTTCAAAGACAACACCTTTCCTCGAGGCAAGAATATTTTTCTCTGGCCTGAATCCAACCTTAGCCCCAAGTATTCCAGACTTTTGACTGGTTTTTAGGGCTGACTTGTCTCGGTTGATAATCCAACCGTGAGATTCCAGATACTTGATCGTCTTGTGAACGACCACGTCTAGTTTTTTCACTGAGTGGTCTATCAGCAACAAGTCATCCAGATATGCCATTATCATTACACCTTGTGTTCTTAGATTGGCCAATAAAGGGCCAGAATTTTTGTGAACACTCTTGGTGCTGTGGCCAAACCGAAGGGTAAGGCTCTGAACTGAAAATGGCGCCCTTCTACTGCAAAGCGTAGAAATTTTTGGTGGACTGGAAAGATGGGAATGTGCAAATAAGCATTTTTGATGTCGATCGTGGCTAACCAATCCTCCCCTTGTAGGGCAGTGGCCACCGATCGGATCGACTCCATCGGAAAGTCCTGATATACAGGAATTTGTATAGCCCTTTTTAGAATTAATATGGGCCTCCCGTCCGCGTTTGCTTCGGGACTGTAAAGAGGTTTGAGTAAAACCCGAACCCTCATTCTTCCAGGGGAACCTCCATAATTACTCCTTGGAGCAATAGTTGTTCTAGTGCCAACAGGAGGGACTCTCTCTTCCGGGGATCCCTTGGCACGTTTGACCTCAAAATGGGAAGGAGGAGAGTCTTTTAACTCCAAACTGTATCCCAAACCTACTGCGGAGAGCACCTATCTGTCTTGATCGTGTCCCGCCAGGTCTCTTTGCGAACAACTGGAGTCCTCCCCCCACCTGACTGAGTGGGGGCTTCAATGAATTTAACTTTGGGGGAGGTTTTGTACCTCCCCTGACCCAGGGTTTCTCATTACCCTGCTACTGTCCCTGTTTTTTACCCCCGGGATTTGACCGAGGAGGCCGTCGGAACTGTTACACAGCCGATGCCCCAGGGACTGGAGAAGCAGGCCTCTTAAAGAGGGACCTCTAACTCTGCTTTTAACCGGCAAGAGCGTATTTTTACCGCTGGAAATTTTCTGGATATATTTGTCCAGGTTTTCCCTGAATAAGCGTTCACCATGAAATGGGACGCTAACCAGCCATTCTTTACAGGGAGCTTCAGCAGACCAGTTTCTGAGCCATAGGAGCCTACGCATATGTACTATAGACAGCGTAAGGCGGGAGGCCTGATGGACTGAATCCTCTATGGCGTCAACCGCAAAGCCTAAGGCTCTAGGTAGATCAGCTAGGGCAAAGCCTGCTGATCTGTCAAGTCCCTCAAGACCTGTTTCAACTGATCCTTCACTGCTTAGCAGACCCCAATAGCTGCTACTGCTGGTTGTATCACCAAGCAGATTTTCATAAGGACTCCAATCTTTTATCTATTGGGTTCTTGAACATTTGGACATTATCCACTGGACATGTCAGTGATTTATACATACAAGAGATGGCTGCGTCCACTGTAGGGACCTTCCATTTTTTTTTTTGATGAACTTATCCTCCATGGGATAGACCACCGGAAATCTCTTGGGGGAATAAATATTTTCTCAGGACGTTCCCAATCCTGGTAAATGAGCCCTTTCAGTAAAGGGTGAAGTGGAAAAGAACAAACAGTCTGGGGGCTTCTAGCGACCCCAACGAGGATACAGTAGTGGTTGATGGTTCCGCAAGGTGCATTTTTAAATGCTGATCGGACCATGTTAGTCAGAGACTGAACCCATAATCTTTCAGCTTGAGATGCTGAGAAAAGGTTCCCCCACTGTTGATTCCTCTATAACAGAATCAACCTTATCCTGATCCCCTTCAGGCAGGTCGATCCCTGTATGGGACTGTTGCTCTGCTAACAGGCACTCTGAAGGAGGAGACGGAGATCGGGCGTGCTTTCCCTGACAGGGAGGCAGCGATAAATTTTGACAATCTCTCTCTAATCCTCCCAGAGCTGAGGAAAAAACCTCCTCTGTTACATACACAGGAGCAGGTGACTGAGGACAGCCACAGTACCAAGTACCCCTGCGGGGTCTCTACGGTCACTTACCTCTGAACTTCAGGGGAGACTGGTGCAGCAGGAGTATGCCCAAGATCCTCAGAGCCCGATGAGACCCCCTTCGCTTCCTGGAAGATTCAGTTCCGGAGCTTCTGGACGGCATATTCCTAAGCCTAAAGCTGAGGTATTCCAGCCGTAATACACCACTTTTACTGAGAATAGTCTAGCACAATTGCTGCTATATCACAGTTGGTGTCTACTAATGTGCCTTTCTAGGGGATGCCTGTATCAACCGCTTGCTGTATGCCTTTAAATGTTGCCAGCTCTGTCTCTGTACTTCATAGCCAGCTTACTGCAATAATGTGGCTTTTTAAAAACCTGCTGGGACGCCCGCACATGCGCAGAAGCGCTGCGGCGCGCACAGAGCGTCATCCCCCAGGCCCCGCCCCTTTTTCCGGCCACCTCTATATATAGAGGCGCGTGCACGCGCACGCGCGCGGCCACGTGCGCCTCGGCGCTAATTTTCAAACATGGAAACCAGGGACAGGAGCCAGGGCCCCCTTTGCCGCAGGCCGGGGGATAGACGAACACTGCAACATGGCAGAGGAAACAGTTTCCTGTAGGAGAACTCACCAGCTGCCTGGACTTTGTTCTCTGAGAAGAAACTAGTCCATATGACAAGAAAAACATTCCACAGCGGCCTCTAGTGGACAAACACAGGTACCGCAGTTTAATATACTAAACATATATAAAAAAACATTCCTTTTTTTTTTTTTTTCTTGACCACCATTAAAAATTATTACATTTTTTTAGTAGTTACAGGCATGCACAGATATTAGCGGGAATACCGTTAGGTAACAGACAGAAAGACAAATTAGGCTTGGGGGTCCCCCAATAGAACCAAGTTCCTGGGGGCCCCCACTTACCTGTTCCCCGCCGCAGGACTTTGTTTGGTCCACAAAAGCCCAAACTTCACCTATCACGGCAGGCATTGTAATCAAACCTTCAGGGACCGGGTTCCCAAGGATTCCACTCCCCTGGACCTGTATAGCACCCTGCACAGAAAACATCTTGGTCGTGGGTATGACCAGAGCTCTGGATCCCAGGGTCCAGCTCTCCTAAGAGAAGCATTACAGGCAGAACCTTGCTCTTCTCTGCAAGGCCCGGGTACCGACCGTTTAGCTATGAAGCTTTTTTGGTCGGATCCGGAATAGCTTACTGAGGCCCAAAAGAACCTGTACGCAAGCTCAGTGAAAAACACATGTTTCTTCTTGGCCAACACCTTAGACACTGGCAAAAAAACTGAGGTGCTCCCGGATGGGAGGGGCTTATATAGGGGAGGGTACTTCCGGTTTTGGAAGTTGCCAGTGCCAGCACCTGACGGTAACTATATAACCCATTAGTAATGACTATGTCGCTCTGTGTCCCGTGATGTACGAAAAAGAAAGCTTGTATAACAGTAACAATTTGCTGTCCCTTCAAAATAACTTACACAACCATTAATGTCTAATTTGCTGGCAACAAAAGTGAGTACCCCTAAGTGAAAATGTCCAAATTGGACCCAGAGTGTCAATATTTTGTGTGGCCACCATTTTGCATGCGCCTGTTGCACGGCGGGGGACCCAATGCGAGTGGCCGATGGGCGCTATCGCCACCGGTTACCTGCGATCGCAGGTACGAGAGACTATTTTACATTGTAGCAATGTGTCATTTCTTCAGTGTTGTCACATGAAAAGATATAATAGAATATTTACGAAAATGTGAGGGGTATAGTCACTTTTGAGAGCTACTGCGTATCAATTTTTTTCCTATTATTGGTTGAATTAGATGAACTAGGTGTCTTTTTTTTAACTAACTATGTACAGTAAACAAAAATTTTTAAAGAACAAGAGGTCACAAGCCTGGGGACTTTAGGAGTGTTAAATGTAGGAATGGAAAGTCACTTATGCAACATATAAAATGAAGGAATTTTATTACAAAAGTAAAAAACATGAGAACAGTTTTACATTCATATCAGAAAATAAATTGTTTCATTAAAGCATATTGAACAGACACTACCACTCTCAACATGTTTCGCTCGGCAGAGCTTCCTCAGGAGATTCCGGTGTGGAGTTTTTTTATACTATAGACAACAAAAAGCGAAATGAATGCTCATGTTGGTTTTTAGTTTACACAAAAACATGTGAAACAAATAAATTGGCATATATAAACGTATGCAAAATATATTAAGAGAAGTATACAAAATAATAATGTCAGGGCATAGAAAAAAGTGTATATGGGTACAGGGAAAATATGAAGTCCACTGGACGAACAACTATTTATTGCGCTGGTTAGTAAACCCCACCAGCAGGATCAATGAGCTTGGAATTGATTCAACCCATTCTACTGTTCAAGGTAATTACCCTTTTTTCCTAAGCAATGGGCAAAAGGCTTTCCCTACTTCCAGTCTTCTGAATGTGGTGGTGATTTTTCATATATTTATACATTTTTTCTACTTGTTTTTTCTTCAGAAAAAACCTTTATGATTTTTTTGTCCTCTTCTGCAAACATTGGGAGAATCTTTCCAAAAGGCGGGGTGTCCTGTGCACGCATGGAACTTTTTATTTTCTGATCCAAATCTCAAGTGATACATTGACATAGAGCAGCTTTGGTAAGGTTCATTTTCCCTGTACCCATATACACTTTTTTCTATGCCCTGACATTATTATTTTGTATACCCCTTTTAATATATTTTGCATACGTTATATATGCCAATTTATTTGTTTCACATGTTTTTGTGTAAACTAAAAACCAACATGAGCATTCATTTCACTTTTTGTTGTCTATAGTATAAAAAAAACCTCCACAACGGAATCTCCTTGAGGCGATTAAGTTCGCATTTGCAGCGCTATACAAGTTATTCACTCACTCACCCACTCCTGAAGAAGCTCTGCCGAGCGAAACATGTTGAGAGTGGTAGTGTCTGTTCAATATGCTTCAATGAAACAAGTGATTTTCTGATGTGAATGTAAAACTGTTCTCATGTTTTTAACTTATGTAATAAAATTCCTTCATTTTATATGTTGTATTAATGACTTTCCATTCCTACATTTAACACCCCTAAAGTTCCAAGGCTTGTGACCTCTTGTCCCTTCAATTTTTTGTTTATTCATATATTGGGATGTGGTGCTCAATTTGATCATCAATTTGATTTGATAAATGACAAGGGGATAACACCCATCCGTGTAAGTATAGAAAAAAGACTGCAGAAGAGGGTATCGTGAAGAAGTCCTTCATATATAGTGCATCCAACTCCACACCACACCCAGGTGAGTGAGTAGCGTGCTTACCAGTTAATGGTGACCACTATACAGTAGTCTCACCCAGCTCAGGGAACTCAGTCTCCCCAAGCCCCTTAGTATTGTCTGGAACAGCAGCTACAAACTGTTAGTACTCAAAGACATAAGAAGAAATGTTCCCATGCAGTATGTTGAACAAAATAAATTTAATAAAAACAAATTGATTGCACTTACAAAGTAGAAGCCATTCAATGGCGATAAAGCAGCATGTCTTTAAAATCGAAACCGCTGCGTCTCCATCAGCTTGACTTCACTTCCTGTATTGTTTGCCCGCCCACCTCAGTCATTCTGAATCTCCTTTTTTCTTCTTGTCTGGGCTCAGATACGAATGACTACACCTGAAGCCATCAAAAACACCTCTCCAGCCTTCCACCACCTGCACCTACAAAAAACACCTGTGTGTAAAAAAAAATCCAGTATAAATGAAGCTGTTCTGTGAAGCCCTTAGAGGTTTGTTAGAGAACCTTAGTGAACCAACAGCATCATTAAGGCCAAGGAACACACCAGACAGGTCAGGGATAAAGTTGTGGAAAAGTTTAAAGCAGGGTTAGATTCTAAAAAAATATCCAAAGCTTCGAATATCTCACAGAGCACTGCTCAATCCATCATCCAAACATGGAAAAAATATGGCACAACTGCAAACCTATCAAAACATGGCTGTCCACCTAAACTGACAGGCTGGGCAAAGAGAGCATTAGTAAGAGAAGCAGCCAAGAGGCCCATGGTAACGCTGGAGGAGCTGCAGCGATCCACAGCTCAAGTGGGAGAATCTGTCCACAGGACAACTATTAGTCGTGCATTCCACAAATCTGGCCTTTATTGAAGAGTGGCAAGAAGAAAGCCATTGTTGAAAGAAAGCCATAAGAAGTCCCGCTTGCAGTTTGCGAGAAACCATGTGGGGTACACAGTAAACATTAGACATGTGCATTCGTTTTCGTCCGAATGCATTTTCGTCCGAATTTCAGCTATTTTCGTTATCGTTTTAACAAACGAAAACGAAAGCACAGAATCCGAAAACCAAAAGATCCGACATAAACAAATGCTTTATTTTCATTTTCGTTGCTACAACAGTTCGATATAGATAGGAGATTCGACGTGACGCTGACAATAACAATCTGTGTCTATCGAACCTGTGGTCGAATGTGCCTAACCTTAACTCTATTAGTCCAAGATTATTCTACATAGGAGAGAAAAGATTCAACATTATAGAGAGAAAAGATTCGACATAGGAGAGAAAGATTCGACATAGGAGAGAAAAGATTCGACATAGGAGAGAAAAGATTCGACATAGGAGAGAAAAGATTCGACATAGGAGAGAAAAGATTTGTTATTATAGAGAGAAAAGATTCGACATAGAGAGAAAAGATCACTGCTGGAATTGGGTGGGGGAAGTAAAATAAAAATAAAGTTGATGATGAATGTTATTGGCTGATTGTAACCAAAGAGGAGGAGCAGTAAAATAGCTAGAATGACGAAGATTCGACAAAGCATCGAAAGTTAGAAGATTCGACGGTGCAGCAAAACTGTAGGACGCTGCAATCGTACATTTCCGGTCAAATGCATCCTCCCATAGGCTATAGAAGAATTCTAATGTTGGTTGACTAGTAATAGTAATGAATAAATATAATTATTACTAGTCATACAACATTAGAATTCTTCTATAGCTTGTGAGCGGAACATTCGACCGGAAATGTATGATTGCAGCGTCGTACAGTTTCACTGCTCCGTCGAATCTTCTTTGAACATTCGACAGACACCATAAGCCTTCAATGACAGATTCGTCCTTAATTAATTCAGATTTTCGGACGAATGCAATTTCTAACGAAAAACAAAATAAATAAAAACGAATTTCGGGAGTAACTAAATAAATTTATTTTTCGGACGAAAACGAAATTCCGAAACGAAATATTTCAGTGTGCACATGTCTAGTAAACATGTGGAAGAAGGTGCTCTGGTCAGATGAGACCAAAATGTGAACTTTTTGGGCTAAAAGCAAAATGCTATGTGTGGCAGAAAACTAACACTGCAGATCACCCTGAATGCTTCCACCAGGCCCGGACTGGGACAAAAAATAGGACCGGGCATTTTAGACTGAGCAGCCTTCCGGCACCTTGTACCTCTGGATCCCTTTACATTACACAGCACCTTGCACCTCTGGACCCCATTACATTACACAGCACCCTGCACCTCTGAAACCCCTTTACATTACACAGCACCTTGCACCTCTGGACCCCTTTACATTACACAGCACCCTGGATCCCTTTACATTACATAGCACCGCACCGCTGGACCCTTTTACATTACACAGCACCCTGTACCTCTGGGCCCCTTTACATTACACAGCACCCTGCACCTCTGGACCCCTTTACATTACACAGCCGCCCACAGTTTGTTACACAGACACTCCCTAACAGTTCTGGACCCCCTGCATGTTACACAGACCTCCCTACAGTATAGACCCCCTCCTTACAGTACAGACACCCTCCCTACAGTACAGACCCCCCCTACAATACAGACCCCCCTACATTACAGGCCCCCTCCCTACAGTACAGACCCCCCTACAATCCAGAACCCCCCTACATCTCAGACCCCCCCTACAATACAGAACCCCCTACAATACAGAACCCCCCTACAATACAGAACCCCCTACAATACAGAACCCCCCTCTACATTTCAGAACCCCCTCTACATTTCAGACCCCCCTCTACATTTCAGACCCCCCCCTACATTACAGACCCTCTACAATACAGAACCCCCCTACAATACAGAACCCCCCACAATACAGAACCCCCCCTACAATACAGACCCCCCCTTCAGACCCATAATGTACCTCAGATCAGCGCGGGACTGCATGTTGGGTCCCCTTCCCCTGTGTGGACATAGAGGAGGGGGAGGTGGCTTCACTCTGCTCGGCTGTGTGAGACAGCCGAGCCGAGACTGATCAGATCATCAGTGCCGCGGTGTCACGATCAGGCGTCAGGCTTGAAGACCAATTGCAATAGCAGTGGCAGGACAGGCATACAGGCAGTCACTTCTGGCAGATGACACAGGCTCCCCTGAGGTGCGGAGTCTAAGTACTAGCTGGTTTTCCCCAGAGCTCCTGATGGTGGAGATGGATTTAGCTGCAAGCTAGTACCAGGTCACGGTCCTCAAGTTTGCCCCACCAGGGTGTGAACAAGCCGGAGTCCAATAGCAGATAACAGACAAGGATGAAACAGCAGCGTGGTCAGAAAACAAGCCAAGGGATCAATCACGAGTGGCTGCAGGTTGGGATCAAGCAGTAGAGTAGTCAAAGAACAGGCCGAGGGTCAAACACGGGTGGTTGCAGATTGGGATCAGGCAGTAGAGAAGTCCAGGAACAAGCCAAGGGTCAATCACGAGCGGTTGTAGGTACAGATGGCAGCAGGAAAGACAACAGCAAGGCACCGGCAGGGAAGGCACAATAACCTGGCAAAGAGGAAGTGCTGAGACAAGGCTTATATAGGAAGTTCATGGGAGGAGCATGGGGTTCAGGGTTCAACAGTAATCAAGACGCCAAGCAGAATAGTCTAATGGATCAGATAGGTTTGTACAGCAGATCAGGCAGGGAGCTGTTCAGCATCCCAGATAGCTCAGTGGGAAGAGTCAACGCCAGACACTAGACAAGGTCCCAGGTTCAAGCCCAGGTCCTGACAGTACTCCCCTTCTCTCAGGATGTCCTCCGGACATCCTAGGGCTTGGCTTGTGAGGAAACCTCTGGTGGAATACTCGTGTTAATCTAGGGGAGTAAACCTCATCTCTTTTTGGGCATTTTTTGCTTTAGAAGTTCCTGCCGGGGAGATTCTCCTCACTTGCAAGGCTTTTTCAAACATCTCCAGCTCCTGCTTACGGATAAGGGTGCCATTCGAGGCATACATACAGTCAGGTGGTAGAACTTCTTTGGCAGGACAGGAATTAGTGATGGAGCCAGACTTTACGGAAGTGGTGACGGTATCAAGAACAGGTATTTTCTCAGGATGTAGCGAAGGCGTCTCTGGAGCAGGAGGTGGTTATTTTGCAGGACAGGGTGATGTTACTGCATTTACCACTGTGGAGCGTGGGAAGACTACTGGAACTGATCTGTTGTCAGGAGGTTGCATAGTTGCCTCTAGGCCAGATGGTAGGAGTTTCACAGGGGTATTGGTTGCGGGTTCAAGAGGTGCACTGGTATCGTTGACCACTGTAGTCTGGGAATCTACTTGTGTCATTGAACATGGACAGGCCTTACAGCAACCTTGGCAGTTCACAGGCCGAACAGCAGCGATAGCAGGATGAGTGCCAATAGTACCGACTTGAAGAACCTTTGGCCGAGCTGGACGATTTGGGCAGAGAGAGATTAAGTGCCCTCTTTCTCCACAATAGAAACAAAGGCCACAGCCTCTCCTCCGCTCTCTTTCAGCTTTAGACAGCGTGGTCTGGATGACCCCGATCTCCATAGGTTCCACATCTTCCAGGGTAGGTGTGTGTATATCCACAGGAACGTCAAGGCTTTGTGGTGTTAGGGCTTCATGGCTTGGCATGTACTGGGATGGCTCAAAGTCATATCTGTACAGGGTATTCCTGTACCTGGGTCCCCGAAGGCCACATGAGCTAGGAGCAGCAGACTTGGGAACCCTGGTTTTCTTGGAAACTGTACAGTGAGAGTCCAGGGCTAACATAAAAGCTTCCCAGCTGTCCAAGACTGGACTCCTTTCCTGTAATACCTGATGAGCCCATGTTTTGATTGGTCCAGTGAGCAGGTTGATAGTAGCGAGAACTTTTATATAATCTGTGGCATAGGTCCTAGGCTTAAGAGCAAACAACAGCTCGCAATCCATCTTAAAGGATGAAAGAGATGCACAGCTACCGTCAAACCTCCCGGGCATCACAACAAATGGCTCAGGACATGCTGGTTCTGGGGCTGGGCGTACTGTACCTTTCAGTAACAGAACTTCTTGCTGCAGGTCCGAGATTTGCTGTCTGACAGGAGCCAGTGCATCTGCTATAGCGGCCTTCATGTTTATGGCCAGGTTATTCTGTCACGATCAGGCGTCAGGCTTGAAGACCAATTGCAATAGCAGTGGCAGGACAGGCATACAGGCAGTCACTTCTGGCAGATGACACAGGCTCCCCTGAGGTGCGGAGTCTAAGTACTAGCTGGTTTTCCCCAGAGCTCCTGATGGTGGAGATGGATTTAGCTGCAAGCTAGTACCAGGTCGCGGTCCTCAAGTTTGCCCCACCAGGGTGTGAGCAAGCCGGGGTCCAATAGCGGATAACAGACAAGTATGAAACAGCAGTGTGGTCAGAAAACAAGCCAAGGGATCAATCATGAGTGGCTGCAGGTTGGGATCAAGCAGTAGAGTAGTCAAAGAACAGGCCGAGGGTCAATCACGGGTGGTTGCAGATTGGGATCAGGCAGTAGAGAAGTCCAGGAACAAGCCAAGTGTCAATCACGAGTGGTTGAAGGTACAGATGCCAGCAGGAAAGACAACAGCAAGGCACCGGCAGGGAAGGCACAATAACCTGGCAAAGAGGAAGTGCTGAGACAAGGCTTATATAGGAAGTTCATGGGAGGAGCAAGGGGTTCAGGGTTCAACAGCAATCAAGACACCAAGCAGAGTAGTCTAATGGATCAGATAGGTTTTTCCAGCAGATCAGGCAGGGAGCTGTCCAGCATCCCAGATAGTGGGAAGAGTCAACGCCAGACACAGACGAGGTCCCAGGTTCAAGCCCAGGTCCTGACACGCGGCCACCTTGCCAGAGAGAAGGGGATCGTTGCGGGTCCCGGCCCCCTGATGTGCCGACGGGTGTCACTGTCACTCGATTGTGGCTCTGACTCGCAGCTGAGAGTGCTCTGGGGCAGTGGTGTCACTAGCATTGGTGTCACCTGGTGCGGCAAAACATGGTGTTACCCCCCTCCTGCCCAGCGCCATGCAGGCAGTGCACGGTCACGAGGCGCACCCCCAAATGACCCCTGTAAATTAAAGTATAGGGTAGTATTGGGCTGGCTGGAGCGATATAGGGCAGGTTGGGGTAATATAGGGCAGGTTGCGGTGATATAGGGCAGGCTGGGGTGGCATAGGGCAGGTTGGGGTTGTATATGGCAGGCTGGGGTGGTATAGAGCAGGTTTGGGTGGTATAGGGCAGTTTGTGGTGGTATATGGCAGGCTAGGTGGCATAGGGCAGGTTGGGGTGGCATAGGGCAGGCTGGGTGGTATAGAGTAGTTTGCAGTGGCATAGGACAGGTTGCAGTGGCATAGGGCAGGGTGCGGTGGCATAGGGCAGGTTGGCGTGGCATGCATAGGGCAGGGTGTGGTGGCATAGGGCAGGCTGGGGTGGTATGGTGCCAGGTTAGGACTCTATGTAGTGACATGTGCAACTGTGCAGTAACTTACAGCATGCCTGGAGATGAAGACACTCTGGCTGCTGTGTCCTCGTTTCTTTCTCCTTCAGCTGTGGGATCAGCCAGAGTGAATGAGTCTGTGGGAGGAGTGGAGGGGGGCAGCCAAACCCCCAGCTCCGCCCACCAACTCCGGCTGCCTCCGGAGACATTGGAGATGATGGGGAAGACGTGACATGCTGTATGGTGGCCCACCAGGCATTTGCACGATATGCCCTATGGCCAGTAGTGTATTTAGGATTTGTGCTGCCCTAGACCTGACTAAACTCGTGCACCCCCTAATTTAAATATGACCCACCCCTTCCTGTCAAGGCCAAACCCCTTTCTGTTTAAGGCCCACCCTGAAATTAGGGCCTAGTTCTTAGGGCCTGGGGGGGGGGGCAATGGATTCCCTTAATTTGCATAGATTTCCTCTCACTTCCTGTTTGGCAATGGGGCAGGAAGTGAAGGGATATCTCTGCAATGGGACAGGGATGGTAAAAAAATAAACTGACAGGGGCTGTAACCCTCCCTTACTCTATCCAAAATGAAAAAAAAAAAGTGTTGCCTATAGTTCTACTTTAAGCACAAATTTCTGATAATTTAATGGAGAGGACTAAGAAGATATAACCATGCCAATGGTGCAGCAGAAAACATATAGCACAGTGAGGAAGGTTTGTGGTCCAGGCTGATAGGACAGTCAAAATTAGAATCAGCTTGCGTTACACTAACAGTGTAGCACAAGCCGGCGGGGACTCTTTCCGTGCTGCCCCCCTGCAAAGTGCTGCCCTAGGCCTGGGCCTTGTTGGCCTAGGCCAGGATACAGCGTTGCCTATGGCCAGTCCGGGCCTGGCTTCCACCACGCGTGAAACATGGTGGTAGCAGCATCCTGTTGTGGGGATGCTTTTCCTCGACAGGGAAGCTGGCAGAGTGGATGGGAAGATGAATGGAGCCAAATACAGGGAAATCTTCGACGAAAACCTGTTAGAGTCTGCAAAAGACCTGAGACTAGGGCGGAGGTTCACCTTGCAGCAGGACAATGACCCTAAACATACAGCCAGAGCTACAATTAAATGGTTTAGCTCAAAGCATATTCATGTGTTAGAATTGCCCAGTCAAAGTCCAGACCTAAATCCAATTGAGAATCTGTGGCAAGACTTGAAAAGTGCTGTTCACAGACACTCTCCATCCATCCTAACAGAGCTTGAGCTATTTTGCAAAAAAAAATGGGCATAAATGTCACTCTCTAGATGTGCAAAGCTGTTAGAGACATACCCAAAAAGACTTGCAGCTGTAACTGCAGTGAAAGGTGGTTCTACAAAAAATTGACTCGGGGGGGGGGGGGGGGGCTGAATACAAATGCACACCACACTTTTCACATATTTATTTGTAAAAAATTCTGAAAACCATTTATCATTTTCTTTCCACTTCACAATTATGTGCCACTTTGTGTTGGTCTATCACATAAAATCCCAATAAAATACATTTATAACATAACAAAATGTGGAAAATTTCAAGGGTTATGAATACCTTTTCAAGACACTGTAACAATATATTTTTTTCCTTTTAGCAGCTGATAACAATTCTGCTTTTTTCATCCAAATTAGTGTCTATTTTCAGGCAAATATTCATGATGTATCAAGCACATGCCGAACGGCCTGTCACGTCAAAAAATGATTTATAATATATAATTTATTTGGTTCTGGTATATTAAATTATGTCACATGGCAATCAAAAGCAGCTAAAAAACCTCCAGGCTAAATTCAGTGAGTCTGAATATTAACACCATTGATAATAGCCAAAATCTACTCATGCATATACAAATGATGCATGCTCATTCTCTAATTATATGCAAGTGCAAAGCTATAATTAGACAAAAGAAATCCAGAGCACTCAGCTTACACATTAGTCTTATCGAAGAGAACATATCTTGCATTTTGCATATATGCATATTTATGGTGGTAATGCTGTTAAATATTTATCAGAGATGTTTTGCATACACATTAAGCTACATAAATGGGAATGGTAAAGCAATATATACTGATTCAGTGATAGAGTGATCAGAACATTTGTTTACTATGCAAATATTTACAGCATGGCAGAGTAAGTGGAAAAGCAACAGAAGCTGGAGTGGCTGAATTTCAATAGATTCATGCAGGGTTATTTGTCATGAACATTTTTCTGGGGCTCCAGTAACAATACCCATCTGCTGGAGATCTTGGCCTAACCAAATTCCCCAGGTGCGTCTTAGTTTGTATGATACTGGAACATGTTCGGTCCTGCTAAATCTCTACTAAGCAAGCTTACTTGCAGACCAACAAATCTCTTGAACTTTTTTTTTTAAAGACAAGCTGTTAAAGCGGCACTCCAGTCATTTTTGTGTTTATTAAAAGTCAGCAGCTACAAAAAGTGTACCGTAGCTGCTGACTTTTCATAAACACTCACTCACCCGTCCCAGAATCCAGCGATGTGGTCACCCAAACCGTCGCTTTAATTAATACATTTTCGGACAGTGAACCTGGTTTTCATTCAGAAAATACATTCATTTTAAAATGTAATGTTAAAGTGGATCTTCGGTCATTTTTTCAACTTTCCATGTATTAAATCTTCTGTCCTTGTTGTTTTAACTTTGAATAGTAAAACATTTTTATTCTGCCAGTAAATACAGCCCGCTTCCTGTTTCTTGTCTGGTCATTAGCCTAGGCTTATGGCATCATGCACAGCTCTCTCTCTCACTCTCGTGGGAGTTTGTCAGGAAGGGAGGGGGGATGAGTCATAAGAGGGCCAATGAGAGCTGCAGAACTGGAGTTGTGCCTCTGTGTGTCTGTGTAAATCCAGGAAGTGAACATGCAACAGCTCCCCACAGATAAAATGGATGCAGCCAGACTTAGTGGAGGGATATTTCTGCAGCGTATTTGGCAAGTACAGAATCACAGTATATATAAAATAATACACAAAGTGGTTTTGAGAGAAGCTTCAGAATGGCAAAGATCTTTTTATTACAAATTATGTGAGCAGACTGTAGTTCCTCTTTTAACACAAGTGAAAGTTTCCAACAACATTTGTCCATTCATCGAATGTGCAAAGAATTTTCTTGTCCAAAATATTCTTGTCCAAAAATCGATACTTGTATGTCTAGCATAAGACATTTAGTAGCAGAAGCATGCTTTTTTTATCACCTATCATGATGGCGTTAAAAATAAATAAATAACCCTTTATAGTACAAAAACAACAGATAATCACTACTGTTAGGGCTCTTTCACACGGGGCGGATCCGTGAAGATCCGCCCCGTGAAGCTCCGCTTGCTCAGCGGGGATCGCTCCGTTGATCCCCGCTGAGCCGACGGATGACTGGGCGGTCCCCGCACACTGTGCAGGGACCGCCCTGTCAGAGCGCCGCTCTCCCCTATGGGGAATCGGATGATGACGGACCGTAGAGTCCGTTGTCATCCGATCCGCTCCGCCGACGGAAGGAAAAATAGGGTTTTCCTCCGTCACACTTTGGCGGAGAGGAGCGGATGTCAGCGGACATGTCTCCGCTGACATCCGTGCCTCCATAGGGGTACATGGAGGATCCGTTTCAGGTCCGCCTAAAAAACTGACAGGCGGACCTGAACGGACCTCCGTGTGAAAGGGGCCTAAGGGGATCATTTATATTATAAAACAGTGAAAGTAATAATATATCTCACTTCTGTCATACATATAATAATAAATATACACAGAAGTAGGATAAACAGTGTATTTTACTGGGAGTCAAACATGAAGCTATATGAGGGATGGGAGGATGGGAAAAGCTTTTTATATTAAAGCGGAGCTCCACCCTAAAGTGGAACTTCCGCTGATCGGAACCCTCCGCCCCCCTCCGGTGTCACATTTGACACCTTTCAGGGGGGAGGGGGGGTGTCTAAGACAGGTATTTGCACCCACTTCCGGGAGTCCTCTCTTCAGGAAATCTGTGGGAAGCACGTCACTTCCCGCAGATTCCCCGTTGTGTTCTGGGAGACACTCCTGGTTCCCTCACCGAGGATGACGGTGGGGGCAGCAGAGTGACTAGCGATTGCTCGTCCTCTGCTGCAGACGTCGCTGGACTCCAGGACAGGTAAGTGTCCATATATTAAAAGTCAGCAGCTGCTGTATTTGCAGCTGCTGGCTTTTAATCATTTTTTTTCCGCGGCACCTCCGCTTTAAAGTAGTATTAAAAGCTGAGACTTTTTGTAAAAGGTATAATAATTTTAATTATAATGCACAATACTGGTAAACTTTTACTGTAAATGTAATTGTAATGCCTTATATTACCTCCAGTCTATCAGCCTCCAGCTTCTCTGGGTTCAGATGCTCATCTTCCCTGCACAGAGGTCTAAGGCTGCATTTACACCTGAGCGTAGTGATTTACTGGCATTTTTATTTGAGCGTTATTGAGATTTTTTAGACGTGTATTACAAGCGTTTTGTATGCGTATTACAAGCGTTTTACAGCTTCAGCCATTTTTCTTTTTAAGCCATTAGAAAGCACTAGGGGGAGGAGAAGGAGAGGAAATTAGGAGTGGAGAGCTGCTAAGCAGAAACGCGCAACAAAACACTTGTAAAACACTCAAATCAGGTGTTTCTATTGACAGGCGTTTTGGTTCAGAACAGGAGCTATTGAAATGAATAGGATTTGGCTTGTTGAGCGGTTTAGAGATACAATCTTCAAGCAGAAAATCACTCAGGTGTGAACAGGGCCTTTAAGTAATTGTAAACATTGTTTTTTTATAAACAACAAACTTGTCAAACTTACCTGCTCTGTGTAATGGTTTGTCACAGAGCAGCCCGATCCTCCTCCTCCTCTGGGGTCCCCCTGCCAGCGTTTCTGGCTCCTCTAAAGCAAGCCGCAGAGAATAGTATAGAGTGCCCCTTTAGCAAGGTAAAAAACTTCTGCCTTTAAAATCACTTGCTTCCTTCTCCTGCCCAGGACTACATGTCCCATGAGGCATTGCTCCTCACACATTCACAAGCATATATGCATGTACATCTTTACTGACATGTATGAACAGTGTACTGACCTGTATGTGTGTTGCACTGTGTATACTAACATGTATGGATGGTGTACTGAGCTGTAAGTGTGCTGCATTGTATTTTCTGAAATGTAAACACACATTGCATTCTGTATGCAAGCCAACTAATCGATTATTGACAACTATTTTGATAATCGATTATAATTGATTATGCCGATCAGTTGTTTCAGTCCTAATGCTGGGAAATGTAGTCTAAAAAGAGTTCAGTAAAACAGTCATGGCTGCAGAGAGGACTATATATCTCACAATGCTTTTCTCCCTAGCTCAGAAGTGTGATGCAATTAATCTGAGTCCAGCACTAGGTGGGAAATGGAAGTAGGCTGCAGTGATGAAGGTGAAGTCTGCTACATCAGTTCTACGGTAGCCTGCTCCCGGCTACATCCACCCCCCACTGAAAGTCTTTGGTCCCCAAAGGGTAAATAACATAATGTACAAATGTGTGCGTCATTCCACATAGTAGCAAGTAGGAAAATGCAATAAACAACGATTTTACGATCTAACTATCTATCTACCATGTTTCCCCGAAAATAAGCCCTACCCCGAATATAAGACCTAGCGTGATTATTGGGGATGGCTGCAATATAAGCCCTACCCCGAAAATAAGCCCTAGTAAAGTACATGGAAAAAACTGTGGTCCGTTTTGTAGAACGATCGTACTGGTATGGGGTACAGTGTGTCTCCCCTTGTGACTGTATTAGAAAATACTTTATTCACAGCCGCCACTGACCTGCCGGATGTCTTCTTCTCTCCTCCTTGTCTGCAGCCCCTCCCTCTTCAGTGCACGGAACGGGCTGACGTCAGCAGGGATCTCGGGTCTTCCCCCTTCTCTTCTCCTCCCGGCTGACGTCTGCGGCCTTTCCCTCTTCAGTGCACAAAACGGGCTGACGTCAGCGGGGAACTCGGGTCCTCCCCCCTTCTCTTCTCCTCCCAGCTGACATCTGGCACAGGGGTCAGGGGGGTCCCCTGAGATCAAGAGACAGGGACCTAGGCCTAAGACTAGAGAGAGAGACAGGAGAAATAGAAAACCATTGCATATCGTTGGCACAATATGCTCTTCTCCCATGACCACCTCCCCCCCTTCCCACTCCCTGCCTATTGATCTTGTACTTTAGGGCTAAATCCCTCCCCCTTCCCTATTTTTTTTACCTTCTCCTGGTCTTTGAGCAGTTTCATGTTGTACCTCTCTGGGCCCTCTATGCCCATTTACTCTTTTGCCACGAGGTGGTGCTCTATCTGACGCTCACGCCTAACCCACTCCCAAGCCCTCTATCCTTTATTTTTCTTATTCCTCCCCTGCCTCGGCCCTCGTCCCCCATCCCCTTGGCCCATTACTCTATAGACCCTATATTAGCTCCTCGTGTTTTTTTCTTTTTAGGAACAAGCAACCATTGATCCTCATCTTGTGCTGTTTTTTCTTTACACGCTACAGTCAATCGTGGTATTTCCAGAATAGATATTTCCAGTCTTTTACCAAACTCCTTAAGTTCTTCCCAGGAACCTTAGTTTTGCCACACGTCCTATTAGACAGGCTGTAAATCCCAAGTTATATCTTATATTATGATTTTGCATCTTCCCAGTAGTGGTTTTAGTTGTCGTCTCCTTCTTAAAGTCTTCTCTGATAAATCTGCAAAAATCTGGAGCTTCATGGTTTCAAATTCTAATTGTGGTTTCCCCAAAATACGTTTTTTTTCTCCAAAGTCCTGAAATCTTACGGTTACGTCTCTTGGAGTCTACATGGGTATTTTGGTCTTCTAATTCTATGTACTCTTTCAATTTTTATTGGCTTTATTGCTTTTTCTCTACCTAATACTGGGTTAAAAATTATCTGTATCTTCCCTGTTAAGTCCTCTCCCTGTGTTGACTCTGGTAAGCCCTGGATTCTCAAGTTTTTCCTTCGGTCTCTATTCTCCTGGTCTTCCAGTTTGTATGCTAATTCCCTTTGACTTTTCTTTAAGACTTCCATTTCTCCTTTTAGAACTTTTATGGTTTGTGTATATATGTCCAGTCTTATTTCCGTCTCTTCAGCTTGTTCCAGTATATGCCCCATATCCTTACGTATTTTCGCCATTTCATTTTTTAGAGAATTTTCCAAAGTGACAAGCATGGATGCAATTTCTACTTTTGTAGGTAGTAGACATGTGCACACTGAAATATTTCATTTCGGAATTTCGTTTTCGTCTGAAAAATTAATTAATTTAGTTACTCCTGAAATTCGTTTTTATTTATTTTGTTTCGTTAAAAAATGCATTCGTCCGAAAATCCGAATTTATTAAGGTTGAATCTGTCATTGAAGGCTTATGGTGTCTGTCGAATGTTCTAAGAAGATTCGACGGAGCAGCTAAAAGATTTGACGCCGCAATCGTACATTTCCGGTCGAATGTTCCGCCTACATGCTATAGAAGAATTCTAATGTTGTATGACACTAGTAATAATTATATTTATAAATTATTATTACTAGTCAACAAACATTCAAATTCTTTTATAGCCTATGGGCCGAACATTTGACCAGAAATGTATGATTGCGGTGTCGTACAGTTTAGCTGCTTGTCGAATCTTCTTAGAACTTTCGACAGACACCATAAGCCTTCAATGACAGATTCAATGTTTGTATGTTTTTCGCTGCTTCGTCGAATCTTCGCCGTTCATGTCGAATGGTCTACCCCAACACTTTCTCTATAGTGTCAAATCTTTTCTCTCTATGTCGAATCTTTCCTCTCTATGTAGAACAATCTTGGACTAATAGAGTTAAGGTTAGGCACATTCGACCCCAGGTTCGATAGACACAGATTGTTATTGCCAGCGTCATGTCGAATCTCCTATCTATAACGAACTGTTGTAGCAACGAAAATAAAGCATTTTTTTATGTTGAATCTTTCGGATTTCGGATTCTGCACGTTCATTTCTGTTTATTAAAACGATAACGAAAATACCTGAAATTCGGACGAAAATGCATTCGGACGAAAACGAATGCACGTCTAGTAGGTATTTGATCAATTGAGTGTTGATCTCCCACCTCCATATTACTTTCCAATTCTTGACCTATTCTTGGCTGTCCGAGTACACTAGTGTCAGATGATAGTCTACTTTGTCATTTTTTTTTTCTTTAGCTTTTACTTGTTTTTCATGAGTTCCTTGTTGCTTTTCAACTACTTACTTTTCAGAGGGCCCATCTTGGGACATATATTTTTCTATTGGACCTGGGCTTAAGCCTATTTTGGGCAATTTTGCCACTGCCCCTCCTCTTGTTGTTCTTCCCCGCATGTTAGGATTTCTTATTTATTTTTCACTCTCCTTTTTTTTTTTATCCCCTCCCCCTTTTTTTTAATATGTCCCTCTTCTATTGATTTTCACTTCTGTTTGCTATTTTATATTTATTGTTAGCAGTCTTTCAGCATTGTATGCTCTTTTTATTTCAGTCAATAAGTCTATAAATGAAAACAAATATCGGGGACTCACCACTTTCTGTTCCCCGTTTTGAGGTATTGCGGGTCTGGGGAAGTGTTGTCAACTGGCCTTATGCTTGTTTTCTTGGTCTGGCTCTGACTCCTGGCTTTGGGTGATGTTTTCCTCTCTCCTCATTCAGGAGTGGGATGGGGTGGTTTGCTGGGTTGCTGGCTCCCCAGTACACTGTTCTGCTTCTGTCTCTCACCGAGACAGGGTCCCCGTCAATTCGGCTGATCCTGCTTCAGGCTGCCTCACTGGGAGCTCAAGGAGTCGACTCCGATCTCCTGATTCCCCCGAACGCTGCAGAGCACAGCCGAGATATCCCGACCGCACTCTCCTCTCTTTCTTCCTGGTCTGGGCTTCGGCTCCAGCCATGCCAATCCGTATGTGCTCGGATCCACCCCCACGCCAAGACTGATCATCGTGAATAGCTGTCAGCACTACATGTCGATAGAAAGGAACAATTGTCGCACATCTTCTAAGCCTGTAGTTCGGGCTTTCCGATAAATTATGCCATCCTCCAGCTTCATCCGATCCCACTCTCTGTGAATTATTTTGGAGTCTCTGATTGAACTATCTAGTAGCACTTGAGAGTCTTGAGCAACTAACGCCTTTCTGGTAAGGTGGCATAGTGGATCTTTATCAACATTAAACCTCATCTGCCACATAGTCGCCCAATTGGACAGAGCATCGAGGTCGGTTTGTAAATTGGCGACATCTTGTAAGGACGTTATTCCACTGCATAGCTTGGTGTCATCTGCAAAGACAGAAATGTTACTTTTGATCCCAGACCCAATATCATTTATAAAGATATTAAAAAGTAAGGGTCCCAACACTGAACCTTGGGGTACACCACTGATAACCTTAAACCATTCAGAGTAAGAATCATTAACCACTATTCTCTGAATTCTGACTTTTAGCCAGTTTTCTATCCATTTACAAACTGGTATTTCCAATCCTGTAGACTTTACCTTACACATGAGCCGTGTGTGCGGAACTGTATCGAACACTTTTGCAAAATCCAAGTATGCCACGTCCACCGCCACCCCTCTGTCCAAGGTTTTACTTACCTCTTCATAAAAAGAAATCAGGTTTGTCTGACAACTTCTGTCTTTCATGAATCCATGCTGTCTGTTGCTTAAATTGTTTTTTTCCAGCAAGAACTCATCTATGTGGTCTTTTATTAATCTCTCCAGTATCTTCCCAACTATAGGGCTCCATGTACACAGAAGCTCAAAAACGGTCGTTTTGAACGCCAGATTTCTGGCAGAAAAAGCTGCTTTAAAATATAGCTTTTATCAGCGTTTTTTACTAGCGTTTATTAGCGTTTTTTAGCTTTTTTTTTTTTTTTCAATGGATCAAAAAATGCTAAAAAAAACGCTGGCGACCTGCGTTTTTGAGCGTTTTGCGTTTTTTTCCGCCGAAAAACGGCACTTTGAACGCGAATTTCTTGCGTTCAGAAAAGAGCCCATTAACTCCACTGCTCATTAACGCTAAAAAATGTCCATGTGTACATGAACACATAGGCTAACATAAAGTGCAGTTAATGGGCTTTTTAAAAAAACACCAAAACGCCAATAAACTGCAGTTTATCAGCTTCAGTGTACATGGAGCCTAGAAGTTAAACTAACAGGTCTATAGTTACTTGTTAAAGACTTTGTTCCCTTTTTAAATATAGGCACCACATTGGCCCTGCACCAATCCAGTGGTACTATTCCTGTCATTAATGAGTCCCTAAAAATGAGATACAATGGCTATGAAATTACAGAGCTTAATTCTTTTTGGATCCGTGGGTGGATGCCATCTGGTCCAGGTGCTTTATCCACCTTTATTCTGTCTAAATATTTCTGGACCATATCACTTTTGAGTCATTGTGGATTTGGGGCTGTGTCACTACCACCCCCATTATGGACATGATCTCCCCCATGTTCCATTGTATACACAGAGCTGAAGAAAGTATTTAATAAATTAGCCTTCTCTTTGTCTCCAGTCACCCACTCTAGATTATTTTGTAAAGGGCCTACATGCTCAGACTTTACCTTTTTACTATTAATATATTTGAAGAATTTTTTGGGGTTTGTCCTACTATCTTTTGCAATCTGTCGTTCGTTTTGAATTTTTGCATCCTTGATTTCCTTTTTACATATCCTGTTATATTCTTTGTAACATTTAAACGACACTAGTGTTCCTTCATTTTTATATTTTTTAAAAGCTCTTTTCTTTTTGTTTATAGCTTTTTTAACTTTAACCATGAGCCATATAGGTTTTATTTTTAGCCTTTTAAACTTATTGCCCATGGGAATATACTTTGCAGTGAGGTCCCAAACAGTCTTTTTGAAGAATTCCCATTTCTGTTCTGTGTTAATCGATGCCAATATTCCCGTCCCAGTCTAAGCCCTGGAGAGCAGCCCTCATCCTTGGAAAATTTGCTTTATTGAAATTAAGTGTTTTTATCTTTCCTGCATGTATTTCTTGCTTACAGCTAACATCAAATGAAATCATGTTATGGTCACTGCTACCCAAGTGTTCCTTTATCTGAACATTAGTAATACGCTCTGCATGGTTTGAGATTACCAGGTCCAACAGAGCATCATTCCTAGTTGGGGCCTCAATAAACTGGACCATAAAATTGTCCTGCAATAGGCTTATACATTTTTGCCCTTTAACTGTCCCAGCAGTGCCATTACTCCGGTCAATTTCTGGGTAGTTAAAATCCCCCATTATTATCACCGTCCCAGCCCTTTCAATCTGTGCAAAGGGCTGAGTCTCCACCTCCTCATTAACATTGGGTGGTCTATAACAAACTCCAATGATTAACTTTGAACTACGCACATCTGTATGCAGTTCCACCCATAATGCTTCAGCCTCATCACACTCTTCATCAACCAGGTCCTCTTTCACACTCGCTTTGAGATCACTTTTCACATAGAGACAGACCCCGATTACTGATACAAGACTCCCCGCAGCCCATCTCGGCTGGCATCAACGTGAAGCTCGTAAGGCTTAGAGGGGTCAGCATAGGCTAGGACTGGTGCTTCAGTAAAACTCCCTTTCAGTCATCGGAAGGCCTGTTCTCACTGTGAGGTCCATTGACTCTGGATAGACTCTCGGGACTTCCTTGCTCCTCATTTTGCCAAACTTCCTTGGTTTGATCCCTCTGATCCTTCACCAACATCATTCTGCAATAGGAAAGTTAGAAGCAAAAGTGACCCTTCGCAACCTTAATTTAAACAATGACATGCCTCCATCCCTAAATGTATTGTAACGAGTAGGGATGAGCCAAACACCCCCCCCCCCCCCGGTTCGGTTCACAGCAGAACATGCGAACAGGCAAAAATTTTGTGCGAACACAGTTAAAGTCTATGGGACACGAACGTGAAAAATCAAAAAGTGCTAATTTTAAAAGCTAATATGCAAGTTATTGCCATAAAAAGTGTTTGGGGGCCCGGGTCCTGCCCCAGGGGACATGTATCAATGCAAAACGTTTTTTTGGGAGCAGTGATTTTAATAATGCTTAAAGTGAAACAATAAAAATGTAATATTCCTTTAAATATCGTGCCTGGGGGGCGACTATGGTATGCTTGTAAAGTGGCGCAGTTTTCCAGTGTTTAGAACAGTCCCGCAGCAAAATGACATTTCTAAAGGAAAAAAAGTCATTTAAAACTGCTAGCGGCTGTAATGTATTGTCGGGTAGATGAAAATCACTGAGAAAAACAGCATGCCCCCCCCCCAGTCCATTACCAGGCCCTTTGGGTCTAGTATGGATATCAAGGGGAACCCTGCACCCAAATAAATAAAAAAAAGGCGTGGGGCCCCCAGGCCCTATATACTCTAAACAGCAGTATACAGTATATACTATACGGCCTGCCCTATAAACTCTGCAGAAAATTGGGAATTAGGTGTTGGTGGTACCAGAACACTGTAACTCCTCACAGATACTCTTGTTGAGCGCAGGAACGGGCCCTGCTGTGACATATTAGATCAAAATTTTTAATTACATTTTTTATTTAATTTAATTACATTTTTAATCACATGCCCCTGTTAAACAGGGGCAGAAAAATTGGGCCTTTGTTTGAGCCAACATCCGTCGGAATTTACGATCGTCTGTACGCGGCATTAGGCAGTGGTAGTGGTGCCCTAAACCAAAAATTATCTTAGAAGCTAGCATCATTAAGATTAAGGAGGAATTGGATAGTCACTCAGCAAAATAGGATAGTCACTCAGCATAGGTAGTCTTCAAAGGATCCCACATCCATAGAAAAATCAATTGGTTACATCAGCATCAGGTGCTTGGTAGCTGGTGATCCAAGACTGATTCATGTTTATGAATGTGAGCCTATCAACGATGTCTGTGGACAGGCGCACTCTGTGATCGGTTACAAACCCTCCAGCAGCACTGAATGTGTGTTCAGAAAGAACGCTGGATTCAGGACAGGCCAGGAGCCCAATTGCATATTGAGCAAGCTCTGGCCAGTGGTCCATCCTCAAGACCCAGTAAGCTAGTGGATGCTCTGTTGGAAAGGTCTCCAAGTCTGATCTTGCCCCTAGATATTCCTGCACCATGTAATGCAGACGCTGGCGATGGTTGCTTGAACCGATCAGACCTTGGCGCTGAGGACTTAAGAATTGTCTGAAAGCATTGGTCAGCCCGCCACCTTCTCCACCGGTCTTTCTGTGACTGAACGAAGCCTCAGCAACACGTTGTCCAGTACCAGGAAATTGTAACCTCCCAGGGTCTGGAAACGCATTGCACAAACCTTTCTTCAAGGCCTCCTGAAGATGTTTTATCCTCTGCTCCCTCTGCGAAGGCAGGATGAGTTCTGCAACCTTACCCTTGTAACGTGGATCAAGAAGGGCTGCCAGCCAGTAATGATCCCTCTCCTTGATACCACGAATCCTATGGTCCTTTCGCAGGCTTTTCAGAATCAGGGAGGCCATGCAGCGTAAGTTTGCAAAGGCATTCAATCCTGAGTCCTCTGGGTCACTAATGATCAAATGATCCACAACTACCTTCTTCCAGCCATGTACAACTCCATGGGTTTCTGGGGACTGAAAACGATCCCTTGAAGACTGCTGCTGAGTGTTATCCTCCACGTCCATGCTGACATTATCCTCCTCCTCCTCCTCTTCTTCCTGTGTGTTTGACGGGCCCGCAGGAATACTATCTGGATAAAGGGGGCCTTGAGAGGTAAGGAAGTCCGCCTCTTCCTCCCGCTGTTCTTCCTCAAGTGCCCTGTACATTTTTCCACAAAGCGTGTGCTCCAACAGGAAGACAAGAGGGACAGTATCACTAATGCATGCATTGTCACTGCTCACAATCCTCGTGGCCTCCTCAAATGGTGACAGGACAGTGCATGCATCCTTGATCAGTAGCCACTGGCATGGCAAAAAAAGCCACGCTCCCCTGACCCTGTCCTGGTACCATACTCACACAGGTACTCATTGATGGCCCTCTGTTGTGTGTGCAGTCGCTGCAGCATTGCCAACGTTGAGTTCCACCTGGTGGGTATGTCACAAATGAGGCGGTTGTTAGGCAGGTTGCATTCCTTTTGAATGTCAGCCAGCCGAGCACTGGCATTATATGACCGGCAGAAATGACCACAGACTTTCCTGGCCTGCCTCAGGAGATCCTGTAAGCCTGGGTACTTGCTCAAAAACCACTGCACCACCAAATTCAGGACGTGAGTCAAACAGGGAAAATGGGTCAAGTGTCCCTGTCGGAGGGCGGAGAGGAGGTTAGTGCAACTGTCGCATACAACTATTCCTGACTGAAGCTGGCGTGGCGTCAACCACCTCTGAGCCTGCCCCTGCAGAGCTGACAGAATCTCTGCCCCAGTGTGGCTCCTGACCCCTAAGCAGACAAACTCAAGCACCGCATGGCATCTTTTTGCCTCAGTGCTTGCGTAGCCCCTTGAACGCCTATGGAGCACCGCTGGTTCAGAGGACAAATCTGCAGAGGAAGAGGCCATAGAGGAAGAAGAAGAGGAGGGGGTGGAGGAGAGAGCTGTGGCAGAATCACCCCTAGCATTTTGGAGGCGTGGTGGTGGAACAAGCTCCAACAATACTGAACCCTGTCCTGCATCCTTCCCAGCTGCCAGCAGAGTTACCCAGTGTGTCGTGAAAGAAAGGTAACGTCCCTGTCCATGCCTGCTGGACCATGAGTCAGCGGTAATATGCACCTTACTGCTGACCGCCCTGTCCAATGAGGCCAAGACATTGCCTTCCACATGCCGGTAGATTGCCAGAATGGCCTTTCTTGAAAAGAAATGGCGTTTGGGAACCTGCCACTGAGGTACCACACATTCCACAAATTCACGAAAGGGGGCAGAGTCTACCAGCTGAAAAGGCAGCAGTTGCAGTGCTAGCAATTTGGCCAAGCTAGCATTCAGACGCTGAGCATGTGGATGGCTGGGACCGAATTTCTTTCTAAGGTTTAGCAACTGGGGTAGGGAAATTTGCCTGCTAAAATTGGATGGTGGTGTACTACTAGTAGATTGGTCGCAAGTACTTGGGACACCTATTGCTGTATCTTCATTCCTCTCAGTGCAGGTTTCTGAGAGGACTGGAGGTATAGTGGGGTTGGAGATCCCAGATGAAGAGTGCATAGGAGGTCATTATATGTCTGGTCAAGCATGTGGTGCCCAAGCGGCTGCTGTTTTGGCCACGCTTGATCCGTTTCAGACATAGGTTGCAAACTGCAACGGTGCGATCTGTTGCACACGTGTCAAAAAAGGCCCACACCAAAGAATTTTTCAAAATAAGTGGGGAGTCAGCAGCGCCCTGCACCTGCTTAGCTCTGCGGTGTGATGCAATAGGGTGGCTGCCCTTAAGCTGCCCTCAGGAGTGCATCCTGCCTCGTTGGAAATGTGCCTCCTCTTCCTTCTCCATCTCCTCCTCCTCTCTTCTATCTCTCCCTGCTCGTCACTGGAGCAAACTTGGCAGTATGCTGCAGCTGGGGGAACATGACTGTCAGTTTCTTGTCCTTCTTGGGCACCCCCTCTCTCTAGGCTCACTTTACTCCCTTCCTCAACCTGGGTACCATCATCGGAGCCTTCAAATCACTGCGCATCCTCCAGCAGCATGTACTCGACACTCTGGTCGAATAGTTCAGGGGACTCCTCCATGCATGATGGTGGGGCTAGGGAAGGAGTGACTGTTGACAAGGAGCCGATGGAAGAGGCCGCTTTGGCAGCTGCTTAGGCGGGCAAACTACTCTGAGCCTGGGTGACAGAGGATGAGGAGGAGGAGGATGGCTTTGTTATCCAGTTCGCCAACTCTTCTGCATGTTGTGACTCAATAAGACGGCCAGCAGCAGAAAAATAGGACAAGCGTGCCCCACGGCCACGTGCAGAGGATGCACCGTGTCCACGACCAGCACTGTTGACTGTAGACACAGAGCCTGCTTGCCCTTTTTTTAGTGGCCTGTGAGCGTCTGCCTCTCCTTGGTGGCCTTCCCGACATGATGTCAATTTTGTTTTGCAACACCACACTACACTGTATTGTGTACTGTGTACACCACCAGAAAAGTAGTAGCAAGTGCACTACGGCTGCACTGTATTGTGTACACCACCAGAAGTGTAATAGCAACTACGGCTGCACTGTATTGTGTACTGTGTACACCACCAGAAAAGTAATAGCAAGTGCACTACGGGTGCACTGTATTATGTACACCACAAGAAGTGTAATAGCAACTACGGCTGCACCGTATTGTGTACTGTGTACACTACCAAAAAAGTAGTAGCAAGTGCACTACGGGTGCACTGTATTGTGTACTGTGTACACCACCAGAAAAGTAGTAGCAACTTGACTACCGGTGCACTAACTATGGCTGCACTGTATTGTGTACTGTGTACACCACCAGAAAAGTAGTAGTAAGTGCACTACGGGTGCACTGTATTATGTACACCACCAGAAGTGTAATAGCAACTACGGCTGCACTGTATTATGTACTGTGTACACCACCAGAAAAGTAGTAGCAAGTGCACTACGGGTGCACTGTATTATGTACACCACCAGAAGTGTAATAGCAACTACGGCTGCACTGTATTGTGTACTGTGTACACCACCAGAAGTATATTAGAAAAAGTACACCAGGAATGGCCTGCAGTCAGATATAGTGAGAAAAATTTACTAAAACTATTGCTATTAATAAACAATATTTACTATAGTTGGTTCAGAAGTTAGCAGTGTGTTTCAACTAAAAGTCCCAAAATGTAGTTTCCTATTTCTGCAGTCAGATATAGGCTACACTGGATGCAGAGTATATATATATTGGGGACTCAATTGAATGACGCATCCTGGCCAGTTTGCCTCATTGTGCTGCCGGCTGGCTGAAAGATTCTGGCACCGTGAGCTGTGTACTTTTGAAGGAACTTTTGCAAAGTGTCAGTGTGGTTACACGATCTTGTGGCCGAAGATTGTGGAACGACGCGACGGCACTCATCAAGTCTGTGGCAGAGACTTTGAACGAGCTTCGCACCGGTTGCTAGGTCAGTGAGAGTGGGCCTATCCGGTGGTTGCTGAATCCAGGGTGGAACTGATTTGTCCTCTGGATCTGAGATTGTGCCGTGATCCGCAAAGCAAGGTACCTGAACCTCCCCTATCCCTCTACCCCTCTGTTGGAACTGGTATAATAAAGCTCTTAACCCCTTGCTTACTGGGCAAATAAATCCCCTTCCTGCCCAGGCAAAATTTCAGCTTTCGGCACTGCGTCGCTTTGAATGACAATTGCGCGGATGTGCGACGTGGCTCGCAAACAAAATTGACGTCCTTTTTTCCCCACAAATAGAGATTTCTTTTGGTGGTATTTGATCACCTCTGCGGTTTTTATTTATTGCTCTATAAACCAAAAAAGAGCGACAGTTTAAAAAAAAAAACACAATATTTTGGGATTTTTGCTATAATAAATATTCCAATTTTTTTTTTTTTTTAACTATTTTTTCCTCAGTTTAGGCCGATACGTATTCTTCTACATATTTTTGGTTAACAAAAATCCCAATAAGCGTATAGTGATTGGTTTGCGCAAAAGTTATAGCGCCTACAAAATAGGGGATAGAATTCTGACATTTTTTTTTACTAGTAATGGCGGCGATCTGCGATTTTTGTCAGGACTGCGATATTGCGGCGGACACTTTTGACACATTTTTTGGACCATTCCCCTTTTTTACAGCGATTAGTGCTATAAAACTGCACTGATTACTGTATAAATGTGACTGGCAGGGAAGGGGTTAACATTAGGGGCGAGGAAGGGGTTAATATGTTCCCTAATGTGTGATTGCTACTGTGAGGGGAGGGGACTGACTGGGGGAGGAGACCGATCTGTGTCCCTATGTACAAGGGACACAGCATCGGTCTCCTCTCTCCCTGACAGGACATGGATCTGTGTGTGTACCGGCCGATCGCGGGCACCTGGCGGACATGGCGGCCGCCAGGCACGCGCATCGGCATCTCAGTGGCCGGAGAAGCGGAGGCCGTATAATGACGGCCTCCAGGCATTATAGAATATATTGATTAGGGGGAGATGAAGCCATTAACCAGCAGATACAGGGCAAGTTACCATTTTTACCAATCACATCCCGGTAATTTTGAAAAAATTGGAAAAGGGGTGCCCCTGGGATTGTGTGGATTGGAGTAAATTATGGATTGCCACCAAGTATATATAGAAAAATATAAAGAATTTTATTTATACATAATACACTTATATATCAAAAATGGTTTAAAATCAAAGAGAGGAACAGACATATACAGTCATTGAGAAACAATTGCATGAGGACACCTTACTACTTGAGACATATAAGTCATATAGTTAGTGGTGACACAACCGACATGTTTCGGATACTCGAGCTATATCTGTGATAGCCTCCATTATTTCCTTCTTCAAGGTTCATGCAATAGTTTGAAGACAATTTAGTCTCTATATAAGAGAAAAAACAACATAGTATGTGATAGCTATATAATACACAACAGTGTATTGGCATGATTACATTATTTTGAATTTCTCCCATATGTGGGCAGCTAGAAGATAGACATTGTTGCAGAGAGAAAATAAAATAAACTAAAATACACAATAAGAAAAGAGAAGAAGAAAAGGGGGGGGGGGGAGAAACAAAGGAAGAGAAAAAGAAAAAGAAAAATAAATATACATGAAAGTTCATTTAAGAATACATGAATGCATATATACATTGTATAATTGTATATCTATAAGATACAGTACATCTATATCAAATAGTGTTGCATACATACATTTCCAATGGTAATATAAACATCAGCCGTTTGGAGGAATTATCCCGGTGATGTAAAGCCCAAACGGATATGGTGCGAGTTTACTGGTCGCATAAAGACAAATACAGCGGCCAAAGAAACACTGCAGGCAAGATGACAGAGCCACGGGGAAATATGTAGGAGGACCAACCCACAAAACGCCCCTCAAAGCTCACAGGGAAGCCTCAAATTGCAGCGGAAAGACTGCCACGGCCTCTCTGTAAAAACATACACAAATGGATTATAGTTTCTAGATCGCAGACTAGCCCTGTAACCAGGCATCCCATAACTATGATGAAGTGTTTGAAAAAAAGGGGGCTTAGTACCTGTCAAGGTGGCGCAAGGACATCCACACTCTGGCTGTGCAGCAACTGGCCAAGTCAGGTGGGACTCTTTATAGAGCTGTCGCTGGTGTTGCAGCAAATCAGCTCAAATGGCGCCAAGGGTGAAGCTGCAAAAGGAAGGAATTCAACCAATGAGGTAGAGCGTGGGAGGCCACAAAAGGGCTAGACTATGCGTCCGGGTAGGAACCCAATTAACTACGTATTGAAAATGAATAGAGAGGCTCTTACCGGACAGGCACCGCATACAGAGGCCGCCCTCGATCCCGGCGGCGTCCGGCGTCATCGCGCACCCACGCAAATGTGAAGGACGTCCACGACGTCGGCGCGGTGACGTCAGACGTCGACCCGACCGCCAGCACAACGAAAAGGGCGGAAGTGCTAAAGGAAGATCACTCCGTTGCCCGCACCAGACCCAAAGAGGTCAGCGCAAAGGCAGCACAATTGTATGTGCTGCGCCAAACGGCGCCATCGGAGGAATGGGGAAAAAATGACTAATCCAAAACCCCATGGGTAGTAAACAGTGTAACATGAATACCCTCCGTCCCATATGTGTGTAATTCTTAGGACAGGGAGAGAAATTTATTTATATGCACATAACCGTCCATTTGCTCAAATATGAGCAGTCAGCCCCCGATTATCAAAATAGCCGGGGGCTGTTTTTGTGCTGGGGAGCGTCAGTGGGCCCAATGGGTAGTCCCCAAATCCCCGGGCTCCAATATGTCAAAAAGTGCAGGGTACAATTGTCATTTGATTAATTTCTAAATAATAAACAATAATCAACAATATAGTAACTAAGCACTAATCTCCAGTGGGCGAATCATCAGGTAAGGTTCCACCAATTGGATCCAATCTTGTTTACTTAAAAAGGATTTTTTAGTTTTTACATGAATATCTAACCGGCATATATCAGAAACATTAGTACACATGTTATACAGCTGGCATAATTCATACATATTTATTTATTTTTCCTAAATAAAAAAAAAAAAAAAAAAAAAATACAAACTAGGTATAAACAGCTTGTTGAGCTCAGTTTAGCAGATCCCTATCAAACTTAGCAGATGTAAAACCTGGTAGGAAAGGTTTAAAGTTAATTGCCTGGTTCAAGCCAGGAGGTGAGGTGGCGTTGAGGATCGAGATCCATCTCAGCTCCCTTTGAAGAAGGTGCTTGTTAAGGTCACCTCCGCGGGGGCTGCGGTGGACCCTGTCCAAAACTAACACCTCAAGGTTTGGTACGCAATCTCCATGAACTTGGGCAGCATGTCTGCCAAGAGGGAGATCAGGATTTTGTTCCTTCATCCCTTTTAGATGCCGGTAAATTCTCTGCCACAATTTTTGTATAGTTTTTCCTACATAGAAGCAGTTACAACTGCAAATAATGAGATATACTACGTCCGTAGTTTGACAGTTTGCATAGTGTTTTGGTCGAAATTTTTGGCCATTCGGTAACCGAATGTTCTTTCTAGTGTTCATATATTTACAGTATGTGCAATTACCACATTGGAAAGTTCCCAGGTCCTTACATGGATCTCCCCTATTGGTGTTCTCAAATTCACTCTGCACTAGCATGTCCTTCAGGGACATTGCTCGTCTATAGGTAATATTTGGCCTGGGGGGTACTAGTGGTCCTATCACAGGATCTGCTGTAAGTAAATGCCAGTGCTTTTGGTAGATTTTAAGAAGTTCAGCGTGATCATCAGAATAAGTGTTGATAATCCGATGATCACTTTCACTTTTTTTAGATTTAGGTATTAGTAACTCGTGTCGATTTAGATTTGAAGTGCGTTTAAAGGCCTTTTTGAGGCACTTATGGCTGTATCCCCTTGCTAGAAGTCTTTGCCTTAAGTTATTGGCTTCTCTTTTATAGTCGACCTCGTTAGAGCAATTTCTTTTTATTCTCAAATATTGTCCATAGGGAATAGATTCAACTAGGGATTTAGGGTGAAAACTAGAAGAATGTAAGATTGTATTGCCTGCACTTGGTTTGCGGAACAGCTTACATGATAACATGTTTTGCTTGTCTCTGAAGATCTCCACATCAAGGAAGGTTATGGTATTTGGGTCCGATATCATTGTAAACTTAAGATTAAAAGTATTTAAGTTTAGGGCGATGAGACACTCATCCAAACATTGCTGGGAGCCCGTCCACACAATGAAGATGTCATCAATGTACCTGTGCCATAGAGCTACATGGCACAGGTACATTGAGAGATCCCCGCTGGAAAAAGTTGCATGCTCCCATTCCCCCAGGTACAGGTTGGCGTAGCCAGGGGCACAACTGGTGCCCATGGCTACGCCCTGTACCTGGAGGAAACATTGACCATCGAAAGTGAAGACATTGTGTCTCAGTATGAAATCCAAGGACTGGATTATAAATTCATTGAACAAACGTTCATGGTGACTGGTTTGTGATAGAATATGTCTAATACAAGCAATACCTAAAGAATGAGGAATCGAGCTGTAAAGTGCCTCCACGTCGATACTGACAAGTATCGAATCTATAGGAATTTGTACTCCCTCGATAATGCGTAATAAGTGAGGTGTATCTTTAACATAAGAGGGGATGCTCTGAACAAAAGGTTTTAGATGCTCATCAATGAGTCGTGAAAGATTTTCAATAATAGCTCCGTTTCCAGATATAATAGGACGTCCTGGGGGATTTAGGGGATCCTTGTGGATTTTGGGGAGTGAGTAGAATGTTGGTGTGCGGGGAAAGGAAGTGCGAACAAATTCCCAAGTTTGTTTAGAAATGACATTATTTTGAAAAGCTTCATCTACCAAAGTGTAGAATTTTTTATTAAAGGCATCTACAACACCCCTACTGACAGGGCGATACCACTCATGATTTCTTAATATGTTGAAACACATTTCAAGATATTGGGGGTTGTCCATGATGACAATGTTTCCTCCTTTATCCGATAATTTAATCGTAATTTGATGATTTTTGGATAGATTTTTTAAGGCCATCTTTTCAGTAGGAATAAGATTTGTATGTCTAGGTGTTATAGGTACTAGGTTATTTATTTCTTGGCTGATATTTTTAAGAAAATTAGATACACCTGGATTTGAGCTAGGCACTGGGTAAAAAGTTGATGTTTTTTAAGGGAAGTTTGTTTTAGGGTACTGGGGATCTCGGTGTCAGTTGTGCTGGCATTAGCCAAAAGTAAGTCAAGGTCCAGGGTGTCGATGAGGTCTTTGGATTCATTTTCCTCAAGTAAAGATTTGAGATTACCCAGAGCTTGACGTTCACTATACGTGTGAAATTCCCGTGTATCTGGGTCGCTCTTTTCAAAAATGCTTTTAAGTAGCAATTTGCGGGCGTATAAATGAAGATCTTTAATGGTCTCAAATTTGTCTACAGGTTTATTGGGGCAGAAAGTTAATCCTTTTGAGAGGACTGAGATCTCATCGACACTCAGGACATGTGATGACAAATTTATAATATTAAAAGCCGAGGCTATGTCGTAGTCGGGTTGTGAGGAGTGAGTGAGTTTCCCGAGTTCTTAGAGAACATCAAGGGAACCTTAGGCGTGACAAAAGTGCCCATATTTTCAAGTGATTCATGTGCACTGACGGTGAAATCCGAGGCCGTCAATGTGGAAGTGTTGGGGACTGATGGGAGCAGAGTACGAGGATACTGTTTAGGGGGACGTTTTTTAGTAGTATTACTATTGGAGGAATTTTCAAAGTCACGATTTCTTTTAGATGGTTTTGTGCGTTTTCCTTTCATCGGTGCATATGACATGTTAGACGAAACCGAAGAGGTATCAGACGTATCCAACTGTATGGAACGATGATTGTCGTTCTTATATTGGACTCTAGGTCTAGTTGAAAAAGCCCATCTATATGCTCTGCCTTCTTCGAAGGCTTGTTTATCCCGCATGTATTTAAACTCTTTTTTTGCTAAGATCGATTTGTTGAATAGTTCAATATGGGTTTTAAGTTTCTCATTTAGATCTTTGTATGAGGAATGGGCTTGTAGGGGTTTGATTCTAGAATAGATTTTTTCAATGTTCGTGTTGATATAGACGAGACGTCTCCGATATTCATCAGAAAGAAGCCTCATCATACCAGCCGAGCATGATTTTAAATTCGTTTCCCATGCTTGTTTGAACGTCGGGTCCAGATCCTCAAAAGTTGGGAAGATCTGGACTCGAAGTCCAAGTGGGTTTAAATCATCTCTTATGTACTCATCAAACGTTTTTATATGCCAATGCATTGAAGATTTCCTCTCCAACCATTTAGTTAGGTTGGAGAAAAGAAAGGTTAGCTCAGATTCCAAGGATTCATTTTTACCATAGTTTGATTGTAATTGTTCAGTGAAAACCTCCCATGATTCACTGTAAAGTTCAGCCATGATGGTGGTGTCACTGAGCTCTACACAAATGGGTATACCAACACAATAAGATAATAACAATAATAATAAAAAAAAAAAAAAAAAAAAGAAAAAAAAGAATTGCAGCAGTGCGTTTTCAAAATAATTGCTCATACAATAGGGAGCAAGCAAAAAATTAATTCAGTAAATTGTTTATGTAGATAACGCTGGAAAGCTTCAAATATGGATGGGGACTAAAGGGTATTTGCTACCCAAAAATAGAATATATTGATTAGGGGGAGATGAAGCCATTAACCAGCAGATACAGGGCAAGTTACCATTTTTACCAATCACATCCCGGTAATTTTGAAAAAATTGGAAAAGGGGTGCCCCTGGGATTGTGTGGATTGGAGTAAATTATGGATTGCCACCAAGTATATATAGAAAAATATAAAGAATTTTATTTATACATAATACACTTATATATCAAAAATGGTTTAAAATCAAAGAGAGGAACAGACATATACAGTCATTGAGAAACAATTGCATGAGGACACCTTACTACTTGAGACATATAAGTCATATAGTTAGTGGTGACACAACCGACATGTTTCGGATACTCGAGCTATATCTGTGATAGCCTCCATTATTTCCTTCTTCAAGGTTCATGCAATAGTTTGAAGACAATTTAGTCTCTATATAAGAGAAAAAACAACATAGTATGTGATAGCTATATAATACACAACAGTGTATTGGCATGATTACATTATTTTGAATTTCTCCCATATGTGGGCAGCTAGAAGATAGACATTGTTGCAGAGAGAAAATAAAATAAACTAAAATAAACAATAAGAAAAGAGAAGAAGAAAAGGGGGGGGGGGGGAGAAACAAAGGAAGAGAAAAAGAAAAAGAAAAATAAATATACATGAAAGTTCATTTAAGAATACATGAATGCATATATACATTGTATAATTGTATATCTATAAGATACAGTACATCTATATCAAATAGTGTTGCATACATACATTTCCAATGGTAATATAAACATCAGCCGTTTGGAGGAATTATCCCGGTGATGTAAAGCCCAAACGGATATGGTGCGAGTTTACTGGTCGCATAAAGACAAATACAGCGGCCAAAGAAACACTGCAGGCAAGATGACAGAGCCACGGGGAAATATGTAGGAGGACCAACCCACAAAACGCCCCTCAAAGCTCACAGGGAAGCCTCAAATTGCAGCGGAAAGACTGCCACGGCCTCTCTGTAAAAACATACACAAATGGATTATAGTTTATAGGTCGCAGACTAGCCCTGTAACTAGGCATCCCATAACTATGATGAAGTGTTTGAAAAAAAGGGGGCTTAGTACCTGTCAAGGTGGCGCAAGGACATCCACACTCTGGCTGTGCAGCAACTGGCCAAGTCAGGTGGGACTCTTTATAGAGCTGTCGCTGGTGTTGCAGCAAATCAGCTCAAATGGCGCCAAGGGTGAAGCTGCAAAAGGAAGGAATTCAACCAATGAGGTAGAGCGTGGGAGGCCACAAAAGGGCTAGACTATGCGTCCGGGTAGGAACCCAATTAACTACGTATTGAAAATGAATAGAGAGGCTCTTACCGGACAGGCACCGCATACAGAGGCCGCCCTCGATCCCGGCGGCGTCCGGCGTCATCGCGCACCCACGCAAATGTGAAGGACGTCCACGACGCCGGCGCGGTGACGTCAGACGTCGACCCGACCGCCAGCACAACGAAAAGGGCGGA
Organism: Rana muscosa; assembly: GCA_029206835.1. Classification (NCBI taxonomy): domain Eukaryota; kingdom Metazoa; phylum Chordata; class Amphibia; order Anura; family Ranidae; genus Rana; species Rana muscosa. The sequence goes on from CM055126.1 coordinate 93,706,463, forward strand.
AGTGCTAAAGGAAGATCACTCCGTTGCCCGCACCAGACCCAAAGAGGTCAGCGCAAAGGCAGCACAATTGTATGTGCTGCGCCAAACGGCGCCATCGGAGGAATGGGGAAAAAATGACTAATCCAAAACCCCATGGGTAGTAAACAGTGTAACATGAATACCCTCCGTCCCATATGTGTGTAATTCTTAGGACAGGGAGAGAAATTTATTTATATGCACATAACCGTCCATTTGCTCAAATATGAGCAGTCAGCCCCCGATTATCAAAATAGCCGGGGGCTGTTTTTGTGCTGGGGAGCGTCAGTGGGCCCAATGGGTAGTCCCCAAATCCCCGGGCTCCAATATGTCAAAAAGTGCAGGGTACAATTGTCATTTGATTAATTTCTAAATAATAAACAATAATCAACAATATAGTAACTAAGCACTAATCTCCAGTGGGCGAATCATCAGGTAAGGTTCCACCAATTGGATCCAATCTTGTTTACTTAAAAAGGATTTTTTAGTTTTTACATGAATATCTAACCGGCATATATCAGAAACATTAGTACACATGTTATACAGCTGGCATAATTCATACATATTTATTTATTTTTCCTAAATAAAAAAAAAAAAAAAAAAAAAAATACAAACTAGGTATAAACAGCTTGTTGAGCTCAGTTTAGCAGATCCCTATCAAACTTAGCAGATGTAAAACCTGGTAGGAAAGGTTTAAAGTTAATTGCCTGGTTCAAGCCAGGAGGTGAGGTGGCGTTGAGGATCGAGATCCATCTCAGCTCCCTTTGAAGAAGGTGCTTGTTAAGGTCACCTCCGCGGGGGCTGCGGTGGACCCTGTCCAAAACTAACACCTCAAGGTTTGGTACGCAATCTCCATGAACTTGGGCAGCATGTCTGCCAAGAGGGAGATCAGGATTTTGTTCCTTCATCCCTTTTAGATGCCGGTAAATTCTCTGCCACAATTTTTGTATAGTTTTTCCTACATAGAAGCAGTTACAACTGCAAATAATGAGATATACTACGTCCGTAGTTTGACAGTTTGCATAGTGTTTTGGTCGAAATTTTTGGCCATTCGGTAACCTGAATGTTCTTTCTAGTGTTCATATATTTACAGTATGTGCAATTACCACATTGGAAAGTTCCCAGGTCCTTACATGGATCTCCCCTATTGGTGTTCTCAAATTCACTCTGCACTAGCATGTCCTTCAGGGACATTGCTCGTCTATAGGTAATATTTGGCCTGGGGGGTACTAGTGGTCCTATCACAGGATCTGCTGTAAGTAAATGCCAGTGCTTTTGGTAGATTTTAAGAAGTTCAGCGTGATCATCAGAATAAGTGTTGATAATCCGATGATCACTTTCACTTTTTTTAGATTTAGGTATTAGTAACTCGTGTCGATTTAGATTTGAAGTGCGTTTAAAGGCCTTTTTGAGGCACTTATGGCTGTATCCCCTTGCTAGAAGTCTTTGCCTTAAGTTATTGGCTTCTCTTTTATAGTCGACCTCGTTAGAGCAATTTCTTTTTATTCTCAAATATTGTCCATAGGGAATAGATTCAACTAGGGATTTAGGGTGAAAACTAGAAGAATGTAAGATTGTATTGCCTGCACTTGGTTTGCGGAACAGCTTACATGATAACATGTTTTGCTTGTCTCTGAAGATCTCCACATCAAGGAAGGTTATGGTATTTGGGTCCGATATCATTGTAAACTTAAGATTAAAAGTATTTAAGTTTAGGGCGATGAGACACTCATCCAAACATTGCTGGGAGCCCGTCCACACAATGAAGATGTCATCAATGTACCTGTGCCATAGAGCTACATGGCACAGGTACATTGAGAGATCCCCGCTGGAAAAAATTGCATGCTCCCATTCCCCCAGGTACAGGTTGGCGTAGCCAGGGGCACAACTGGTGCCCATGGCTACGCCCTGTACCTGGAGGAAACATTGACCATCGAAAGTGAAGACATTGTGTCTCAGTATGAAATCCAAGGACTGGATTATAAATTCATTGAACAAACGTTCATGGTGACCGGTTTGTGATAGAATATGTCTAATACAAGCAATACCTAAAGAATGAGGAATCGAGCTGTAAAGTGCCTCCACGTCGATACTGACAAGGATCGAATCTATAGGAATTTGTACTCCCTCGATAATGCGTAATAAGTGAGGTGTATCTTTAACATAAGAGGGGATGCTCTGAACAAAAGGTTTTAGATGCTCATCAATGAGTCGTGAAAGATTTTCAATAATAGCTCCGTTTCCAGATATAATAGGACGTCCTGGGGGATTTAGGGGATCCTTGTGGATTTTGGGGAGTGAGTAGAATGTTGGTGTGCGGGGAAAGGAAGTGCGAACAAATTCCCAAGTTTGTTTAGAAATGACATTATTTTGAAAAGCTTCATCTACCAAAGTGTAGAATTTTTTATTAAAGGCATCTACAACACCCCTACTGACAGGGCGATACCACTCATGATTTCTTAATATGTTGAAACACATTTCAAGATATTGGGGGTTGTCCATGATGACAATGTTTCCTCCTTTATCCGATAATTTAATCGTAATTTGATGATTTTTGGATAGATTTTTTAAGGCCATCTTTTCAGTAGGAATAAGATTTGTATGTCTAGGTGTTATAGGTACTAGGTTATTTATTTCTTGGCTGATATTTTTAAGAAAATTAGATACACCTGGATTTGAGCTAGGCACTGGGTAAAAAGTTGATGTTTTTTTAAGGGAAGTTTGTTTTAGGGTACTGGGGATCTCGGTGTCAGTTGTGCTGGCATTAGCCAAAAGTAAGTCAAGGTCCAGGGTGTCGATGAGGTCTTTGGATTCATTTTCCTCAAGTAAAGATTTGAGATTACCCAGAGCTTGACGTTCACTATACGTGTGAAATTCCCGTGTATCTGGGTCGCTCTTTTCAAAAATGCTTTTAAGTAGCAATTTGCGGCCGTATAAATGAAGATCTTTAATGGTCTCAAATTTGTCTACAGGTTTATTGGGGCAGAAAGTTAATCCTTTTGAGAGGACTGAGATCTCATCGACACTCAGGACATGTGATGACAAATTTATAATATTAAAAGCCGAGGCTATGTCGTAGTCGGGTTGTGAGGAGTGAGTGAGTTTCCCGAGTTCTTAGAGAACATCAAGGGAACCTTAGGCGTGACAAAAGTGCCCATATTTTCAAGTGATTCATGTGCACTGACGGTGAAATCCGAGGCCGTCAATGTGGAAGTGTTGGGGACTGATGGGAGCAGAGTACGAGGATACTGTTTAGGGGGACGTTTTTTAGTAGTATTACTATTGGAGGAATTTTCAAAGTCAAGATTTCTTTTAGATGGTTTTGTGCGTTTTCCTTTCATCGGTGCATATGACATGTTAGACGAAACCGAAGAGGTATCAGACGTATCCAACTGTATGGAACGATGATTGTCGTTCTTATATTGGACTCTAGGTCTAGTTGAAAAAGCCCATCTATATGCTCTGCCTTCTTCGAAGGCTTGTTTATCCCGCATGTATTTAAACTCTTTTTTTGCTAAGATCGATTTGTTGAATAGTTCAATATGGGTTTTAAGTTTCTCATTTAGATCTTTGTATGAGGAATGGGCTTGTAGGGGTTTGATTCTAGAATAGATTTTTTCAATGTTCGTGTTGATATAGACGAGACGTCTCCGATATTCATCAGAAAGAAGCCTCATCATACCAGCCGAGCATGATTTTAAATTCGTTTCCCATGCTTGTTTGAACGTCGGGTCCAGATCCTCAAAAGTTGGGAAGATCTGGACTCGAAGTCCAAGTGGGTTTAAATCATCTCTTATGTACTCATCAAACGTTTTTATATGCCAATGCATTGAAGATTTCCTCTCCAACCATTTAGTTAGGTTGGAGAAAAGAAAGGTTAGCTCAGATTCCAAGGATTCATTTTTACCATAGTTTGATTGTAATTGTTCAGTGAAAACCTCCCATGATTCACTGTAAAGTTCAGCCATGATGGTGGTGTCACTGAGCTCTACACAAATGGGTATACCAACACAATAAGATAATAACAATAATAATAAAAAAAAAAAAAAAAAAAAAAAAGAAAAAAAAGAATTGCAGCAGTGCGTTTTCAAAATAATTGCTCATACAATAGGGAGCAAGCAAAAAATTAATTCAGTAAATTGTTTATGTAGATAACGCTGGAAAGCTTCAAATATGGATGGGGACTAAAGGGTATTTGCTACCCAAAAATAGAATATATTGATTAGGGGGAGATGAAGCCATTAACCAGCAGATACAGGGCAAGTTACCATTTTTACCAATCACATCCCGGTAATTTTGAAAAAATTGGAAAAGGGGTGCCCCTGGGATTGTGTGGATTGGAGTAAATTATGGATTGCCACCAAGTATATATAGAAAAATATAAAGAATTTTATTTATACATAATACACTTATATATCAAAAATGGTTTAAAATCAAAGAGAGGAACAGACATATACAGTCATTGAGAAACAATTGCATGAGGACACCTTACTACTTGAGACATATAAGTCATATAGTTAGTGGTGACACAACCGACATGTTTCGGATACTCGAGCTATATCTGTGATAGCCTCCATTATTTCCTTCTTCAAGGTTCATGCAATAGTTTGAAGACAATTTAGTCTCTATATAAGAGAAAAAACAACATAGTATGTGATAGCTATATAATACACAACAGTGTATTGGCATGATTACATTATTTTGAATTTCTCCCATATGTGGGCAGCTAGAAGATAGACATTGTTGCAGAGAGAAAATAAAATAAACTAAAATAAACAATAAGAAAAGAGAAGAAGAAAAGGGGGGGGGGGAGAAACAAAGGAAGAGAAAAAGAAAAAGAAAAATAAATATACATGAAAGTTCATTTAAGAATACATGAATGCATATATACATTGTATAATTGTATATCTATAAGATACAGTACATCTATATCAAATAGTGTTGCATACATACATTTCCAATGGTAATATAAACATCAGCCGTTTGGAGGAATTATCCCGGTGATGTAAAGCCCAAACGGATATGGTGCGAGTTTACTGGTCGCATAAAGACAAATACAGCGGCCAAAGAAACACTGCAGGCAAGATGACAGAGCCACGGGGAAATATGTAGGAGGACCAACCCACAAAACGCCCCTCAAAGCTCACAGGGAAGCCTCAAATTGCAGCGGAAAGACTGCCACGGCCTCTCTGTAAAAACATACACAAATGGATTATAGTTTCTAGATCGCAGACTAGCCCTGTAACCAGGCATCCCATAACTATGATGAAGTGTTTGAAAAAAAGGGGGCTTAGTACCTGTCAAGGTGGCGCAAGGACATCCACACTCTGGCTGTGCAGCAACTGGCCAAGTCAGGTGGGACTCTTTATAGAGCTGTCGCTGGTGTTGCAGCAAATCAGCTCAAATGGCGCCAAGGGTGAAGCTGCAAAAGGAAGGAATTCAACCAATGAGGTAGAGCGTGGGAGGCCACAAAAGGGCTAGACTATGCGTCCGGGTAGGAATCCAATTAACTACGTATTGAAAATGAATAGAGAGGCTCTTACCGGACAGGCACCGCATACAGAGGCCGCCCTCGATCCCGGCGGCGTCCGGCGTCATCGCGCACCCACGCAAATGTGAAGGACGTCCACGACGCCGGCGCGGTGACGTCAGACGTCGACCCGACCGCCAGCACAACGAAAAGGGCGGAAGTGCTAAAGGAAGATCACTCCGTTGCCCGCACCAGACCCAAAGAGGTCAGCGCAAAGGCAGCACAATTGTATGTGCTGCGCCAAACGGCGCCATCGGAGGAATGGGGAAAAAATGACTAATCCAAAACCCCATGGGTAGTAAACAGTGTAACATGAATACCCTCCGTCCCATATGTGTGTAATTCTTAGGACAGGGAGAGAAATTTATTTATATGCACATAACCGTCCATTTGCTCAAATATGAGCAGTCAGCCCCCGATTATCAAAATAGCCGGGGGCTGTTTTTGTGCTGGGGAGCGTCAGTGGGCCCAATGGGTAGTCCCCAAATCCCCGGGCTCCAATATGTCAAAAAGTGCAGGGTACAATTGTCATTTGATTAATTTCTAAATAATAAACAATAATCAACAATATAGTAACTAAGCACTAATCTCCAGTGGGCGAATCATCAGGTAAGGTTCCACCAATTGGATCCAATCTTGTTTACTTAAAAAGGATTTTTTAGTTTTTACATGAATATCTAACCGGCATATATCAGAAACATTAGTACACATGTTATACAGCTGGCATAATTCATACATATTTATTTATTTTTCCTAAATAAAAAAAAAAAAAAAAAAAAAATACAAACTAGGTATAAACAGCTTGTTGAGCTCAGTTTAGCAGATCCCTATCAAACTTAGCAGATGTAAAACCTGGTAGGAAAGGTTTAAAGTTAATTGCCTGGTTCAAGCCAGGAGGTGAGGTGGCGTTGAGGATCGAGATCCATCTCAGCTCCCTTTGAAGAAGGTGCTTGTTAAGGTCACCTCCGCGGGGGCTGCGGTGGACCCTGTCCAAAACTAACACCTCAAGGTTTGGTACGCAATCTCCATGAACTTGGGCAGCATGTCTGCCAAGAGGGAGATCAGGATTTTGTTCCTTCATCCCTTTTAGATGCCGGTAAATTCTCTGCCACAATTTTTGTATAGTTTTTCCTACATAGAAGCAGTTACAACTGCAAATAATGAGATATACTACGTCCGTAGTTTGACAGTTTGCATAGTGTTTTGGTCGAAATTTTTGGCCATTCGGTAACCGAATGTTCTTTCTAGTGTTCATATATTTACAGTATGTGCAATTACCACATTGGAAAGTTCCCAGGTCCTTACATGGATCTCCCCTATTGGTGTTCTCAAATTCACTCTGCACTAGCATGTCCTTCAGGGACATTGCTCGTCTATAGGTAATATTTGGCCTGGGGGGTACTAGTGGTCCTATCACAGGATCTGCTGTAAGTAAATGCCAGTGCTTTTGGTAGATTTTAAGAAGTTCAGCGTGATCATCAGAATAAGTGTTGATAATCCGATGATCACTTTCACTTTTTTTAGATTTAGGTATTAGTAACTCGTGTCGATTTAGATTTGAAGTGCGTTTAAAGGCCTTTTTGAGGCACTTATGGCTGTATCCCCTTGCTAGAAGTCTTTGCCTTAAGTTATTGGCTTCTCTTTTATAGTCGACCTCGTTAGAGCAATTTCTTTTTATTCTCAAATATTGTCCATAGGGAATAGATTCAACTAGGGATTTAGGGTGAAAACTAGAAGAATGTAAGATTGTATTGCCTGCACTTGGTTTGCGGAACAGCTTACATGATAACATGTTTTGCTTGTCTCTGAAGATCTCCACATCAAGGAAGGTTATGGTATTTGGGTCCGATATCATTGTAAACTTAAGATTAAAAGTATTTAAGTTTAGGGCGATGAGACACTCATCCAAACATTGCTGGGAGCCCGTCCACACAATGAAGATGTCATCAATGTACCTGTGCCATAGAGCTACATGGCACAGGTACATTGAGAGATCCCCGCTGGAAAAAGTTGCATGCTCCCATTCCCCCAGGTACAGGTTGGCGTAGCCAGGGGCACAACTGGTGCCCATGGCTACGCCCTGTACCTGGAGGAAACATTGACCATCGAAAGTGAAGACATTGTGTCTCAGTATGAAATCCAAGGACTGGATTATAAATTCATTGAACAAACGTTCATGGTGACTGGTTTGTGATAGAATATGTCTAATACAAGCAATACCTAAAGAATGAGGAATCGAGCTGTAAAGTGCCTCCACGTCGATACTGACAAGTATCGAATCTATAGGAATTTGTACTCCCTCGATAATGCGTAATAAGTGAGGTGTATCTTTAACATAAGAGGGGATGCTCTGAACAAAAGGTTTTAGATGCTCATCAATGAGTCGTGAAAGATTTTCAATAATAGCTCCGTTTCCAGATATAATAGGACGTCCTGGGGGATTTAGGGGATCCTTGTGGATTTTGGGGAGTGAGTAGAATGTTGGTGTGCGGGGAAAGGAAGTGCGAACAAATTCCCAAGTTTGTTTAGAAATGACATTATTTTGAAAAGCTTCATCTACCAAAGTGTAGAATTTTTTATTAAAGGCATCTACAACACCCCTACTGACAGGGCGATACCACTCATGATTTCTTAATATGTTGAAACACATTTCAAGATATTGGGGGTTGTCCATGATGACAATGTTTCCTCCTTTATCCGATAATTTAATCGTAATTTGATGATTTTTGGATAGATTTTTTAAGGCCATCTTTTCAGTAGGAATAAGATTTGTATGTCTAGGTGTTATAGGTACTAGGTTATTTATTTCTTGGCTGATATTTTTAAGAAAATTAGATACACCTGGATTTGAGCTAGGCACTGGGTAAAAAGTTGATGTTTTTTAAGGGAAGTTTGTTTTAGGGTACTGGGGATCTCGGTGTCAGTTGTGCTGGCATTAGCCAAAAGTAAGTCAAGGTCCAGGGTGTCGATGAGGTCTTTGGATTCATTTTCCTCAAGTAAAGATTTGAGATTACCCAGAGCTTGACGTTCACTATACGTGTGAAATTCCCGTGTATCTGGGTCGCTCTTTTCAAAAATGCTTTTAAGTAGCAATTTGCGGGCGTATAAATGAAGATCTTTAATGGTCTCAAATTTGTCTACAGGTTTATTGGGGCAGAAAGTTAATCCTTTTGAGAGGACTGAGATCTCATCGACACTCAGGACATGTGATGACAAATTTATAATATTAAAAGCCGAGGCTATGTCGTAGTCGGGTTGTGAGGAGTGAGTGAGTTTCCCGAGTTCTTAGAGAACATCAAGGGAACCTTAGGCGTGACAAAAGTGCCCATATTTTCAAGTGATTCATGTGCACTGACGGTGAAATCCGAGGCCGTCAATGTGGAAGTGTTGGGGACTGATGGGAGCAGAGTACGAGGATACTGTTTAGGGGGACGTTTTTTAGTAGTATTACTATTGGAGGAATTTTCAAAGTCACGATTTCTTTTAGATGGTTTTGTGCGTTTTCCTTTCATCGGTGCATATGACATGTTAGACGAAACCGAAGAGGTATCAGACGTATCCAACTGTATGGAACGATGATTGTCGTTCTTATATTGGACTCTAGGTCTAGTTGAAAAAGCCCATCTATATGCTCTGCCTTCTTCGAAGGCTTGTTTATCCCGCATGTATTTAAACTCTTTTTTTGCTAAGATCGATTTGTTGAATAGTTCAATATGGGTTTTAAGTTTCTCATTTAGATCTTTGTATGAGGAATGGGCTTGTAGGGGTTTGATTCTAGAATAGATTTTTTCAATGTTCGTGTTGATATAGACGAGACGTCTCCGATATTCATCAGAAAGAAGCCTCATCATACCAGCCGAGCATGATTTTAAATTCGTTTCCCATGCTTGTTTGAACGTCGGGTCCAGATCCTCAAAAGTTGGGAAGATCTGGACTCGAAGTCCAAGTGGGTTTAAATCATCTCTTATGTACTCATCAAACGTTTTTATATGCCAATGCATTGAAGATTTCCTCTCCAACCATTTAGTTAGGTTGGAGAAAAGAAAGGTTAGCTCAGATTCCAAGGATTCATTTTTACCATAGTTTGATTGTAATTGTTCAGTGAAAACCTCCCATGATTCACTGTAAAGTTCAGCCATGATGGTGGTGTCACTGAGCTCTACACAAATGGGTATACCAACACAATAAGATAATAACAATAATAATAAAAAAAAAAAAAAAAAAAAGAAAAAAAAGAATTGCAGCAGTGCGTTTTCAAAATAATTGCTCATACAATAGGGAGCAAGCAAAAAATTAATTCAGTAAATTGTTTATGTAGATAACGCTGGAAAGCTTCAAATATGGATGGGGACTAAAGGGTATTTGCTACCCAAAAATAGAATATATTGATTAGGGGGAGATGAAGCCATTAACCAGCAGATACAGGGCAAGTTACCATTTTTACCAATCACATCCCGGTAATTTTGAAAAAATTGGAAAAGGGGTGCCCCTGGGATTGTGTGGATTGGAGTAAATTATGGATTGCCACCAAGTATATATAGAAAAATATAAAGAATTTTATTTATACATAATACACTTATATATCAAAAATGGTTTAAAATCAAAGAGAGGAACAGACATATACAGTCATTGAGAAACAATTGCATGAGGACACCTTACTACTTGAGACATATAAGTCATATAGTTAGTGGTGACACAACCGACATGTTTCGGATACTCGAGCTATATCTGTGATAGCCTCCATTATTTCCTTCTTCAAGGTTCATGCAATAGTTTGAAGACAATTTAGTCTCTATATAAGAGAAAAAACAACATAGTATGTGATAGCTATATAATACACAACAGTGTATTGGCATGATTACATTATTTTGAATTTCTCCCATATGTGGGCAGCTAGAAGATAGACATTGTTGCAGAGAGAAAATAAAATAAACTAAAATAAACAATAAGAAAAGAGAAGAAGAAAAGGGGGGGGGGAGAAACAAAGGAAGAGAAAAAGAAAAAGAAAAATAAATATACATGAAAGTTCATTTAAGAATACATGAATGCATATATACATTGTATAATTGTATATCTATAAGATACAGTACATCTATATCAAATAGTGTTGCATACATACATTTCCAATGGTAATATAAACATCAGCCGTTTGGAGGAATTATCCCGGTGATGTAAAGCCCAAACGGATATGGTGCGAGTTTACTGGTCGCATAAAGACAAATACAGCGGCCAAAGAAACACTGCAGGCAAGATGACAGAGCCACGGGGAAATATGTAGGAGGACCAACCCACAAAACGCCCCTCAAAGCTCACAGGGAAGCCTCAAATTGCAGCGGAAAGACTGCCACGGCCTCTCTGTAAAAACATACACAAATGGATTATAGTTTCTAGATCGCAGACTAGCCCTGTAACCAGGCATCCCATAACTATGATGAAGTGTTTGAAAAAAAGGGGGCTTAGTACCTGTCAAGGTGGCGCAAGGACATCCACACTCTGGCTGTGCAGCAACTGGCCAAGTCAGGTGGGACTCTTTATAGAGCTGTCGCTGGTGTTGCAGCAAATCAGCTCAAATGGCGCCAAGGGTGAAGCTGCAAAAGGAAGGAATTCAACCAATGAGGTAGAGCGTGGGAGGCCACAAAAGGGCTAGACTATGCGTCCGGGTAGGAACCCAATTAACTACGTATTGAAAATGAATAGAGAGGCTCTTACCGGACAGGCACCGCATACAGAGGCCGCCCTCGATCCCGGCGGCGTCCGGCGTCATCGCGCACCCACGCAAATGTGAAGGACGTCCACGACGCCGGCGCGGTGACGTCAGACGTCGACCCGACCGCCAGCACAACGAAAAGGGCGGAAGTGCTAAAGGAAGATCACTCCGTTGCCCGCACCAGACCCAAAGAGGTCAGCGCAAAGGCAGCACAATTGTATGTGCTGCGCCAAACGGCGCCATCGGAGGAATGGGGAAAAAATGACTAATCCAAAACCCCATGGGTAGTAAACAGTGTAACATGAATACCCTCCGTCCCATATGTGTGTAATTCTTAGGACAGGGAGAGAAATTTATTTATATGCACATAACCGTCCATTTGCTCAAATATGAGCAGTCAGCCCCCGATTATCAAAATAGCCGGGGGCTGTTTTTGTGCTGGGGAGCGTCAGTGGGCCCAATGGGTAGTCCCCAAATCCCCGGGCTCCAATATGTCAAAAAGTGCAGGGTACAATTGTCATTTGATTAATTTCTAAATAATAAACAATAATCAACAATATAGTAACTAAGCACTAATCTCCAGTGGGCGAATCATCAGGTAAGGTTCCACCAATTGGATCCAATCTTGTTTACTTAAAAAGGATTTTTTAGTTTTTACATGAATATCTAACCGGCATATATCAGAAACATTAGTACACATGTTATACAGCTGGCATAATTCATACATATTTATTTATTTTTCCTAAATAAAAAAAAAAAAAAAAAAAAAATACAAACTAGGTATAAACAGCTTGTTGAGCTCAGTTTAGCAGATCCCTATCAAACTTAGCAGATGTAAAACCTGGTAGGAAAGGTTTAAAGTTAATTGCCTGGTTCAAGCCAGGAGGTGAGGTGGCGTTGAGGATCGAGATCCATCTCAGCTCCCTTTGAAGAAGGTGCTTGTTAAGGTCACCTCCGCGGGGGCTGCGGTGGACCCTGTCCAAAACTAACACCTCAAGGTTTGGTACGCAATCTCCATGAACTTGGGCAGCATGTCTGCCAAGAGGGAGATCAGGATTTTGTTCCTTCATCCCTTTTAGATGCCGGTAAATTCTCTGCCACAATTTTTGTATAGTTTTTCCTACATAGAAGCAGTTACAACTGCAAATAATGAGATATACTACGTCCGTAGTTTGACAGTTTGCATAGTGTTTTGGTCGAAATTTTTGGCCATTCGGTAACCGAATGTTCTTTCTAGTGTTCATATATTTACAGTATGTGCAATTACCACATTGGAAAGTTCCCAGGTCCTTACATGGATCTCCCCTATTGGTGTTCTCAAATTCACTCTGCACTAGCATGTCCTTCAGGGACATTGCTCGTCTATAGGTAATATTTGGCCTGGGGGGTACTAGTGGTCCTATCACAGGATCTGCTGTAAGTAAATGCCAGTGCTTTTGGTAGATTTTAAGAAGTTCAGCGTGATCATCAGAATAAGTGTTGATAATCCGATGATCACTTTCACTTTTTTTAGATTTAGGTATTAGTAACTCGTGTCGATTTAGATTTGAAGTGCGTTTAAAGGCCTTTTTGAGGCACTTATGGCTGTATCCCCTTGCTAGAAGTCTTTGCCTTAAGTTATTGGCTTCTCTTTTATAGTCGACCTCGTTAGAGCAATTTCTTTTTATTCTCAAATATTGTCCATAGGGAATAGATTCAACTAGGGATTTAGGGTGAAAACTAGAAGAATGTAAGATTGTATTGCCTGCACTTGGTTTGCGGAACAGCTTACATGATAACATGTTTTGCTTGTCTCTGAAGATCTCCACATCAAGGAAGGTTATGGTATTTGGGTCCGATATCATTGTAAACTTAAGATTAAAAGTATTTAAGTTTAGGGCGATGAGACACTCATCCAAACATTGCTGGGAGCCCGTCCACACAATGAAGATGTCATCAATGTACCTGTGCCATAGAGCTACATGGCACAGGTACATTGAGAGATCCCCGCTGGAAAAAATTGCATGCTCCCATTCCCCCAGGTACAGGTTGGCGTAGCCAGGGGCACAACTGGTGCCCATGGCTACGCCCTGTACCTGGAGGAAACATTGACCATCGAAAGTGAAGACATTGTGTCTCAGTATGAAATCCAAGGACTGGATTATAAATTCATTGAACAAACGTTCATGGTGACCGGTTTGTGATAGAATATGTCTAATACAAGCAATACCTAAAGAATGAGGAATCGAGCTGTAAAGTGCCTCCACGTCGATACTGACAAGGATCGAATCTATAGGAATTTGTACTCCCTCGATAATGCGTAATAAGTGAGGTGTATCTTTAACATAAGAGGGGATGCTCTGAACAAAAGGTTTTAGATGCTCATCAATGAGTCGTGAAAGATTTTCAATAATAGCTCCGTTTCCAGATATAATAGGACGTCCTGGGGGATTTAGGGGATCCTTGTGGATTTTGGGGAGTGAGTAGAATGTTGGTGTGCGGGGAAAGGAAGTGCGAACAAATTCCCAAGTTTGTTTAGAAATGACATTATTTTGAAAAGCTTCATCTACCAAAGTGTAGAATTTTTTATTAAAGGCATCTACAACACCCCTACTGACAGGGCGATACCACTCATGATTTCTTAATATGTTGAAACACATTTCAAGATATTGGGGGTTGTCCATGATGACAATGTTTCCTCCTTTATCCGATAATTTAATCGTAATTTGATGATTTTTGGATAGATTTTTTAAGGCCATCTTTTCAGTAGGAATAAGATTTGTATGTCTAGGTGTTATAGGTACTAGGTTATTTATTTCTTGGCTGATATTTTTAAGAAAATTAGATACACCTGGATTTGAGCTAGGCACTGGGTAAAAAGTTGATGTTTTTTTAAGGGAAGTTTGTTTTAGGGTACTGGGGATCTCGGTGTCAGTTGTGCTGGCATTAGCCAAAAGTAAGTCAAGGTCCAGGGTGTCGATGAGGTCTTTGGATTCATTTTCCTCAAGTAAAGATTTGAGATTACCCAGAGCTTGACGTTCACTATACGTGTGAAATTCCCGTGTATCTGGGTCGCTCTTTTCAAAAATGCTTTTAAGTAGCAATTTGCGGCCGTATAAATGAAGATCTTTAATGGTCTCAAATTTGTCTACAGGTTTATTGGGGCAGAAAGTTAATCCTTTTGAGAGGACTGAGATCTCATCGACACTCAGGACATGTGATGACAAATTTATAATATTAAAAGCCGAGGCTATGTCGTAGTCGGGTTGTGAGGAGTGAGTGAGTTTCCCGAGTTCTTAGAGAACATCAAGGGAACCTTAGGCGTGACAAAAGTGCCCATATTTTCAAGTGATTCATGTGCACTGACGGTGAAATCCGAGGCCGTCAATGTGGAAGTGTTGGGGACTGATGGGAGCAGAGTACGAGGATACTGTTTAGGGGGACGTTTTTTAGTAGTATTACTATTGGAGGAATTTTCAAAGTCAAGATTTCTTTTAGATGGTTTTGTGCGTTTTCCTTTCATCGGTGCATATGACATGTTAGACGAAACCGAAGAGGTATCAGACGTATCCAACTGTATGGAACGATGATTGTCGTTCTTATATTGGACTCTAGGTCTAGTTGAAAAAGCCCATCTATATGCTCTGCCTTCTTCGAAGGCTTGTTTATCCCGCATGTATTTAAACTCTTTTTTTGCTAAGATCGATTTGTTGAATAGTTCAATATGGGTTTTAAGTTTCTCATTTAGATCTTTGTATGAGGAATGGGCTTGTAGGGGTTTGATTCTAGAATAGATTTTTTCAATGTTCGTGTTGATATAGACGAGACGTCTCCGATATTCATCAGAAAGAAGCCTCATCATACCAGCCGAGCATGATTTTAAATTCGTTTCCCATGCTTGTTTGAACGTCGGGTCCAGATCCTCAAAAGTTGGGAAGATCTGGACTCGAAGTCCAAGTGGGTTTAAATCATCTCTTATGTACTCATCAAACGTTTTTATATGCCAATGCATTGAAGATTTCCTCTCCAACCATTTAGTTAGGTTGGAGAAAAGAAAGGTTAGCTCAGATTCCAAGGATTCATTTTTACCATAGTTTGATTGTAATTGTTCAGTGAAAACCTCCCATGATTCACTGTAAAGTTCAGCCATGATGGTGGTGTCACTGAGCTCTACACAAATGGGTATACCAACACAATAAGATAATAACAATAATAATAAAAAAAAAAAAAAAAAAAAAGAAAAAAAAGAATTGCAGCAGTGCGTTTTCAAAATAATTGCTCATACAATAGGGAGCAAGCAAAAAATTAATTCAGTAAATTGTTTATGTAGATAACGCTGGAAAGCTTCAAATATGGATGGGGACTAAAGGGTATTTGCTACCCAAAAATAGAATATATTGATTAGGGGGAGATGAAGCCATTAACCAGCAGATACAGGGCAAGTTACCATTTTTACCAATCACATCCCGGTAATTTTGAAAAAATTGGAAAAGGGGTGCCCCTGGGATTGTGTGGATTGGAGTAAATTATGGATTGCCACCAAGTATATATAGAAAAATATAAAGAATTTTATTTATACATAATACACTTATATATCAAAAATGGTTTAAAATCAAAGAGAGGAACAGACATATACAGTCATTGAGAAACAATTGCATGAGGACACCTTACTACTTGAGACATATAAGTCATATAGTTAGTGGTGACACAACCGACATGTTTCGGATACTCGAGCTATATCTGTGATAGCCTCCATTATTTCCTTCTTCAAGGTTCATGCAATAGTTTGAAGACAATTTAGTCTCTATATAAGAGAAAAAACAACATAGTATGTGATAGCTATATAATACACAACAGTGTATTGGCATGATTACATTATTTTGAATTTCTCCCATATGTGGGCAGCTAGAAGATAGACATTGTTGCAGAGAGAAAATAAAATAAACTAAAATAAACAATAAGAAAAGAGAAGAAGAAAAGGGGGGGGGGAGAAACAAAGGAAGAGAAAAAGAAAAAGAAAAATAAATATACATGGAGGTTCATTTAAGAATACATGAATGCATATATACATTGTATAATTGTATATCTATAAGATACAGTACATCTATATCAAATAGTGTTGCATACATACATTTCCAATGGTAATATAAACATCAGCCGTTTGGAGGAATTATCCCGGTGATGTAAAGCCCAAACGGATATGGTGCGAGTTTACTGGTCGCATAAAGACAAATACAGCGGCCAAAGAAACACTGCAGGCAAGATGACAGAGCCACGGGGAAATATGTAGGAGGACCAACCCACAAAACGCCCCTCAAAGCTCACAGGGAAGCCTCAAATTGCAGCGGAAAGACTGCCACGGCCTCTCTGTAAAAACATACACAAATGGATTATAGTTTCTAGATCGCAGACTAGCCCTGTAACCAGGCATCCCATAACTATGATGAAGTGTTTGAAAAAAAGGGGGCTTAGTACCTGTCAAGGTGGCGCAAGGACATCCACACTCTGGCTGTGCAGCAACTGGCCAAGTCAGGTGGGACTCTTTATAGAGCTGTCGCTGGTGTTGCAGCAAATCAGCTCAAATGGCGCCAAGGGTGAAGCTGCAAAAGGAAGGAATTCAACCAATGAGGTAGAGCGTGGGAGGCCACAAAAGGGCTAGACTATGCGTCCGGGTAGGAACCCAATTAACTACGTATTGAAAATGAATAGAGAGGCTCTTACCGGACAGGCACCGCATACAGAGGCCGCCCTCGATCCCGGCGGCGTCCGGCGTCATCGCGCACCCACGCAAATGTGAAGGACGTCCACGACGCCGGCGCGGTGACGTCAGACGTCGACCCGACCGCCAGCACAACGAAAAGGGCGGAAGTGCTAAAGGAAGATCACTCCGTTGCCCGCACCAGACCCAAAGAGGTCAGCGCAAAGGCAGCACAATTGTATGTGCTGCGCCAAACGGCGCCATCGGAGGAATGGGGAAAAAATGACTAATCCAAAACCCCATGGGTAGTAAACAGTGTAACATGAATACCCTCCGTCCCATATGTGTGTAATTCTTAGGACAGGGAGAGAAATTTATTTATATGCACATAACCGTCCATTTGCTCAAATATGAGCAGTCAGCCCCCGATTATCAAAATAGCCGGGGGCTGTTTTTGTGCTGGGGAGCGTCAGTGGGCCCAATGGGTAGTCCCCAAATCCCCGGGCTCCAATATGTCAAAAAGTGCAGGGTACAATTGTCATTTGATTAATTTCTAAATAATAAACAATAATCAACAATATAGTAACTAAGCACTAATCTCCAGTGGGCGAATCATCAGGTAAGGTTCCACCAATTGGATCCAATCTTGTTTACTTAAAAAGGATTTTTTAGTTTTTACATGAATATCTAACCGGCATATATCAGAAACATTAGTACACATGTTATACAGCTGGCATAATTCATACATATTTATTTATTTTTCCTAAATAAAAAAAAAAAAAAAAAAAAAAATACAAACTAGGTATAAACAGCTTGTTGAGCTCAGTTTAGCAGATCCCTATCAAACTTAGCAGATGTAAAACCTGGTAGGAAAGGTTTAAAGTTAATTGCCTGGTTCAAGCCAGGAGGTGAGGTGGCGTTGAGGATCGAGATCCATCTCAGCTCCCTTTGAAGAAGGTGCTTGTTAAGGTCACCTCCGCGGGGGCTGCGGTGGACCCTGTCCAAAACTAACACCTCAAGGTTTGGTACGCAATCTCCATGAACTTGGGCAGCATGTCTGCCAAGAGGGAGATCAGGATTTTGTTCCTTCATCCCTTTTAGATGCCGGTAAATTCTCTGCCACAATTTTTGTATAGTTTTTCCTACATAGAAGCAGTTACAACTGCAAATAATGAGATATACTACGTCCGTAGTTTGACAGTTTGCATAGTGTTTTGGTCGAAATTTTTGGCCATTCGGTAACCGAATGTTCTTTCTAGTGTTCATATATTTACAGTATGTGCAATTACCACATTGGAAAGTTCCCAGGTCCTTACATGGATCTCCCCTATTGGTGTTCTCAAATTCACTCTGCACTAGCATGTCCTTCAGGGACGTTGCTCGTCTATAGGTAATATTTGGCCTGGGGGGTACTAGTGGTCCTATCACAGGATCTGCTGTAAGTAAATGCCAGTGCTTTTGGTAGATTTTAAGAAGTTCAGCGTGATCATCAGAATAAGTGTTGATAATCCGATGATCACTTTCACTTTTTTTAGATTTAGGTATTAGTAACTCGTGTCGATTTAGATTTGAAGTGCGTTTAAAGGCCTTTTTGAGGCACTTATGGCTGTATCCCCTTGCTAGAAGTCTTTGCCTTAAGTTATTGGCTTCTCTTTTATAGTCGACCTCGTTAGAGCAATTTCTTTTTATTCTCAAATATTGTCCATAGGGAATAGATTCAACTAGGGATTTAGGGTGAAAACTAGAAGAATGTAAGATTGTATTGCCTGCACTTGGTTTGCGGAACAGCTTACATGATAACATGTTTTGCTTGTCTCTGAAGATCTCCACATCAAGGAAGGTTATGGTATTTGGGTCCGATATCATTGTAAACTTAAGATTAAAAGTATTTAAGTTTAGGGCGATGAGACACTCATCCAAACATTGCTGGGAGCCCGTCCACACAATGAAGATGTCATCAATGTACCTGTGCCATAGAGCTACATGGCACAGGTACATTGAGAGATCCCCGCTGGAAAAAATTGCATGCTCCCATTCCCCCAGGTACAGGTTGGCGTAGCCAGGGGCACAACTGGTGCCCATGGCTACGCCCTGTACCTGGAGGAAACATTGACCATCGAAAGTGAAGAAATTGTGTCTCAGTATGAAATCCAAGGACTGGATTATAAATTCATTGAACAAACGTTCATGGTGACTGGTTTGTGATAGAATATGTCTAATACAAGCAATACCTAAAGAATGAGGAATCGAGCTGTAAAGTGCCTCCACGTCGATACTGACAAGTATCGAATCTATAGGAATTTGTACTCCCTCGATAATGCGTAATAAGTGAGGTGTATCTTTAACATAAGAGGGGATGCTCTGAACAAAAGGTTTTAGATGCTCATCAATGAGTCGTGAAAGATTTTCAATAATAGCTCCGTTTCCAGATATAATAGGACGTCCTGGGGGATTTAGGGGATCCTTGTGGATTTTGGGGAGTGAGTAGAATGTTGGTGTGCGGGGAAAGGAAGTGCGAACAAATTCCCAAGTTTGTTTAGAAATGACATTATTTTGAAAAGCTTCATCTACCAAAGTGTAGAATTTTTTATTAAAGGCATCTACAACACCCCTACTGACAGGGCGATACCACTCATGATTTCTTAATATGTTGAAACACATTTCAAGATATTGGGGGTTGTCCATGATGACAATGTTTCCTCCTTTATCCGATAATTTAATCGTAATTTGATGATTTTTGGATAGATTTTTTAAGGCCATCTTTTCAGTAGGAATAAGATTTGTATGTCTAGGTGTTATAGGTACTAGGTTATTTATTTCTTGGCTGATATTTTTAAGAAAATTAGATACACCTGGATTTGAGCTAGGCACTGGGTAAAAAGTTGATGTTTTTTTAAGGGAAGTTTGTTTTAGGGTACTGGGGATCTCGGTGTCAGTTGTGCTGGCATTAGCCAAAAGTAAGTCAAGGTCCAGGGTGTCGATGAGGTCTTTGGATTCATTTTCCTCAAGTAAAGATTTGAGATTACCCAGAGCTTGACGTTCACTATACGTGTGAAATTCCCGTGTATCTGGGTCGCTCTTTTCAAAAATGCTTTTAAGTAGCAATTTGCGGGCGTATAAATGAAGATCTTTAATGGTCTCAAATTTGTCTACAGGTTTATTGGGGCAGAAAGTTAATCCTTTTGAGAGGACTGAGATCTCATCGACACTCAGGACATGTGATGACAAATTTATAATATTAAAAGCCGAGGCTATGTCGTAGTCGGGTTGTGAGGAGTGAGTGAGTTTCCCGAGTTCTTAGAGAACATCAAGGGAACCTTAGGCGTGACAAAAGTGCCCATATTTTCAAGTGATTCATGTGCACTGACGGTGAAATCCGAGGCCGTCAATGTGGAAGTGTTGGGGACTGATGGGAGCAGAGTACGAGGATACTGTTTAGGGGGACGTTTTTTAGTAGTATTACTATTGGAGGAATTTTCAAAGTCAAGATTTCTTTTAGATGGTTTTGTGCGTTTTCCTTTCATCGGTGCATATGACATGTTAGACGAAACCGAAGAGGTATCAGACGTATCCAACTGTATGGAACGATGATTGTCGTTCTTATATTGGACTCTAGGTCTAGTTGAAAAAGCCCATCTATATGCTCTGCCTTCTTCGAAGGCTTGTTTATCCCGCATGTATTTAAACTCTTTTTTTGCTAAGATCGATTTGTTGAATAGTTCAATATGGGTTTTAAGTTTCTCATTTAGATCTTTGTATGAGGAATGGGCTTGTAGGGGTTTGATTCTAGAATAGATTTTTTCAATGTTCGTGTTGATATAGACGAGACGTCTCCGATATTCATCAGAAAGAAGCCTCATCATACCAGCCGAGCATGATTTTAAATTCGTTTCCCATGCTTGTTTGAACGTCGGGTCCAGATCCTCAAAAGTTGGGAAGATCTGGACTCGAAGTCCAAGTGGGTTTAAATCATCTCTTATGTACTCATCAAACGTTTTTATATGCCAATGCATTGAAGATTTCCTCTCCAACCATTTAGTTAGGTTGGAGAAAAGAAAGGTTAGCTCAGATTCCAAGGATTCATTTTTACCATAGTTTGATTGTAATTGTTCAGTGAAAACCTCCCATGATTCACTGTAAAGTTCAGCCATGATGGTGGTGTCACTGAGCTCTACACAAATGGGTATACCAACACAATAAGATAATAACAATAATAATAAAAAAAAAAAAAAAAAAAAGAAAAAAAAGAATTGCAGCAGTGCGTTTTCAAAATAATTGCTCATACAATAGGGAGCAAGCAAAAAATTAATTCAGTAAATTGTTTATGTAGATAACGCTGGAAAGCTTCAAATATGGATGGGGACTAAAGGGTATTTGCTACCCAAAAATAGAATATATTGATTAGGGGGAGATGAAGCCATTAACCAGCAGATACAGGGCAAGTTACCATTTTTACCAATCACATCCCGGTAATTTTGAAAAAATTGGAAAAGGGGTGCCCCTGGGATTGTGTGGATTGGAGTAAATTATGGATTGCCACCAAGTATATATAGAAAAATATAAAGAATTTTATTTATACATAATACACTTATATATCAAAAATGGTTTAAAATCAAAGAGAGGAACAGACATATACAGTCATTGAGAAACAATTGCATGAGGACACCTTACTACTTGAGACATATAAGTCATATAGTTAGTGGTGACACAACCGACATGTTTCGGATACTCGAGCTATATCTGTGATAGCCTCCATTATTTCCTTCTTCAAGGTTCATGCAATAGTTTGAAGACAATTTAGTCTCTATATAAGAGAAAAAACAACATAGTATGTGATAGCTATATAATACACAACAGTGTATTGGCATGATTACATTATTTTGAATTTCTCCCATATGTGGGCAGCTAGAAGATAGACATTGTTGCAGAGAGAAAATAAAATAAACTAAAATAAACAATAAGAAAAGAGAAGAAGAAAAGGGGGGGGGGGGAGAAACAAAGGAAGAGAAAAAGAAAAAGAAAAATAAATATACATGAAAGTTCATTTAAGAATACATGAATGCATATATACATTGTATAATTGTATATCTATAAGATACAGTACATCTATATCAAATAGTGTTGCATACATACATTTCCAATGGTAATATAAACATCAGCCGTTTGGAGGAATTATCCCGGTGATGTAAAGCCCAAACGGATATGGTGCGAGTTTACTGGTCGCATAAAGACAAATACAGCGGCCAAAGAAACACTGCAGGCAAGATGACAGAGCCACGGGGAAATATGTAGGAGGACCAACCCACAAAACGCCCCTCAAAGCTCACAGGGAAGCCTCAAATTGCAGCGGAAAGACTGCCACGGCCTCTCTGTAAAAACATACACAAATGGATTATAGTTTCTAGATCGCAGACTAGCCCTGTAACCAGGCATCCCATAACTATGATGAAGTGTTTGAAAAAAAGGGGGCTTAGTACCTGTCAAGGTGGCGCAAGGACATCCACACTCTGGCTGTGCAGCAACTGGCCAAGTCAGGTGGGACTCTTTATAGAGCTGTCGCTGGTGTTGCAGCAAATCAGCTCAAATGGCGCCAAGGGTGAAGCTGCAAAAGGAAGGAATTCAACCAATGAGGTAGAGCGTGGGAGGCCACAAAAGGGCTAGACTATGCGTCCGGGTAGGAACCCAATTAACTACGTATTGAAAATGAATAGAGAGGCTCTTACCGGACAGGCACCGCATACAGAGGCCGCCCTCGATCCCGGCGGCGTCCGGCGTCATCGCGCACCCACGCAAATGTGAAGGACGTCCACGACGCCGGCGCGGTGACGTCAGACGTCGACCCGACCGCCAGCACAACGAAAAGGGCGGAAGTGCTAAAGGAAGATCACTCCGTTGCCCGCACCAGACCCAAAGAGGTCAGCGCAAAGGCAGCACAATTGTATGTGCTGCGCCCAACGGCGCCATCGGAGGAATGGGGAAAAAATGACTAATCCAAAACCCCATGGGTAGTAAACAGTGTAACATGAATACCCTCCGTCCCATATGTGTGTAATTCTTAGGACAGGGAGAGAAATTTATTTATATGCACATAACCGTCCATTTGCTCAAATATGAGCAGTCAGCCCCCGATTTGCAAAATAGCCGGGGGCTGTTTTTGTGCTGGGGAGCGTCAGTGGGCCCAATGGGTAGTCCCCAAATCCCCGGGCTCCAATATGTCAAAAAGTGCAGGGTACAATTGTCATTTGATTAATTTCTAAATAATAAACAATAATCAACAATATAGTAACTAAGCACTAATCTCCAGTGGGCGAATCATCAGGTAAGGTTCCACCAATTGGATCCAATCTTGTTTACTTAAAAAGGATTTTTTAGTTTTTACATGAATATCTAACCGGCATATATCAGAAACATTAGTACACATGTTATACAGCTGGCATAATTCATACATATTTATTTATTTTTCCTAAATAAAAAAAAAAAAATACAAACTAGGTATAAACAGCTTGTTGAGCTCAGTTTAGCAGATCCCTATCAAACTTAGCAGATGTAAAACCTGGTAGGAAAGGTTTAAAGTTAATTGCCTGGTTCAAGCCAGGAGGTGAGGTGGCGTTGAGGATCGAGATCCATCTCAGCTCCCTTTGAAGAAGGTGCTTGTTAAGGTCACCTCCGCGGGGGCTGCGGTGGACCCTGTCCAAAACTAACACCTCAAGGTTTGGTACGCAATCTCCATGAACTTGGGCAGCATGTCTGCCAAGAGGGAGATCAGGATTTTGTTCCTTCATCCCTTTTAGATGCCGGTAAATTCTCTGCCACAATTTTTGTATAGTTTTTCCTACATAGAAGCAGTTACAACTGCAAATAATGAGATATACTACGTCCGTAGTTTGACAGTTTGCATAGTGTTTTGGTCGAAATTTTTGGCCATTCGGTAACCGAATGTTCTTTCTAGTGTTCATATATTTACAGTATGTGCAATTACCACATTGGAAAGTTCCCAGGTCCTTACATGGATCTCCCCTATTGGTGTTCTCAAATTCACTCTGCACTAGCATGTCCTTCAGGGACGTTGCTCGTCTATAGGCAATATTTGGCCTGGGGGGTACTAGTGGTCCTATCACAGGATCTGCTGTAAGTAAATGCCAGTGCTTTTGGTAGATTTTAAGAAGTTCAGCGTGATCATCAGAATAAGTGTTGATAATCCGATGATCACTTTCACTTTTTTTAGATTTAGGTATTAGTAACTCGTGTCGATTTAGATTTGAAGTGCGTTTAAAGGCCTTTTTGAGGCACTTATGGCTGTATCCCCTTGCTAGAAGTCTTTGCCTTAAGTTATTGGCTTCTCTTTTATAGTCGACCTCGTTAGAGCAATTTCTTTTTATTCTCAAATATTGTCCATAGGGAATAGATTCAACTAGGGATTTAGGGTGAAAACTAGAAGAATGTAAGATTGTATTGCCTGCACTTGGTTTGCGGAACAGCTTACATGATAACATGTTTTGCTTGTCTCTGAAGATCTCCACATCAAGGAAGGTTATGGTATTTGGGTCCGATATCATTGTAAACTTAAGATTAAAAGTATTTAAGTTTAGGGCGATGAGACACTCATCCAAACATTGCTGGGAGCCCGTCCACACAATGAAGATGTCATCAATGTACCTGTGCCATAGAGCTACATGGCACAGGTACATTGAGAGATCCCCGCTGGAAAAAATTGCATGCTCCCATTCCCCCAGGTACAGGTTGGCGTAGCCAGGGGCACAACTGGTGCCCATGGCTACGCCCTGTACCTGGAGGAAACATTGACCATCGAAAGTGAAGACATTGTGTCTCAGTATGAAATCCAAGGACTGGATTATAAATTCATTGAACAAACGTTCATGGTGACTGGTTTGTGATAGAATATGTCTAATACAAGCAATACCTAAAGAATGAGGAATCGAGCTGTAAAGTGCCTCCACGTCGATACTGACAAGTATCGAATCTATAGGAATTTGTACTCCCTCGATAATGCGTAATAAGTGAGGTGTATCTTTAACATAAGAGGGGATGCTCTGAACAAAAGGTTTTAGATGCTCATCAATGAGTCGTGAAAGATTTTCAATAATAGCTCCGTTTCCAGATATAATAGGACGTCCTGGGGGATTTAGGGGATCCTTGTGGATTTTGGGGAGTGAGTAGAATGTTGGTGTGCGGGGAAAGGAAGTGCGAACAAATTCCCAAGTTTGTTTAGAAATGACATTATTTTGAAAAGCTTCATCTACCAAAGTGTAGAATTTTTTATTAAAGGCATCTACAACACCCCTACTGACAGGGCGATACCACTCATGATTTCTTAATATGTTGAAACACATTTCAAGATATTGGGGGTTGTCCATGATGACAATGTTTCCTCCTTTATCCGATAATTTAATCGTAATTTGATGATTTTTGGATAGATTTTTTAAGGCCATCTTTTCAGTAGGAATAAGATTTGTATGTCTAGGTGTTATAGGTACTAGGTTATTTATTTCTTGGCTGATATTTTTAAGAAAATTAGATACACCTGGATTTGAGCTAGGCACTGGGTAAAAAGTTGATGTTTTTTTAAGGGAAGTTTGTTTTAGGGTACTGGGGATCTCGGTGTCAGTTGTGCTGGCATTAGCCAAAAGTAAGTCAAGGTCCAGGGTGTCGATGAGGTCTTTGGATTCATTTTCCTCAAGTAAAGATTTGAGATTACCCAGAGCTTGACGTTCACTATACGTGTGAAATTCCCGTGTATCTGGGTCGCTCTTTTCAAAAATGCTTTTAAGTAGCAATTTGCGGCCGTATAAATGAAGATCTTTAATGGTCTCAAATTTGTCTACAGGTTTATTGGGGGACAAAAGTGCCCATGATTCACTGTAAAGTTCAGCCATGATGGTGGTGTCACTGAGCTCTACACAAACGAGTTTACTGGTCGTTTGATGAGTACATAAGAGATGATTTAAACCCACTTGGACTTCGAGTCTAACATGTCATATGCACCGATGAAAGGAAAACGCACAAAACCATCTAAAAGAAATCGTGACTTTGAAAATTCCTCCAATAGTAATACTACTAAAAAACGTCCCCCTAAACAGTATCCTCGTAATGTCATTTCTAAACAAACTTGGGAATTTGTTCGCACTTCCTTTCCCCACACACCAACATTCTACTCACTCCCCAAAATCCACAAGGATCCCCTAAATCCCCCAGGACGTCCTATTATATCTGGAAACGGAGCTATTATTGAAAATCTTTCACGACTCATTGATGAGCATCTAAAACCTTTTGTTCAGAGCATCCCCTCTTATGTTAAAGATACACCTCACTTATTACGCATTATCGAGGGAGTACAAATTCCTATAGATTCGATACTTGTCAGTATCGACGTGGAGGCACTTTACAGCTCGATTCCTCATTCTTTAGGTATTGCTTGTATTAGACATATTCTATCACAAACCAGTCACCATGAACGTTTGTTCAATGAATTTATAATCCAGTCCTTGGATTTCATACTGAGACACAATGTCTTCACTTTCGATGGTCAATGTTTCCTCCAGGTACAGGGCGTAGCCATGGGCACCAGTTGTGCCCCTGGCTACGCCAACCTGTACCTGGGGGAATGGGAGCATGCAATTTTTTCCAGCGGGGATCTCTCAATGTACCTGTGCCATGTAGCTCTATGGCACAGGTACATTGATGACATCTTCATTGTGTGGACGGGCTCCCAGCAATGTTTGGATGAGTGTCTCATCGCCCTAAACTTAAATACTTTTAATCTTAAGTTTACAATGATATCGGACCCAAATACCATAACCTTCCTTGATGTGGAGATCTTCAGAGACAAGCAAAACATGTTATCATGTAAGCTGTTCCGCAAACCAAGTGCAGGCAATACAATCTTACATTCTTCTAGTTTTCACCCTAAATCCCTAGTTGAATCTATTCCCTATGGACAATATTTGAGAATAAAAAGAAATTGCTCTAACGAGGTCGACTATAAAAGAGAAGCCAATAACTTAAGGCAAAGACTTCTAGCAAGGGGATACAGCCATAAGTGCCTCAAAAAGGCCTTTAAACGCACTTCAAATCTAAATCGACACGAGTTACTAATACCTAAATCTAAAAAAAGTGAAAGTGATCATCGGATTATCAACACTTATTCTGATGATCACGCTGAACTTCTTAAAATCTACCAAAAGCACTGGCATTTACTTACAGCAGATCCTGTGATAGGACCACTAGTACCCCCCAGGCCAAATATTACCTATAGACGAGCAATGTCCCTGAAGGACATGCTAGTGCAGAGTGAATTTGAGAACACCAATAGGGGAGATCCATGTAAGGACCTGGGAACTTTCCAATGTGGTAATTGCACATACTGTAAATATATGAACACTAGAAAGAACATTCGGTTACCGAATGGCCAAAAATTTCGACCAAAACACTATGCAAACTGTCAAACTACGGACGTAGTATATCTCATTATTTGCAGTTGTAACTGCTTCTATGTAGGAAAAACTATACAAAAATTGTGGCAGAGAATTTACCGGCATCTAAAAGGGATGAAGGAACAAAATCCTGATCTCCCTCTTGGCAGACATGCTGCCCAAGTTCATGGAGATTGCGTACCAAACCTTGAGGTGTTAGTTTTGGACAGGGTCCACCGCAGCCCCCGCGGAGGTGACCTTAACAAGCACCTTCTTCAAAGGGAGCTGAGATGGATCTCGATCCTCAACGCCACCTCACCTCCTGGCTTGAACCAGGCAATTAACTTTAAACCTTTCCTACCAGGTTTTACATCTGCTAAGTTTGATAGGGATCTGCTAAACTGAGCTCAACAAGCTGTTTATACCTAGTTTGTATTTTTTTTTTTTTTTTTTTTTTTTATTTAGGAAAAATAAATAAATATGTATGAATTATGCCAGCTGTATAACATGTGTACTAATGTTTCTGATATATGCCGGTTAGATATTCATGTAAAAACTAAAAAATCCTTTTTAAGTAACCAAGATTGGATCCAATTGGTGGAACCTTACCTGATGATTCGCCCACTGGAGATTAGTGCTTAGTTACTATATTGTTGATTATTGTTTATTATTTAGAAATTAATCAAATGACAATTGTACCCTGCACTTTTTGACATATTGGAGCCCGGGGATTTGGGGACTACCCATTGGGCCCACTGACGCTCCCCAGCACAAAAACAGCCCCCGGCTATTTTGATAATCGGGGGCTGACTGCTCATATTTGAGCAAATGGACGGTTATGTGCATATAAATAAATTTCTCTCCCTGTCCTAAGAATTACACACATATGGGACGGAGGGTATTCATGTTACACTGTTTACTACCCATGGGGTTTTGGATTAGTCATTTTTTCCCCATTCCTCCGATGGCGCCGTTTGGCGCAGCACATACAATTGTGCTGCCTTTGCGCTGACCTCTTTGGGTCTGGTGCGGGCAACGGAGTGATCTTCCTTTAGCACTTCCGCCCTTTTCGTTGTGCTGGCGGTCGGGTCGACGTCTGACGTCACCGCGCCGGCGTCGTGGACGTCCTTCACATTTGCGTGGGTGCGCGATGACGCCGGACGCCGCCGGGATCGAGGGCGGCCTCTGTATGCGGTGCCTGTCCGGTAAGAGCCTCTCTATTCATTTTCAATACGTAGTTAATTGGGTTCCTACCCGGACGCATAGTCTAGCCCTTTTGTGGCCTCCCACGCTCTACCTCATTGGTTGAATTCCTTCCTTTTGCAGCTTCACCCTTGGCGCCATTTGAGCTGATTTGCTGCAACACCAGCGACAGCTCTATAAAGAGTCCCACCTGACTTGGCCAGTTGCTGCACAGCCAGAGTGTGGATGTCCTTGCGCCACCTTGACAGGTACTAAGCCCCCTTTTTTTCAAACACTTCATCATAGTTATGGGATGCCTGGTTACAGGGCTAGTCTGCGATCTAGAAACTATAATCCATTTGTGTATGTTTTTACAGAGAGGCCGTGGCAGTCTTTCCGCTGCAATTTGAGGCTTCCCTGTGAGCTTTGAGGGGCGTTTTGTGGGTTGGTCCTCCTACATATTTCCCCGTGGCTCTGTCATCTTGCCTGCAGTGTTTCTTTGGCCGCTGTATTTGTCTTTATGCGACCAGTAAACTCGCACCATATCCGTTTGGGCTTTACATCACCGGGATAATTCCTCCAAACGGCTGATGTTTATATTACCATTGGAAATGTATGTATGCAACACTATTTGATATAGATGTACTGTATCTTATAGATATACAATTATACAATGTATATATGCATTCATGTATTCTTAAATGAACTTTCATGTATATTTATTTTTCTTTTTCTTTTTCTCTTCCTTTGTTTCTCCCCCCCCCCCCCCTTTTCTTCTTCTCTTTTCTTATTGTTTATTTTAGTTTATTTTATTTTCTCTCTGCAACAATGTCTATCTTCTAGCTGCCCACATATGGGAGAAATTCAAAATAATGTAATCATGCCAATACACTGTTGTGTATTATATAGCTATCACATACTATGTTGTTTTTTCTCTTATATAGAGACTAAATTGTCTTCAAACTATTGCATGAACCTTGAAGAAGGAAATAATGGAGGCTATCACAGATATAGCTCGAGTATCCGAAACATGTCGGTTGTGTCACCACTAACTATATGACTTATATGTCTCAAGTAGTAAGGTGTCCTCATGCAATTGTTTCTCAATGACTGTATATGTCTGTTCCTCTCTTTGATTTTAAACCATTTTTGATATATAAGTGTATTATGTATAAATAAAATTCTTTATATTTTTCTATATATACTTGGTGGCAATCCATAATTTACTCCAATCCACACAATCCCAGGGGCACCCCTTTTCCAATTTTTTCCAGGCATTATAGAACCACTTTGCGGCCGTCATTAGTCGTATGACAGGCGCGAAGTGGTTAAAGAAAAAGTAACCAAGTGTTGGTGTGAACATTCATGAAAGCTCTTCAAGAGGGATCCCTGACACGAGTGTAGTGAACAGAAAAAGGTAACGGTAGGCCCAAAACTTTAAACCAGCAGCTCCTACGGGGGTAGTGCTACATATATATATATATATATATATATATATATATACACAAGACTGTATATCAATATTAAAGCGGAGCTCCACCCTAAAGTGGAACTTCCGCTCATCGGATTCCTCCCCCCCTCCGCTGCTGCCGACTAGGCTTGTGCACAACGGAAAAATTCGTTCCGTTTCGGTTCGTTTCTTTCCGGTCCTGTTGATTCGTAATCATTCGTAATTTTGCTAGACGGGATTTTTCGTGTTCGGACTCATTCGTATTTTTGCAAGCGACATTTTTCGTTGAATTTTTTGTTGCTTTATAATTCGTACTTTCGGTAGAGTACGTTGTTTTTCGTTGATTCTGGACACAACTCCTACTTTCGTAACTTTTTTTGGGTTCGTTGATTCGTAATTTTCTGTGTCTCTCTCACGACGACGCTGACTATTATGCCTAATGTGCTTCGAATGGATTTGTACTTTTCGAAATACATAGCGGTTATTTGTAACGATTCGAAATCTCGTATTTTACTTTCGTTTTTTACATGCGGCTATAGCCTCCGCCCCTGTACACCATTTTGAGAGGGTTCAGCACGGTGAGGGAGAAGCAGAGAGCAGAGCAGAGTGTTATTGTGCTTCGAATGGATTAGAAATCTCGTATTTTACTTTCGTTTTTTACATGCGGCTATAGCCTCCGCCCCTGTACACCATTTTGAGAGGGAGTTCAGCACGGTGAAGGAGAAGCAGAGAGCAGAGCAGAGTGAGTGTTATTGTGTTTCCAATGGATTTGTACATTCGTAAGTTTTTTCATAACGAATTATGCCGAAGACATTCGGGCATTCGCTATTTTGCGGTATAATTTATTTCGGATTCGGTTTTATTCGTAATTGCTTTGTTCGGAAATTCGAATGCTTCCGAATGTCCGAAAGTTGCTAAATTCGGACGAATTTCGATTCGTTACGAAACGAATTGCACAAGCCTACTGCCGACGTCGCTGGACTCCAGGACAGGTAAGTGTCCATTTATTAAAAGTCAGCAGCTGCAGTATTTGTAGCTGCTGGCTTTTAATATTTTTTTACAGCAGAGCTCTGCTTTAAATAGACCACCTGAAATATATTAGAAAAAGTACACCAGGAATGGCCTGCAGTCAAAAAAGGGTAGAGAAAAAGGAAGCGCCACCTAAGTGCAGTATTAAAAGATTCTTTTAATGACACAAATATCAATCACACTTACAGGAAAGGAAGCAAAGGAAGGCTCATCTGTAAAGATCCTGTACTCCTCGTCCCGGGTCCATGGGCTGCACAGATGTAGAAGATGCAGAGTAGGAAACAGGAAATACAAAGGCTCATCTGTGTGTCAGTGGTCCATAGGGAAGCCTCAGATCCAGATCCGTTTTTCTAGGCAGAGATGGAAAGCTGCAGTCGTTGTTGCTGCTCAGCCTGGAGCAGTTCCTGTGGCCATCAGGAAGAAGCTGGGGCTGAGGTTACGGGTCACAGGATCACTTCCGGGGGAGGACTCCACAGAGTGAGAAGGGTTGTATAGGCAGGCTACGCCCTCAGAGCCACTGCTCCTTCTATTGGCCAACTGACACACAGATGAGCCTTTGTATTTCCTGTTTCCTACTCTGCATCTTCTACATCTGTGCAGCCCATGGACCCGGGACGAGGACTACAGGATCTTTACAGATGAGCCTTCCTTTGTTTCCTTTCCTGTAAGTGTGATTGATATTTGTGTCATTAAAATAATCTTTTAATACTGCACTTAGGTGGCGCTTCCTTTTTCTCTACCCTTTTTTGTCTACCACAGAGTCAACTCGCTGAGGACAGCAGCCGCTATCCACCAGCCATATTATCTGCCTTTTAACCCTTGAACTGCCTGTTACCATTATTATTTTAAACAGACTCATTACTATATCCCCATTTACTTATGCACTTTGTGTTTGCGCTAACAGTTACCTTTTACCAGCTAACTGAATAACCTGCCTGCTCAATCTAAATCACACTATCTCTCCATTCACACCAACAACACACTACACAGGGCCGCCATGCAGGCAGTCTTATATAGTGTGGGGCGTGGACTTAGTCCCCCTGAGCCATGATTGGCCAAAGGCACCCTGCCTTTGGCCAATTATGGCTCTCTTAGCAGAGGGTGCTGGGATTGGCCAAAGCATGCAGGTCATGGTGCATGCTTTGGCCAATCATCATACAGCAATGCACTGCGATCTCACAGTGCATTATGGGGTGTTCCACGGCGCTCAAATTTGCCGCAAACGCCCCATAATTTTAGTTTTTCAACGAACAGGCGAACACCCGATGTTCGACCCGAACTTTGATCTCATCCCTAGTAACAAGGTGTGGGAAGGGAAAATGGGACTTGAAATGAGGCATGTCTTTGTGATTGGTAGAATTATATATGTAGATCTGAGAATTATTTTTGATACATTTAATTTCTTTTGTGTCATATTCCCCTAATGCCGCGTACACATGACCGTTTTTAATGTCATTGAAAAAAACTTAATTTTTCTTGACGTGATTTTTCGTGTTTCCTCTCAAGCCTGCCTTGCCTACACACTATCATGGAAAAAAATGTTCGAGTAAAGCGCAGTGACGTACAACACGTACAACGGCACTATAAAAGGGAAGTTTCATTCGGATGGCGCCACCCTTCATGATAGTAAAGTTTGTTGAGCGACGATTCTTGCTTTTCAGCCTCGTGCTTTTCAGTCCGTTACAGCGTGACGAATGTGCTATCTCCATTACGAACGCTAGTTTTACCAGAACGAGCGCTCCCGTCTCATACTTGATTCTGAGCATGCACATTTTTTTTCACGTCGTTAAAGCCCACACACGCCCGTTTTTCATGACGAGAAAAACAACGATGTAAAAAACGACGTGAAAAATTAGAGCATGTTCCAATTTTTTCTTGCCCATTTTTCACGTCATTAAAAACGGTCGTGTGTACACGGCATAAGGGTAGTCTATGATATTTGTAGAGAAATACAGTCCCAGTGTTGCACTTCAATGCTGATAAACTACTTCCCATGTGCTCAATTCCTCATCCATGACTGAATAAAGCTATTTATCCACCAACTTGTGAAGACACCACCACCTTCTGAAATGTTCACTCACCAGAAACAAGCTACATATGGGGATAACCACTCAACTCATAGGGATCAATCTGAATCTCTTTCCAATCGGTGTGCCAATATTTACTTCTTAACCACTTCCATACAGGGCTTTTTATACCACTTCAATGCCGGGCCTATTCTGGCACTTCTCTCCTACATGTACAAATCATCATTCTTTTGCTAGAAAATTACTCAGAACCCCGAAACATTATATATATGTTTTTTTTAGCAGACACCCTAGGGAATAAAATGACGGTCGTTGCAACTTTTTATCTTGCACGGTATTTGCGCAATAATTTTTCAAACGCCTTTTTTGGGGGAAAAGAATGGTTTCATGAATTAAAAAATAACAAAACAGTAAAGTTAGCCCATTTTTTTTTGTAAAATATGAAAGCTTATGTTACGCCGAGTAAAAAGATACCTAACATGTCACGCTTTAAAATTGCGCACACTCATGGAATGGCGCCAAACTTCGGTACTTAAAAATCTCCATAGGCGACGCTTTGAACATTTTTACAGGTTACCAGGTTAGAGTTACAGAGGGGATCTAGTGCTAGAATTGTTTCACGCGCTCTAACGCACGCGGCGATACCTCACATGTGTGGTTTGAACGGCGTTTACATATGTGTGTTCGCTTCTAAGCGCGAGCTATTGGGGACGGGCGTTTTAAAAAAAAAAAAATTTTTTTTTATTTTACTTATTTTTTTTATTTTTACTTTTATTTTTTACACTTTTATTTATTTTTTATCACTTTTATTCCTATTACAAGGAATATAAACATCCCTTGTAATAGGAATGTGTGTGACAAGTCCTCTTTATGGAGAGATGCGGGGTCAATAAGACCCCACATCTCTCCTGCAGGCTGGAAAGCATGAGATCAGTAAAAAAAAAATCACAATCTCATACTTACAGCCGCAATGGTGGCTTTGTTTACATTTGAGGACCCGGGCGTGACGTCATAACATCGCGCCCGGGCCTCCGACGATCATAGAGATGACTGGTGACCATCTGGTCACCAGTCATCTCTATGCTCATCACGTGACCCACCACCGGCGCTGACGATTCTCTCCGGGTCCCCGATCGCACGGGAGAGCCCGGAGAAGCACCGGATGGCGGCGGGAGGGGGAAGATGTCCCCTCCCGCCGCCTATAAGAACGCCGCTATGATCATTCTTATTGTGCGCAGGATCGCCGGCTGAAAAAAAGGATATCTGAATGATGCCTCTAGCTGCAGGCATCATTCAGATATCCCCCCTCAAACCCAGGACGTCATATGACGTCCACCCGGAGGGAGAGAGGGTTCCTGCCGGCGTCATTTTGCTATGGCCCGGTATGGAAGGGGTTAAACATCCATGCTGGCTTATATCAGGATCTCATATAAAAATAAAGAGTTTCAGAAGTTGGTGGATAAATAGCTTTATTCAGTCACGGATGAGGAATTGAGCACATGGGAAGTAGTTGATCAGCATTGAAGAGCAACACTGGGACTGTATTTCTCTCTTTTTACATTTACATTTTTCGATTTTTCCGTTTTTTTATTTTGTTTTTCCCATCATAATTATTTGCTCTACGTTTCACTATGTTGAAAACACATGGTTGTGTGGAATATTTGATATAATTATTTATTTTTCTAAGCACATCATGGCACTTTATTAATATTGAAGATTCACTGTTGAAATAGAAGTGGTATAATACACAGTAATACATAGTTAGAGCAGTTATCACCTTTTTTCCTGTAACCAATCATCCCACAATCTAGGTGGGAAACACTTACCTGCAGCAAATGCATATATTTAAAATATTTAATACAGATTTGACACAACTACGTTTTTCTTTGCGCCGGTGACACACTCACCACATGATATTTGTAGGCATAATAAATAAATAGATAATATATAATTTTTAATATAATCATAAGAAAACTATTTACATGATAATTGTAATAACAAATTTCATGCAAACAATCAATCAATGGACATAGTTAATACAATAGACACAAATAAATGTAAGTCGTCAAAGTGATCCCTTCATTGAGATAAGTTATCATGTTATTAAGTTCCTATGATTATATTAATGACTAGGCCATTTTTTGCGATACGGCACTGCGTCGCTTTAACTGACAATTGAGCGGTCGTGCGATGCTGTACCTAAACAACATTTTTCCCACAAATACAGCTTTCTTTTGGTGGTATTTGATCATCTCTGCGTTTTTTTTTTGCGCTATAAACAAAAAAATAGAGACAATTTTGAAAAAAAAACACAATATTTTGTACTTTTTGCTGTAATAAATAGCCCCAATTTTTTTTAAAAAAGCTTATTTTTTCCTCAGTTTAGGCCGATGTATTTTTCCACATATTTTTGATAATAAAAATCACAAAAAGTGTATATTGATTGGTTTGCGCAAAAGTTATAGCGTCTACAAAATAGGGGATTGATTTTTATTATTATTATTTTTTTTACTAGTAATGGCGATCTGCGATTTTTATCGGGACTGTGGCATTATGGTGGACATGTCGGACACTTTTGACACATTTTTGGGACCATTGGCATTTATACAGTGATCAGTGCTATAAAAATTCACTGATTACTGTGTAAATGTCACTGCAAGGAGTTAATACTAGGGGGAGATCAAGGGGATAACTGTGTTCCCTATGTGTGTGTTCTAACTGTGGGGGATGGGACTGACTATAGGAGATGAGAGATCGTGGTTCCCAGCTCGTAGGAACTCACAATCTCTCTCTCCTCTCTTCACAGAACTGGGATGTGTGTTTACACACACACACGTCCCTGTTCTGCATCTCGGGCCTGCGATCGCGCGTGGCCGGTGGTCATCACGACCACCGGCCACGAGCATCGGCACCCCCGCACGTCCGCGCCTGCTATCCCGCTTAAAGGGACCAACGTACAGCTACAACGGTTTGTGGGATCGTGCCGACCTGCCGCAGTATAATGATAGCAGCTGGTCGGCAAGCGGTTAAAAATTATATATTATCTATTTATTCATTCATTATGCCTACAAATATCATGGACCACCCTTAGGGGATTATGACACAAAACAAATTAAATTTATCAAAAATAATTCTCAGATCTACATATATAATTCCAACAATCACAATGACATGATGAATAAATGTGGGGGCGCTAAAGGGTTCTGTTAATGAAATTAACAACTACTAAACCCTAAGAATAAGGTGAGAGACAGGCCGTGGCTCATCCCCATAAATTATACTAAGTGTACAGAAAACATAATTGCACTATAACCAAATAGGACAACTATATCTACCATAGGTGATAGAGCAACTCAGTAAATGATAATATGATGCATGAAAATTGAATCAACAAAAAGTGCATGTGCTAGTAACAGGGTAAACGACAATAAGTCTGATAATGCAAAGTCCATATAATCAATATTGTGAATTGATGGTAGTAAAAATCCCTTAATAAACTTCCAGAACAGTCCACAATAGTAAATCCAGTGATAATCTTGAAATGACACCTTCACCAAAAATAACACCCGATGTGCTCAATGGATGGATGGCAGCTTACCACAAGGTGTTGGCCCCTTCAATTAAAAAAAGGTCAAATGCGCTTTGAGCAAGATAACGCTTGCTACATGAGTAGAGATGTGATCCTGGAACAGCCTTTCTCCCCACAGATGGCTCAGAGAAGGATATGTGAACAAAAGCATGGGAACCAAAATAGTGTAATCCCGTTTAAAGTGGTTGTAAACCCCGATTTTTTTATTTTTTAAAACCTGCAAGACAAAGCCATAATGAGCTAGTATTACTAGCATACTAGCTCATTATGCATTACTTACCTTAGATCGAAGGCCCCAAAGCCATCCTCGTCTCCCCCTCTGGCCGCAGACATCGCTCCGGAAGGTTACTTCTGGGTATCGCCGCTCCAACGCTGTGATTGGCCAGAGCGGCGGAAACGTCACTCTGCGCATGCGCGCGGGAGCCGTAAAAGCCGGCTCTGCCGGTTTTATGAATGGAATTCTCAGTGCGCCTGCGCCGTTGTCTATGGCGCGCATGCGCCGTAGACAACGGTGTATTCCTTTTGGCAAATATCTCCTAAACTGTGTAGGTTTAGGAGATATTGCAAACACCTACAGGTAAGCCTCAGGCCTCGTACACACGACCGAGTTTCTCGGCAAGAACCAGCAAGAAATTTGCTGGCAGAGATGTCTTGCCAAGAAATTCGTTCGTGTGTATCGTTTCTCGTCAAGAAAACCGACAAGTAATCTCGACGAGAAAATAGAGAACCTGCTCTCTATTTTCTCGTCGAGATTCTCGTCAGCCTGTTTCTCGACGAGAAAAGTGAGTGTGTGTACACTTACCTGTCCTCCGGGAAGCCCGCGCATGTTCGAAATGAATTCGACGCATGCGCGGTAGCTTCCTAGGCATAGGTAGGGTATACCAAGATGGCGGCGACGGCATCGAATGTGACGAGCGCATGCTCGTCGTAGTCGATGACGTCACTGCTTACGCTCCATTCAAAGAACCGCGGGTTCTTTGAATCGAGCGTGTGTACACTCGGCCGGGACAAGTTTCTTGTCCAAGAATCTCGTCGAAAAAAACGACATGTTTTTTTCGACGAGAATCTCGGTCGTGTGTACGAGGCTTTAATCTAGGCTTACCTGTAGGTGTAACTTCCCCGGAAGGGTTTACAACCACTTTAATGTATAAAACATAAATACAAATAAAAGGGCAAATGGCTGCTTACATTTAGGAGTGCCTTAGCCCGGCACTGAGGCTGCAAGGCATAGTAAGAATTGATGAAGTCCCGTCCATCCGTCGTAGACTGACGTGCGTTCCACCTTCAACAGCGGCGAGCCAGCGGGACTGGAAGTGAGGTAACAGCGAGACCAAGTACCGCCTCGACGTACGTTTCGTCTAACACGCCATCAGGAAGCGTACTTGGTCACTGGATGGATGGTCTTAAAAATACTTGTCAATTATCAGGGAAGGACGTGTAGTGTTAACAGCCTCAGTGCCGGACTCATTGGCGCTAGCACAATAACACCCGGCGCGCTTGCAAAACACATACTAAAAGGAGGATTGTGATCCCAATAATTAAGATAAAGTGCCGATGCCTTAGCACTGGCAGATAAAAACCATAGTTTAAACATATGCACTAATAAGAGGACAATCCAATTTAAAATTCGATATAAAAAAATCAATATAAAAAATATATAAAAAAATGGTTCAAATGGCAAGGAGGTAATTTTATTCATTAGTTAAAAAGCAATTGAGATCTAGGTCTATATTGAGTCCCTGCGGTTGCATAGTCCGCAAGCGATATAGCCATCGGGTCTCATTTTGTGAAATGGCCTTCTTGAGGCAGTCCCTCTCCAGTGGTACACAGCTCTATCTATACCATAGAATGTGAGCTGGCGAGGATCTCTATCATGATACTGAGCGAAATGGCACGACACACTGTGATTAGGAAAGCCTTTAGAGATGTTGGCTACATGCTCATTGATCCTAACTCTTAACTCCCGTGTGGTGCGCCCCACATATTATAGGGAACAGGGACATTCCAGAACATAGGTAACATACTTAGAATAGCATGTGATCAGGGGTTTCACACTGTATTCCTGCTGTGTTACCAGGGATTTAAATTTGGTGATTTTCTTGCCATATCTGGTAGTTGTACAGCAGGCTTTGCATCTTGTACAGTAGTGAAACCCTGATCCATCCAAAAATGTTGCAGGCTTTTTAGGGGGGGTCCAGGACATTCGTATTCCTCAGACCCGGTGCCGTCCTATAAATAAATTTAGGTCTGGGGGGTAAAACAGTTTCGAAATTCCTATCCTTTAAGAGGATAGGCCAGAATTTGTGAAAGTTACATTCAATGCTTTTGTATTGTCTATGGAACCCAGAAATAAAGGCCAAGTTTCCTTGGAAGGGCAATTTCTTCTTGGAGGTCAACAGTGTTTCTCTATCCATAGTTGAAACTTCAGTTTGTGTTTTGGTGAGCATCTGTTGAGAGTACCCCTTTTCTCTGAACCTTTCAGTGAGAATTGAGGCCTGTGCATGAAAATCGGTCAGGCTATCACAGTTCCTCCTGATCCGCATATACTGGCCTTTGGGTATAGCTCCCAACTATTGGGGATGGTGGCAACTGTTAGTTGGCACAAAGACATTCCTATCCGTGCTTTTAAAGAATGTTCTTATGCCAATTTTGTTGTGATTCTTTACCAAAGTGAGATCCAAATAATTAACTGACACCATACACCACTCTGCCGTAAATTTCAAGCCGTACTGGTTGTCATTTAGACACCTTATAAAGGATTCTAACTCAGTATGAGAGCCATCCCACAACAACATGACATTGTCAATATATCTTTTGTAGTACAAAAGAGCTTGTTTGGATTCATTGTATATTGTTTCACTTTCCCATTTGTTTAATACTATATTGGCTACACTTGGGGCGTAGCGGGCCCCCATCGCCACCCCCTTTATTTGATTGTAAAACTTGTCCTGTGCCCAAAAATAATTATTGCCCATGCCTTGTTGAAGTCCTTCAACTAAAAAATGTATTTGGTCATTGTGCAGCTTAGATTGCTCAATAAGAGCCAGTCTGACTGCTACCAGGGCATCTTCTTGTTTAATATTGGTATAAAGTGACTTAACCACTTAACGACCGCCCACTGTAAATATACGTCAGCAGAATGGCACCGAGAGGCAGAATCACGTACATATACGTGATTGCCTTTGTATAGTTGGGGGGTCCGATCGGACCCCCCTTCTTTACAGTGGGTGGTCATTTTACCTTCGGGAGCGATCCGGCATGAGGGGACGGTCGTTCGATTCCGGCCACCCCCTCTCGATCGCTCCCGGCGAATGAGAGAGCTTCCCCTGCCTGCCAGGAAGGAGGAAGTGATGTCATCTCTCCTGGGGCGCTCACATATGCCGAGCGCCGTACAGGAGAAGATGCCAGGTTAGTACACAAAACAGCACACTGACACCAGGACACATAGGCACATAAATCGCCCCCCCAGGCCCCCCCAGACACCCCCAGATCACCCCCCAGCCCCCAGTCACAGTGTCACTGATTGCAGTGACCATTTATTTAGTGATCACTGCAATCAGTGACATTTGTGACTGTAAAAGTGTCACTACATTTAGTTTTAGGTCCAGTGTAGCCCCCTAACCCCCCCTAATAAAGGTTTAACCCCCTGATCACCCCCCAGATAACCCTTTCACCCCCTAGCACCGCCGTCACTAAGCAATAATTTTTCTGATCGATGTCTTAGCGTCGGTGATGCTGATCGGTAGCCAGTAATTTTTTTTAGGTTTGCCGCAGGTTTTTATAGCGTCGGGTACCCCCCATATATTACCTAATGAAGGTTTAACCCCCTTGATCGCCCCCCAGGTAACCCTTTCACCCCCTATCACCACTGTCACTAAGTTATAATTTTTCTGATCGATGTCTTAGCGTCGGCGATGCTGATCGGCAGGCAGTAATTTTTTTTAGGTTCGCCGCAGGTTTTTATAGCGTCGGGTACCCCCATATATTACCTAATGAAGGTTTAACCCCCTTGATCGCCCCCCAGGTAACCCTTTCACCCCCTATCACCACTGTCACTAAGTTATAATTTTTCTGATCGATGTCTTAGCGTCGGCGATGCTGATCGGTAGCCAGTAATTTTTTTTAGGTTCGCCGCAGGTTTTTATAGCGTCGGGTACCCCCATATATTACCTAATAAAGGTTTAACCCCCTTGATCACCCCCCAGGTAACCCTTTCACCCCCTAGCACCGCCGTCGCTATGCGATCATTTTTCTGATCGATGTCTTAGCGTCGGTGATGCTGATCGGTAGCCAGTAATTTTTTTTAGGTTCGCCGCAGGTTTTTATAGCGTCGGGTACCCCCATATATTACCTAATAAAGGTTTAACCCCCTTGATCGTCCCCCCAGGTAACCCTTTCACCCCCTATCACCACTGTCACTAAGCGATAATTTTTCTGATCGATGTCTTAGCGTCGGCGATGCTGATCGGTAGCCAGTAATTTTTTTTAGGTTCGCCGCAGGTTTTTATAGCGTCGGGTACCCCCATATATTACCTAATAAAGGTGTAACCCCCTTGATCACCCCCCAGGTAACCCTTTCACCCCCTAGCACCGCCGTCACTATGCGATCATTTTTCTGATCGATGTCTTAGCGTCGGTGATGCTGATCGGTAGACAGTAATTTTTTTTAAGTTCGCCGCAGGTTTTTATAGCGTCAGGTACCCCCATATATTATCTAATAAAGGTTTAACCCCCTGATCGCCCCCCAGGTAACCCTTCCACCCCCTATCACCACAGTCGCTAAGCAATCGTTTTTATGATCGTTGTCTTAGTGTCGGTGATGCCGATAGGTAGCCAGTAATTTTTTTTAGGTTCGCCGTCAGGTTTTTATATAGCGTCAGGTACCCCCATATATTACCTAATAAAGGTTTTAACCCCCTAATTGCCCCTAGTTAACCCTTTCACCAGTGATCATCATATAAGTGTTACGGGTGACGCTGGTTAGTTAGTTTGCTTTTTATAGTGTCAGGGCACCCGCCGTATATAACCCAATAAAGGTTTAACCCCCTGATCGCCCGGCGGGTGATATCAGTGTCACGGATGCCTAACACGGCATCCAGCACAGGGTACGCAGATCAGTGGGCTGCACTAAAGGAACTAGGCACAAGGTAAGTAAATATATATATGAGTTTATTGAAAGGATAATTCCTAAAACAATAAAGGCAACCAGCAAACAACCACAGTGACACACAAAACAACTCCCTACACCAACGTGAATACAGTTTAGAGATTAAAGCGTAAATGTAATCAAGCCAGGGTCATACACGAGAGATCAGTCCGATTGAACAGGGAGCCGGAAGGGACAACAGGAGGAAGGGATGAGTCTGCAAGACAGGGGTCCAGGGATGGATGCAGGGTTCAGGAACACAGGATACAAGGTACAGAGGCAGGGGTCCAGGGATGGATGCAGGAACACAGGATACAAGGTAACAGATAACAGGTCACAAGATTCAGGTTCAGGTTCAGGTTCAGGTTCAGGCATACAGGTCTGGGTTCCAAGACAATACCAGAGCAAATGCTTTAGTGTCTGCTGGGTATTTATACACACCTCCTGCAATCAGTCTCAGGTGACGCCTGATTGCAGGAGATGATTTCGGCTCCAGACAAATGGGAGACACCCACTGGTGGCCACCAGAACTGCACCCTTTGGTGCTGAAAGCAATAGCACCACCAGCAGGTGACCCAGGCAATGACACTGATCATGACAGTTCCCCCTCCCAAGGAGTGGCCTCCGGACACTCCATTCTGCCCTTGATCTGGCAGTGCTGGTAGGTGCGGAAAGGTCCCAAAAAGTCTCCCCTGTGTCTGCGGACTACTTGTGCTCCTCCGGCCAGAGTCCTTAAACTTACTGGGAGGCGTGGCACCTGAGTCCGGCAATGGAACACGCACCCCACCACCAGGGTCTGGAAGTTGGGATCTGGAAATGAAAACAGGCAGGGCAATGTGCATGAACCTAACGGAGGCGAACAACACAAGGGCATCACAGTCAGGCTGGGAATCAAGCAGGGCAAAATCAGCGGCAAGCCGGGCATCGAGAACTGGTTTAGCAGGCACCATGTCAGCGGGCTGGGCAAATGGCGCTGGGTCTTCAAGCTGGCCACCGGGCAGAGGCACTTCAAACTGGCCACCGGGCAGAGGTTCAGCAAGCCAGATGGCAGGCACTGGTTCAGCGGGCTGAAAGACGGGCACCAAAACGTCAGGCTGGGTGACGGGCACCGAAAATCCAGGCTGGAACAGGTTGTCTGGTGTGGAAACAGGCTGGAACAGGTTGGCTGGTGTGGAAACAGGCTGGAACAGGTTGGCTGGTGTGGAAACAGGCTGGAACAGGTTGGCTGGTGTGGAAACAGGCTGGAACAGGTTGTCTGGTGTGGAAACAGGCTGGAACAGGTTGGCTGGTGTGGAAACAGGCTGGAACAGGTTGGCTGGTGTGGAAACAGGCTGGAACAGGTTGGCTGGTGTGGAAACAGGCTGGAACAGGTTGGCTGGTGTGGAAACAGGCTGGAACAGGTTGGCTGGTGTGGAAACAGGCTGGAACAGGTTGGCTGGTGTGGAAACAGGCTGGAACAGGTTGGCT
The DNA here is from genome assembly GCA_029206835.1 of Rana muscosa. NCBI lineage: Eukaryota > Metazoa > Chordata > Amphibia > Anura > Ranidae > Rana > Rana muscosa. Next base: position 93,749,712 of record CM055126.1, read on the forward strand.
GGTGTGGAAACAGGCTGGAACAGGTTGGCTGGTGTGGAAACAGGCTGGAACAGGTTGGCTGGTGTGGAAACAGGCTGGAACAGGTTGGCTGGTGTGGAAGCAGGCTGGAGCGGATCGGCTGGTATGGAAGCAGGCTGGAGCGGATCGGCTGGTGTAGAAGCAGGCTGGAGCGGATCGGCTGGTGTGGAAACAGGCTGGAGCGGATCGGCTGGTGTGGAAACAGGCTGCAACAGGTCGCTTGGTTTGGAAACAGGCTGCAACAGGTCGCTTGGTTTGGAAACAGGCTGCAACAGGTCGCTTGGTTTGGAAACAGGCTGCAACAGGTCGCTTGGTTTGGAAACAGGCTGCAACAGGTCGCTTGGTTTGGAAACAGGCTGCAACAGGTCGCTTGGTTTGGAAACAGGCTGCAACAGGTCGCTTGGTTTGGAAACAGGCTGCAACAGGTCGCTTGGTTTGGAAACAGGCTGCAACAGGTCGCTTGGTTTGGAAACAGGCTGCAACAGATCGCTTGGTTTGGAAACAGGCTGCAACAGGTCGCTTGGTTTGGAAACAGGCTGCAACAGGTCGCTTGGTTTGGAAACAGGCTGCAACAGGTCGCTTGGTTTGGAAACAGGCTGCAACAGGTCGCTTGGTTTGGAAACAGGCTGCAACAGGTCGCTTGGTGCGGAGACAGGCTGCAACAGGTCGCTTGGTGCGGAGACAGGCTGCAACAGGTCGGCTGGTGCGGAGACAGGTTGCAACAGGTCGGCTGGTGCGGAGACAGGCTGCAACAGGTCGGCTGGTGCGGAGACAGGCTGCAACAGGTCGGCTGGTGCGGAGACAGGCTGCAACAGGTCGGCTGGTGCGGAGACAGGCTGCAACAAGTCGGCTGGTGCGGAGACAGGCTGCAACAAGTCGGCTGGTGCGGAGACAGGCTGCAACAGGTCGGCTGGTGCGGAGACACAGAAATGGGTGGCAGGGAACCGACAGGGGCTGAGTACAATAAACTTGACCAGGCCTGTAGTAATGATTGCACAAAGTTAGGTTTGCATATTGCTTGTCTGACCAGAGACTGCACTGACTCAATACATGCTGCAAGCACCTGTGTAGGACAAGTTGAGTACTGCTCAAGGAAAAAGACTGAGTCATCTTCCAACAGCCACACCAAGGACTCTACCTGAGCTGCACTAAAAGGGGGTGTATAGTCATCGTCTCCACTGGAGGCATCAGACAGGGCCAACTCTGTACAGATACAGATCAGATCTTGCACATCCTCAAACACAAAACTGCCCAGATCCACAAAAACATGGGCTATGCGGATGCATTCCAACAACTGCTCTCTAGTGTGTTCACTTAATGTTTGAGAACAAAACTCCCTGTCCTCTGTTGCTAGTAGCGAAAAATACAGAATATCGTCAAGCTGCATTTTTAAAGCAATAGCAGTGCCCAAACCCAATTCCCAAGTGCAGCCGATCTGCTTGAATGGCTCTGGTATTCTGTCACGGATGCCTAACACGGCATCCAGCACAGGGTACGCAGATCAGTGGGCTGCACTAAAGGAACTAGGCACAAGGTAAGTAAATATATATATGAGTTTATTGAAAGGATAATTCCTAAAACAATAAAGGCAACCAGCAAACAACCACAGTGACACACAAAACAACTCCCTACACCAACGTGAATACAGTTTAGAGATTAAAGCGTAAATGTAATCAAGCCAGGGTCATACACGAGAGATCAGTCCGATTGAACAGGGAGCCGGAAGGGACAACAGGAGGAAGGGATGAGTCTGCAAGACAGGGGTCCAGGGATGGATGCAGGGTTCAGGAACACAGGATACAAGGTACAGAGGCAGGGGTCCAGGGATGGATGCAGGAACACAGGATAACAGATAACAGATAACAGGTCACAAGGTTCAGGTTCAGGTTCAGGTTCAGGTTCAGGTTCAGGTTCAGGTTCAGGCATACAGGTCTGGGTTCCAAGACAATACCAGAGCAAATGCTTTAGTGTCTGCTGGGTATTTATACACACCTCCTGCAATCAGTCTCAGGTGACGCCTGATTGCAGGAGATGATTTCGGCTCCAGACAAATGGGAGACACCCACTGGTGGCCACCAGAACTGCACCCTTTGGTGCTGTAAGCAATAGCACCACCAGCAGGTGACCCAGGCAATGACACTGATCATGACAATCAGTTAGGTTTTAGCGTCAGAGAGGGTCTGCGTCACACCCCAGGCAGCGTCAGGTTAGTGCCAGTAGCGCTAACACCCACACGTGAAGCATACACCACCCTTAGTGGTATAGTATCTGATCAGCTCAATATCTGATCTGATCAGATCTATACTAGCGTCCCCAGCAGTTTAGGGTTCCCAAAAACGCAGTGTTAGCGGGATCAGCCCAGATACCTGCTAGCACCTGCGTTTTGCCCCTCCGTCCAGCCCAGGCCACCGAAGTGCAGAATCGATCGATCACTGTCACTTGCAAAACACAACACACATAACTGCAGCGTTCGCAGAGACAGGCCTGATCCCTGCGACTCCAGTGCTTTAGGAGGTGATTTCACCACCACAGTTAAAAAAAAAAAGCATATATGCCGAAGCATTGGGGCAGCAGGAGCGGAGGAGCGATTTTGCTCCTAATGCTGCGTATATACGGTCGAAATTCCGACGGAGGCTTGCCCGTGGAAAAGTCTGACCATGTGTACGCGGCATAACTTTTGTGAGAAGATGCCCCCATGCTTCGGCATATATAAATGGTGCATGTATGCCCATCATTAGAAGTGGGTGGATGAAGGGCGGTATTCTAATGGTGGGCATACCCACCGATCAATCTTTTTTTTTCGTTCAGCCAACAGGCTGCATGAAAAAAAAGATTACAATACATGTCCAACAAGGACCAGCAACGTACTGGTATGTTGCTGGACTTTGAATGTTTATATCAGAATGATGCCTGCGGGTTTAGGTATCATCTTGGTATCATTCTTTTCAGCCAGCGGCCGGCTTTCATGTAAAAGCAATCCTAGTGGCTAATTAGCCTCTGGACTGCTTTTACAAGCAGTGGGAGGGAATGTCCCCCCCCCGGATATAAAAAGCGCCATTGGGAAATTGGGAAAGCATTTTATCACACCGATCTTGGTGTGGTCAGATGCTTTGAGGGCAGAGGAAAGATCTAGGGTCCAATAGACCCCAGTTTTTTCAAAAAAGAGTACCTGTCATTACCTATTGCTATCATAGGGGATATTTACATTCCCTGAGATAACAATAAAAGTGATAAAAATAAATAAATATGGAAGCAACAGTTTAAAAATAAAATAAAAAAGCAAAATTAATAAAAAAAAAAAAAAAAAAAAAGCACCCCTGTCCTGCCCTGCTCTTGCCCAATGGCGAACGCAAGCGTCGGTCTGGCGTCATATGTAAACAGCAATTGCACCATGCATGTGAGGTATCACCGCGAAGGTCAGATCGAGGGCAGTAATTTTAGCAGTAGACCTCCTCTGTAAATCTAACGGGGTAACCTGTAAATGCTTTTAAAGGCTTTTAAAAATGTATGTAGTTTGTCGCCAATGCGCGTTTGTGCGAAATTTTAAAGCATGTCGTGTTTGGTATCTATGTACTCGGCCTAAGATCATCTTTTTTATTTCATCAAACATTTGGGCAATATAGTGTGTTTTAGTGCATTAAAATTAAAAAAAGTGTATTTTTTCCCAAAAAAATGCGTTTGAAAAATCGCTGCGCAAATACTTTGTAGAAAAAAAAAATGCAACACCCACCATTTTATTCTGTAGGGCCTTTGCTTTAAAAATATATATAATGTTTGGGGGTTCAACATAATTTTCTTGCAAAAAAAATATGTTTTCATGTAAACAAAAAGTGTCAAAAAGGGCTTTGTCTTCAAGTGGTTAGAAGAGTGGATGTAAGCTTCCTAATGTTGTGTATAAAATGCCAGAACAGTTCAAAACCCCCCCAAATGACCCCATTTTGGAAAGTAGACACCCGAAGCTATATACTGAGAGGCATGTCGAGTCCATGGAATATTTTATATGTTGACACAAGTTGCGGAAAAAATTTTTTATTTTTTTTTTGCACAAAGTTGTCACTAAATGATATATTGCTCAAACATGCCATGGGCATATGTGGAATTACACCCCAAAATACATTCTGTTGCTTCTCCTGAGTACGGGGATACCACATGTGTGAGACTTTTTGGGAGCCTAGCCGCGTACGGGACCCCAAAAACCAAGCACCGCCTTCAGGCTTTCTAAGGGTGTCAATTTTTGATTTCACTTCTCACTGCCTATCACAGTTTCGGAGGCCATGGAATGCCCAGATGGCACAAAACCCCCCCAAATGACCCCATTTTGGAAAGTAGACACCCCAAGCTATTTGCTGAGAGGTATTGTGAGTATTTTGCAGATCTCGCTTTTTGTCACAAAGTTTTGAAAATTTAAAAAAAAAAGAAAAAAAAAAAATGTTCTTTCTTCATTTTCAAAAACAAATGAGAGCTGTAAAATACTCACCATGCCTCTCAGCAAACAGCTTGGGGTGTCTACTTTCCAAAATGGGGTCATTTGGGGGGGTTTTGTGCTATTTTGGCATTTTATGGCCTTCAAAACTGTGATAGGTAGTGAGGAGTGAAATCAAAAATTTGCGCCCTTAGAAATCCTGGAGGCGGTGCTTGGTTTCCGGGGTCCCGTACGTGGCTAGGCTCCTAAAAAGTCCCACACATGTGGTATCCCCGTACTCAGGAGAAGCAGCAGAATGTATTTTGGGGTGCAATTCCACATATAACCATGGCATGTGTGAGCAATATATCATTTAGTGACAACCTTTTGTAATTTTTTTTTTGTCATTATTCAATCACTTGGGACAAAAAAAAAATATATTCAATGGGCTCAACAGGCCTCTCAGCAATTTCCTTGGGGTGTCTACTTTCTAAAATGGGGTCATTTGGGGGGGTTTTGTGCTATTTTGGCATTTTATGGCCTTCAAAACTGTGATAGGTAGTGAGGAGTGAAATCAAAAATTTGCGCCCTTAGAAATCCTGAAGGCGGTGCTTGGTTTCCGGGGTCCCGTACGTGGCTAGGCTCCTAAAAAGTCCCACACATGTGGTATCCCCGTACTTTTTTTTTTGTCATTATTCAATCACTTGGGACAAAAAAAAAAAATATTCAATGGGCTCAACATGCCTCTCAGCAATTTCCTTGGGGTGTCTACTTTCTAAAATGGGGTCATTTGGGGGGGGGGTTTGTACTGCCCTGTCATTTTAGCACCTCAAGAAATGAGATAGGCAGTCATAAATTAAAAGCTGTGTAAATTCCAGAAAATGTACCCTAGTTTGTAAACGCTATAACTTTTGCGCAAACCGATAAATATACGCTTATTGACATTTTTTTTACTAAAGACATGTGGCTGAATACATTTTGGCCTAAATGTATGACTAAAATTGAGTTTATTCGATTTTTCTTATAACAAAAAGTAGAAAATATCATTTTTTTTCAAAATTTTCGGTCTTTTTCCGTTTATATCGCAAAAAATAAAAATCGCAGAGGCAATCAAATACCATTAAAAGAAAGCTCTATTTGTGGGAAGAAAAGGACGCAAATTTCGTTTGGGTACAACATTGCATGTCCGCACAATTTACAGTTAAAGCAGCGCAGTGCAACATTCTGAATTCACCTCTGGTCCTTTAGCTACCAAATGGTCCGGGGCTTAAGTGGTTAATGTCAACAGTGACCATAAAGGTGGTGTCCGTAACTTGTATAGTAGATAAGGATTTAATAAGCTCACGGCTATCTTTCAAATAAGATTTTCCCTGAACAACCAAGGGTTGGAGATAGATGTCTAAATATTCCCCCACTCGGGAGTAGAGGGAACCGATCCCAGGTATTGAGCCTCCTTCTAATCCAATATATGTTGAGTTACTCCTTTGGTGACCCAAAAATTCATTTGAGCTTGCAACCTATTGATAGGATCTGATGGAAGTAACTTAGAAGTGCTGGTATCGCCAAACAGCCGTTGGATCTCTGTATAATAATTTTCTTTGGTAAGTACCACCACAGCTCCTCCCTTATCCGCCGGGCGGACTACTATATTTTTGTTTTGTTCCAGTTTTTTAATCCCCTCTATTAGGGTATGATTACTTCTGGCCTGTTTTACCTCGAATTGTTTAATTTCATCCTGCACCATATTTTTAAAAACCTCGATATGGTGATGAGTACCCTTCTTGGGATTGAACACAGAGTTATTTTTAACCCACTGTGTTGAAAATTACTATCTCCCAATGTGGGTGAGATTTGGGAGGTTTGAGATGCAAAGTGTTTTTTAATGTTGAGTTTTCTGACATATTTTTCAACATCAATAAATAATTCAAACTTATTGATGTTTTTGTCTTGCGCAAATTTCAGGCCTTGTGCTAAAACTTTGAATTGTTGTTCTGAAGCTGTTAACACTACACGTTCTTCCCTGATAATTAATTGACAAGTATTTTTAAGACCATCCATCCAGTGACCAAGTATGCTTCCTGATGACGTGTTAGACGAAACGTACGTCAAGGCGGTACTTGGTCACGCTGTTACCTCACTTCCGGTCCCGATGGCTCGCCGCTGTTGAAGGTGGAACGCAAGCCAGTCTCCGACGGACGGGCGGGACTTTATCCATTCTTACTATGCCTTCCAGCCTCAGTGCCGGGCTAAGGCACTCCTAAATGTAAGCAGCCATTTGGCATTTTATTTGTATTTATGTTTTATACATTAAAACGGGATTACACTATTTTGGTTCCCATCCTTTTGATCACATATCCTACTCTGAGCCATCTGTGGGGAGAAAGGCTGTTCCAGGATCACATCTCTATTAATGTAGCAAGCGTTATCTTGCTCAAAGCGCATTTGACCTTTTTGTAATTAAAGGGGTCAACACCTTGTGGTAAGCTGCTATCCATCCATTGAGCACATCGGGTGTTATTTTTGGTGAAGGTGTCATTTCAAGATTATCACTGGATTTACTATTGTGGACTGTTCTGGAAGTTTATTAAGGGATTTTTACTACCATCAATTCACATCATTGATTATATGGACTTTGCATTATCAGACTCATTGTCGTTTGCTCTGTTACTAGCACATGCACTTTTTGTTGATTCAATTTTCATGCATCATATTATCATTTACTGAGTTGCTCTATCACCTATGGTAGATATAGTTGTCCTATTTTGTTATAGTGCAATTATGTTTTCAGTACACTTAGTATTATTTATGTGGATGGGCCATGGCCTGTCTCTCACCTTATTCTTAGGGTTTAGTAGTTGTTAATTTAATTCACCCAACCCTTTAGCGCCTCCACATTTATTCATCATCCATTGCACTATTGGTATTTCCACTTAGTTTTGGAGTGTAGCTTTTTTATTGCTTTTAAGTTTTTTCAAATACATTTTTTCTATCACTATATTAGGCGCGAGATACCACTTTTTCAATCACAATGACATGCCTCATTTAAAGTCCCATTTTCCCGTCCCTTGTTACATTATTCTGCAATAGTTCATTGAGGGGTCTAGTAATCTGTGCAAAATTCTTCACAAATCTTCTGTAGTAGAAACAGAATCCTAGAAAAGACCTCAATTCAGTGACGGTTCTCGGCCGTGGCCAGGAAGTAACAGCCTCCAACTTCTTAGGGTCTGTGGCCACTGCTTCAGCTGAGACTATGTTCCCCAGATAGGTGACTGAAGTCTGATAGAACTGACACTTCTCCAATGATAGCTTCAGCCCCTCCACATGAAGTCTCTGTAAAACCTTATCCAACCGTTCTTCATGTTCTTCTAGTGTCCTCCCGAAGACAATGTCATCAAGGTACACAAGTACCTCTATCAGGTACATATAACCCACCTAGTTTTCCATTAGCATTTGAAAGGTAGCTCGGGCCCCCGATAATCTCTGAGGCATTCGATCAAACTTAAAGAACTCTAATTGACTAATGAAAGTGGTCTTCTCTCGATCATCAGGGTGCATTGGTATCTGATAATAACCACTTTTCAGATCCAGCAAACTGAACACTTTGCTTCAGACAAACACTGTAGGGCATCTTCTATCCGAGGCATAGTGTATTGATCTGGGATCCTTCTTTGGTTCAGCGTTCGATAGTCAATACACATCCAGAGGGACCCATTTTTCTTTTGCACTACCACTAAGGGGGATGCATAAGGGGTCCTGGATTCCCTAATTACCCCAGACTTCTTAGATTCCACCAACTGCTCCCTAAAATCTTCAAGGTCACTTAAAAGTATCTTCCAGGCCCTCTATTAAAAAGGCTTATCTTCATTCAGCTGAAACCGGTGTTGTGCGCTCTTTGCACAGACCACATAAAAGTCATTCCCATCTGGACAGCTGTTCTTTGACCCTCTGTTGCCATCTGGGGGTCAAAGCGGGACACTGCGCACAGAGACTTCTTATACCATCTCCATCACCCATCCTCAGGGGCAGGTTATCTGGAGCCACAGGAGTGGCCGCACTTACTCGTCCTATCACTGTACGAGGCTTCAGACTGACTGGTTGACTGTTGATGTTCTGAACACTCACAGGGACTCTTCCTTTGTTTCACAACAGTGTCCTTGTGGGCACTATTTCTGGAACCAGCTCTACTCCTGTCTCCTTCCCTTGGGAATCAGCTTCAAGTACAACAAAAGGCCCAGGTTGATCCCACGACAGTTTGACCATAGCTTTCATGCAAGGTACCTCTCCTGGCTGCAGCACTCTCTCTCTGGTGTCCAACCCTCATAGTCTAACCACTCTTTCAGCTGGAGCCCTCTGTTCTTGGACTACATGCTGAAAAACCTGTCACAGCTAGGGGTGTATCTTCTCTATGGACGAGCCCTTTGAGGCAAACAGTGTGAGTAACCTCCTCACTAAGTCGTGATGTTCCCAATGAGTAGGGAATTCTGCCCTGATCCGGGAGGGCAAGAACACATTACGGCCTGTGTGTCGAACGTCTATGTCTTCTCTGCCAATGGGGGACGAAAGTTATCCTAATGGGGATGTACTCATCATAAGGAAACTTCTGAGTGCCGATGTCCCAGATCTCTAGCTCTTCTAACTGACACAACAGGATATGCTTCAGGTGCTTGTCACAGAAATCTCTGTGCAGTAAATTTACTTGAGCCTTGGTGTCTAACAAAGCTTTGGTATAGATCCTATCTTTTTGAAGCGAGACAACTGGGGACGGACCTACTACTTTTTTTGGCAGATTCTTTGTCTTTGACTCGACACTTGAACTCTCCTTGACTTCCTCTGTTTGGACAAAGACTTACTAGTGGCTCAAGTGGAAGGTGATGCATTGACTTTTCTGGTCTTTTTCCCCCTTTTGAGTGGCTCATCATTCACTGAGGCCCCTTGAAGTTTCCCCTTTACTTTGTGAAGAATAGCTTCTGTAATGCTTTTAACACCTCGGCCAATAGCTCTGGCTTGATTCCCTCCTTAGGGCATCAAGCCCTCCTTAGGGCATCAAGCCCTGAAATGTCCAGCTTCCCTAGCATCTGAAACACTTATTTTCCTTGAGGTGATTTTGGCCCTCCTGGGTCAAACTTCGACTCCTGCATCTTCGCTTGAGTCTCCATCACTCGCATCAGACACTGCTGCATTTGTCAACAGTACCACTTGCTTTGGTTCACCAGCTAATTGCAGCAGGCCAGACACTTTTTCCCTTTTTCGGCTAGTCGTAGCCGGCTCTCTTAACTCCTGATTCTTCTCCTCCAGTAGAGCCTCCTCTTCCCTCACCAATTCTGGATAGGTAGCAACTTCAGAACAATGGCTTGGACGTGCCCCCTGTAGGACTCGGTCCAGACAAACCTGGTCAACATTTTTGGGGTCTATGCCCTTTTTTCAGGATGATCTGGTGCAATATTCTGTCTACTCGGGAGATGTAATCTGAGAGCCTCTCTCCTCATTATTGGTGGGTATGATTGAACTTGTACAAGAGATCATAAAGCCTTCCAGTATACACGGCCTCAATGTAGTCCATAGCCACACAATCCTTCATTCCCACCTGCAAACTATGGACTACCTCTGCCGCCGGACCTCTGAGGCTTTCAGAGTCACTGTCTCTTTACAGCTTCTGGAATGCTCCACTCTTCCACTGCCTGGGTGGCCTGATCCATCCATGTCTCAAATTTTTCTTGAGGGGTTGGTAATTGCCCTGAGAAGAAATAGAGCTTCCTGAACCCTTGGTTGGTAGTAACTGGGCCATTCTTCACCAAACTTTCAACTAACTGGCTCCTGTCAGCATAAAATGATACAGGAGGAACCTTGGGCCAATATAGGCACGCGCATGTACATATCTATCCCCTTTTCTTTCTTTCCCCCCCTCCCACCCTTAATTGGGTGTTTGTATATACATGTGTATATATATATACTTTTTATGTATGTGTATGTATATATACGTGTATAGATATGCATATAAAATTGGAATAAATAACATAAACATACTCCCCTAGCATACCCTCATTAATCCTTTTTCTACATCACCCAACCCCCCCCCCTCTTTCCCTTCTCCCAACCCAATTGATCTATACATACATCTTTATGTGCCCAATTATGTATGTACATATTACAGAGTACCACCTGCATGCATGCATTCTCGTTATATGCATGCGTTTCCATCTTTAATGTTATACGCATGTACGCATGATTCTTTCATGTATGTACATATGCCTTTACAAATATGGTCACTCACGCCCCTTAACACTATTTTTCCCACCGTCATTGCACATCTTTGCATAAATTAGCTGGTTACAGTATCTGTATTTATACTGCAATTTCTAATTTCCTTGTAGTAAGTAATATCTGCAGTAATTTACTGCATTTTTTCTTCTCCTTATAGTAAATATATAATTATTCATCTCCAAACTCTCACCTCCATTTTTTAGAATATAACCTTGCCGGTCCCATTCAATAGCCACTGCCCTATTATTACCCTGTCCCATGCGCTTTGTGTACATACATTCCTTATATACGCTCTCCATTGCTAATATTCTGTTTACATGCATAGATGTACATATTGTATTTATCATCATTATCATTAACTAATTTCTGATTTTCTTTTTTATATTTCTTTTTCAATTTGTTATTATTATTTTTTATCCACTTCCATCCAATTTTATTTCTACCTGTGATGATGTTTTTCCATTTTTGTTTTCTCCATCTCGCCTTCTGCTTTTTTATGAATGTTATGCACTGCGTTTTTATTAATGTCATGCACTGCAGTTTCTTATTGAGGTTTTTTGTAATGATGTTCCTTCTACCATGGCTCTTATTATGTTTTCCTATAATGTCCAAGAATCTGAGCCCGTGTGACCTATTAAGCCTTCACTCGCAATGTTATTTTTCACATTAGCAGCTTGGGCGGGACTAATTTTACTGGCCACTCCCCCCCCCTCGTCTTCCTCCCCTTATATTTCCCTGCTCTAACCAGTCCCCATTCACTTGCTTGAAAAAGGAGCGCGGCCGTCACGTCATCGCGACCAGCACGCTCAGAAACGCGTCGCACATCCAGTGACGTCATCGTCCATCTTCTGGATCTCAGCTTGCTCCCAAAGCCTCGGTTTGGCACTCATCCCACACAGCGGACCGCGCACCATCTAGCGGCTTAGGGGTATACCGCTGAGGACACTATACTCAGAGCGATTGACTGACGGATTATACTGATGCCCCCTGCCTCAAGGGACTTACACATGCCTGTTTTAACCACGCAAATGTGAGTTGTTACCACTTTTAAATTTCATATGTATTAAATATTCCATACAGTCTGCACCCAGAGGCGCCTCTCTTTCTTGTTTTTTCACAGTATTTGGGAATATGGTCTCTGTTCCCCTTGGATGGCTGCCGTGATTGTGGACTGGTCCTTCTCTTTCCTGTACCCTCCCTGCCACTACCTATGTTTACACTGAAGCCTATAGTGCTTGTATTGCCATTTGCACTTTGTATGGACTTCCTTTTTACAGAGAATGGACTAACATTTTCCTGTGTATGCCTACGTTGCAACCTCAGCACCTTGTTGTTTTGCAAAATTTAGATATTGGATATCACACTGTAGTTTTTGTGCCTATTACTTGTATTCAATATAGGTATGTGTCAGCTTGTCCTGCAGTTCCAGAACTGGCCTGTGGATGCTCTTTCATTTCGTCTTCCCTTGACTGTGACAGCACCACCCGGGCACTCACTCCTTCCGCTAACCGTACCTCTTCTTTCTGAAAGCAAACAGGTATGTCCTCCTGTCACTCCATCAATACCCAAACACAGTCCAGGGTAAACTCTGCCTTCATATCCAGAATGTACGCTCTCTGTTCTGGTACTAAGGCTTCTCCCACTGTCAAATTTCCTTTTCAGTGCACTCACTCCTCGGGACCTCTATGACCATGCTCCGCTCCATACAAGCACATTGCACTTGTCCCCAAACAGAAGCAACGGCTGAGTCAATGCCTTTCTCACTCAGTGGCTCATGGCTGGACTGGCTAGGGCCTGCAGCAGAGAACATCCCGGATGAGCCCCCAGATGTAGCGCCACCCCGGTGAGGGCCACTGGATAATGCTTGGCCTCTCGTGCTGCCCTGACCCTGGCAAATTCCCAGCCCATCTGACACTCTAGGTTCTGACATGGTTCTTTCAATGAATTACTGTCAGGGCTGGGCTCAGCCCTTCCTTCTCTGAGCTGGCCGCTCAGCTGTTGGCTAATTGCCAGCTCCTATCTCTCCACAGTGACTCACCTGTTGATGATCCGGCTCGTCAGTCTTGCCTACTTAAAGCCTTCCAGTTCACTTGCTCTCTGGCTTTGCCTTGATCACATCACAGAGACTTTCTCCTGCGTTAGATAACAGAAAACTTAATCTCCTGCGCACAAGTGGAATACCAGACAGTCTGTAAGTAAAGTTGTGAATGTCACCTGGCCTTGCTGCCTTCACGGATAGGGATATCCTAGCGGTAAATGACAAAGAGCTCTGAGGAAGAAGACTTGTCTTCGAAACGCGTAATCCGGCAGTAACCCCCGTTGATCCCTCTGTGACTTATTGGAGTGGGTTTGGTCCGGACGCATTGCTGCAATTTTGTGGACTCTTTTGATGTGAGACACTCACGTATGTTTATAAGTAGGTTTCTTTTATTAATTTTTAATAAATCCACCCAAGGATAATGTACGAGGCTGGTGCACCTTTCTCCTGCGTTCCTGTTGAAGACTTGCCTGGCTGACGTCCCTTCTGGTTCCTGATCCTGCTTGCTGTACTACTATGTTCATCTCTGGCGCTCTGACATTTGCTTGGCTGACTACCCAATCCGGTTACTGAACTCTGGCATGTTTTTGACTACGCTTACTCTGTTTACTTTTTTATTATTAATATTAAACAAGTGTGATTTAATTGTACTTCTGTATCGGTCTGATTTATGGTTTCTGACAGTAGGCGAAGGCCATGAATTCAGAAGATGCAGCCAATCCACCTGTTGATAATTTTTTTTTTCCCAGATTGGATGACCTGGATCACCGCATGGATCAGTTTGCCAATGGCGTTACAAACACTCCTGAGTCGCACGGCTCGTCTGGAATCCCCCACTCCGGTAGAACCTGTGTTGCAGGCCCTGCTGTTGTCCCAGTTTCTGTGCAGGCACCCGCCTCGAGTATTTCCTCTATAAGAGGTATGTCTGGTTCCGCCCGCTTCCCCAGCGATTTGGGGGCGATCCAATCCAATGCAGAAGGTTTCTCAACCAGGCTGAGATATATTTTGAGATGCTACCCCAGGCGTTTCCCACGGACAGAAGAAAAGTAGATTTCATGATATCTTTGCTTTCTGAGAGAGCCTTGGCCTGACAAACCCTCTATGGGAGACGCAAAAACCTGTGGTCTTGAGTTACCCAGAATTTGTGGCTTCCTTCAAAAGGGTATTTGACGTTCCCGAACGCTCCGCTTCTGCTGCCAAGAGCCTCATGTGCATCAAACAGAGTACGAGAACTGATGCCGATTACGCCATTGAATTCCGTACTCTGGCAGCAGAGGTTGCTTGGAACAATGAGGCCCTTGTGGCTGCTTTTTCTCATGGTCTCTCGGATAACATCAAGGATGAGATTGCAGCCCGAGATATACCCACTGAGCTGGAGAGGTTGATCACATTTGCCATCCTTATTGACTCCAGACTCAGAGAAAGACCCTCTGTTAAGTAGAGCTTGCAGAAGCCTCCTGTACGTTTGTCTCCGAGCTTTGCAGTCCCACCCTTGCCTCCCTCATCTCCCATGCCTCCTGGTACCGAGTCGATCTGTAAAGATGAACCCATGCACTTGGGCTTCACGCATCTCTCTGCGGATGAGAGAGCCCTTAGGAGGAGGGAGAGATTGTGCCTTTATTGTGGCAAGGCCGGTCACTTTTTAAAGTCTTGTTCTACCCGTCCAGGGAACGCCCAAATCTTGAGGTCCTGTCACGGACAGCCCTTAGGTGGCTTTGTTTAGTCTCCAGTTGCCCAGAAGGATAAGCCCCTAGTTTCAGTTACCCTGTCTTGGGCTGAGTCGTCCGTCGAGATACAGGCTCTAATCGACTCCGGGGCTGCAGGCCTGTTCATTGATACTGCCTTTGTATCGAAGCACTCGATTCCGCTGCAGCTGCGTGACACTCAACTTGCCATTGAGGCTCTTGACGGGAGACCTCTACAGCCTGCCCATGTGACTCATGAGACTGTTCCATTGTCCATGACCGTAGGGCTCTTTACCATGAGATAATCCAATTCCAAGTTATTTCCTCACCTAAGTTTCCACTGGTTATTGGTTATCCTTGGTTACAGAGGCACAACCCGTCTTTTGATTGGCTCCGTGCTGAGGTTCTGTCCTGGTCACCACAGTGCAGTGAGAGATGCTTCCAGAGGGTAGCCAAGGTCCTGTGCACCTCTTCACTCTCCTCCCTGCCGGAGGAGTACCGTAATTATAGCAATGTCTTTGACAAAGGTCAAGCCGGTACTTTGCCTCCACACCGGTCTTGTGATTGCGCAATTGACGTTCAACCTGGTGCCATACCCCCTCGTGGCCGGGTTTACCCTTTATCGGTCTTGGAGGATAAGGCCATGGAGGAGTATGTTGCAGACGCACTTTCTCGAGGTTTCATCCACAAATCCTCGTCTCCTGCTTGTGCTGGTTTCTTTTTTGTGAAGAAGAAGAGTGGTGAAGTGAGACCTCGTATCGATTATAGGGGTCTCAATAGTTTCACCATTAAGAATGTGTCAGGAACGAGTATGGAGATCAAGATGCTAAGAGGGCTCCCCTTGGGGCTGAGTGCAGCGCGACCCTGGAGTTGGGAACAGGGAGCGTGGTGCCCACAGAAGCACAGTTGGCCAGGTGCTTGTTTGCAGTCTGATGAGCTCAGCCACTGAGGGATGGCTAAGGCAGGCAGAACTGAGCTTGTTGTATTCAGATGAACGGAGATACCAGAAGCCAGGCCGGGGGTCAAACACAGGAGATCAGTCCAGAGCATATACAGGGGCAAGCCAAGGTCATACACGAGCAGGGTCCAGGTACAAGCCGAGGGTCAAGCCGGGTGGTCAGGAAGCAAAAGCAGAATCCAGAAGCAGGCCAAGGGTCAAACACAGGAGATCAGGAAGCAAGGTCAAGGCAAGCCGGGTCACAACAGATAAGCACAGATCAGGAGACAAGGTCAAGGTACACAGGAGACTGAAGAGATAATCCAGCAATCAGCAGCTCCAGCAGCAGGCTTAAATAGACCAGGAAGTTAGTCATGTGATCTGTTCAGGTTACAAGGAGGAAGTACTGCCCACCTTAGTCATGCTGTGCACCATGGCGGCCATGATTTTCTTGGTCGAAATTGCCAGTCCTTCTTCGGCCAATTCCCTGACAGTGCCCCCCCCCCCCCCGAGGGGAAGCCTCTGGATGCCCAACCTAGACCATCTCTCTGGGTACCTGTTGCGGAAATTTAGCAAAAGTCTTGGAGCATGTAAATTATCCATTGGTTCCCAAGAATTTTCCTCTGAAGAATACCCCTTCCATAACAAGAAATTGAGTCTGCCTACCTCTTTTCCGGCAATCTAGGATGGCTTCAACTTCATATTCGGTATCGTTACCTACGATAGCTGGTGGAGGTGGCAACTCCTCTCTTCCTGGAAATGGACTTGGCACAGCTGGTTTCAGTAGGGAGACGTGGAACACCGGATGGATCTTATAGGAGGCCGGTAAAGCAAGTTAAAAAACCACAGGGTTCACTTCCTTGTTGATCTTAAATGGACCCACAAACCTTGGACCAAGCTTCTTGGAAGGACAAGAAAGTCTGAGGTTAATAGAGGACAGCCATACCTTGTCACCCATCTTGTAGATGGGATTCCCTCTCTTTCTCCTGTCATGTTGTTTCTTGAAGTCTTCCTGAGCCTTTCACATGGTCTCTTGAAGGATTCGGTAATTGGTTTGGAAGAAGTTTATCCTATCCTGAACGGCTGGTACCAGAGATTCAGGAATGGTGTTGGGAAGAAAGGATGGGTGAAAGCCATAGTTTGCCCAAAAGGGCGACTGATTGGTGGCCGTTTGTATGGTATTATTGTATGAAAACTCGGCATAAGGTAGCAAGGAGACCCAGTCATCTTGGGAGAAAGAGCAAAAGCACCGCAGGTATTGCTCTAAGGTCTGGTTCGTTCTGTTTGGCCATTGCTTTGAGGGTGGTAAGTAGAAGAAAGACACAAGTCAATTGACAAGGTCTTGCAAAGATTCTTCCAGAAACCAGAGGTGAATTGAACCCCTCTGTCGGAGACTATATTGTCGGGTAACCCATGAAGTCTGACTATCTCCTTGATGAAAAATGTTGCCGTGTCCATGGTGGAGGGGGTTCCAAGCATGGGCAGGAAGTGGGCCATCTTTGATAGTCGGTCCACTACTACCAAGATTGTTGTAAAGTTCTCTGATGGGGAGAGATCGACTATGAAGTCCATAGAGATGTTTTTCCAAGGCTGCTCTGGAACTGGTAAGGGTCTTAATAGCCCCCAAGACCTGGTCTTGGGACTCTTGTTACGCTGGCAAACCAAAACAGGACTCAACATATTTTGTACAGTCTGATCTTAGGGAATGCCACCATAGGTAACGTTGGACAAGGTCGATCGTCTTCCGGACCCCGAAATGCCCGGCCAGCTGGTGATCATGAAATTTTTTCAAGGCCTGCAGTCTGACTTCCTGGGGGACAAAGATTTTGTCCTGATGCCACAGAAATCCCTTGTGACTCCTTAAGGTAGAAATTTCTGACTCTGGGCACTGAAGAGAGGCTTGTACAATGGATGCTTTTAGGTCTGGCTGAATCAGAAAGAAATTTTGTGTGGACAGGATTGTGCCGGGAGTGGTTTCTTCAGGGGTGTCTGGGAACATCCGAGACAGAGCATCCGCCTTTCAATTTTTAGATCCGGGACGAAACAAGATGTGGAAATTGAATCTTGAAAAGAATAACGCCCACCGCGCTTGACGCGGTCTCAAACATTTTGCAGTCCTCAGATATTCTAAATTCTTATGATCGGTAAAGATCATAATGGGATGTGCTGACCCTTCAAGTAAATAGCTCCACTCTTCCCGGGCTTTTTTTGATGGCCAAAAGCTCCCGATCTCCGACGTCATTATTTATTTCCGGTTGTGTCATTTTTCGAGAGGAAAAGGCTACAGGATGTAACAATGATTTGGGGCCCTGTCGTTGAGAGAGGATAGCTCCTGTGGCCACTTCAGGGGCATCGACTTCCAAAATGTAGGGCAATGCAGGGTCAGGATGCTGAAGAACTGGTGCTGAAACAAACACTATTTTAAGTCTGTTGAAAGCTGCCTGAGCCTCCGGGGACCACTGGAATCTGGAATGCAAACGGGTTAGTTGGGTAATGGGTGATATAATGGCTAAAAAGTTCTTAATAAATCGTCTGTAAAAGTTTGAAAAGCCTATAAACCTTTGAACACCCTTCTTGTCTGAGAGGACAGGCCATTCCAGGATCGCTTTTACTTTCTGGGGATCCATGGCCACTCCTTTCGTAGATATGACAAGACCCAAAAACTGGATAGATTCTTTCTCAAAGTCACATTTTTCGGCTTTTACATATAGTCCATGCGTTCTTAGAATAGTTAGTACCTTTTTCATGTGCACTCGATGAATCTCCAGCGTGGCTGAGAAGACAAGGATGTCATTCAGGTATACAATGAGGAAGACAAAAGGGGGGGGGGTGGGGGCAAGAGGATAGTTGCTGAAGCTAAACCTTGAACAACCCACCCGAATAATTTGTGGACTATCTCGGTACTAATGCACATGATATACATTGTTTAAATAAAAGATTTTAATTACAGATAAAAATTATACAAAAAATGGACAGTAATGCACATCAAGGATTGGTTGAAGTCTCTACTAGTTTCGCGGGAGTACCGCTTCTTCAGGAGAGCCAATCTATACAATAAATAGTATAAAAAGATATATAATACAATTCAGCAATAATGTAGATAATTCATAAGAAAAATTAATTAGAACAATTAAGAGCTTACCCGATGAGTAATAAAACAAGCGTGGGAATGGGCCGCCCATGTAGTCCCGTCATGGCTGTTATGTCTATTCCATATTTTTCCCTTCTCTTCCTGGAGTATCTATTTTGGATTACACATGGTAGGCGACCCCTCCTCTACATTCTATGGTTATAACCTGGCTACCCAGCCTTATCTAGATACTACGTTTAACTCCTAATATACTGGGGCACCTTGCATTATTCATATTTAGCACCCTTTCACCCCAAATATGGGGCCGGATATTACCCACACTTCACATTCACATCCTCTTCACTTGTTTTACCTACTGCAATTTTAAACAATTGCAGTTTTTTATTATTATGGGTTTAACCATACCCTAGCACTGATTCAGGGATATATGGGATGCCGCAATAGGCTGGCTCCCTGATGCCCTGTCTTTCACTTCATAATTATTTCTAATTATCACTATCATTATTTTTATTTTTTTATTTATTTTTATCTATTTATCTCCGATTCTTTTATTCATTTAAGTGTTTATCTTTTATTTACAATTTTTATCTTTGTCACTCCTTATTCCCATTTTCACTTCAGACTGGTGATACCTTAAATTCATCACTAGCCTATGCTTTTTTGATGCCCCGTTTGTTAGTCTGTCCTCTTCCGTAGGTCCTCTTGCTGTCCTTCAGCTGTTTAGGGCACTGTTTTATGTCACCCGATTACAGTAATCACCCTTGGGATTACACCCCCACTATTTCCACAACTGTTATCATTATGTGTTATTATTGTTTCTTTTTCCCGCGTACATAGCACCCCTTGAGTAAATGGCGTGGCATTTGGCTGCCTGTCCCTCCCATATGTGGCGGACTTGTGTTTCCCCTGGCGGGGATGTCCCTCTGGTCCATCCCCTCTTGCTCTTCCCTGGCTCGGGGCATCCCGCCCCCTGGCTTGGCCTCAGCGCACATGCGCAGTACCGCACATCGCGCACCTGCGTAGTGCGGGGAAACAGACCCGGTGACGCTGGGCGTAGCCGCCCTGGTGCGTCTGGACGTCTCCTGGTTGGGGAGCTCATTTAATGGGCCTTGCCCTTGGATGAGCAGCGTGGATCTCGTCCTGGCCATGTACACCAGGAATTCTCCTGTGGCGAGGCGGTGATCAACGGGACACCCTTGCTGTGCATTGGGGACCGCCACAGGTGTCTCCTTTTTGGTCTATGCACTACCCTGCATTCTTGGTCACAGATATGGATACCTCCATGGATGACCGTATACTGGTTGCTTTACCAGAACCACTGGACATTACACCTCTTGTGGCCCCTTGTGTACCTGCACCTAGGGTCTTTCCATCTGTCCATTCACCTGCACACCATTGGGAATTCCCTTTCTACATTGCGCTGGCTGTTTATATACCCACAGACGTAACTACTGTGGTAAGTTTTACCCCCCAATTACACCCCAAGGGTTCCCTCCCCTCTCTTTTCTTTTCCCCCCTCCTTCCCCCCTTATCCCCCCCTTTTTTCCCCTTCCGCCCCCCCTCCCCCCTCTTTTTCCCCCCTCCCTTCCTCCCCTTTCCCCTCCCCTCTTTTTCTTCCCTTCCCCCTCTTTTCCTGTCCCCCCCACCTGCTCCTTCTCCCCCCTTTCTTCCCCCTTCCCCCCCTCTTCTCCTTCCCATTATCCTCCCCCACCCTCCCTTCCTTTCCTTCCACTTCCTATCTCCTTCTCTCCCTTGTGATTCCCTCCCCTTCCCAAAACCCCCCCCCCCTTTCCTTTTTTACCCTTGCTTTCTCCCCCTCCCTCTTCCCTCTTCTGCCTGTACTCTTCCTCTATATACCCCCTCCCCTCACCTCAGTATGGGTTACTTATTGGGTCCTTTAATTAATTAATTATACGCCTTATACCTAGAGATCGACGCACCATCCCCCCTTGTCTGCCGCAGGGGGTACTACATGGGCGGCCCATTCCCACGCTTGTTTTATTACTCATCGGGTAAGCTCTTAATTGTTCTAATTAATTTTTCTTATGAATTATCTACATTATTGCTGAATTGTATTATATATCTTTTTATACTATTTATTGTATAGATTGGCTCTCCTGAAGAAGCGGTACTCCCGCGAAACTAGTAGAGACTTCAACCAATCCTTGATGTGCATTACTGTCCATTTTTTGTATAATTTTTATCTGTAATTAAAATCTTTTATTTAAACAATGTATATCATGTGCATTAGTACCGAGATAGTCCACAAATTATTCGGGTGGGTTGTTCAAGGTTTAGCTTCAGCAACTATCCTCTTGCCCCCACCCCCCCCCCTTTTGTCTTTCTACTATTAATTGGATGATGGTACGTTGTTATGTTTTCATTATGACTTTGTATCTGAGGCTGCACTCCCATTTTGTTCTCAATTATAGGGTGGATAACACACCCGTTTCTCTCTTCTGAGTGCCTCTAATGTTTAACCCCTTATATTCATTTTTTACCTGATTGATTACTGGGTGTTATAGTTGTGAGGGGGTTAGCTCGGCAGCGGGTGTGTGTGACCCCCGGGATGGGCTCCCCACACAAAACAGGCCCAGCAAACGGAGGTTGTGGTTTTCAAAATCAAAAAGGTGCGGTTTATTTTCTATTTACAGTGACAAAACACAGCAAAGCAAAAGAAACATAACCAAAATAAATCCTGGTCAAGTTGACCTCTGACTAAACATACAGGTTTCCTAACTAACAACTGGGATCAGCCTAGTGCTGTCCTAGTCCCTAAGTCCCTGGTTTAGTAAAAGTCCAAACAAATAGCCACACAGGCTTTTTCTCACCGCACAGGGGTTCACTCTCCCTAGACAGTCCACACAGGTCTGGTTCCAGGCATGAGCTAACATCTAATGAAGCTGGGAGTTCTTATAGAGGCCTAAATGAGCTGACAAGGTTCAGCTGGTCTCCTCATCTCTGTCTGCACGACGCCCCACACTCTCCCTAGAGGTATGAGTCATCCATGAGCCCACTAGCCTTAGCTGGGCCTATACAACTCTCCACCTAGTTGTATAAGTCAGCGTAAAGCCTGAATCTGGGCGAAATATATCTACCCCCCTGGATGCAACCAGGTGACTTTACCTTCCTGCTGTCACATACCCCCCCCTCTTGTTTTAACCTCGGGGTTGGAACACCAGCAATCAGGCATTCATGTACTCGAGACAAAGCATCCACATTCCCCATTTGAACGCCAGGGCGATGCTTTACTGTGAAGTTGAATTCCTGGAGGGCCAGGAACCACCTATTCACTCTTCTATTTGTTTCCTTGTTTTGAGCCATCCACTTTAACGGAGCGTGATCCGTAACCATGTCAAAGTGCCTACCTAGCAGGTAGTACCGAAGGGAATCTAGAGCCCACTTCACCGCTAAACACTCCTTTTCAACGGTGGCATAATTTACCTCATGGGACTTCAATTTCCTGCTGAGGTAAATGACTGGGTGCTCTTCCCCGTTCCAGACCTGGGACAATACTGCTCCTAACCCCACATCTGACGCATCACTTTGTACGACAAAGTCTTTAGAGAAGTCGGGTGAGTACAACACTGGCTGGCTACATAAGGCTTGTTTCAAGAATTGGAATGCTGCCTCAGCCTCGGGGGTCCATTTAATCATGACCGACCCTTTCCCCTTCGTCAGGTTGGTTAGGGGCACAGCCTTAGAAGCAAAGTGGGGAATGAATCGCCGATAATACCCAGCGATTCCCAGAAAGGCTCGTACCTGCTTCTTGCTGTTGGGACGTGGCCAACTCTGGATGGCCTCGACTTTGTTGAGTTGGGGTTTTATTACTCCCCTCCCAATGGTGTACCCAAGATATTTGGCCTCCTCCTGCCCAATGGTACACTTCTTGGGGTTAGCCGTAAACCCCGCTTCCCGAACAGAGTCCAGGACTGCTTGCACTTTTGGCAGATGTGAGGCCCAATCTGTGCTATGGACAATTACGTCATCCAGGTAAGCCGCAGCATACTTCCGATGGGGCCTCAGCATCTGGTCCATTTTCCGCTGGAATGTGGCCGGCGCATTCTGTAACCCGAACGGCATTCTTTTATATTGGAATGCCCCGTCTGGGGTTACAAATGCGGTTTTCTCTTTGGCCGACTTGGCCAGGGGGATTTGCCAATACCCTTTTGTGAGGTCAAGAGTCGTCATGTATCGGGCTGTTCCCAGCCGGTCGATCAACTCATCTATACGTGGCATGGGGTAGGTGTCAAATTTTGTAACTTTGTTCAACTGACGAAAATCGTTACAAAATCGCCAGCTCCCATCCGGTTTAGGCACCAACACGATGGGACTAGACCAATCACTTTGGGACTCCTCTATCACCCCTAAGTTCAGCATTTTCTGTACTTCCTCCCGTATTGCCTCCCGTCGAGCCTCTGGGATCCGATAGGGTTTTAACTTCACCCTTTCACCGGGCGGGGTAATGATGTCATGCTCTACCCCAGATGTTTGTCCCGGCAGCTCAGAGAATACCTCCTTGTTGCGAAGCACAAACTCCTTAACCTCCTGTTGTTGGGGTTGTGACAAGGTGGCTGCTATTCCAACCTCAGGAATCACGCAACCAGTTTGAGCTGGTGACCAAGTGTCTGCGACTAGGGACTCTCTATCCCTCCAGGCTTTCAACAGATTAACGTGATAGATCTGTTCGGGCTTTCGCCTTCCTGGTTGTCTGACCTTGTAATTCACTTCGCTCACTTTTTCCATTATCTCGTAGGGGCCTTGCCATTTGGCAAGGAATTTACTTTCAACCGTAGGGACAAGTACCAATATCCTATCCCCCGGGGAAAAGGTACGGGTCTTGGCTCCACGATTGTACACTCTCTGCTGTGCCAACTGCGCTTGGGCCAAATGTTCCTTCACGATGGGCATTACCTGTGCAATTCGATCTTGCATCAGGGCGACATGCTCAATCACACTCCTGTGGGGAGAACTCTCACTTTCCCAAGTTTCCTTGGCAATATCCAACAGCCCTCTTGGGTGTCTCCCATACAGTAACTCAAAGGGGGAGAATCCCGTAGAGGATTGGGGCACCTCCCTAATAGCAAACATCAAATAAGGAAGTAAACAGTCCCAATCCTTTCCATCTCTATCCACCACTTTCTTCAACATTTGTTTTAGGGTTTTGTTGAATCTTTCAACCAGCCCATCGGTTTGGGGGTGATACACAGACGTACGCAATTGCGTCACTTTGAACAATTTACACAGCTCTTTCATAACCCGGGACATAAAGGGTGTACCTTGGTCCGTAAGCAGTTCTTTACAAATACCCACCCGGCTAAAAACAAGAGATAGCTCTTTGGCTATGGTTTTGGCCGAGGTATTTCGGAGAGGGATCGCTTCTGGATAACGGGTGGCATAGTCCATTATAACTAATATGTACTGGTGCCCCCTAGCGGACTTGATTATAGGACCTACCAAATCCATGGCGATCCTCTCAAACGGGACCTCAATGATGGGTAGAGGGACCAGCGGGCTACGGAAATGTGGCATCGGGGCCAACCTCTGACACACAGGGCAGGAGGAACAATAATTTTCTACGTCCTTCATCACCCCCGGCCAATAGAATCTCTGTAATACCCTCTCTCGGGTTTTCTCTGTCCCCAGATGACCTCCAAGAATGTGCCCATGGGCCAACTCCAACACCAACTTCCTGTAAGGTTTGGGCACCACAAGCTGCTCAACGGTTTCTTCTGCCCTTTTTGACACCCGATACAGTAGGTCCTTCTCTACGCTGAAGTATGGGTAAGTGCAGGTATTATCTGGGTTCACTAACTCGCCATCTATTTTCACTACGTTTTCCCGTGCCTTTATTAGGGCGGGGTCTTTCAACTGTTCTGTGGCAAAGTTTTCCCTGTGAACCTCAAGATCAGAAAACTCCACAGACGGTAGGTTTTCGTCTGAGGAGGTGGGCTCCTCTCCAGTTTCTTGAGTCTCCCCTGCCAATACTGATAAGGGAAATTCCGGAGAGTCCTCACCACTCTCAGGGGAGTTCTGGCTATCACATTCCTGGTACATAGGGGCACCAGTGAGGGGCTCAGGATCATCCCACAGTTCCCAGAACTTCGGGAAAATCCCTTCCCACAATGGCGTCATGCGGTAACTGAGATACTAAGCCCACTGGATGAGAGAGGGTACCTTTGGGGGTCTCGAAACACACTGTAGTCACTGGATACTCTCGGGTGTCCCCATGCACACAAATAACAGCTACCTTGCTATTCCCAGAGACCTCTGTTTTAACTAACTCAGCCTTTATCAGGGTCACAAGGCTACCTGAATCCAGCAATACCACAACATTTCTACCATGAACACACATTTTGCATAAATGTTTCTCAGTTCCTCGAATGGCAGTGCATGCGACTGTCGCACACAGCGACTGACGTCTGCCCGTCAGAAAGTCACACTGCATGGGTTCCTCCACAACCGGGCAATTGGCTGCAATATGTCCCGCTTGCCGGCAGCGGTAGCAAACGATCCTTCTTGCCGCCTCTTAAGCCGCTGATTTCCCAGGCTGTTCTCGCCAAACTTGGGGTAGAGCTCCCACCCTCTCACTCTCTCCACCCTCACCCCTTGGAATCCTCTTATCCGCCCCTGGGGATGGTCTGGTCTTAGGGTGGAAAGTCCGAGTGTCTCTGGAAGAGGCCGTCAGGTTCTCTGTAGCCAAGTATTTCTCCACACGATCCACAAGACCATCGGCCGTCTCTGGGTCTCCATGGCTTACCCACTTTTGGATGGCAGTAGGAAGAGCTCTCAAAAACCGATCCATTACAACACGTTCCACAATCTTTGGTGCGGACAAAGTCTCTGGCTGTAGCCACTTTCTGCTCAGGTGAATGAGATCATACATTTGAGACCTGGGGGGTTTTCCAAGCTGGAAAGTCCAGTTATGCACACGCTGAGCCCGGACAGCCTGGGTGACACCCAGCCTTGCCAATATTTCAGCTTTTAGCATCACATAGTCTTTTGCTTGGTTAGGCTCTAGGTCATAGTAAGCTTTCTGCGATTCACCAGTTAACAGAGGAGCCACCAGTCCAGCCCACTGCTCCTCAGGCCACTTTTCTCTTTCAGCGGTCCTTTCAAATGTGGTCAAAAATACCTCTGGATCATCCTCTCCAGTCATTTTTGTCAATAAACGACTCACCCCAAAGGACGCGGTATTAGTGGGACGGCTTTCCTCACTGGTCTGCGGACGTTGCTGCATTACTGCTTCCATCTGTTGTTGTAGTCTCTGCTCTTGCTTCTGCAACAGGTCTATGAAGCGGGCCTCAGATTGCTGCTGGGCTCGTTGCTGAGCCTCCAGACTCTGTTGCAAAGTTGCGTTTGTCTGCTGCTGGGCTGCAAGGCTCTGTTGTTGAGCTGCAAGGCTCTTTTGCAAACCTGCATTTGTCTGCTGTTGATTGGCATTTGCTAGAGCCAGCTGCTTCAGTATCTCCTCCATGCTGGCTTAAAAAAAACTGCCCGCATTCTCCACCAACTGTGAGGGGGTTAGCTCGGCAGCGGGTGTGTGTGACCCCCGGGATGGGCTCCCCACACAAAACAGGCCCAGCAAACGGAGGTTGTGGTTTTCAAAATCAAAAAGGTGCGGTTTATTTTCTATTTACAGTGACAAAACACAGCAAAGCAAAAGAAACATAACCAAAATAAATCCTGGTCAAGTTGACCTCTGACTAAACATACAGGTTTCCTAACTAACAACTGGGATCAGCCTAGTGCTGTCCTAGTCCCTAAGTCCCTGGTTTAGTAAAAGTCCAAACAAATAGCCACACAGGCTTTTTCTCACCGCACAGGGGTTCACTCTCCCTAGACAGTCCACACAGGTCTGGTTCCAGGCATGAGCTAACATCTAATGAAGCTGGGAGTTCTTATAGAGGCCTAAATGAGCTGACAAGGTTCAGCTGGTCTCCTCATCTCTGTCTGCACGACGCCCCACACTCTCCCTAGAGGTATGAGTCATCCATGAGCCCACTAGCCTTAGCTGGGCCTATACAACTCTCCACCTAGTTGTATAAGTCAGCGTAAAGCCTGAATCTGGGCGAAATATATCTACCCCCCTGGATGCAACCAGGTGACTTTACCTTCCTGCTGTCACATAGTATATACATTGCCCTCTCAACTTTTGGACTTTGGACACTTTCGGTATTGACTAGGCAGGCCTTATGATTGTTATGTATTTAACTGATCCTATTAACTATTGTTTGTATTATCCAGTTTAACATGTGATGTGGTCGTGAATTATGTGTACCAACCATAGATCAATTTCTCCTTTAGAGTAGGGTTATTCAGCTCCTATCCATTCACCTCTACTAAAGGTTTATCTATACACGGACTGGACATAATCCAGCCGTTAAGGAACTACCTGGTGTTCCACACCTCTTATCCCGTCATGGCTGTTATGTCTATTCCATATTTTTCCCTTCTCTTCCTGGAGTATCTATTTTGGATTACACATGGTAGGCGACCCCTCCTCTACATTCTATGGTTATAACCTGGCTACCCAGCCTTATCTAGATACTACGTTTAACTCCTAATATACTGGGGCACCTTGCATTATTCATATTTAGCACCCTTTCACCCCAAATATGGGGCCGGATATTACCCACACTTCACATTCACATCCTCTTCACTTGTTTTACCTACTGCAATTTTAAACAATTGCAGTTTTTTATTATTATGGGTTTAACCATACCCTAGCACTGATTCAGGGATATATGGGATGCCGCAATAGGCTGGCTCCCTGATGCCCTGTCTTTCACTTCATAATTATTTCTAATTATCACTATCATTATTTTTATTTTTTTATTTATTTTTATCTATTTATCTCCGATTCTTTTATTCATTTAAGTGTTTATCTTTTATTTACAATTTTTATCTTTGTCACTCCTTATTCCCATTTTCACTTCAGACTGGTGATACCTTAAATTCATCACTAGCCTATGCTTTTTTGATGCCCCGTTTGTTAGTCTGTCCTCTTCCGTAGGTCCTCTTGCTGTCCTTCAGCTGTTTAGGGCACTGTTTTATGTCACCCGATTACAGTAATCACCCTTGGGATTACACCCCCACTATTTCCACAACTGTTATCATTATGTGTTATTATTGTTTCTTTTTCCCGCGTACATAGCACCCCTTGAGTAAATGGCGTGGCATTTGGCTGCCTGTCCCTCCCATATGTGGCGGACTTGTGTTTCCCCTGGCGGGGATGTCCCTCTGGTCCATCCCCTCTTGCTCTTCCCTGGCTCGGGGCATCCCGCCCCCTGGCTTGGCCTCAGCGCACATGCGCAGTACCGCACATCGCGCACCTGCGTAGTGCAGGGAAACAGACCCGGTGACGCTGGACGTAGCCGCCCTGGTGCGTCTGGACGTCTCCTGGTTGGGGAGCTCATTTAATGGGCCTTGCCCTTGGATGAGCAGCGTGGATCTCGTCCTGGCCATGTACACCAGGAATTCTCCTGTGGCGAGGCGGTGATCAACGGGACACCCTTGCTGTGCATTGGGGACCGCCACAGGTGTCTCCTTTTGGTCTATGCACTACCCTGCATTCTTGGTCACAGATATGGATACCTCCATGGATGACCGTATACTGGTTGCTTTACCAGAACCACTGGACATTACACCTCTTGTGGCCCCTTGTGTACCTGCACCTAGGGTCTTTCCATCTGTCCATTCACCTGCACACCATTGGGAATTCCCTTTCTACATTGCGCTGGCTGTTTATATACCCACAGACGTAACTACTGTGGTAAGTTTTACCCCCCAATTACACCCCAAGGGTTCCCTCCCCTCTCTTTTCTTTTCCCCCCTCCTTCCCCCCTTATCCCCCCCTTTTTTCCCCTTCCGCCCCCCCTCCCCCCTCTTTTTCCCCCCTCCCTTCCTCCCCTTTCCCCTTTCCCCTCCCCTCTTTTTCTTCCCTTCCCCCTCTTTTCCTGTCCCCCCCACCTGCTCCTTCTCCCCCCTTTCTTCCCCCTTCCCCCCCCTCTTCTCCTTCCCATTATCCTCCCCCACCCTCCCTTCCTTTCCTTCCCCTTCCTATCTCCTTCTCTCCCTTGTGATTCCCTCCCCTTCCCAAACCCCCCCCTTCCCCACCACCCAAACCCCCCCCCCCTTTCCTTTTTTACCCCTGCTTTCTCCCCCTCCCTCTTCCCTCTTCTGCCTGTACTCTTCCTCTATATACCCCCTCCCCTCACCTCAGTATGGGTTACTTATTGGGTCCTTTAATTAATTAATTATACGCCTTATACCTAGAGATCGACGCACCATCCCCCCTTGTCTGCCGCAGGGGGCACTACATGGGCGGGCCATTCCCACGCTTGTTTTATTACTCATCGGGTAAGCTCTTAATTGTTCTAATTAATTTTTCTTATGAATTATCTACATTATTGCTGAATTGTATTATATATCTTTTTATACTATTTATTGTATAGATTGGCTCTCCTGAAGAAGCGGTACTCCCGCGAAACTAGTAGAGACTTCAACCAATCCTTGATGTGCATTACTGTCCATTTTTTGTATAATTTTTATCTGTAATTAAAATCTTTTATTTAAACAATGTATATCATGTGCATTAGTACCGAGATAGTCCACAAATTATTCGGGTGGGTTGTTCAAGGTTTAGCTTCAGCAACTATCCTCTTGCCCCCCCCCCCCCTTTTGTCTTTCTACTATTAATTGGATGATGGTACGTTGTTATGTTTTCATTATGACTTTGTATCTGAGGCTGCACTCCCATTTTGTATACAATGAGGAAGTTGTCAAGATGGTCTCTGAAAATGTCGTTCACAAAGTGCTGGAACGTGGCTGGAGCATTGCAGAGGCCAAAAGGCATCACCAAATATTCGAAATGTCCGGAACGAGTTCGGAAAGCTGTTTTCCACTCATCCCCCTCTCGAATGTGAACCAGATTGTAAGCACCTCGTAAGTCCAGTTTGGAGAAAACTCGAGCAGAACGGAATCGTTGGAAGAGTTCCGGGATGAGAGGGAGTGGATAGCGATTTTTGATGGTGATCTTATTCAGATCTCGGTAGTCTATACAAGGCCTAAGCGTTTTATCCTTTTTTTCGACAAAAAAGATGCCAGCACCTGCAGGAGAAGAAAAGGGACAAATTAATCCCTTTTCCAGGTTTTCATCGAGATAGAGTCCTAATGTTTCGAGTTCAGTCTCTGATAAAGGGAAGATACGACCAAAGGGAATTTCGGAGCCTGGGAGCAAGTCAATAGGACAGTCGTAGAGACGATGAGGTGGAAGGGAGTCTGCTCCTTTCTTATTGAATACATCCAGGAATTCTAGGTAGGCAGAGGGTACATGAGGGTTGGGACTAGAAACAGGTTGTATGGTCAGGCAGCTGGTAAAGTCCTTAGGGCCAGGGGGCAGACAATTCTGCTGACAGTAAGCAGATGGAAACAGCACTTAATTTTTCAGCCAGTCAATGTGAGGGTTGTGTGCTCGTAACCAGGGGACTCCCAGAATGACCGGAAACAGAGGAGAGCACAAAACATCGAAACGTACAAGTTCCTTGTGGCCCGAGCTGGTTGTCATAGGGATTGGAAGGGTAATCAGTCCAGAACTGGGTAGAGATCCATCAGCCAAATGAACTTTTAACTGCTGCTTCTTGGTAACAAGGGGAATTCAAAGTCCTTTGGCCAAGTTGATGTCTAGGAAGCAGCTGCAGGCCCCCGAGTCGATGATGGCTGAAAGCCGGATCTCTTCCCTGGCTACTGATAGGGAGATAGCGAGGACAGGGTGAGATGAGGTAAGTCCTGACACTTGACAATGTACTGGTGGTTTGAAGAATGGTTTCTTCGGCCTGAGGTGGCAATTTTGTAAGAAATGGCCATTGTCTCCACAGTAAAAGCAAAGGTTCGCCTTTCGGCGGTAGAGTCTTTCCTCAGGTGATAGAGCAGGACGGAACAGGCCCATCTATTTGGGCTTGACTTTAGGCACAGGTGGACTGGATGCCAGAGAAAAAGAGGATTCCGGCAGTCCTTGAGCTGATTGGAGAGTCTGAGACTTCTCGAATAGATGTTCACGTAGGCGTCTGTCCAGTTGTATGGCTAACTGGATGAGGCCCTCCAAGGTATCCGGGATTGCTACCCTGGCCAGCTCGTCCTTGAGGGACTCTGATAGGCCCAGACGATATTGGTACTTCAGGGCAGCTTGATTCAAACATGTGTCTGTGGCCCATGTGCGGAAGTCCACAGTGTAATCCTCTGCGGGACGTTGCCCCTGCTGCAGGGTGTGCAGGGCATTCTCGGCCATAGTCATACGTTGGGTATCGTCATACAACTGGGCCATAGCCGTGAAGAAAGTGTCAACAGAGTCAGTAATGAGGCTCTTCTGTTCCAGTAGCCCGTGGGCCCACACCTGGGGGTCGTCCAAGAGTAAGGAGATAATGAAACCAACTTTAATATTCTCCAAGGAGAAAGTTCTTGGTTGAAGAGCCAGGTATAGCAGGCAGGCATTTTTAAAAGTCCTAAACTTTCTTCGGTCCCCCGAGAACCGCTCAGGAGTCAGCACACGTGGTTCAGGAAGTGGGATCAGCACCGTGAGAGGAGCCTCCTGAGACATTGCAGCAGAGGGAGTACAACTGGAGGTAGGTCTTGGATCGGGAGATACAGGATCGGAAGACAAGTGATGCAGGTGACCCTCTAATTGCTCATGGGCGTCTTGTAGTCTTTGCACTGTTAGGGTAAGTGCGGTGATCTGCTGGCACACAGCCTCTATAGGGGAAGCGCCTCTTTCGATCTCTGACATGGCTGGATTATACTGTCAGGAACGAGTATGGAGATCGAGATGCTAAGAGGGCTCCCCTTGCGGCTGAGTGCTGCGCGACCCTGGAGTTGGGAACAGGGAGCGCGGTGCCCGCAGAAGCACGGTTGGCCAGGTGCTTGCTTGCAGTCTGATGAGCTCAGCCACTGAGGGATGGCTGAGGCAGGCAGAACTGAGCTTGTTGTATTCAGATGAACGGAGATACCAGAAGCCAGGCCGGGGGTCAAACACAGGAGATCAGTCCAGAGCATATACAGGGGCGAGCCAAGGTCATACACGAGCAGGGTCCAGGTACAAGCCGAGGGTCAAGCCGGGTGGTCAGGAAGCAGAAGCAGAGTCCAGAAGCAGGCCAAGGGTCAAACACAGGAGATCAGGAAGCAAGGTCAAGGCAAGCCGGGTCACAACGGATAAGCACGGATCAGGAGACAAGGTCAAGGTACACAGGAGACTGAAGAGATAATCCAGCAATGAGCAGCTCCAGCAGCAGGCTTAAATAGACCAGGAAGTTAGTCATGTGATCTGTTCAGGTTACAAGGAGGAAGTACCGCCCACCTTAGTCATGCTGTGCACCATGGTGGCCATGATTGTCTTGGGCGTAATTGCTAGTCCTTCTTCGGCCATTTCTCTGACAGAATGCCTATCCGATTCCGTTGATTACAGAGTTATTTGACCGCCTCAAGGGAGCAACGGTTTTCACAAAGCTTGATTTGAGAGGGGCATACAATCTCGTCAGGATTAAGGAGGGCAACGAGTGGAAAACCGCGTTCAATACCAGAACAGGTCATTATGAGTATCTCGTAATGCCTTTTGGCCTCTGTAACGCTCCGGCAGTTTTCCAGGAGTTTATTAACGATGTCCTCCGAGATTTGTTGCAGTTATGTGTGGTAGTTTATCTCGACGATATCCTCATATTTTCCAAGTCCCTGGAGACCCACCACACAGATTTGCTTCAGAAACTAATAGAGAACAATCTCTATTGTAAATTGGAGAAGTGCAAATTCCATCGTGAACAGGTTAAATTCCTGTGTTATGTCATTTCCACTGCGGGTTTTTTGATGGACCCAGAGAAACTTTCTGCAGTCCTACATTGGCATCGACCCGTAGGTTTACGTCCTCTACAACGCTTTCTTGGTTTTGCCAACTATTATATGAAGTTTATTCGTAACTTCTCGTCTCTGGTCAAGCCCCTGACTGACATGACAAGAAAGGATGGTAACCCACAGAGATGGTCACCAGAATCCATTAAGGCCTTTGAGAGTCTCAAGGCTGCCTTTGTTTCTGCTTCTGTGTTGGCACATCCTGATCCTACGTTGCCTTTTATCCTTGAAGTTGATGCTTCTGAGACTGGAGTTGGCACCCTTCTGTCTCAATGTCCTAGCTCTGAGAGCGCCATGCATCCGTGTGGCTACTTTTCCAAGAAATTGTCACCTGCTGAGTGCAATTACGAGATTGGTGACAGAGAGCCTTTGGCGATCATTTAAGCCCTGAAAGAATGGAGACATCTTCTCGAGGGTACCACTGTGCCGTTTCTTATTCTTACTGACCATAAGAATCTCACATTCTTGTCTGAGGCTAAACGCCTCTCTCCCAGAAGGGCGCGATGGGCTCTTTTCTTGTCAAGTTTTAATTACATTGTCTCATTCTTACCCGGTACTAAGAATATAAGGGATGACGCGTTGTCACGAAAATTTTCCTCCACCTCCAAAATGGAGTCGGTTCCGGTTCCTGTGATTCCTCCTGATCGTATTCTGGCTACGGTTCGCACCAGTCTCATTTCTCCTTTGGGTGACAAAATTCTGGCTTCTCAGGTCAATGCTCCTTATGAGAAACCTTGTGACCGCTGCTTTTTCCCTGAAAGTCTCCGTACTGCCGTGCTCCAGACTTACCATTCTCCCAAGGCTGCTGGCCACCCTGGGAAGAATCAACTTTTTTTGGCCATTTCTCAACAATTCTGGTGGCCTAGTGTATCGTACCTTAGGTGTGAGCCTGACGTGCGGAGAGGGACCTCCCGTACAACGCCGGCTTGGAGACCACTGGAGTGGGGACAGTGGTGGTAAGAGCACGGTGAGGCAAGGGTGCCTGTCTGATCCTCACTGCTTGGAGTGGTGGAGCCGAGTGGAGACTGGAACGGCTGGTTCTGGAAGCAGTGGATGCAGGTCAGCAGGTGTAGCTTGCAGAGCAGAGGATGCAGGTCAGCAGGTGCCGGTTTGCAGAGCAGGGATGCAGGTCAGCAGGTGCAGGTTTGCATTGCCAAGGATGCAGGTCAGCGTGTGCAGCTCGCAGAGCAGAGGATGCAGGTAAGCTGGTGCAGGTTTGCAGAGTCAGACAAGCCAGGTCATACACATCAAGGTAAACATCATAAGTGGCAGGCAGAGAGTAGTCAACGTCCAGGCCGAATCTTGGCAACAGGCAGACTGGCAGATAACTGAGCAGGGTCAAACGAGCCGAGGTCAGGACTGGAGACAGAAGCGTGGTCAGGAAGCCGGGTCAAACACAGGAACAGGATACAAGCACAGAATCAGGAACTCAGGGAACAGAAGCAGATCAAACCGCAAGGGGCAACATCTCTGGAATGTCTTTTATAGGAAGTACATGGGAGGAGCAAGGGGTTCAGAGTTCAACAGTAATCAAGACACCAAGTAGAGTAGTCTAATGGATCAGATAGGTTATCCAGCAGATCAGGCAGGGAACTGTCCAGCATCTCAGATAGCTCCGTTGGAAGAGTCAATGCCAGACACAGAAGAGGTCCCAGGTTCAAGCCCAGCACATCCCTGACACCTAGTCTACGTGCTGATGTAACCGCCTTCGTAGCTGCCTGTTCTGTGTGTGCTCAGAGTAAGACTCCACGACACCTTCCTGTGGGCCTCCTACAACCCATAACCAATGGAGAGAGGCCCTGGACCCACCTGTCTATGGATTTCATTGTGGAGTTACCCAACTTCCAGGATAACACAGTTATCCTCATGGTGGTTGACCGGTTCGCGAAAATGTCTAATTGTATTCCACTTAAGAAGTTGCCCACTTCTAAGGCACTGGCTTCCATTTTTGCTCGGGAGATCTTTCGCTTACATGGCCTACCCAAGGTCATTGTCTCAGACAGGGGAAGTCAGTTTGTGTCCCGGTTCTGGCGAGCCTTTTGTGCACAGTTGGGAATTCAGCTTGCTTTCTCCTCTGCGTATCACCCGCAGTCTAATGGGGCCGCAGAACAAGCCAATCAGTCCTTGGAGCAATTCCTACGTTGCTATAGTTCTGACCATCATAACAACTGGTCAGACCTCTTACCATGGGCAGAGTTTTCTCAC
The DNA here is from genome assembly GCA_029206835.1 of Rana muscosa. Classification (NCBI taxonomy): domain Eukaryota; kingdom Metazoa; phylum Chordata; class Amphibia; order Anura; family Ranidae; genus Rana; species Rana muscosa. Next base: position 93,784,245 of record CM055126.1, read on the forward strand.
AATAGCGCCTTAAATTCTGCTTCCCGGTTGTGCCCGTCTATGGCGAACTATGGTTTCCAACCTTCCATGTTGCCTGACTCGTTTGCTCCGCAGAGTATTTCTGCGTTAGAGGAGCATCTCCGTGGTCTTCGTTCCACTTAGGCACAAGTCCAGGAGGCTTTGCGAAATGCTAACTATAAGTACAGACTCCATGCTGACCGCAGACGCCTGCCTGCGCCTTCCTACCAGGTTGGGGACAGGGTCTGGCTGTCATCTCGCAACCTCCGACTTCGTGTTCCTTCTTTGAAGTTCGCACCTCGGTTTATTGGGCCTTTCCGTATCCTTTGCAGGATTAACCCAGTGTCTTACGCATTGGACCTTCCTTCCAGTATGCATAGCTCAAATGTGTTTCATGTCTCCTTATTGAAACCTTTGGTCTGCAACCGCTTTACCACCCCGGTGCCACGTCCTCACCCTATACAGGTTGAGAACCATGGGGAGTATGAAGTTCAATCCATTGTTGACTCACGTGGGTTCCGTGGGCGCATACAGTACCTGTAAGGAAGCTGCTGGGAATCCGTCTGCGCACGTGCGCATTCGTCAACAGTCTCGGAATGCTGGCGCGCGCACGCGCATCCCCAGGCCGCAGCGGCCTTTCCGGAATACCATTGTGCATGCGCAATGTGCGCATGCGTGTGCACGCGGGCAACGTGCGCGCGCAGGAGCGCGCTCCTAATTCTCTTTGGCGCCAGCCTGCCTATTTAAAGGATGCTCTGACTTCTGACAAGTGCTGACTGGTCTTCAGCAAGTACCCTGATACCTGAACTCTGTTTGAACCTGGCTTGATCCCTGTTGCTGAACCTTGGCTTCCCTTTGACCTTGCTTCCAGACTTGAATACTTGATTACTGGTTCCTGATCTCGGCTTCCCATCTGACCTCCATCCTGCCTATGCCTTGTACCTCGCTGCCCGCCTGCTACCGAACCCGGCCATCCTTGTGATTCTGCACCAGCTTCCTGCTTGGCTTAACGCTGTCTCCAGTGCCTGTGCTGGCTGTCCATCCTACCAGCTTTCCTGAGTCCAGTTCCTTACCAGATGCCCTGCCTGCATCTCCACGTCTGCAACTCAGCTGACAAGTTCTGCACGCAACTACAGGCACTCGTGTTCCTCCCCACCCTAGCCACCATCTGTCCCATCCTCAGTGGGGCTTGGGTCGGAGATACAAGGGAGGCCGACCTCGTCATTCCAGACTCCTACCAGGTACGTGACAGTACCAGTCAGCCAGAGATGGAGTCTGGAAGGGAGGCCTCTCCACCGAAGGACATTTACTGAACTATTTCTGCGCTATCAAATATTGTGCAGAAGTTACAAGAGAATCTTAGTCGCATGGAAGAGCGACTTCCGCATGAGGTGAACGTCGCATCGGCCTGTGCTCCTCTCACCGCCATGGATTCTTCTACTCAAACGGAGTCCGGTCTGTTCCGTGATGCCACTCCCCCTCCGGAACCCAAAGTGCCTATCCCTGAACGGTTTTCTGGAGAACGCAAGAAATTTTGCATCTTCCGGAATTCTTGTGAACCTTACTTTTCTCTGCTACCCCGAACCTTTGCATCAGAGGACATCAAGGTGGGGTTTATTATTACACTACTACTGAACGAACCACTCTCCTGGGCTCATGACCTTTGGGAACAACATGACCCTGTTCTGACGGCCATGGGTTTGTTCTTCTCAGCCATGGCTCAATTATACGCTGACCCCTTTTCCCAGCAAACTGCCGAATCCATGCTTGACAAATTACAGCAAGGGCCAAGGCCTGTTGAAGATTACGTAACTGACTTTCGTGTTTGGAGCGCAGATACCCGATGGAATCGCTCTGCACTTCGTCACCAGTTCCGACTAGGACTTTCTGACACCATAAAAGATGAACTTGCCAGAGTGGGAATACCCGCGTCCCTGGAAGATCTGATCAATTTAACTATTCAGATCGATCGGCGGTTACAGGAAAGGCAATCGGAAAAATCTAATGGGACACTTTCTGTGGTTTCAAGGCCAGCCGCCCCTGCTCCTCTACCTGTTTCTCCCCCCAGAAGGAGGGAACAGCATAAGGCACCTCACAGCAGTTTTCGTAGGTTACCTCTTTCCCCTGCTGAACGTCTACGTCGAGTACAAGGCAGTCTGTGTCTCTACTGCGGGGAGGTTGGCCACTTCATACGAACGTGTCCGGCAAAGACCTGCAGGGTCTCTTCCCGTCAGCCTCTTGTGATGCATCTCCCTGGGAAGGATCAGTCACATGTCTCTCTTCCCATCAAGCTTCGGCTCCCCGAAAAGACGGTTTCAGTACTTGCAATCATAGACTCTGGGGCCTGCAGCTGTTTTGTGGACTCTGCATTTGCTTCTCTTCAGCAGCTGCCCTTGGGTACCAAGAGGCAAGGGTTCCATGTCCATCTGGCTGACGGCTCCGGTATTAAATCAGGCCCGGTTACTCAAGAGACCTTGCCTATTCTCTGCCAGACTTCTTCAGGCCATAGCGAACTCCTCCGTTTGGATGTCATAGCTTCCCCCATGTTCCCCGTTATCCTCGGCATTCCATGGTTGAAGGCACACAACCCTCACATTGACTGGCTTACCGGAGACATCTCTTTTTCATCCAACTACTGCCATATGCACTGCCTCTTGGGAGGAACTGTTGACTCCACGCCCCTCCTGGGTATCCACCCCAACCATGAAGCCTCTAAAATGATCCCGGTTGCTTATCACGAATTTCTGGACGTCTTTAATAAAAAGGGTGCAGACACTCTTCCACCTCATAGGACTTACGATTGTCCCATTGAACTTCTACCAGGAGCCGAGATCCTGTTTGGTCGGATTTACCCTCTCTCTGAGCCTGAATTGGAAGCCCTGCGTACCTATATCGACGAGAGCCTTGAAAAGCAGTTCATCCGGCCTTCTACTTCACCAGCAGGAGCCGGTATTTTCTTTGTTGAGAAAAAAGACCACACCTTGAGGCCCTGTGTGGACTATCGTGACCTTAACAGGGTCACTGTCAAGAATCTGTACCCTCTTCCTCTGATCCCCGAACTATTCCAGAGGCTGCGAGGGGCACGAGTGTTCTCCAAACTGGACTTGAGGGGTGCCTATAATCTTGTCAGAATCAGGGAGGGAGACGAATGGAAGACGGCCTTCCGGACATGCTTTGGCCACTTTGAGAACTTAGTCATGCCATTCGGGCTCTGCAATGCTCTAGCCACATTCCAGCATCTGGTAAACAATGTTTTTCGGGACTTTCTTGATTTATTCATCATCGTGTATCTGGATGACATCCTTGTATTCTCTGAATCTTTAGAATCCCATCGGACTCATCTAAAAAAGGTATTAGCTCGGTTGCGGGAACACCGACTTTACGCAAAGGCTGAAAAATGCGACTTTGAAAAGCAAGTTGTGCATTTCCTAGCACTTGTCATCTCCGCCGAGGGTATCTCCATGGACCCCCAGAAAGTCGCTTCTGTCTTGGAATGGCCTGCTCCTACTGACAGAAAAGCTGTGCAGAGGTTTGTGGGGTTCGCCAACTTTTATAGAAAATTTATTAAGGACTTTTCTGGCATCATTACTCCCATTACTCAGCTAACGAAACAGCATGTTCCCTTTCAATGGACCCCAGAAGCCCAGACAGCGTTTGAACAGTTGAGCCTTATTCACCTCAGCTCCCATCTTGAAGCATCCCGATCCCTCCTTAGCTTATGTTTTGGAGGTAGACGCCTCGGAAAATGCAGTTGGGGCTATTATTTCCCAATGTCAAGGTCCCAAATCATTGCTCCACCCTGTGGCCTTCTTCTCTAAAAAATTAAATCCTTCCGAAAGGAATTATGATGTTGGTGACCGAGAGCTACTGGCTATCAAGGCCGCTCTTGAAGAATGGTGTTACCTTTTGGAGGGAGCTTCTCACTCAATTCTCATCTTCACAGATCACAAAAATCTCAAGTATTTGAAGACAGCTAAACGCCTAAGACCGCGGCAGGCAAGATGGGCACTTTTTTTCTCTTGTTTCATATAACTTACCGTCCTGGCTCAAAGAACGGGAAACCAGATGCCTTGTCCCGCATGTTCAGTGATCCAGTTGTATCCTCGGAATCTGATACTATTCTACCAGCCAAGAATTTTTTACTTCTTCAGGCGGATTTGATGTCACAAATAAGAAAATATGTGGAAGACCAACCGCCTTCCAAGGACCTGGCTCTTCAACTAAGGGATGGCCTGTACTTTCATAAAAGACAAATCTTTATCCCAGAACAGTTCAGAGTTGCCGTCCTAAGGCGATGTCATGATCATCCTCTAGCGGGTCACTTTGGGATTCACAAAACGGCTAATTTGATCTCCCGTACATTCTGGTGGCCAAACTTGATGAACGACTGAAGGAAATATGTAAGATCTTGTGTTTCATGCCTTTGGAATAAGACAGACAGAGCCAGAACTTGGGGTCTACTTGAGCCCCTTCCTGTACCTGAGAAACCATGGAGCATGATCTCCATGGATTTTATAGTAGAACTTCCCCCATCTGAAGACTTCACTACCATTTTCGTTGTGGTTGATCGTTTGACCGAAATGGCCCACTTTGTACCTCTGCAAGGAACTCCTTCTGCCCCGGAGACTGCCTCAACTTTTATCAAGGAGATTGTAAGGTTGCATGGCATCCCTGACAGCATAGTTTCTGATCGAGGGGTGCAGTTCACTTCTAGATTTTGGAGGGCCTTATGTGAAACCTTGAACATCGAACTCTGCCTTTCCACAGCTTATCACCCACAAACTAATGGACAGAATGACCCTTGAACAGTACCTACGATGCTTTTCTTCTTTTGCACAGGATGACTGGCTATCACTTCTCCCACTCGCGGAATTTTCATACAATAATTCCATCTATTCAGCAACCAAACAGTCACCTTTTTTCGCCAATTATGGATACCATCCTTCTTTCTTGCCTGAGCTTCCCATTGATTCTTCTGTACCTGCCGTACAAGACAGGTTGAACTTCCTTAACGCCAACTTCCAATTACTGCAGGATACAATCTCCAAGACCCAGGCAGATAATAAAAAGTTATTTGACAAGAAGAGAAGAGGCAATTTGAATCTTGAACCTGGAGATAAGGTCTGTCTTTCCACAGCGAACTTGAAACTAAGTTGCCCCTCGAGGAAGCTTGGCCCAAGATTTTTGGGGCCTTTTCCAGTCAAGAGAAAGATTAATGCAGTAGCATTCGAATTAGTGTTACCCAAGAACCTGAGAATCCACCCAGTATTCCATGTTTCTTTGTTGAAGCCTACAGTGCCAAATCCTTTCCCAAATCGGATTTATGAAACCCCTCCACCGCTACTTTTGGAAGGGAATGAGGAATTTGAGGTGGAGGCCGTATTGGACTGTAGGAAGAGAGGTAACCAAACACAGTTTCTCATTAAATGGAAAGGCTACGGGCCGGAAGAAAGTTCCTGGGAACCAGCTTCTGATGTGCATGCTCCAAGACTAGTACAAGCTTTCTTTCTACGCCACCCGGAAAAAGAGGTCCTGAGGGGCATCCGGAGGCTGCCCCTAAGGGGGGGCAATGTAAGGAAGCTGCTGGGAATCCGTCTGCGCACGCGCGCATTCGTCAACAGTCACAGAATGCTGGCGCGTGCGCATCCCCAGGCCGCAGCGGCCTTTCTGGAATACCATTGTGCCTGCGCAATGTGCGCATGCGCAATGGGAGCATGCGCGTGCGCAGGAGCGCGCTCCTAATTCCCTTTGGCGCCAGCCTGCCTATTTAAAGGATGCTCTGACTTCTGACAAGTGCTGACTGGTCTTCATCAAGTACCCTGATACCTGAACTCTGTTTGAACCTGGCTTGATCCCTGTTGCTGAACCTTGGCTTCCCTTTGACCTTGCTTCCAGACTTGAATACTTGATTACTGGTTCCTGATCTCGGCTTCCCATCTGACCTCCATCCTGCCTATGCCTTGTACCTCGCTGCCCGCCTGCTACCGAACCCGGCCATCCTTGTGATTCTGCACCAGCTTCCTGCTTGGCTTAACGCTGTCTCCAGTGCCTGTGCTGGCTGTCCATCCTACCAGCTTTCCTTACCAGATGCCCTGCCTGCATCTCCACATCTGCAACTCAGCTGACAAGTTCTGCATGCAACTACAGGCACCCGTGTTCCTCCTCACCCTAGCCACCATCTGTCCCATCCTCAGTGGGGCTTGGGTCGGAGATACAAGGGAGGCCGACCTCGTCATTCCAGACTCCTACCAGGTACGTGACAGTACCAGTCAGCCAGAGATGGAGTCTGGAAGGGAGGCCTCTCCACCGAAGGACATTTACTGAACTATTTCTGCGCTATCAAATATTGTGCAGAAGTTACAAGAGAATCTTAGTCGCATGGAAGAGCGACTTCCGCATGAGGTGAACGTCGCATCGGCCTGTGCTCCTCTCACCGCCATGGATTCTTCTACTCAAACGGAGTCCGGTCTGTTCCGTGATGCCACTCCCCCTCCGGAACCCAAAGTGCCTATCCCTGAACGGTTTTCTGGAGAACGCAAGAAATTTTGCATTGGAAGGGTTGCGGTCTGCAGGAACGCTCTTGGGTCTCATCCTCGGACGTACATGCCCCTGTCCTCCTCCGTGATTTCCATAGACATTTTCCCCTCAAGCCCCATGGTCCTCCGAGGGGGAGGGGTCATTGAGGAGGGGGTACTGTCAGGGCTGGGCTCAGCCCTTCCTTCTCTGAGCTGGCTGCTCAGCTGTTGGCTAATTGCCAGCTCCTATCTCTCCACAGTGACTCACCTGTTGATGATCCGGCTCGTCAGTCTTGCCTACTTAAAGCCTTCCAGTTCACTTGCTCTCTGCCTTCGCCTTGGTCACATCACAGAGACTTTCTCCTGCGTTCCTGTTGAAGACTTGCCTGGCTGACGTCCCTTCTGGTTCCTGATCCTGCTTGCTGTACTAATACGTTCATCTTTGGCTCTCTGACATTTGCTTGAGTGACTACCCGATCCGGTTACTGAACTCTGGCATGTTTTTGACTACGCTTACTCTGTTTACCTTTTTATTATTATTATTAAACAAGTGTGATTTAACTGTACTTCTGTCTCGGTCTGATTCATGGTTTCTGACAATTACTGATGCAATGTAGACAGAGTTCAAACTTTCTGCATTGAACAAACAACAGATAATGGTTAGAGCGTCAATCAGCCAAAACCCTGGGACAACACCCAAGACTGGTTGAAGTGGACACTTAGCAGTTTAGTATACACCAACAGCAATAAAACAAAGATGAACAATAAAGACAATCATATGTACAGGTTAATGTCACGAATGTCACATCTACCCCAACGCAGGTGGTCAGACATTATAGCAGGCTACTGTGTGCTTCACCTATAGCAGCCCCCTTTCCCTTAAGACAAGCAGGCCTACCGGTACTTGGTTGCCCCCAGGACTTATACACAATGCTATAGTGTCTGGCTACCACGCCAGGGCTTATGCGAACTGAGCAAAGCAAACAGGTACTTGCAGTTTAGCAGACAGATAACATGGTTCAATGGCAGTTCAGGTAATAAGGCAGGCTAAATTCAGAGGATAATCCAGTATCCGTTCCAGGTAAAAGGCAGGCTGAGTTCAGGGGATAGTCCAGTATCCAATCCGTGTCATACACAGGAGATCCAACAGCAACCAAGGCAGACTAATGGGAGACTTGAACTAGAACAATGCAGGTAAGTCTGTCTCTATCACAAGCAAGGGATAGAGTGTTCGGTTTGCTTATATCAGGTGACTGAGCAGATCAATCTTCAACAGGTCAACACAGACAGGGAGGATGCAACAGCCAACACCTGGCTGCTGGAATAGGGAGTAGGACAGTTTCTTTACCATTGAACAGACACAGTGACTTAATTAGGCGATACTGATATTGGGAGCAAGGAAAGGGCCGGCCTACTGGGACTAATGCAAGATTGAATAACTGTATATAAGGGGCCAGGAACATTTCCTTGCAGTAAAGGAAGAATAAGGGTAATCCAAGAGTCAGGCCTGAAATCTATCTTCACCGACACGTTGGAGCTCAATGATGTAGACTAGGAAATCTTCAAGGAATAAGGAAAGGTTCAGTAATCAGCAAAGGGATGATAGATGTGATAGGGTGACAGATACTCTGATAATCCGGATTATGATGTCTGCACGCAGTGTCCATGTGTTGTATGTACTGACAAGCAGGGAAGGGTTTGGGCAAGAGCCCGCTCACCAGATCCTGTAGAGAGCAGGCACTCACACAGGAACAATGCAGGGTCTATACATCAATCGGCTGGAATCTGGATGCAGCTGGTCGCTCAGATGTGGATTCAACAGGTGGGTTGGCGCTCACTGTGCGGTCACGCGATCATCAGCAGGAAGAACTGGAGGTCTTCAGCGTCACACAGCACTGCGGGTCCCCTAGGACAGGTACAGTGGTGAACCTCTAGGTTGCAGTAGAAGAAAGAGAAATTTGCTTAATTCCCGGACCCTCATTAACATAGACAGTGTTGATTCGGGAATCCCTCCTGCCGGGTCATTGTCTTCTCTCAGCGGGGGGGCAGGGACAGGTGGAGGAAGCCGTCCTCGCTGGGAGAAGACAGTGATTATTGCTAGTGGCTTTAGCAGCCACTAGCGATAATCCCAAGGGAATCCGGCAGGCTGGTTGTACCCAAGTTGATCGATCGATTAACTTGGTGCATCCAGCCTGCCTATTAAACAGTTCGAATCTTGGCCGGTTCTGCTGGAACTGGCCAACATTTGAGCCTTTGATCCCTGGTGGCTAGAGACATGATTAACCCTTTTATTGCTAGCAGATCATTGCTGGCTGTACATTCTTGGCAACTATGCTCAATGATTAATGCAGGATGTATGACAGTGAATGTTTCCAGTCCCCAGCACTATACACAGCACACAGGGGTGTGTTGTTAACAATGTTTGTGTTACAAGTAGCACCTCACTTTCTCCTTCCAGACAAAAGACTCTTCATGCAGACCCCTATTGCAGAAATTGTTTCAGTCTTGCTACCCCCTGCTCCTGTTCCAAGCCAAATCACAGAAATGTTGCTAAGATGGATTACCCTGTAGCCGCCTAGGCCAGGGACCCCATTATTAAGGCTGGAAAGAAACCAGGGAGACATTCTTTTAATCAGGCACAAAATCTGGGCTTTTTTTTCCCCCAGAGACTGTCTCTGGAAGCTGGGACGTTTGTTCACCCTATACTACAGGTATATCACATTTCACCTATATTGGATTGAGGAGAGATTCAATACAATTCATTAGCACGAGTATTTTTAGATTTAAACGGGTGCATCATCTGAAGTTATGGAAATAACATACAAACATTGCATGTAATATAATTTAAAGCTATTCCTAATTTCTTCATTGCTGTTTTTACACTGAAAAGAATATATACAGTTCTTGAAAATAGGAAGTAGATATTACTCCATCCAGATATGTAAACCTATCCTGGGAAAGCAAAACATTGCAACACAGACAGTTTTGTTCCCAAAATCCTCCCCTTGATTAAGAAAAAAAACAGTGAGGGGAGGAGAGTGAAAGACATGGGTACTTGTCATAAATGAATTCTCAGCACAAAGCTGTGTTCTCATTGTGTTATAATCATTGTTTCCTGTTTGTTAGCTAATGACATCATTTCCTCTTTCCTGTCTGATTAAAGCCCAGCTCTGCGGACTGTTTTTTTCTCCCCCCACTTGTTTTATTCTTAAGCAAAAATACCCTAATAAATAAAAGCCACTGACGGGATTCCCACGATTAACCTTTTTTTTTTTTTTTTACTGTGCAGGATTGTTCTGAGAAATAACCTATTGCCTATAGGACATATTCTTCCTCTTATCTCAAGCCTAATAAATGCTTGACACTAGTGAAATGTTCCAAAAACTTTGAAAACCTCATAATCAGTTCCAGCATATCAAGTTAAAAGGAGACCCACAGCTGTACAAAGGATGTACATAAAGGAAAACAATGGTAACTGGAATGCTAAAATATATTACCAACCTTAATTAATTAGAAAACAATATTGTTCAAAGTGCAATACACTTTACCAGCCAAATATATATATTACCTGCGTAAAGCTGTAAAAATAAATGATGATTGCTAAACTGAAATTATTAATCCAGCTGAAATCTATAATAAAAAAAAAAAAAAAAAAAACACCAACCCCCCCCCCCCCCCCAGTAACACCCACACTGGACCAGTGCCTCCGTAAGTTACTGAGCTCTCCATCTTCCATTCACAACTTAGTAAAAGCAGCAGCAGCATAAATGAGCAACACGCTTTGCAGATGAAAATTTCCTAGTACAGGCATACCCCGCTTTATGGACACTCGCGAGTACGGACATACCCGCGAGTGTAAGTAAAGTGTCTCACAAGTACAAATATACCCACACTAGACGGAACAAAAGCTCTGAGCACGTAGCCTGCCCTGTTCCAGTGTGCTCTTCCTGTATCCTGGCTGCCTCCCCACCTCCGGTGACATCATATCCGCTCTGTGGTTCTTCCTGGCTTCCCTGTCAGCCACAGAATGCCATCCAGCCTCTCCACAGCACTGTCCTCTGTGCACAGCACGATGTCCGGGTATGGATTGGAGCATCCCCTACTTGCATCAGATGAGCTTATTTACATGTGAGTGTTACCCTGACACCCCCACTTCAGCCCCTGATGCCCACACTACAGCCCTGACGCCCACACTACAGCCTAGAATAGAAAAAGGGTATTGCTTCACTTTAAGTACATTTTCGTTTTACATACATGCTCTGGTCCCATTGTGTACTTAAAAGTGGGGTATGCCTGTACTGATGTTCTTCGTGGTGCTTTGCAGTGGTCATGTGACAAATCAGAACCACCAAGGATGTCAGCATACCTCCCAACTTTTTGAGATGGGAACAAGGGACAACTATTAGCAAACGTATGTAGGCATTGGACAGGGTTTCTCAACCTTTTTCCAGTCAAGGCACACTTTAATATTCTGCACAGTCTGGAGGCACCCCATTTTAAAATGCAAAAAAAAAGAAACGAATAGTTTTACGCATTGCAACAGTATCCATACACATAGGTCACCTAACATTAGAAGTGATTTTTTCTTTGAAAGCAAATACACTTTTGCACACTGGTACTAGTATTCCAGCTAACATAACCTCAGTGCTGACATAGAGGGGCATGGGGGGGGTCAAACAAGGATGGTGTGCAGGTGGCCAATATACTCAACCAATGATGTCACTGAAGTGCCCAAGGTTTTAATGCTGCACAATAATAATATGTGGCTTTGTGTATCAAAAAAGGCACGCTGATCCACTTGCTGGCTTGTACAAAATTTTGGGGGCAATTTTTAGGCATTTTCTCAAGGCACCCCTAAAGAACCTAAAAGGCACCCTGGTTGAAAAAGGCTGGCATACGACACACACACCTGCCATGCCCCCTTAAAGAAGAATTCTACAAAAAAATGATTTGTTAAACCCACTAGTGCTTTTTTTTTACCACTATTGTTCCTTTATACTGGATTTGGCAATTGAAAATGCAGCCATTTAGAAATTAGATGAAAGGTTTAGCACTGAAAAACATTTTGAAAGATAAATAGTGCATTTTACATACAGCTATATAGATCGGACCAAAATGAGGGACAACTGAGGGGGAAGGACAGAGGGACAGAGGGACTTTGTTCCAAATCAGGGGCAGCCCCTCAAAATCAGGGACAGTTGGAAGCTACAGTGCATCCGGAAAGCATTTTGTTTTTTGTTATGTTACAGCCTTATTCCAAAATAGATTTAATTCATTATTTTCCTCAAAGTTCTACAAACAATACCCCATATTGATACCTTGAAAGAAGTTTGTTTGAAATCTTTGCAAATTTATTAAAAATAAAAACAACACATGTAGATAAGTATTCACAGCCTTTGCCATGACACTTATGCCGCGTACACACGATCGGAAAAACCTTGGATGGTTTTTCCGACGGAATTCCGCTCAAGCTTGGCTTGCATACACACGGTCACTCAAAAGTTCTCTGAACTTTCGACCGTCAAAGAACGCGGTGACATACAACACTACGATGAGCCGAGAAAATTAAGTTCAATGCTTCCGAGCATGCGTCTAATTGTTTCCGAGCATGCGTAGGAGTTTTGCGCATCGGAATTGCTACAGACGATCGGAATTTCCGATAGGAACTTTTTCCGTCGGAAAAGTAGAGAACCTGCTCTCAATCTTTTGTTGGCAGAAATTCCGACAGCAAAAGTTCGATGGAGCATACACACGGTCGGAATTTCCATCGAAAAGCTCACATCAGACTTTTCTTGTCGGAAATTCTGACCCTGTGTACGCGGCATTAGACCCCTTTCACACTGAGTCGCTTTACAGGCGCTATAGCGCTAAAAATAGCACCTGCAAAGCGCCTGTAAAGCACCTCTCCTTTCACTCCAATGTGACAGTGTCATTAGGTACAGTGAACGGATTTTTAGCTGATCACTCTATTGGTGTCACTAGTGGTGCTAGATAGTATTATTGGCAGGTAGCATCAGTCCCAGATAGCATCAGGATACCTGCCACATATTCCCTGATAAAGTTTAAACCCCTGATTGCCTCCCAGTTAACGCTTTCACTGTCCTGTCACAGTGTCATTAGTACAGTGTACAGATCTTTTTTCTGATCACTGTATTAGTGTCACAGGTGACGCCAGATTGCGTTAGAGCCAGCGTCAATCCCAGACAGCGTCAGTTTGTCTGCCTCATATTCACCAATAAATTTTAAACCTTTAATTGCAAGTAACACTCACACAGACACATTATAAACCTCCATTAATAGTATAGTGTCATAATGGATCAATATCTTTGATCAGATCAGAACTATACTAGCATCCCCAACAGTATAGTGTTCCCAAAAACATAGCGTTATCAGGGTTAGCCCCGACACCTGCCAGCACTTGCGTTTCAAGTGCAACAAGTGCAGTGTCAGTAGATCACTGTCACTTCTGTGATACACAGTACACAAAACTGCAGCATTAGCAGAATCAGCCCTGATCTCTGCTAGCGCTAGCAGGTAAATTTTATTTGTAGTGGTTCAACACTTTTTTACCTGTGAGTTGCACTAGGTATCTATAAATGTAGTGCCCAAAATGTCAAATGAAAGGTACACTAGTGAAGAGGCCTACAGGGTACTGAGGATGACAGATGAGAGCGATGGGGAGTCCTCACCGTCAGAATTAGGCTCAGTATATGAACCTGTAGGGAGCAGCGGCACCCTGAGCGATAGCTTTGACAACGGAGTAGAGGTTCCTGCTAAGGTCAAGCGTACATGACCCCGTTCTCCAGTTGTTGAAATGGTACAAACGCATGATGATTCTCGTATGCAGCAGAATGCCAGTACTAGTGCTGCTCTACCTTTTGGTGAACTGGTAAACAACAGCCGCCTAGTACATCCTGGTCATAGACATACCAGCACTGCAGTAACACTTGCTGATGTGCCAAGTCCCATAAGTGCAGTTCAAGCTGGTGTGGTGGCTATCACAAGTAGTGTCCCCCGGCCACTAAGAATTCTACCACAGGTCGGTAGAGCCCATAGTGCCCTTCCTGCTGCGCTTGCAAGTCCTGATTGGGAGCTCACAGATTCTGCAGCACCTGTACTTCCCCCATTCACCGTCCAATGTGGAATTCAGTTGAAAACAGCAGATTTAGCTCCCCTGGGTTTTTTGGAGCTGTTTTTCACGAAAGATCTATACAGATCGATTGTGGACCAAAGCATTTTATATGCCAATCAATTTATTGCTGCAAACCCAAATTCTAACCTTGCCAGACAATTTGCATGGAAACTTATCACAGCTTCTGAATTTAAGACTTTTCTGGGCCTAAGGCCTCGTACACATGACCGATTTTCTCGGCAAGAACCAGCAAGAAACTTGCTGGCAGAGATGTCTTGCCGAGTAAATCGGTCGTGTGTACGCGGCTATCGGGTTTCTCGTCGAGAAAACCGACAAGTAACCTCGACGAGAAAATAGAGAACCTGCTCTCTATTTTCTCGTCGAGATTCTCGTCAGCCTGTTTCTCGACGAGAAAAGTGAGTGTGTGTACACTTACCTGTCCGCCGGGAAGCCCGCGCATGTTCGAAATGAATTCGACGCATGCGCGGTAGCTTCCTAGGCATACGTAGGGTATACCAAGATGGCGGCGACGGCATCGAATGTGACGAGCGCATGCTCGTCGTAGTCGATGACGTCACCGCGTACGCTCCATTCAAAGAACCGCGGGTTCTTTGAAACGAGCGCGTGTACACTCGGCCGGGACAAGTTTCTTGTCCAAGAATCTCGTCGAAAAAAACGACATGTTTTTTTCAACGAGAATCTCGGCCGTGTGTACGAGGCCTCACACTCAATTTGGGCATTGCTAAAAAGAATGAGTCACAGTCATATTGGTCCACAGACCTGATTCATCAGATGCTTGTGTTCTCTGCTGCCATGGCCAGGGGTCGATATGAGCATATAATGCGATTAATGCATTTCAATGACAACAAACTCTATCATCCTCTGGGGGACCCTGAATATGATAAGCTCCACAAAATTTGCCCCCCCTTTTTAGACACAATAATTAATAATTGTCTGCTGTGGCACAGTGCAACCTAATTGCCAGGGCTTCCCCCAACAGCTTGTAAATACCCCACTTAGATGGGGGAAGAGAGCCTGCTTGAAAAGTAATGAATTGCTTGCAGTGAAGTGGAAGGTCAAACGGGATGTTTTCGTCCTGTCTTCCATTCACACAAACACGACAATCCAAACTGCAACGGCGACTGGTGTTGTTAAGAAGCCCCTCTGTGTCCAGGACTACAACCTTAACATGGGAGGGATGGTCTCAAACGACCAGATGATGGGGCCGTACTTAATTTCCCGTAAGGCCAGATGTCGGTACAAGAAAGAGTCTGTATATTTATTCCAATTGGCCATGTTCAACGCTTTGGTACTATACAAAGCGTCAGGAAGTGGTGTATCCTTCCTACATTTTTAGGAAGAGATCATCACAGCCCTTTTGTATCCAGAAAGTGCTGTGCCACAAGCTCCCAATCCAGATGCAGTGAGCCAGCTGCATGAGAGGCATTTTACAAATGCCATTCCTGGTACCCTGACCCAAAAATCACCCCCAAAAAATAGAAGCCACGGAATAAGAAGCGACACCCGCTTTTTCTGTCCCACTTGTCCTGGCCAACCTGGTCTCTGCCTCAAGGTATGCTGTTTCCGTCGCTATGACACAATAGGGGAGTATTAGTATAGGGTACAGCCAGGGCCGGACTGGGAATAAAATCCAGCCCTGGAAAAAATTTCATACCAGCCCCACAGCATTTTAATACCAGCGTAACAGCATAACGTCATTATTTTCTTGTTCATGAAAGGGAAAACCATACATTTTAAAGCACATTTGAAGAGTGTATTATATATAGATAAGACAGATATGAAATCACATATGAACGCAAATTCCAGTTAAAAGTGGTCAATTATCAAGTGCCCCCTTACATTATCGTATTCACTCCCCCCTTACATCAGTGACCCCCCTCAGGTGCACCGTGCCTAGCGGTGCTGTCACTGACCCCCTCTCAGGTGCGCCGTGCATGGCTCAGTCAGTCGGCTCCAGCTCGGTGGCTCTGGTTTTATCCTATATAGTCTCTACAGTCCACACACATCTGACTTCTCCCATGACCCCCATCCCGGCGGTGCTCCCACTCTTGACTCCTCTCCAGACTCCCTCAGAGACTGCAGACATGATACAGGAGATGGTCAGAGGCTGCAGACACAAGAGCTCAATGCAGCCTCACCAGTGCCCATCAAATGCAGCCTCATCAGTGCCAATCAAATGCAGCCTCACTGTGCCCATCAATGCAGCCTCACTGTGCCCATCAATGCAGCCTCACTGTGCCCATCAATGCAGCCTCACTGTGCCCATCAATGCAGCCTCACTGTGCCCATCAATGCAGCCTCACTGTGCCCACCATTGCAGCCTCACTGTGCCCACCATTGCAGCCTCACTGTGCCCACCATTGCAGCCTCACTGTGCCAATCATTGCAGCCTCACTGTGCCCATCATTGCAGCCTCACTGTGCCCATAAATGCAGCCTCACTGTGCCCATAAATGCAGCCTCACTGTGCCCATAAATGCAGCCTCACTGTGCCCATCAATGCAGCTTCACTGTGCCCACCACTGCAGCCTCACTGTGCCCATCATTGCAGCCTCACTGTGCCCATCAATGCAGCCTCACTGTGCCCATCAATGCAGCCTCACTGTGCCCATGAATGCAGCCTCACTGTGCCCATGAATGCAGTCTCACTGTACCCACGAATTCAGCCTCACTGTGCCCATCATTGCAGCCCCTCCTATGCCCCATGTCCCAGTCTGCAGTCCCTGTCTGTGGGAAGGTGTGTTGTTGATGCTCGGTACGGTACCTTCTATGCCAGCAGGATATCCATGATCGCCATCAGCAGGCAGGGTCTGTTCTAGTTTTGGATGGGGACAGTGCTCCTTCCAGAGGATCTGTTTGCTGTGAGATGGACTGGTCCCTGGCCACCTGCACCTTCAGCCGTCCTCATTTTCTGCCCCCAGACAGCCTGTCCTCTGGTCCTGGGGAAGTGAGAGTACTGGGTGGGAGCTGGAGAGAAGGGGGAGCGGAGAGCACTGGCGGGGTTGAAGAGCACATGGGTGGGGGAAAAGAGCAGGGGGAGTGGAGATCACAGGGGTGGGGAGCGGAGAGCGCTGGGAGGGGGGCTTGAGAGCACTGGGGGGAGCCAAAAAGAACAGGGGTGGAGAGCATGGGAGGCTGACAGGGGGGGCTGGAGAGCACTGAAGGGGCTAAGAGTGTGGGGGTAAAGATCACTGGGGGGATCTTGAGAGCACTGGGGGGGCAGAAAGAACAGGGGTGGAGAGCACGGGGGCTGGAGAGCACTGGGGGGTACAAAGAGCAGGGGGGAGTGGAAAGCACTGGGGGGGAGTGGAGAGCACTGGGGGGTGGAGAGCTATGGGGGGAGCTTGAGAGCACCAGTGGGGGCCAGAAAAACAGGGGTGGAAAGTACGGGGGGCTGGAGAGCACTATGGCGGGCGGAGAGCACTGGCGGGGTTTGAGAGCACATGGGTGGGGCAAAATGCAGGGGGGAGCGGAGAGAGCACTGGCGGGGGTTGGAGAGCATGTGGGTGGGGCAAAATGCAGGGGGGAGTGGAGAGTAGTACAGGGGTGGGCAGCGGAGAGTGCTGGGGGAAGCTTGAGAGCAATGGAGGGGGAGCCAAAAAGAACAGGGGTGGAGAGCACGGGGGCTGGAGAGCGATGGGTGGAGCTTGAGAGCACTGGGGGGGGGCAGAAAGAACAGGGTTGGGGAGCACGGGGGCTGGAGAGCACTGTGGGGGGCGGAGAGCACTGGGGAGGGGGCTGGGAGTGATAGGGAGAGCACTGGGGGGAGAAAGAACAGGGGTGGAGAGCACTGGGGGGGGGAAGAACAGGGGTGGAGAGCACTGGGGGGGAAAGAACAGGGGTGGAGAGCACTGGTGGGGGAAAGAACAGGGGTGGAGAGCACTGGTGGGGGAAGAACAGGGGTGGAGAGCACTGGTGGGGGAAGAACAGGGGTGGAGAGCACTGGTGGGGGAGAACAGGGGTGGAAAGCACTGGGGGGGAAGAACAGGGGTGGAGAGCACGGGGGGGAAGAACAGGGGTGGAGAGCACTGGGGGGGAAGAACAGGGGTGGAGAGCACTGGGGGGGGGAGAACAGGGGTGGAGAGCACAACAGGGGTGGAGAGCACGGGGGGGAAGAACAGGGGTGGAGAGCACTGGGGGGGGGAGAACAGGGGTGGAGAGCACTGGGGGGGAAGAACAGGGGTGGAGAGCACTGGAGGGGGGGAGAACAGGGGTGGAGAGCACGGGGGGGAAAGAACAGGGGTGGAGAGCACTGGGGGGGGGGAAAGAACAGGGGTGGAGAGCACTGGGGGGGAAGAACAGGGGTGGAGAGCACTGGGGGGGGAAGAACAGGGGTGGAGAGCACTGGGGGGGGAAGAACAGGGGTGGAGAGCACTGGGGGGGGGAGAACAGGGGTGGAGAGCACTGGGGGGGGAGAGAACAGGGGTGGAAAGAACTGTGGGGGGTGGCTGGAGAGTGTGGTGGGGGGGAGAGCACTGGGGGGGGCCAGCAAAAGAAGTTGGATAGGAGGAGAAGCAGGGCGGCTACATATAGAGGAATTGAGCTTTCTATTGTCCTCCATACAGCCGCGGAATGCTTGATTCTCCTCCTCTCCCTCCTGCAAGCATTCAGCGGCTGCATGGAGGACAATAGAAAGCTCAATTCCAATATATGCAGCCACCCTGTCGAATCCGATCCTCCTATCCAGGCACATAGGGCGGGCTGTACGGCGGGCATCTCCTCATGTGTATTACAGAGCTGGCTGAGTCTGTGTGTGTTCGGTGGTGGGCGGCACTGTAACGCGGTCCCGCCCCCCCTAGACCGGCTTGTGTGATAGGCTGAACACTGATTCTATCTACTATCACACGAGCCAGTCTAGGGGGGGGCGGGACCGCGTTACAGTGCCGCCCGCCGCCGAACACACACAGACCCAGCCAGCTCCGTAATGCACAGGAGCAGGAGAGAGGGGACAGGGAGCACTGCAGCAACTGAAACCGGCCCCAGGAAAGGCATCCTACCGGGAAATCTCCCGATATCCCGGTAGGCCAGTCCGGCCCTGGGTACAGCACGGCACAGTCTAGGGCACACATTCACACAGGGTCTCGATAGATGTTAGATAGTCAGGAATCTGGCTATCACATTTGAGAGACCCTTTCCTGGAAAGTTTACACGTTTTTTTCAGTTACAGAAAAGTTACAAAAAAAGTTTAAAAGAAAGTAAAAAAAAAAAAGTAAAAAAAAAAAAAAAGTCCAAAATAGTTGTAGTTTTATTTTTTATTCTGCTCTTACTGTATTTTATTAGTTAACCATTGTTTGTTTTGCAGGTACATACACCATTCACCTGCAGCACTGATCTATTTATTCTGACAGCAACAGGGTTTGCTCAAAATACATAGATCAGTGACTCAGGCGCTGTAGGGGGTGATTTTACCACCGCAGTTAAAAAAAAAGGAGCGCATATGTCAAAGCATGGGGGCTGGGGTGGTCAGAGGGCGGATGGCCCCAATGCTTTGGCATATATTTTTTACTCTTATTTGGTACAGATTGCAATAAAAAAAATATTTGATTGAGTTAATGTTTTGTTGTTACAGTGTTTTATTGTTAACCGTTCTTTGCTTTGCAGGAACGCTATTCAGGTGCAGCACTGATCTGTTTATTCTGACAGCAACATGTTTGCTTTCAGAATACATAAATCAATGATTGCAGTGCTGTGGGAGGTGATTTCACCACGGCAGTTAAAAAGAAGAACATATATGCCGAAGCATGGGGGCTGGGGTGGACAGTGGGCCCCTATGCTTCAGGATATATTTTTTTCACTTTTCTTGGCAGAGATTTCTTCATCCACATCGATCGATGGGCTGAATGAAAAAATAAAGAACATTGCATGTATGCCTATCGTTGGAAGTGGGTGGATGCAGGTCAGGACATTCTAATGGTGGATATACCACACACTTTTTATTGCAGAGACTTCTTCACCCACATCAATCGGAGTGAATGGAGGAATCTATTAGGTTCTCTCTTTTTCTTTTTTCGTTCAGCCCACAGGCTGCATAAAAAAAAAAAGAACATTACAATATATCTCAAACAAGGACCAGCAACATGCTGGTACGCCACTGGACTTTGAGTGGTTATACCGGGATGATGCCTGCAGGTTTAGGCATCATCTTGGTATTGTTTTTTTCAGGTGGCGGTCGGCTTGAATGTAAAAGCCATTTTAGTGGCTAGACTTCTTTTACAGGCAGTGTGAGAGGACAACAACCCCTGCCGCCTTCCGAATTTTCTTCTGGCTCTCCTGTCTCACCAGGGAACCCTAGAATGCAGCCGGTTGTTCCGCCAGCTTACCATAGAGCTGATTGGAGAACGGAATGGCTCCAATCATCTCTATGGCCTAGGAAACCAGAAGCTACGAGCATTTTATCACTTCGATTTTTGGCGAATATAAACAGCTCTATTTTTAAATTGGGAAAGCATCTTATCACACCGATCTTGGTTTGGTCAGATGGTTAAAGAGCAGAGGAGAGATCTAGTGTCTAATAGACCCAAATGTTTTCCAAAAAGAATACCCGTCACTACCTATTGCTATCATAGGTATTCTGACTCCGATTGTTGTGAAGCAATTAATCCCTTGTGAGACCTCTATGCCTGGCCTGTATAAGCAGATATAATCACTGAGGACAATCCTCATCAGATAGCTTGAACTCACCAATACTGTTTCCATCCACATTTATTCTGAACATCAGGTTACAGCAGATGATAGGATACAACAGATGAATAGATTGTGGTATTTATGTGGTCAAAAGATGATATTTTCTGTAGCTTACTATGCAGAATTCATGTGCCCTGCTTAGGGTTGCCACCTTTTCTTCAAGTCAAACCCGAACACTTTAGCGACGCACAGCAATCTTTTTTATAGTATAAACTATACATATATTTTGCAATTAAATAACATTTATAATCAAATTAAGTTAATCACAAGAGTCCCCCTTTACATCAGAGTCCACAGAGTTCCTCTTTTACATCTGAACTCACGGAGTTCCCTTACACTGTAAGGGGGGATCTCTGCAGACTTTGATGTAAGGGGGAACACTGAGAACTCTGATGTACGGAGAGGCCTCTGATGTAAGGGGGAACACTGTGGCCTCTGGTGTAAAGGGGAACTCTGATGTAAGGGGTGCTTTGAGAACCCTGATTTACCTTAGTGTACTCACTCAGAGGCAGGAGAGAGAAGGGGGGAGACTTCAGTCACATGCAGGGATGGATGGGGAGCTCACTCACCCCTTGGCAGTCAGCACCTCTCATCCAGATGTAGCTGAGGCTGCTGGACTTCAAATTTCTGGCTCCCACTTTCCTTTTCTGAGGCACAGCGCCAGGGATTGAAGTGTGGGCAGGCACAGAAGGGTAGGGGCGGGAGGAAGAGGAGCAGATCAAGCCCTCTCTCCTCTCCCATCTGTGTGGGGTAATTGTTAATGCTGCCTTTGGGCAGTGTCAAAGAGAGTGTAACAGACACTCTCGGCTTACATAACTGCAGCCAGCAACCCTGCTGGGAAGCCATAGTCTGGTCTGAATAATGTGTCCGGGTTACAGGTGGTCTGAAACCCGAACGCATGATTCCAAACCCGAACTGTCCGGGTGAATCCCGTACAGGTGGCAACCCTAGCCCTGCTACATGTGGCCTGTAGCTGCATCCATGACACAGGAAGTACAATCACAGGAAGAAAGGGTGGAGCATTACATACAAAGGAAGCGTGTCATAACATCAGGGAAAAGACGTATAAAAAACAAGTGCATTACCACAAAAGGTCACTAGATGGCAGCATGTGAACTAAATATAATTGTCGATAGAAAATGGTTCAGGAAAACAAGCTATATAAATTCTATGCCCCATTGGGGCGGCATAATAGGGGAT
Source organism: Rana muscosa (assembly GCA_029206835.1). Classification (NCBI taxonomy): domain Eukaryota; kingdom Metazoa; phylum Chordata; class Amphibia; order Anura; family Ranidae; genus Rana; species Rana muscosa. The sequence continues at coordinate 93,805,793 of CM055126.1, forward strand.
ATTTACATTCCGCTGTCCTGGAAGCTGATAACAGCCGCCAATTTCACCCTCTCTCTTCTCTGCCTCATCTGGTATGCCCAAAGGCAGACTCTTGACTCCCGGTAAGAGAGCAGAGCCGAATAAAACAGCTGTGGCTTCCAAGGCGAAGGCACTCATTCCTCCCTTGGTGCACATGGCGACATAGACCGCACCAGATCCTCCAGCTGCCGACCCTCCTACAGATCTCGCAGTAGTTATGGCGGCAATTAATACTCTTATCAAACACTTGCAGGCTCTACGTAAATCTGAGCTGCAAAGGGCTGAACAACTTGCGCAGGACCTTGAAAACACTTATGCATCTACCTCTGACTCTCACACATATCATGATTTGCGAATAGCTACTAGGGAGGTTTTACTGTTATGTACAACTAGTACTAGGAAAATGCTCCTAGTTTAGAAACAGTGTGTTTTTGAACAGGGGGACAACACTGGAAGACTTTTGTTTGGCATGGTTGGCAAGAGAGTAGACACCTCTGACCACCATTGCCAGTATTAGAGCGTAAGATGGCACACTCCTGCAGGACCCTCAGTTTTAACCAACATTTCTCTGAATACTACCAAATGTTATATGATGTGCCTCTGACCCTTTTAGTCTACTCCGATATTTAGACACGATTGAGATCCCTGTGCTCTCAGCAGATCAACAGGACAACTTGGAGAAACCGATCTTTCTAACTAAGGTTCAGTCCGCCATTGCAGTGTTACAATCTGGAAAAAACCCTGGACCCGAAGGATTTCCCCGTAGAATTTTAAAAAACGTATCTTGACTCCTTGGCCCCACATTTACACTGGACGCTGTCTGAAGTTTTGGAGACTGGATCACTTCCTGCTTCTATGTCTGCAGCTGTGATCGTTGTCGTCCCCAAACCCGGTAAGGACCCTCAACTTTTCTCCTCCTTAACTCTGACGCCAAAGTGTTTGCAAAAATCCTTGCTGGACGGTTGGGGAATGTTCTTTCTACATTGCTAGATCCAGACCAAATGGGCTTCATACATATATTTGCTCTCGTTGTGGCACGGAAGTGGCAGACACAGTTAACAATGTAGGTGATTCATTGCATCCATTGGATCCGATCATTTGGTTATTGGGCCTGGTGGAAGGGGGTGTTGCCTGCCAGGTACACACAACTTTTTGTGTTCTACACTGCATATTACGCACGTAGGGAGATTCTTCTGCGTTGGAAGTTTCCCTCCCCGTCCCCCCTACTGTAAGCAGATGGAAGAAAGTAGGGATGAGCTTCGAGTTCGAGTCGAACTCATGTTCGACTCGAACATTGCCTGTTCGCCCGTTCGCCGAACAGCGAACAAATTGGGGTGTTCGCGGCAAATTCGAAAAGTCTATGGGAGAAATCTAAAGTGCTAATTATAAAGGCTTATATGCAAGTTATTGTCATAAAAAGTATTTGGGGACCCGGGTCCTGCCCCAGGGGACATGTATCAATGCAAAAAAAAGTTTTAAAAACTGACGTTTTTTCAGGAGCAGTGATTTTAATAATGCTTAAAGTGAAACAATAAAAGTGAAATATTCCTTTAAATTTCGTACCTAGGGGGTGTGTATGACATGCATGTAAAGTGGCTCATGTTTCCCGTGCCTAGAACTGTCCCTGCATAAAATGACATTTTTGAAGGAAAAAAAGTAATTTAAAGCTCACTCGCGGCTATTAATGAATTGTCGGCTCCCGGCAATACATACAAAAGTCATTGAGAAAAAAAAAAAAGCGTGGGGGTCCCCCAGAATTCAATTACCAGGCCCTTCAGGTCTGGTATAGATATTAAGGGGAACCCCGCCGCAAATTTAAAAAAAATGCGTGCGGTTCCCCCAAATATCCATACCAGGCCCTTCAGATCTGGCATGGATTTTAAGGGGAACTCCACCCCAAATAAAAAAAAATGGTGTGGAGTCCCCCCAAAAATCCATACCAGACCCTTATCCGAGCACGCAACCTGGCAGGCTGCAGGAAAAGAGGGGGGGGTCGAGAGAGCGCCCCCCCCTCCTGAACCGTACCTGTCCCCATGTTGATGGGGACAAGGGCCTCATCCCCCCACATGGATATTTGGGGGAACCGCACGCATTATTTTTTTTAATTTGCGGCGGGGTTCCTCTTAATATCTATACCAGACCTGAAGGGCCTGGTAATTGAATTCTGGGGGACCCCCACGCTTTTTTTTTCTCTTATCAATGACTTCAGATCTGGCATGGATTTTAAGGGGAACTCCATCCCAAATAAAAAAAAATGGCGTGGAGTCCCCCCAAAAATCCATACCAGACCCTTATCCGAGCACGCAACCTGGCAGGCTGCAGGAAAAGAGGGGGGGGGGGTCGAGAGAGCGCCCCCCCTCCTGAACCGTACCTGTCCCCATGTTGATGGGGACAAGGGCCTCATCCCCCCACATGGATATTTGGGGGAACCGCACGCATTATTTTTTTTAATTTGCGGCGGGGTTCCTCTTAATATCTATACCAGACCTGAAGGGCCTGGTAATTGAATTCTGGGGGACCCCCACGCTTTTTTTTTCTCTTATCAATGACTTTTCTATGTATTGCCGGGAGCCGACAATTCATTAATAGCCGCGAGTGCGTTTTAAATGACTTTTTTTCCTTCAAAAATTACATTTTATGCAGGGACAGTTCTAAGCACGGGAAACATGCGCCACTTTACATGCATATCATACACACCCCCCAGGTACAAAATTTAAAGGAATATTTCACTTTTATTTTTTAATTTTAAGCATTATTAAAATCACTGCTCCCGAAAAAACGGCCGTTTTTAAAACTTCTTTTTGCATTGATACATGTCCCCTGGGGCAGGACCCGGGTCCCCAAACACTTTTTAGGACAATGACTTGCATATAAGCCTTTATAATTAGCACTTTAGATTTCGAACGTTCGAGTCCATTGTATTTAATAGGGTTCTAAAGTTCACGCGAACATTCTGTCTGTTCGCAGGTTCTGGTGCGAACCAAACAGGGTGGTGTTCGGCTCATCCCTGGAAGAAAGCTATAAATGATACTTTCCCCTGTATAACTGACATACCCCAGTAGGAACTGCCCACATAAATTTGATAAAATTTGGAACTGTTGGGTTGATGCACACTGCGTGATACATGCCCTGCTGTGCTTCTACTTTCTTGACTAATACTGTCAGTTTTCAAGCTGCCCATGACCTTGCCCTCTAATCCCCCCCCCCCCTCTTGCTGCTGGTTCTACATTCCCATTTACCTTCAGTTTGTGTTAAAATTTAAATTACTGTATTTATCGGCGTATAACACGCACTTTTTTCCCCTTAAAATCAGGGGAAAATCGTGGGTGCGTGTTATACGCCGATACTCCGTCGAATTCCCCTGCTGAAAACGAGCGAGAGGAGCGAGCGGAGCCGAAGCCGAAGTACAATCGGCTTTACTCGGCTCCTCTCGCAGTCCCGCCCATCTCTGACTGCGCCGCTGACATAGAGAAAGCCGAGTGTACTTCGCCTAGTCTCGGCTCCTCTCGCAGTCCTGCCTGTGACTGTGAGCAGACACGAGTCTAGCCGAAGTACACTCGGCTTTCTCCGTCAGCGGCGCAGTCAGTGGAGATGGGCGGAACTGCGAGAGGAGCCGAGTCCAGCCGAAGTACACTCGGCCCCGCTCGCTCCTCTCCACAGAAATCGGCGCCAAATTTTAAAAACCGCCGGGACTGACACGATCGCAAAGGCACTGGGCAAGGCTGCAGATGGACAGATGAACACTGGGCACGGCTGCAGATGGACAGATGGACACTGGGCACGGCTGCAGATGGACAGATGGACACTGGGCAAGGCTACAGATGGACACTGGGCACGGCTGCAGATGGACAGATGGACACTGGGCAAGGCTGCAGATGGACAGATGGACACTGGGCACGGCTGCAGATGGACAGATGGACACTGGGCACGGCTGCAGATGGACAGATGGACACTGGGCAAGGCTGCAGATGGACACTGGGCAAGGCTGCATGCTGCATTTAAATGTAAGTTTTTTTTCCTTGAATTTCCCTCCTAAAAGTTTTTTTCCTTAAAATTCCCTCCTAAACTTGGGGTGCGTGTTATACGCCGGTGCGTGTTATACGCCGATAAATACGGTACGTTATGATTTTGCACTATACATTAGTACATTAGGCCTACTGCCCTTACCTTTCTTTGTGAATATGAGATACTGTTGTTACAGGGTTACTTCCTCCTTTTTTTTTTTTCTTTTTCGTACATCACGGGACACAGAGCGACTTAGTCATTACTAATGAGTTATATAGTTTACCTTCAGGTGCTGGCACTGGCAACTTCCAAACCGGAAGTACCCTCCCCTATATAAGCCCCTCCCATCCGGGAGCACCTCAGTTTTTTGCCAGTGTCTAAGGTGTTGGCCAAAGAGTAACATGTGTTTTCACTGGGCTTGCGTACAGGTTCTTTTGGGCCTTAGTAAGCTGTTCCGGATCCCACCAAAAAAGCTTCATAGCTAAACGGTCGGTACCCGGGCCTTGCAGCAGAAGAGCAAGGTTTTGCCTGTAATGCCTCTCTTAGGAGGGCTGGACCCTGGGATCCAGAGCTCTGGTCATACCCACGACCAAGATGTTGTCTGTGCAGGGTGCTATACAGGTCCAGGGGAGTGGAATCCTTGGGAACCCGGTCCCTGAAGGTTTAATTACAATGCCTGCCGTGATAGGTGAAGTTTGGGCTTCTGTGGACCAAACAGAGTCCTGCAGCGAGGAACAGGTAAATGGGGGCCCCCAGGAACTTGGTTCTATTGGGGGACCACCAAGCCTAATTTGTCTTTCTGTCTGTTACCTAACGGTATTCCCGCTAATATCGGTGTATGCCTGTAACTACTGAAAATGTAAAATTTTAATAGTAGTCAAGAAAAAAAAAAAAAGAGGACCGCGGTACCTGTGTTAAACCACTAGAGGCCGCTGTGGTCCATTTTTCTTGTCATGTGGATCTTTGGTTTTCTCAAGTCAAAAGATCCAGGCAGTTGGTAAGTTTCTCTGTGGGAATCCACTTCCTCTGCCCTGTTGCTGTGCTCATCCACCGCACAGGCCCTCCGGCAAAAAGGGCCCTGGCTCCTAGTCCCTGTTTGATTTTCGAAAAGGGCGCCAATGGCGCACGGGCGCGCGCGGGCGCATGCACGCGCCTCCTATGAAAAAAAAGGGGCGGGTGGATGACGCTCGATGCGCGCCACGGCGCTTCTGCGCATGTGCAGGCGTCCCAGCTTGTATAAAGACACAGTACAAGTGTCAGCTGGATGCAAACAGAGCTAGCAACAAACAGTGGCACACAGAGGCGGTTGATGCAGGCATCCCCATAGAAAGGCACTTTAGTGGACACCAGCTGGTATATAGCAGCAACTGTGTTAGACTATTACCAGCAAAATTGGTGTATGACGACGGGAATACCTCAGCTTTGTGCTTAAAGGATATGTCGTCCAGACGCTCCGGAAATAAGTCTTCCAGGAAGCCAAAGGGGTCTCCATCGGGCTCTGAGGATATTGGGCATGCTTGTACTGCACCAATCTCCCCTGAGAATTCAGAGGTCAGTAGACGTAGAAACCCCGCAGGAGTGCCTGGTGCTGCGGCTGTCCCCAGTCCACCTGCTCCTGTATATATAACAGAGGAGGTTTTATCCTCAACTCTGGGTGGATTGGAAGAGAGATTAACAGCATTGATCGCTGCTTCCCTGTCACAGGGAAAGCGCGTCCGATCTCCGTCTCCTCCTTCAGAGTGCCTGTTAGTGGAGGAACAGCCCCACACAGAGATCGACCTACCTGAAGGGGATCAGGATGAGGTTGATTCAGTTATGGAGGAATCAACGGTGGAAGAACCTTTCTCAGCATCTCAGGCTGAAAGATTATGGGTTCAGTCTCTGACTAACATGGTCCGATCAGCATTTAAAATGCCTCTGGCGGAACCACCAACCACTACGGTTTCCTCGCTGGGGTCGCTAAAAGCTCCCCAGGCTGTCTGTTCCTTCCCAATCCACCCTTTATTAGAAGGGCTTATTTACCAGGATTGGGAGCATCCTGATAAAATATTTGCTCCCCCCAAGAGATTTCCGGTGATCTATCCCATGGAGGATAAGTTCATAAAAAAATGGAGGGTCCCTACAGTGGACGCAGCCATCTCTTCTGTGAACAAATCACTGACATGTCCAGTAGATAATGTTCCAATGTTCAAAGACCCAATAGATAAAAAATTGGAGTCTTTACTAAAATCTGCTTTCTCTACAGCAAGCATGGTGACACAACCTGCGGTAGCAGCGATTGGAGTCTGCCAAGCAGTGAAAGATCAGTTGAAACAAGTCTTAAGGGACTTACCAGATCAGCAGGCTCTTGCCCTAGCTGACCTGCCTAGAGCCTTGTGTTTTGCGGTGGACGCCATAAAGGATACAATCCAACAGGCCTCCCGCTATACGCTGTCTGTAGTACATATGCGTAGGCTTCTGTGGCTCAAAAACTGGTCTGCTGAAGCTCCCTGTAAGAAACTGCTGGTTAGTAGTGATGAGCCGAACACCCCCGGGTTCGGTTCGCACCAGAACCCGCGAACGGACCGAAAGTTCGTACGAACATTAGAACCCTATTAAATACAATGGATGCGAACGTTCGAATTCTAAAGTGCTAATTATAACAACTATTATGCATGTTATTGTCCTAAAAAGGGTTTGGGAACCCGGGTTGTGCACCAGGGGACATGTATCAATGCAAAAAGAAGTTTTAAAAACGGTCGTTTTTCGGGAGCAGTCATTTTAATGATGCATAAAGTGAAAAAAAAAAAGTCAAATATTCCTTTAAATATCGTACCTGGGGGGTGTCTAAAGTATGCCTGTGAAGTGCCACGTGTTTCCCGTGTTTAGAACTGTCCCTGCACAAAATGACACTTCTAAAGGAAAAAAAAGCCATTTAAAACTGCTTGCGGCTTTAATGTAATGTCTGGTCCCGGTAATATGGATGAAAATCTTTAAGAAAAATGGCATAGCTACCCCATGACCCCCCCCCCCCCCTACCCCAGCCCATTACCAGCCCCTTTGGGTCTTGTATGGATATTAAGGAGAACCCCGCACATAAAATAAAAAAGGCCCTATATACTCTGAACAGCCGTATACAGGCGGTGCATACAAGACAGGGACTGTAGGTTTGTTCTTATGTAGAATGTGTTTGTAATTTTGAACAGGTACATTGTTGAAGTGTAGCTCCAGCCCAAAAATCTATTTTTAAACTTTTTGGAAAACATAGGTAAGGGTTATCACCCCTGTAACATTTGTTTTGCTGTCTGTGCCCCTGTTCAGAACATTTCACCTCACTTTCCGTCCCAATGACAACTGTTTTTGAAATGTGGTGTTTTTCTTGAAACAAGGATTGCTGATAAAGCATCAGTACAGAGGAGACACCTTTCTCCCATATTTATTCTTACAGGAGAGAATTTTCCTTCCTAGTGGTAGATTTCCTCTCACTTCCTGTTGTCTTCTTGCGTTTGCAAGTAGGAGTCGTTTGTAAGTTGGATGTTTGAAAGTAGGGACCTGCCGTATATACTCTGCAGAAATAGGCCCCTTAGTTGTTGGTGTTGGCACAACACTGTAAGCACTCACAGTTACTCTTGGTTGGTGCTGGAACGCCCTGCTGTCAACTATTATATCAGGAATTTTAATTACATATAATTGTTGAACAGTGGTAGTAAAAATTGGGCCTTTGATGGTGGTGCTGGTACCACAACACTGTAAGCCCTGACAGTTATTCTTGGTGGGTGCAGCAATGGGCCCTGCTGTGAATTATTAGATCAAGAATTGTAATTGCATGCCCCTGTTGAACAGGGGCTGAAAAATTGGGCCTTAGGCACTGGTGGCACAACACTACAACCCCTCACAGATACTGTACTTGGAGCACAGCAATGAGCCCTGTTGCAAAGTATTGCTTCAAAAATTGTAATGACACGCCCCTGTTAAACAGGGGCTGAAAAATTGGGCCTTAGGCACTGGTGCCACAACACTCCAACCCCTCACAGATACTGTACTTGGAGCACAGCAATGAGCCCTATGGCAAATTATTGCTAAAAAAATTGTAATTACACGCCCCTGTAAAACAGGGGCTGAAAAATTGGGCCTTAGCCACTGGTGGCGGCACCCATAAACAAAAATGATCTTCCAAGCTATCATCATCAATCGTATCATTGAGGACTCGGAGGAGGAGGATAGCCAGTCAACATAACAGCACAGGCACTCAGCATCAGCATCAGTCTTGAAGGGATGTGACATGTTAAAATCAATTAGTCTGTTATATCAGCATCAGGTGTGTGGTAGCTGGTGGTGATCCAAGACTGGTTCATCTTGATGAAAGTCAGTCGATCAACCGAGTCGGTGGACAGGCGCACCCTGTGATCCGTGACAAATCCTCCAGCAGCACTGAATGTGCGTTCCGAAAGAACGCTGGATGCAGGACAGGCCAGTAGCTCAATTGCATACTGTGCAAGCTCTGGCCAGTGATCCATCCTCAAGACCCAGTAAGCCAGAGGATTTTCGGTGGGGAAGGTGTCCAAGTCTGACCTTGCCCCTAGATATTCCTGCACCATGTTTATCAGACGCTGGCGATGGTTGCTGGAACCGATCATACTTTGGGGCTGCGGACTAAAGAATTGTCTGAACGCATCGGTCAGACGGCCACCTTCCCCACCGCTCCTTCTTTGACTGGCCGAAGCCTCAGCAACTCGTTGTCCAGGACCAGGAGTTTGTAACCTCCCAGTCTCTGGGAACGCGTTGCACAGACCTTTCTGCAAGGCCTCCCGGAGTTGTCTCATCCTCTGCTCCCTCTGCGAAGGTAACATAAGGTCCGCAACCTTACCCTTGTACCGTGGATCAAGGAGAGTGGCCAGCCAGTAATGGTCCCTCTCCTTGATCCGAAGAATACGAGGATCCTTCCGCAGACTTTGCAGGATCAGGGAGGCCATGCAGCGTAGGTTTGCTGAGGCATTCGCTCCGGAGTCCTCTGGGTCACTAAGGACGACATGATCTGCAGCCACCTCCTCCCAGCCACGTACAAGTCCACTGGTTTCTTGGGACTGTAAATCATCCCTAAAAGACTGCTGCTGATCATGCTGAGTGCCAGCCTCCACCTCCATGCTGACACAATCCTCCTCCTCCTCTTCCTGTGCAATGGGTGGGACAGAAGGAACACTGTCTGGGTAAAGGGGGCCTTGAGAGGCAAGGAAGTCCTCCTCTTCCTGCCTCTGTTCTGCCTCAAGTGCCCTGTCCATTATTCCACGCAGCGTGTGCTCCAACAGGTGGACAAGAGGTACAGTGTCACTGATGCATGCACTGTCACTGCTCACCATCCTCGTGGCCTCCTCAAATGGTGCCAGGACAGTGCATGCATCCCTGATCATGCCCCACTGGCGTGGAGAAAAAAAAACAAGCTCCCCTGACCCTGTCCTGGTGCCATAGTCGCACAGGTACTCATTGATGGCCCTCTGCTGCGTGTGCAGCCGCTGCAGCATGGCCAACGTTGAGTTCCACCTGGTGGGCATGTCACATATAAGGCGGTTCTTGGGCAGGTTCAACTCCTTTTGCAGCTCAGCCAGGCGAGCACTGGCATTATAAGATCTGCGGAAATGCACACAGACTTTCCTGGCCTGCCTCAGGACATCCTGTAAGCCCGGGTACCTGCCCAAGAACCGCTGCACCACCAGGTTAAGGACGTGAGCCACACAGGGCACATGGGTCAGTTGTCCCTGTCGGAGGGCGGAGAGGAGGTTGGTGCCATTGTCGCAAACCACCATTCCTGGCTTAAGCTGGCGTGGCGTCAACCACCTCTCGGCCTGGCCCTGCAGAGCAGACAGGACCTCTGCCCCAGTGTGGCTTCTGTCCCCCAAACACACCAGCGCAAGCACGGCATGGCATCTTTTTGCCTGCGTACTTGCGTAGCCCCGTGAACGGCTACGGAGCACCGCTGGTTCATAGGACAAACCACAGGAAGAGGCCATGGAGGAAGAAGAAGAGGAGGGGGTGGAGGAGAGAGGTGTGTCACAACCAGTAGTAGCATTTTGGAGGCGTGGCGGTGGAACAACCTCCAACACTACTGCACCTTGTCCTGCATCCTTCCCAGCTGCCAAAAGAGTGACCCAATGGGCCGTGAAAGAAAGGTAACGTCCCTGTCCATGCCTGCTGGACCATGAGTCAGCGGTAATATGCACCTTACCGCTGACCGCCCTGTCCAGCGAGGCCAAGACATTGCCTTCCACATGCCGGTAGAGAGCCGGAATAGCCTTCCGTGAGAAAAAGTGGCGTTTGGGAACCTGCCACTGAGGAACCGCACATTGCACAAACTCACGGAAGGGGGCCGAGTCTACCAACTGAAAAGGCAGCAGTTGAAGCGCTAGCAATTTAGCCAAGCTAGCATTCAACCGCTGGGCATGTGGATGGCTGGGAGTGAACTTCTTTCGACGGTCCAGCAGCTGGGGCAGGGAAATTTGCCTGCTAGAATCGGACGTCGGTGTACTGCTAGCAGAGTGGCCGCAAGTACTTGGCTGTGACACACCTAATTCTACACCTTCATTCCTCTCAGTGCATGTTTCAGAGAGGACTGAAGTTATAGTGGGGTTGGAGATCCCAGCTGATGCGGTGCAAGGAGAGGTCCGCTTTGTTCTTTGGTGTGGGTCTTTGAGGTAGGCTTGCCAACGAGCTGCATGGCAGGTCAACATATGTCTGGTCAGGCATGTGGTACCCAAGCGGCTGATGTTTTGGCCACGCGATATACGCTTGAGACATATGTTGCAAACAGCAGCTGTGCGATCTGATGCACTAGCCTCAAAAAAGGCCCACACCAAGGAACTTTTTGAATGACGGGCAGAGGCTGCGCCCTGCACAGGCGGAGCTCTGCGGTGTGATTCCGTCGGTGTACTGCCCTTACGCTGGCCACCAAAGGGCATCCTGCCTCGTTGGAGATGTGCCTCCTCCTCATCCTCCTCCTCCTCCTCTCTCCTATTAGGCACCCACGTGGAGTCAGTGACCTCATCATCCCCTCCCTCCTCATCACTGGAGCCAATCTGGCAGTATGCTGCAGCTGCTGGAACATGACTGCCAGATTGGTGTCCTTCTTGAGCATCCCCTCTGTCTGCTCTCACGCTACTGCCTTCCTGTAGCTGGGTTTCATCATCAGACCCTTCGAAACGCTGGGCATCCTCCTGGAGCATGTACCCAACACTGTGCTCAAACAGTTCGGGGGACTCCTCAGGAGGAGGACATGGTGGGTCTAGGGAAGGAGTGACTGATGATGAGTCTGACATTGATACCAGGGAAGAGGACGCTTTGGCAGCTGCTTTGCCAGTACCCTGAGCCTGGGTGAGAGAGGATGAGGAGGAGGAGGAGGAGGAGGGCTTGGTCATCCACTCTACCAAGTCTTCGGCATGATGTGGCTCAACATGTCCAGCTGCCGAAAAGAAGGACAAGCGTGTCCCATGGCCATGTGCTGATGACAATGCACCGCGTCCACGACCAGCACTGTTGCCCCCAGACACAGAGCCTGCTTGCCCTCTTTTATTGCCTCCTGACTGTCTGCCTCTCCTTGTTTGCCTTCCAGACATTCTAATAGATGGCCTGCAGGGAGATGGGAAAAAAGCAATAAGGGCTACCTTCAGGTGTCCTTCTCTGTCCCTTTACTTAAGGATTTCTAAATATGGTTGAGGATGATTGCTTTTGCACAGAATAGCACAACGACAATTTCCCTGACTGTCCAAAAAACAAGGATTTCAAAGATGGTTGATGAGGAATGCTTTAGCACACTATAGCACAAGGAGAATTCCCCTCACTTTCCTTCTTTGTCCCTAGAAACAAGGACTCGCACAGTGAAAGAAACTGACACTCTCCCTACCTAGAGTTTTCTGTCCCTAGAAAAAATGTTTTTTTAAAGCACACTATAGCACAAGGAGAATTCCCCTCACTTTCCTTCTTTGTCCCTAGAAACAAGGACTCGCACAGTGAAAGAAACTGACACTCTCCCTACCTAGAGTTTTCTGTCCCTAGAAAAAATGTTTTTTTAAAGCACACTATAGCACAAGGAGAATTCCCCTCACTTTCCTTCTTTGTCCCTAGAAACAAGGACTCGCACAGTGAAAGAAACTGACACTCTCCCTACCTAGAGTTTTCTGTCCCTAGAAAAAATGTTTTTTTAAAGCACACTATAGCACAAGGAGAATTCCCCTCACTTTCCTTCTTTGTCCCTAGAAACAAGGACTCGCACAGTAAAACACACTGACACTCTCCCTACCTATCCTTCTCTTTCCCTAAACTAAAGGAATCCAGGTTAAGCAAGAAAGAAATAAATGTCACTGTCCCTGCCTATGCTTGTCTTTCCCTGCTCCGGAACACACTACACTAGGCCGCCGTGCTGGCGGCCTTTTATAGTGTGGGGCGTGTACTAAACACCCTCAGCAATAATTGGCCACAGGCATCCTGCCTGTGGCCAATCATTGCTCTCCTCGCTGCCGGCGCTGTGATTGGCCAAGCATGCGGGGTCACAGTGCATGCTTGGCCAATCACAGCGCCTGGATGACACTGAGATGGCGTAGTGCATTGTGGGCCGTTCGCGTCACTCGAATTTGGCGCAAACGGCCCAAATCGTTCGATCTTCGTCGAACGATCGAACAGCCGATGTTCGAGTCGAACGTATGTTCGACTCGAACACGAAGCTCATCCCTACTGGTTAGCTTCCCATTTCATGGAGAACGCTTATTTGGAGAAGATCTGGACAAATATATCCAGAAAATTTCTGCCGGTAAAAGTTCACTCTTACCGGTTAAGAACAAGAGTAGAAGTCCTTCTTTTAAGAGGCCTACTTCTCCAGTCCCGGGCACATCGGCTGTGAAGCAGTTCCGACGGCCTCCACGGTCAAATTCAGGGGGCAGAAATCAGGGACAATCACAGGGTAACAAGAAACCCTGGGTCAAGAGAGGTACAAAACCTCCCCCCAAGTCATGAAGCGTTGCCCCCACTCAATCGGGTGGGGGGAAGGCTTCAGTTGTTCACAGAGACCTGGCGGGACACCATCAGAGACAGATGGGTGCTCTCCGCAGTAAGTCTGGGATACAAGCTGGAGTTAAAAGGCACTCCTCCTGCCCAATTTATGAGGTCAAACGTGCCAAGAGATCCCCAGAAGAGAGGATCCCTCCTTCTGGCACTAGAACAACTATTGCTCCAAGGTGTAATCATGAAGGTTCCCCTGGAAGAAAGCGGATTCGGGTTTTACTCAAACCTTTTCACAGTCCCCAAACCAAATGGGGACGTGAGGCCCATATTAAATCTAAAAGGGGAAAACAAGTTCCTAAATATCAGGACTTTTCGGATGGAGTCGATCCGATCGGTGGCCACCGCCCTACAAGGGCAGGAATGGTTAGCCTCGATCGACATAAGGGATGCTTATCTGCATATTCCCATCTTTCCGGCCCACCAGAAATTTCTACGCTTTGCAGTAGAAGGGCACCATTTTCAGTTCAGAGCCTTACCTTTCGGTCTGGCCACAGCACCACGAGTGTTCACAAAGGTTCTGGCCCCACTATTGGCCAATCTAAGAACACAAGGTGTAACGATAATGGCATATCTAGACGACCTGCTACTAATAGACCACTCAGTGGAAAAGCTGGAAGTAGCTATTCACAAGACAATCAAGTATCTGGAATATCACGGTTGGATTATCAACCGGGACAAGTCAGCTCTAAGACCAGTCAAAAGTCTGGAATACTTAGGGCTAAGGCTGGATTCAAATCAGAGAAAGATTTTCTTACCTCCAGAGAAGGTGTCGTCTTTAAAAGATTTGACCCACTTAGTGGGTACAAAAAGAAAACCATCCATACGCCTGTGCATGAGGCTGCTGGGAAAAATGGTGGCTTCATTCGAAGCGGTACCCTACGGTCAATTCCATTCAAGGAATTTGCAAAGAGCCATACTGTCAGCCTGGAACAAAAAAGTTCAGGCTTTAGACTTACCAGTGTCCCTGTCCCCTTCCGTTCGCAAGAGCCTCCATTGGTGGTTGGTGCCCCAGAATCTGGAAAAAGGGAAACCCTTCAGTCCGGTTTCTTGGAAGGTGGTCACTACAGATGCCAGCCTCATAGGCTGGGGGGCAGTACTGGAGCAATGGTCTCTCCAGGGCAAGTGGTCAGAAGCAGAAAAGGCCCTGCCCATCAATCTCTTAGAGATACGAGCAGCCCGGTATGCCCTAGTAGCATGGACATCCAAACTCCAAGGGTCCCCTGTCAGAATTCAATCAGACAATGCCAAAGCAGTGGCATATATCAATCACCAGGGTGGCACCAGGAGTCGTGCAGCCCAGAGGGAAGCAAATTGCATCCTGGAGTGGGCAGAAAGATATGTCCCAGCCATATCCGCGGTTTTCATCCCAGGAGTGGAAAATTGGAGAGCGGACTTTTTAAGTCGCCAACAATTATGCCCGGGGGAATGGTCTCTTCACCCCGAGGTTTTCCAGGCAATATGCCAGCGGTGGGGAACACCGGATGTAGATCTGCTAGCATCCAGATTCAACGCAAAGGTGGACAGATTTGTGTCTCGCACAAGGGATCCCCTAGCTTGCGGCTCGGATGCCCTAGTGTTCCCTTGGGGTCAGTTCAAGCTGATATATGCATTCCCACCGCCACAATTGTTACCGCGATTACTCCGCAGAATCAGGGTAGAAAAGAAACCAGTGATTCTGGTGGCTCCAGCGTGGCCCCGAAGGGCATGGTACGCGGAGATTGTAAAAATGTCAGTGAGGAGTCCTTGGACCCTCCCACATCGTCCGGACCTGCTGTCGCAAGGACCGATATACCACCCTTCCTTACCAGCCCTAGGTTTGACGGCCTGGCTATTGAAGCCCACATTCTGAAAAAGAGAGGGCTCTCTAATTCTGTGGTATCTACCATGATCAATGCCAGGAAGCCGGTATCCAGGCAGATCTATTATAGGATCTGGAAGGCGTACATTACGTGGTGTGAGGCCAAGAAATGGCATCCACGTAAGTACGTGATAGGTAGGATTTTGGACTTCCTACAGTGGGCTGTAGATAGGAAGCTGGTTTTGAGTACTATCAAGGGTCAGATTTCGGCCTTGTCAATATTTTTTCAAAGGCCCTTGGCTTCGCATTCACTAGTCAAAGCTTTCATACAAGGAGTGATGCGTATTAGCCCTCCGGTTAGTATTCCCATATGTCCATGGGACTTAAACCTGGTTCTGTCGGTTCTACAGAAACAACCGTTTGAACCATTGCAACACATTTCCTTGGTTCTTCTCACCAGGAAATTGATTTTCTTAGTAGCCATTTGTTCGGCTAAAAGAGTATCGGAATTAGCCGCCTTGTCCTGTAAGGAGCCATATCTGGTTGTCCATAAGGACAGAGTAGTATTACGTCCTCATCCAGCCTTTCTTCCCAAGGTGGTATCGAGGTTTCATTTGAACCAAGATGTGGTTCTTCCTTCTTTTTTCCCCAAACCTAGCTCGGTAGAGGAAAAGTTATTACATTCTTTGGATGTAGTAAGAGCAGTTAAAGCTTATCTAAAAGCCACTGCTCAGATTCGCAGAACGGATACTTTGTTTATTCTGCCGGAAGGCCCTAGAAAGGGTCAGGCAGCATCAAAATCTACTTTAGCCAAGTGGATTCGACAGGTCATAATACAAGCCTATGGCTTAAGAAAGAGACCGCCTCCGTTCAAAGTTAGGGCGCACTCCACAAGAGCAGTTGGAACTTCATGGGCAGTGCATCACCAGGCCTCCCTGGCTCAAGTATGTAAGGCCGCAACATGGTCTTCGGTACACACGTTTACTAGATTCTACCAGGTAGACGTTAGAAGTGAGGAGGATGTCGCCTTTGGGCGCAGTGTGTTGCAGGCCGCAAAAGATCCTCATGCCTGATGGCGCCCAGCTTATGTATCCCTCCCCTCATTTGGCATTGCTTTGGGACGTCCCATTAGTAATGACTAAGTCGCTCTGTGTCCCGTGATGTACGATAAAGAAAAAGGGATTTTTATAACAGCTTACCTGTAAAATCCTTTTCTTGGAGTACATCACGGGACACAGAGCTCCCACCCCTCTTTTTGGGACACTTATTGCTTTGCTACAAAACTGAGGTGCTCCCGGATGGGAGGGGCTTATATAGGGGAGGGTACTTCCGGTTTGGAAGTTGCCAGTGCCAGCACCTGAAGGTAAACTATATAACCCATTAGTAATGACTAAGTCGCTCTGTGTCCCGTGATGTACTCCAAGAAAAGGATTTTACAGGTAAGCTGTTATAAAAATCCCTTTTTTTTTATCGACAAGCATTTTATCACATCCATTTATCACCAATAAGGCCACTTTCACACTGAGGCGCTTGAAAAACTGCCAGTAAAACACTGAGCGCTTTTGAAGCGCTTTTCAGGCGCTTTTGAATCACTTTCAATTCATTTCAATGGAGAGGGGCGTTTTTTCAGCGCACTGCCCCAGTGTCAAAGGATTCATTGATTTTAATGGAAATAAGTTTTCAGGCACTTTTTTTAGCGTGAAAGCGCCTGAAAAGCGCCTCAGTGTGAAAGTGGTCTAAGGGTTACTTATTCCTTGTAAATTATTTTTTTCTTTACTTTTGTACTTTTATACTTAATTGTATATTCTGCAGACTTTAATAAAAAACCTTTACTGTTAAAAAATAAGTGATTAAAACAATTAAAAAGGGACAGTGTATAAATAAAATAAAAAAGCAAAATAAATAATAATAAAAAATAAATAAAGCACCCCTGTCCTCCCGTGCTCACCCATGAAGCAAAAAATAAATAAATACTCAACTATCAAACTCCTTGGGGTGTGTCTACTTTCCAAAAAGGGGTCATTTGGGGGGGGGGGGGGGTTGTGCTATCTTGACATTTCGAAACTGTGATAGGTAGTGAGGAAGTGAAGTAAAGGGATTTTTATAACAGCTTACCTGTAAAATCCTTTTCTTGGAGTACATCACGGGACACAGAGCGACTTAGTCATTACTAATGGGTTATATAGATTACCTTCAGGTGTTGGCACTGGCCAATTCCAAACCGGAAGTACCCTCCCCTATATAAGCCCCTCCCACCCGGGAGCACCTCAGTTTTGTAGCCAAGCAATAAGTGTCCCAAAAAGAGGGGTGGGAGCTCTGTGTCCCGTGATGTACTCCAAGAAAAGGATTTTACAGGTAAGCTGTTATAAAAATCCCTTTTTCTTTTTCGTACATCACGGGACACAGAGCGACTTAGTCATTACTAATGGGACGTCCCAAAGCAATGCCAAATGAGGGGAGGGATACATAAGCTGGGCGCCATCAGGCATGAGGCTCTTTTGCGGCCTGCAACACACTGCGCCCAAAGGCGACATCCTCCTGACTTCTGACGTCTACCTGGTAGAATCTAGTAAACGTGTGTACTAAGGACCATGTTGTGGCCTTACAGTACTTGAGCCAGGGAGGCTTGGTGATGCACTGCCCATGAAGTTCCAACTGCTCTTGTGGAGTGCGCCCTAACTTTGAACGGAGGCGGTCTCCTTTTCAAGCCATAGGCTTGTATTATGACCTGTCGAATCCACTTGGCTAAAGTAGATTTTTGATGCTGCCTGACCCTTTCTGGGGCCTTCCGGCAGAACAAACAAAGTATCCGTTCTACGAATCTGAGCAGTGGCTTTAAGATAAGCTTTAACTGCTCTTACTACATCCAAAGAATGCAATAACTTTTCCTCTACCGAACTAGGTTTGGGGAAAAAGGAAGGAAGAACCACATCTTGGTTCAAATGGAACCTCGATACCACCTTAGGAAGAAGGCTGGATGAGGACATAATACTACTCTGTCCTTATGGATAACCAGATATGGCTCCTTACAGGACAAGGCGGCTAATTCCGATACTCTTTTAGCCGAACAATGGCTACTAAGAAAATCAATTTCCTGGTGAAAAGAACCAAGAAAATGTGCCGCAATGGTTCAAATGGTTGTTTCTGTAGAACCGACAGAACCAGGTTTAAGTCCCATGGACATATGGGAATACTAACCGGAGGGCTAATACGCATCACTCCTTGTATGAAAGCTTTGATTAATGAATGCAAAGCCAAGGGCCTTTGAAAAAAAAAAAATATATTGACAAGGCCGTCTGACCCTTGATAGTACTCAAGGCAAGCTTCCTATGTACAGCCCACTGTAGGAAGTCCAGAATCCTACCTATTACGTACTTACGTGGATGCCATTTCCTGGCCTCACCCCACGTGATGTACGCCTTCTAGATCCTATAATAGATCTGCCTGGATACCGGCTTCCTGGCATTGATCATGGTAGATACCACAGGATTAGAGAGCCCTCTCTTTTTTAGAATGTGGGCTTCTATAGCCAGGCCGTCAACCTAGGGCTGGTAAGGAAGGGTAGTATATCGGTCCTTGCGAAAGCAGGTCCGGACGATGTGGGAGGGTCCAAGGACTTCCCACTGACATTTTTACAATCCCCGCGTACCATGCCCTTCGGGGCCACGCTGGAGCCACCAGAATCACTGGTTTCTTTTCTACCCTGATTCTGCGGATTAATCGCGGTGGGAATGCATATATCAGCTTGAACTGATCCCAAGGGAACACTAGGGCATCCGAACCGCAAGCTAGGGGATCCTTTGTGCGAGACACAAATCTGTCCCCCTTTGCATTGAATCTGGATGCTAGCAGATCTACACCGCTGGCATATTGCCTGGAAAATCTCGGGGTGAAGAGACCATTCCCCCGGGCATAATTGCTGGCGACTTAAAAAAGTCCGCTCTCCAATTTTCCACTCCTGGGATGAAAACCGCGGATATGGCTGTGACATACCTTTCTGCCCATTCCAGGATGCATTTCGCTTCCCTCTGGGCTGCACGACTCCTGGTGCCACCCTGGAGATTGATATATGCCACTGCTGTGGCATTGTCTGATTGAATTCTGACAGGTGACCCTTGAAGTTTGGATGTCCATGCTACTAGGGCATACCGGGCTGCTCGTATCTCTAAGAGATTGGTGGGCAGGGCCTTCTCTGCTTCTGACCACTTGCCCTGGAGAGACCATTGCTCCAGTACTGCCCCCCAGCCTATGAGGCTGGCAACTGTAGTGACCACCTTCCAAGAAACCGGACTGAAGGGTTTCCCTTCCCAGATTCTGGGGCACCAACCACCAATGGAGGCTCTTGCGAACGGAAGGGGACAGGGACATTGGTAAGTCTAAAGCCTGAACTTTTTTGTTCCAGGCTGACAGTATGGCCCTCTGCAAGTTCCTTGAATGGAATTGACCGTAGGGTACCGCTTCGAATGAAGCCACCATTTTTCCCAGCAGCCTTATACACAGGCGTATGGATGGTTTTTCTTTTTTGTACCCACTAAGTGGGTCAAATCTTTCAAAGACGACACCTTCTCTGGAGGTAAGAAAATCTTTCTCTGATTTGAATCCAGTCTTAGCCCCCAAGTATTCCAGGCTTTTGACTGGTTTTAGGGCTGACTTGTCTCGGTTGATACTGCAACCGTGAGATTCCAGATACTTGATTATCTTGTGAACGACCACTTCTAGTTTTTTTCACTGAGTGGTCTATCAGCAACAAGTCGTCTAGATATGCCATTATCGTTACACCTTGTGTTCCTAGTTTGGCCAATCGTAGGGCCAGAATTTTTGTGAACACTCGTGGTGCCGTGGCCAGACCGAAAGGTAAGGCTCTGAACTGAAAATGGCGCCCTTCTACTGCAAGGCGTAGAAATTTCTGGTGGGCCGGACAGATGGGAATATGCAAATAAGCATCCCTTATGTCGATCGAGGCTAACCATTCCTGCCCTTGTAGGGCGGTGGCCACCGATCGGATCGACTCCATCCGAAAAAAAGTCCTGATATGTAGGAACTTGTTTAGCCCTTTTATATTCAATATGGGCCTCATGTCCCCATTTGGTTTGGGGACTGTGACAAGGTTCGAGTAAAACCCGAACCCGTTTTCTTTCAAGGGAACCTTCATGATTACCCTTGGGGCAATAGTTGCTCTAGTGCCAGAAGGAGGGATCCACTCTTCTGGGGATCGCTTGGCACGTTTGACCTTATAAAATGGGCAGGAGGAATGTCTTTTAACTCCAGCCTGTATCCCAGACTTACTGCGGGGATCACCCATCTCTGATGGTGTCCCGCCAGGTCTCTGTGAACAACTGAAGTCTTCCCCTCACCCGACTGAGTGGGGGCAACCCTTCATGACTAAGGGGGAGGTTTTGTACCTCTCTTGACCCAGGGTTTCTTGATACCCTGTGATTGTCCCTGATTTCTGCCCCCTGGATTTGACCGCGGAGGCCGTCGGAACTGTTTCACAGCCGATGTGCCAGGGACTGGAGAAGTAGGCCTCTTAAAAGAAGGACTTCTACCCTTGTTCTTAACCGGTAAGAGTGAACTTTTACCGGCAGAAATTTTCTGGATATATTTGTCCAGATCTTCTCCAAATAAGCGTTCTCCATGAAATGGGAAGCTAACCAGCAGTTTTTTACAGGGAGCTTCAGCAGACCAGTTTTTGAGCCACAGAAGCCTACGCATATGTACTATAGACAGCGTAAAGCGGGAGGCCTGTTGGATTGTATCCTTTATGGCGTCCACCGCAAAACACAAGGCTCTAGGCAGGTCAGCTAGGGCAAGAGCCTGCTGATCTGGCAAGTCCCTTAAGACTTGTTTCAACTGATCTTTCACTGCTTGGCAGACTCCAATCGCTGCTACCGCAGGTTGTGTCACCATGCTTGCTGTAGAGAAAGCAGATTTTAGTAAAGACTCCAATTTTTTATCTATTGGGTCTTTGACATTGGAACATTATCTACTGGACATGTCAGTGATTTGTTAACAGAAGAGATGGCTGCGTCCACTGTAGGGACCCTCCATTTTTTTATGAACTTATCCTCCATGGGATAGATCACCGGAAATCTCTTGGGGGGAGCAAATATTTTATCAGGATGCTCCCAATCCTGGTAAATAAGCCCTTCTAATAAAGGGTGGATTGGGAAGGAACAGACAGCCTGGGGAGCTTTTAGCGACCCCAGCGAGGAAACCGTAGTGGATGGTGGTTCCGCCAGAGGCATTTTAAATGCTGATCGGACCATATTAGTCAGAGACTGAACCCATAATCTTTCAGCCTGAGATGCTGAGAAAGGTTCTTCCACTGTTGATTCCTCCATAACTGAATCAACCTCATCCTGATCCCCTTCAGGTAGGTCGATCTCTGTGTGGGGCTGTTCCTCCACTAACAGGCACTCTGAAGGAGGAGACGGAGATCGGACGCGCTTTTCCTGAGACAGGGAAGCAGCGATCAATGCTGTTAATCTCTCTTCTAGTGATGAGCCGAACACCCCCGGGTTCGGTTCGCACCAGAACCCGCGAACGGACCGAAAGTTCGAACGAACATTAGAACCCTATTAAATACAATGGATGCGAACGTTCGAATTCTAAAGTGCTAATTATAACAACTATTATGCATGTTATTGTCATAAATAGGGTTTGGGAACCCGGGTTCTGCACCAGGGGACATGTATCAATGCAAAAAGAAGTTTTAAAAACGGTCGTTTTTCGGGAGCAGTCATTTTAATGATGCATAAAGTGAAAAAAAAAAAATCAAATATTCCTTTAAATATCATACCTGGGGGGTGTCTAAAGTATGCCTGTGAAGTGCCACGTGTTTCCCGTGTTTAGAACTGTCCCTGCACAAAATGACACTTCTAAAGGAAAAAAAAGCCATTTAAAACTGCTTGCGGCTTTAATGTAATGTCTGGTCCCGGTAATATGGATGAAATTCTTTAAGAAAAATGGCATAGCTACCCCATGACCCCCCCCCCTACCCCAGCCCATTACCAGCCCCTTTGGGTCTTGTATGGATATTAAGGGGAACCCCGCACATAAAATAAAAAAGGCCCTATATACTCTGAACAGCCGTATACAGGCGGTGCATACAAGACAGGGACTGTAGGTTTGTTCTTATGTAGAATCTGTTTGTAATTTTGAACAGGTACATTGTTGAAGTGTAGCTCCAGCCCAAAAATCTATTTTTAAACTTTTTGGGAAACATAGGTAAGGGTTATCACCCCTGTAACATTTGTTTTGCTGTCTGTGCCCCTGTTCAGAACATTTCACCTCACTTTCCGTCCCAATGACAACTGTTTTTGAAATGTGGTGTTTTTCTTGAAACAAGGATTGCTGATAAAGCATCAGTACAGATGAGACCCCTTTCTCCCATATTTATTCTTACAGGAGAGAATTTTCCTTTCTAGGGGTAGATTTCCTCTCACTTCCTGTTGTCTTCTTTCGTTTGCAAGTAGGAGTCGTTTGTAAGTTGGATGTTTGAAAGTAGGGACCTGCCGTATATACTCTGCAGAAATAGGCCCCTTAGTTGTTGGTGTTGGCACAACACTGTAAGCACTCAGTTACTCTTGGTTGGTGCTGGAACGCCCTGCTGTCAACTATTATATCAGGAATTTTAATTACATATAATTGTTGAACAGTGGTAGCAAAAATTGGGGCTTTGATGGTGGTGCTGGTGCCACAACACTGTAAGCCCTGACAGTTACTCTTGGTGGGTGCAGCAATGGGCCCTGCTGTGAATTATTAGATCAAGAATTGTAATTACATGCCCCTTTTGAACAGGGGCTGAAAAATTGGGCCTTTCGTGGTGGTGGTGGCGTTGCCACAAGACTGTAAGCCCTCAGAGTTACTCTTGGTGGGTGCAGCAATGGACCCTGCTGTGAATTATTAGATCAAGAATTGTAATTGCATGCCCCTGTTGAACAGGGGCTGAAAAATTGGGCCTTAGGCACTGGTGGCACAACACTACAACCCCTCACAGATACTGTACTTGGAGCACAGCAATGAGCCCTGTTGCAAAGTATTGCTTCAAAAATTGTAATGACACGCCCCTGTTAAACAGGGGCTGAAAAATTGGGCCTTAGGCACTGGTGCCACAACACTCCAACCCCTCACAGATACTGTACTTGGAGCACAGCAATGAGCCCTATGGCAAATTATTGCTAAAAAAAATGTAATTACACGCCCCTGTAAAACAGGGGCTGAAAAATTGGGCCTTAGCCACTGGTGGCGGCACCCATAAACAAAAATGATCTTCCAAGCTATCATCATCAATCGTATCATTGAGGACTCGGAGGAGGAGGATAGCCAGTCAACATAACAGCACAGGCATTCAGCATCAGCATCAGTCTTGAAGGGATGTGACATGTTAAAATCAATTAGTCTGTTATATCAGCATCAGGTGTGTGGTAGCTGGTGGTGATCCAAGACTGGTTCATCTTGATGAAAGTCAGTCGATCAACCGAGTCGGTGGACAGGCGCACCCTGTGATCCGTGACAAATCCTCCAGCAGCACTGAATGTGCGTTCCGAAAGAACGCTGGATGCAGGACAGGCCAGTAGCTCAATTGCATACTGTGCAAGCTCTGGCCAGTGATCCATCCTCAAGACCCAGTAAGCCAGAGGATTTTCGGTGGGGAAGGTGTCCAAGTCTGACCTTGCCCCTAGATATTCCTGCACCATGTTTATCAGACGCTGGCGATGGTTGCTGGAACCGATCATACTTTGGGGCTGCGGACTAAAGAATTGTCTGAACGCATCGGTCAGACGGCCACCTTCCCCACCGCTCCTTCTTTGACTGGCCGAAGCCTCAGCAACTCGTTGTCCAGGACCAGGAGTTTGTAACCTCCCAGTCTCTGGGAACGCGTTGCACAGACCTTTCTGCAAGGCCTCCCGGAGTTGTCTCATCCTCTGCTCCCTCTGCGACGGTAACATAAGGTCCGCAACCTTACCCTTGTACCGTGGATCAAGGAGAGTGGCCAGCCAGTAATGGTCCCTCTCCTTGATCCGAAGAATACGAGGATCCTTCCGCAGACTTTGCAGGATCAGGGAGGCCATGCAGCGTAGGTTTGCTGAGGCATTCGCTCCGGAGTCCTCTGGGTCACTAAGGACGATATGATCCGCAGCCACCTCCTCCCAGCCACGTACAAGTCCACTGGTTTCTTGGGACTGTAAATCATCCCTAAAAGACTGCTGCTGATGATGCTGAGTGCCAGCCTCCACCTCCATGCTGACACAATCCTCCTCCTCCTCCTCCTCCTCCTCCTCTTCCTGTGCGATGGGTGGGACAGAAGGAACACTGTCTGGGTAAAGGGGGCCTTGAGAGGCAAGGAAGTCCTCCTCTTCCTGCCTCTGTTCTGCCTCAAGTGCCCTGTCCATTATTCCACGCAGCGTGTGCTCCAACAGGTGGACAAGAGGTACAGTGTCACTGATGCATGCACTGTCACTGCTCACCATCCTCGTGGCCTCCTCAAATGGTGCCAGGACAGTGCATGCATCCCTGATCATGCCCCACTGGCGTGGAGAAAAAAAAACAAGCTCCCCTGACCCTGTCCTGGTGCCGTAGTCGCACAGGTACTCATTGATGGCCCTCTGCTGCGTGTGCAGCCGCTGCAGCATGGCCAACGTTGAGTTCCACCTGGTGGGCATGTCACATATAAGGCGGTTCTTGGGCAGGTTCAACTCCTTTTGCAGCTCAGCCAGGCGAGCACTGGCATTATAAGATCTGCGGAAATGCACACAGACTTTCCTGGCCTGCCTCAGGACATCCTGTAAGCCCGGGTACCTGCCCAAGAACCGCTGCACCACCAGGTTAAGGACGTGAGCCACACAGGGCACATGGGTCAGTTGTCCCTGTCGGAGGGCGGAGAGGAGGTTGGTGCCATTGTCGCAAACCACCATTCCTGGCTTAAGCTGGCGTGGCGTCAACCACCTCTCGGCCTGGCCCTGCAGAGCAGACAGGACCTCTGCCCCAGTGTGGCTTCTGTCCCCCAAACACACCAGCGCAAGCACGGCATGGCATCTTTTTGCCTGCGTACTTGCGTAGCCCCGTGAACGGCTACGGAGCACCGCTGGTTCATAGGACAAACCACAGGAAGAGGCCATGGAGGAAGAAGAAGAGGAGGGGGTGGAGGAGAGAGGTGTGTCACAACCAGTAGTAGCATTTTGGAGGCGTGGCGGTGGGACAACCTCCAACACTACTGCACCTTGTCCTGCATCCTTCCCAGCTGCCAAAAGAGTGACCCAATGGGCCGTGAAAGAAAGGTAACGTCCCTGTCCATGCCTGCTGGACCATGAGTCAGCGGTAATATGCACCTTACCGCTGACCGCCCTGTCCAGCGAGGCCAAGACATTGCCTTCCACATGCCGGTAGAGAGCCGGAATAGCCTTCCGTGAGAAAAAGTGGCGTTTGGGAACCTGCCACTGAGGAACCGCACATTGCACAAACTCACGGAAGGGGGCCGAGTCTACCAACTGAAAAGGCAGCAGTTGAAGCGCTAGCAATTTAGCCAAGCTAGCATTCAACCGCTGGGCATGTGGATGGCTGGGAGTGAACTTCTTTCGACGGTCCAGCAGCTGGGGCAGGGAAATTTGCCTGCTAGAATCGGACGTCGGTGTACTGCTAGCAGAGTGGCCGCAAGTACTTGGCTGTGACACACCTAATTCTACACCTTCATTCCTCTCAGTGCATGTTTCAGAGAGGACTGAAGTTATAGTGGGGTTGGAGATCCCAGCTGATGCGGTGCAAGGAGAGGTCCGCTTTGTTCTTTGGTGTGGGTCTTTGAGGTAGGCTTGCCAACGAGCTGCATGGCAGGTCAACATATGTCTGGTCAGGCATGTGGTACCCAAGCGGCTGATGTTTTGGCCACGCGATATACGCTTGAGACATATGTTGCAAACAGCAGCTGTGCGATCTGATGCACTAGCCTCAAAAAAGGCCCACACCAAAGAACTTTTTGAATGACGGGCAGAGGCAGCGCCCTGCACAGGCGGAGCTCTGCGGTGTGATTCCGTCGGTGTACTGCCCTTACGCTGGCCACCAAAGGGCATCCTGCCTCGTTGGAGATGTGCCTCCTCCTCATCCTCCTCCTCCTCCTCTCTCCTATTAGGCACCCACATGGAGTCAGTGACCTCATCATCACCTCCCTCCTCATCACTGGAGCCAATCTGGCAGTATGCTGCAGCTGCTGGAACATGACTGCCAGATTGGTGTCCTTCTTGAGCATCCCCTCTGTCTGCTCTCACGCTACTGCCTTCCTCTAGCTGGGTTTCATCATCAGACCCTTCGAAACGCTGGGCATCCTCCTGGAGCATGTACCCAACACTGTGCTGAAACAGTTCGGGGGACTCCTCAGGAGGAGGACATGGTGGGTCTAGGGAAGGAGTGACTGATGATGAGTCTGACATTGATACCAGGGAAGAGGACGCTTTGGCAGCTGCTTTTCCAGTACCCTGAGCCTGGGTGAGAGAGGATGAGGAGGAGGAGGAGGGCTTGGTCATCCACTCTACCAAGTCTTCGGCATGATGTGGCTCAACATGTCCAGCTGCCGAAAAGAAGGACAAGCGTGTCCCATGGCCATGTGCTGATGACAATGCACCGCGTCCACGACCAGCACTGTTGCCCCCAGACACAGAGCCTGCTTGCCCTCTTTTATTGCCTCCTGACTGTCTGCCTCTCCTTGTTTGCCTTCCAGGCATTCTAATAGATGGCCTGCAGGGAGATGGGAAAAAAGCAATAAGGGCTACCTTCAGGTGTCCTTCTCTGTCCCTGGAAACAAGGACTTTGACAGTGAAAGAAACTGACACACTCTCCCTACCTACAGTTTTCTGTCCCTAGAAAAAATGTTTTTTTTAAGCACAATTTAGCACAAGGAGAATTCACTCACTGTCCTTCCAGGTCCCTGGAAACAAGGACTTTGACAGTGAAAGAAACTGACACACTCTCCCTACCTACAGTTTTCTGTCCCTAGAAAAAATGTTTTTTTTAAGCACAATTTAGCACAAGGAGAATTCACTCACTGTCCTTCCAGGTCCCTGGAAACAAGGACTTTGACAGTGAAAGAAACTGACACACTCTCCCTACCTACAGTTTTCTGTCCCTAGAAAAAATGTTTTTTTTAAGCACAATTTAGCACAAGGAGAATTCACTCACTGTCCTTCCAGGTCCCTGGAAACAAGGACTTTGACAGTGAAAGAAACTGACACACTCTCCCTACCTACAGTTTTCTGTCCCTAGAAAAAATGTTTTTTTTAAGCACAATTTAGCACAAGGAGAATTCACTCACTGTCCTTCCAGGTCCCTGGAAACAAGGACTTTGACAGTGAAAGAAACTGACACACTCTCCCTACCTACAGTTTTCTGTCCCTAGAAAAAATGTTTTTTTTAAGCACAATTTAGCACAAGGAGAATTCACTCACTGTCCTTCCAGGTCCCTGGAAACAAGGACTTTGACAGTGAAAGAAACTGACACACTCTCCCTACCTACAGTTTTCTGTCCCTAGAAAAAATGTTTTTTTTAAGCACAATTTAGCACAAGGAGAATTCACTCACTGTCCTTCCAGGTCCCTGGAAACAAGGACTTTGACAGTGAAAGAAACTGACACACTCTCCCTACCTACAGTTTTCTGTCCCTAGAAAAAATGTTTTTTTTAAGCACAATTTAGCACAAGGAGAATTCACTCACTGTCCTTCCAGGTCCCTGGAAACAAGGACTTTGACAGTGAAAGAAACTGACACACTCTCCCTACCTACAGTTTTCTGTCCCTAGAAAAAATGTTTTTTTTAAGCACAATTTAGCACAAGGAGAATTCACTCACTGTCCTTCCAGGTCCCTGGAAACAAGGACTTTGACAGTGAAAGAAACTGACACACTCTCCCTACCTACAGTTTTCTGTCCCTAGAAAAAATGTTTTTTTTAAGCACAATTTAGCACAAGGAGAATTCACTCACTGTCCTTCCAGGTCCCTGGAAACAAGGACTTTGACAGTGAAAGAAACTGACACACTCTCCCTACCTACAGTTTTCTGTCCCTAGAAAAAATGTTTTTTTTAAGCACAATATAGCACAAGCACAAAACACACTGACACTCTCCCTACCTATCCTTCTCTTTCCCTAAACTAAAGGAATCCAGGTTAAGCAAGAAAGAAATAAAAGTCACTGTCCCTGCCTATGCTGCTCTATCCCTGCTCCGGAACACACTACACTAGGCCGCCGTGCTGGCGGCCTTTTATAGTGTGGGGCGTGTACTAAACACCCTCAGCAATAATTGGCCACAGGCATCCTGCCTGTGGCCAATCATTGCTCTCCTCGCTGCCGGCGCTGTGATTGGCCAAGCATGCGGGGTCACAGTGCATGCTTGGCCAATCACAGCGCCTGGATGACACTGCGATGGCGTAGTGCATTGTGGGCCGTTCGCGTCACTCGAATTTGGCGCGAACGGCCCAAATCGTTCGATCTTCGTCGAACGATCGAACAGCCGATGTTCGAGTCGAACGTATGTTCGACTCGAACACGAAGCTCATCCCTACTCTCTTCCAATCCTCCCAGAGTTGAGGATAAAACCTCCTCTGTTATATATACAGGAGCAGGTGGACTGGGGACAGCCGCAGCACCAGGCATTCCTGCGGGGTTTCTACGGCTACTGACCTCTGAATTCTCAGGGGAGATTGGTGCAGTACAAGCATGCCCAATATCCTCAGAGCCCGATGGAGACCCCTTTGGCTTCCTGGAAGATCTATTTCCGGAGCGTCTGGACGACATATCCTTTAAGCACAAAGCTGAGGTATTCCCATCATCATACACCAATTTTGCTGGTAATAATCTAACACAGGTGCTGCTATATACCAGCTGGTGTCCACTAAAGTGCCTTTCTATGGGGATGCCTGCATCAACCGCCTCTGTGTGCCACTGTTTGCATCCAGCTGACACTTGTACTGTGTCTTTTAACTATGCTGGGACGCCCGCACATGCGCAGAAGCGCCGCGGCGCGCATCGAGCGTCATCCACCCGCCCCGCCCCTGTTTTTTCATAGGAGGCGCGTGCACGCGCCCGCGCGCGCCCGTGCGCCATTGGCGCCCTTTTCGAAATCAAACAGGGGACTAGGAGCCAGGGCCCTTTTTGCCGGAGGGCCTGTGCGGTGGATGAGCGCAGCAACAGGGCAGAGGAAGTGGATTCCCACAGAGAAACTTACCAGCTGCCTGGATCTTTTGACTTGAGAAAACCAAAGATCCACATGACAAGAAAAATGGACTACAGCGGCCTCTAGTGGTTTAACACAGGTACCGCGGTCCCTTTTTTTTTTTTTTTCTTGACTACTATTAAAATTTTACATTTTCAGTAGTTACAGGCAAACACAGATATTTAGCGGGAATACCGTTAGGTAACAGACAGAAAGACAAATTAGGCTTGGGGGTCCCCCAATAGAACCAAGTTCCTGGGGGCCCCCACTTACCTGATCCCCGCCGCAGGACTTTGTTTGGTCCACAGAAGTCCAAACTTCACCTATCACGGCAGGCATTGTAATTAAACCTTCAGGGACCGGGTTCCCAAGGATTCCACTCCCCTAGACCTGTATAGCACCCTGCACAGACAACATCTTGGTCGTGGGTATGACCAGAGCTCTGGATCCCAGGGTCCAGCCCTCCTAAGAGAAGCATTACAGGCAAAACCTTGCTCTTCTGCTGCAAGGCCCGGGTACCGACCGTTTAGCTATGAAGCTTTTTTGGTGGGATCCGGAACAGCTTACTAAGGCCCAAAAGAACCTGTACGCAAGCCCAGTGAAAACACATGTTACTCTTTGGCCAACACCTTAGACACTGGCAAAAAACTGAGGTGCTCCCGGGTGGGAGGGGCTTATATAGGGGAGGGTACTTCCGGTTTGGAATTGGCCAGTGCCAACACCTGAAGGTAATCTATATAACCCATTAGTAATGACTAAGTCGCTCTGTGTCCCGTGATGTACGAAAAAGAAAAGCAATTTACACTGTTAGAAAGCCTGAGGGTGGTGATTGAATTTCGGGAGTTCTGTACGGGGCTAGACTGCCAAAAACTCTCACACATGTGGTATCCCCATACCAGGAGAAGCCGCAGAATGTATTATGGGGTGTGTAACCTGGGGGGCAGGTAGCGGGTACAAAAGCTCCCTGGGATGAGCAGGCACAGATACCAAGTCCATTGGATCAGTGGAAACACAGTGTTGTTTATTGGTGCTATATACAAAGTCTAATGACAGGTGCTGTACAGTGTGCTGAAAACAAACAGAAGAAAAAAATAGCTAAACAAAAGCCTAGCCGTGTCTCGGCTCTAACTATACGGTATTTACAGGCCCTCACTACTAGGCTGAACAAGCCCAACGCTTGTCAGCTTCCACATTCACAGAGTAACAAGTTTTACAAACCTTCTTGCTCTCACAGACCAATGCTGTCTGTGTTTCCCAGGCTGAGCAAAGGCTGTCTGCTCAGGTGAGCTTTTAATTAAGCTGGTGGAGAGAACCAACACCTGAAGTGGATCCTGGCTCAGAGATCCCTGAATGTATATGAGAGGAGCCTGGGAGATGTATAAACCCCGAACAGGACTTTCCCAAGCTCTCTCTGGGACGCTCTGCCACACATCCTCCCCCCTTGTTTCAACCCCAGGGTTGAAACACCTGTAGCCCAACAGGAGTGAACACGGGACAGGGCATCTACATTTCCCATCTCCACACCTGGCCTGTGTTTTACCGTAAAGGCGTAATCTTGTAGGGCCAAAAACCACTGGTTCACCCGCCTATTAGTCTCCTTCTTTTGGGCCATCCATTTCAGGGGAGCATGGTCAGTTATCAACTCAAACTGGCGCCCCAACAAGTAGTACCTGAGCGCGTCCACGGCTCACTTTATGGCCAGACACTCCTTTTCAATGACTGCATACTTCTTTTCATGGTCATTGAGCTTTCTGCTTAAGTACACCACAGGGTGTTCTTCCCCATTGTGTACCTGTGAAAGTACTGCCCCGATACTAACATCAGACGCATCTGTCTGGACCAAAACGTTTTTGGAGAAATCGGGGGAGTATAGGATTGGCTGTGCACAAAGAGCCTTCTTCAGGACTTGAAAAGACTCTTCTGCTACTGGAGACCATTTCACCATTACGGAGGCTTTCCCTTTCGTAAGGTCTGTCAGTGGGGCAGCTATAGTTGCGAAATTTGGGATAAATCTTCTATAGTACCCCGCAATGCCAAGAAAGGCCCTGACCTGCTTCTTGTTTGCAGGACGTGGCCACTCCTGGATGGCTTCTATTTTATTCACCTGGGGCTTTATGACACCCCGGCCAATAGTGTAGCCCAAATACCTGGCTTCCTCTAGCCCAATGGCACATTTTTTTGGTTTTGCCGTAAACCCTTCTTTGAAGAGGGAATCCAGGACAGCCTGGACACGGAGCAAGTGAGACTCCCAGTCAGTGCTATGCACAACTATGTCGTCCAGATAGGCTGCAGCATACTGTCGGTGAGCAAATATGCAAAGGTGGGACTTTGAGTTGAAGCATGCTTCCCAGGAGGTAACACGGATCAATTGAATGGGGCATGTATCCAGTTAATAGAACCAAAGACATTACATGAGAGCATTGCATGGCAATTGACAGTCAGTATTTTAATCGTATACAAAGTAACAAGGACAATAATAACATAGCACACCTAATGTACCAGTCCACAATTGAATGGTATACAAATTACAGCAATCAATGGTAGTAAAATATAGTAACACATTGGTTCATAAAAATCCCGGTGACAACATAGAGAGAAAAGGGGGGCCCAATTCAATGAAGCATGTCTCCATGATAAGAATTACGTAGATTAAGTGCGCTGGCACAGTCCACTGAGTATAGAGACTGGTAGATAATAATGATATTAACGTACATACAAGAAAGAGCATCTAGATAGCTCGCAGTGGGCATATTGATACATTGTATGAAAAATATACATAACCAGTATCATTAAAATTTATCTCCATGATAGTTATAACCGTAGTTGATTGGTGAATACCAATTATTGTATGAGGTGATGAATGGTGCAGTAGCAATATGTATAGATAAGGGCATCTTATTGGCTCTACGCGTTTCGTGGCTACTGCCACTCTTCAGGAGCAGGTATGGGGTAGAGGTCTATAAATGACAAGGCAATAAAATTTGAGATAAAGATTGTATAATATATAGAAAGTATATAAAATCAAGGGGCAGGAAATGAAGGTGGAGCAATAACAATACCCTGGGTTACTTACATGTATGTCAATGGTGGTGGGTAAAGGCGTAAGGGGGTGGGCCCGGCCAGAAAAACAACAGCTCCCGGGAGCTGGGGTGGAAGAACCCCTCCATGCAGGCTGGAAAACCGTAGCAAAAGTAGGAATACCCAGGAGCGGAGGACCTCCATGGGCATGGGTTGCAGGTGTATCTCTCGTAGGTGTGCCCATCTAGAGGGAACAAGGGGTGTAATGATGAAGGATGTAAACCATAAATAGTTCAAAAATGTAGAGAAAAGTAAAAATGAATGAAGGGAAGTGGTGAGATTGTAAGAGGGATCTATGGATAAAAAAGTGTAGTGGTATATATAAAGTGTAAGGTATAATACAAAGTGACCCATTGTGGTAACAATAAGTAGCAGATGGGCAGTGTATCAGCCCCAATGCTAAGGTAGTGTATCATAAATAAAAATAGGAGTTGTAACCAAGTAAAGAAAGAGTGAAAGGGTAGCAAATTAAAATGACAATAAAAAAGGGGAAACAAAAATTACCTAAAGGGGTGTGGACAGTGCAAAACCGTGTTGCTCCCATGTCCATGGACGCATCCGCCATGAGGGAGCAAACAATGACGGAGGGAGTAAATATATTCCCTGCAATTAGGTGGGGAGGATCCAACCCTCGTCACGCTCGGCGGCCAATGGGACAGGGAGGCGGCGTCGGGCTATAGGGCAGCGGAGGCTGCCCGTCGTCTCGACGTCAGCCACCCCGTACGGGCGCCAGGATGGGAATAACCAGCGCAAGCACGCCAGCGTCACTAAAATGATCCGTGTTACCTCCTGGGAAGCATGCTTCAACTCAAAGTCCCACCTTTGCATATTTGCTTCCCTTTTCCAGATACCGGGATGGAGGTGTTCCTTTAGGCCCCACACCTCAACTAAAAGTCCCAACCTTTAGTTTTTCATGTTCATATTTCCGGGGATGGAAGCATGCATCCCTACATACCTACATTATTGCAATGCTGGCACTTTCCCCCGATTTAGGCTATTTAGGGGTCTATTCAAGATAAGCACATTGTCTTTATTGTCTATCTTTTATTCATTAACTATGTGGGTTTTTAGGAATTTAGTTGTTGAGTATCCCTATACACTGTTACCCACAGTGCGCTTATCTGGTTGTGTCGCTGTTGTGTGGTGGGTGGGGCGCTATTGGTTTGGTTGGTATCGGCCGGCTTGCTCAGTCCCGGGAGCTGCGATGCGCCCTCGGGCTCCCCCCTTTCCCCCCCCCTCCCTGTCATGGGTCGTGTGCGGGGTTGGGGGGACGCCCATATGCGCATCGACGTCACGCCTCCGGCGTCATGCACGCTGCGTCATTTTAGTGACGCTGGCGTGCTTGCGCTGGTTATTCCCATCCTGGCGCCCGTACGGGGTGGCTGACGTCGAGACGACGGGCAGCCTTCGCTGCCCTATAGCCCGACGCCGCCTCCCTGTCCCATTGGCCGCCGAGCGTGACGAGGGTTGGATCCTCCCCACCTAATTGCAGGGAGTATATTTACTCCCTCCGGCATTGTTTGCTCCCTCATGGCGGATGCGTCCATGGACATGGGAGCAACACGGTTTTGCACTGTCCACACCCCTTTAGGTAATTTTTGTTTCCCCTTTTTTATTGTCATTTTAATTTGCTACCCTTTCACTCTTTCTTTACTTGGTTACAACTCCTATTTTTATTTATGATACACTACCTTAGCATTGGGGCTGATACACTGCCCATCTGCTACTTATTGTTACCACAATGGGTCACTTTGTATTATACCTTACACTTTATATATACCACTACACTTTTTTATCCATAGATCCCTCTTACAATCTCACCACTTCCCTTCATTCATTTTTACTTTTCTCTACATTTTTGAACTATTTATGGTTTACATCCTTCATCATTACACCCCTTGTTCCCTCTAGATGGGCACACCTACGAGAGATACACCTGCAACCCATGCCCATGGAGGTCCTCCGCTCCTGGGTATTCCTACTTTTGCTACGGTTTTCCAGCCTGCATGGAGGGGTTCTTCCACCCCAGCTCCCGGGAGCTGTTGTTTTTCTGGCCGGGCCCACCCCCTTACGCCTTTACCCACCACCATTGACATACATGTAAGTAACCCAGGGTATTGTTATTGCTCCACCTTCATTTCCTGCCCCTTGATTTTATATACTTTCTATATATTATACAATCTTTATCTCAAATTTTATTGCCTTGTCATTTATAGACCTCTACCCCATACCTGCTCCTGAAGAGTGGCAGTAGCCACGAAACGCGTAGAGCCAATAAGATGCCCTTATCTATACATATTGCTACTGCACCATTCATCACCTCATACAATAATTGGTATTCACCAATCAACTACGGTTATAACTATCATGGAGATAAATTTTAATGATACTGGTTATGTATATTTTTCATACAATGTATCAATATGCCCACTGCGAGCTAATTAGATGCTCTTTCTTGTATGTACGTTAATATCATTATTATCTACCAGTCTCTATACTCAGTGGACAGTGCCAGCGCACTTAATCTACGTAATTCTTATCATGGAGACACGCTTCATTGAATTGGGCCCCCCTTTTCTCTCTATGTTGTCACCGGGATTTTTATGAACCAATGTGTTACTATATTTTACTACCATTGATTGCTGTAATTTGTATACCATTCAATTGTGGACTGGTACATTAGGTGTGCTATGTTATTATTGTCCTTGTTACTTTGTATACGATTAAAATACTGACTGTCAATTGCCATGCAATGCTCTCATGTAATGTCTTTGGTTCTATTAACTGGATACATGCCCCATTCAATTGATCCGTGTTACCTCCTGGGAAGCATGCTTCAACTCAAAGTCCCACCTTTGCATATTTGCTTCCCTTTTCCAGATACCGGGATGGAGGTGTTCCTTTAGGCCCCACACCTCAACTAAAAGTCCCAACCTTTAGTTTTTCATGTTCATATTTCCGGGGATGGAAGCATGCATCCCTACATACCTACATTATTGCAATGCTGGCACTTTCCCCCGATTTAGGCTATTTAGGGGTCTATTCAAGATAAGCACATTGTCTTTATTGTCTATCTTTTATTCATTAACTATGTGGGTTTTTAGGAATTTAGTTGTTGAGTATCCCTATACACTGTTACCCACAGTTCGCTTATCTGGTTGTGTCGCTGTTGTGTGGTGGGTGGGGCGCTATTGGTTTGGTTGGTATCGGCCGGCTTGCTCAGTCCCGGGAGCTGCGATGCGCCCTCGGGCTCCCCCCTTTCCCCCCCCCTCCCTGTCATGGGTCGTGTGCGGGGTTGGGGGGACGCCCATATGCGCATCGACGTCACGCCTCCGGCGTCATGCACGCTGCGTCATTTTAGTGACGCTGGCGTGCTTGCGCTGGTTATTCCCATCCTGGCGCCCGTACGGGGTGGCTGACGTCGAGACGACGGGCAGCCTCCGCTGCCCTATAGCCCGACGCCGCCTCCCTGTCCCATTGGCCGCCGAGCGTGACGAGGGTTGGATCCTCCCCACCTAATTGCAGGGAGTATATTTACTCCCTCCGGCATTGTTTGCTCCCTCATGGCGGATGCGTCCATGGACATGGGAGCAACACGGTTTTGCACTGTCCACACCCCTTTAGGTAATTTTTGTTTCCCCTTTTTTATTGTCATTTTAATTTGCTACCCTTTCACTCTTTCTTTACTTGGTTACAACTCCTATTTTTATTTATGATACACTACCTTAGCATTGGGGCTGATACACTGCCCATCTGCTACTTATTGTTACCACAATGGGTCACTTTGTATTATACCTTACACTTTATATATACCACTACACTTTTTTATCCATAGATCCCTCTTACAATCTCACCACTTCCCTTCATTCATTTTTACTTTTCTCTACATTTTTGAACTATTTATGGTTTACATCCTTCATCATTACACCCCTTGTTCCCTCTAGATGGGCACACCTACGAGAGATACACCTGCAACCCATGCCCATGGAGGTCCTCCGCTCCTGGGTATTCCTACTTTTGCTACGGTTTTCCAGCCTGCATGGAGGGGTTCTTCCACCCCAGCTCCCGGGAGCTGTTGTTTTTCTGGCCGGGCCCACCCCCTTACGCCTTTACCCACCACCATTGACATACATGTAAGTAACCCAGGGTATTGTTATTGCTCCACCTTCATTTCCTGCCCCTTGATTTTATATACTTTCTATATATTATACAATCTTTATCTCAAATTTTATTGCCTTGTCATTTATAGACCTCTACCCCATACCTGCTCCTGAAGAGTGGCAGTAGCCACGAAACGCGTAGAGCCAATAAGATGCCCTTATCTATACATATTGCTACTGCACCATTCATCACCTCATACAATAATTGGTATTCACCAATCAACTACGGTTATAACTATCATGGAGATAAATTTTAATGATACTGGTTATGTATATTTTTCATACAATGTATCAATATGCCCACTGCGAGCTAATTAGATGCTCTTTCTTGTATGTACGTTAATATCATTATTATCTACCAGTCTCTATACTCAGTGGACAGTGCCAGCGCACTTAATCTACGTAATTCTTATCATGGAGACACGCTTCATTGAATTGGGCCCCCCTTTTCTCTCTATGTTGTCACCGGGATTTTTATGAACCAATGTGTTACTATATTTTACTACCATTGATTGCTGTAATTTGTATACCATTCAATTGTGGACTGGTACATTAGGTGTGCTATGTTATTATTGTCCTTGTTACTTTGTATACGATTAAAATACTGACTGTCAATTGCCATGCAATGCTCTCATGTAATGTCTTTGGTTCTATTAACTGGATACATGCCCCATTCAATTGATCCGTGTTACCTCCTGGGAAGCATGCTTCAACTCAAAGTCCCACCTTTGCATATTTGCTTCCCTTTTCCAGATACCGGGATGGAGGTGTTCCTTTAGGCCCCACACCTCAACTAAAAGTCCCAACCTTTAGTTTTTCATGTTCATATTTCCGGGGATGGAAGCATGCATCCCTACATACCTACATTATTGCAATGCTGGCACTTTCCCCCGATTTAGGCTATTTAGGGGTCTATTCAAGATAAGCACATTGTCTTTATTGTCTATCTTTTATTCATTAACTATGTGGGTTTTTAGGAATTTAGTTGTTGAGTATCCCTATACACTGTTACCCACAGTTCGCTTATCTGGTTGTGTCGCTGTTGTGTGGTGGGTGGGGCGCTATTGGTTTGGTTGGTATCGGCCGGCTTGCTCAGTCCCGGGAGCTGCGATGCGCCCTCGGGCTCCCCCCTTTCCCCCCCCCTCCCTGTCATGGGTCGTGTGCGGGGTTGGGGGGACGCCCATATGCGCATCGACGTCACGCCTCCGGCGTCATGCACGCTGCGTCATTTTAGTGACGCTGGCGTGCTTGCGCTGGTTATTCCCATCCTGGCGCCCGTACGGGGTGGCTGACGTCGAGACGACGGGCAGCCTCCGCTGCCCTATAGCCCGACGCCGCCTCCCTGTCCCATTGGCCGCCGAGCGTGACGAGGGTTGGATCCTCCCCACCTAATTGCAGGGAGTATATTTACTCCCTCCGGCATTGTTTGCTCCCTCATGGCGGATGCGTCCATGGACATGGGAGCAACACGGTTTTGCACTGTCCACACCCCTTTAGGTAATTTTTGTTTCCCCTTTTTTATTGTCATTTTAATTTGCTACCCTTTCACTCTTTCTTTACTTGGTTACAACTCCTATTTTTATTTATGATACACTACCTTAGCATTGGGGCTGATACACTGCCCATCTGCTACTTATTGTTACCACAATGGGTCACTTTGTATTATACCTTACACTTTATATATACCACTACACTTTTTTATCCATAGATCCCTCTTACAATCTCACCACTTCCCTTCATTCATTTTTACTTTTCTCTACATTTTTGAACTATTTATGGTTTACATCCTTCATCATTACACCCCTTGTTCCCTCTAGATGGGCACACCTACGAGAGATACACCTGCAACCCATGCCCATGGAGGTCCTCCGCTCCTGGGTATTCCTACTTTTGCTACGGTTTTCCAGCCTGCATGGAGGGGTTCTTCCACCCCAGCTCCCGGGAGCTGTTGTTTTTCTGGCCGGGCCCACCCCCTTACGCCTTTACCCACCACCATTGACATACATGTAAGTAACCCAGGGTATTGTTATTGCTCCACCTTCATTTCCTGCCCCTTGATTTTATATACTTTCTATATATTATACAATCTTTATCTCAAATTTTATTGCCTTGTCATTTATAGACCTCTACCCCATACCTGCTCCTGAAGAGTGGCAGTAGCCACGAAACGCGTAGAGCCAATAAGATGCCCTTATCTATACATATTGCTACTGCACCATTCATCACCTCATACAATAATTGGTATTCACCAATCAACTACGGTTATAACTATCATGGAGATAAATTTTAATGATACTGGTTATGTATATTTTTCATACAATGTATCAATATGCCCACTGCGAGCTAATTAGATGCTCTTTCTTGTATGTACGTTAATATCATTATTATCTACCAGTCTCTATACTCAGTGGACTGTGCCAGCGCACTTAATCTACGTAATTCTTATCATGGAGACACGCTTCATTGAATTGGGCCCCCCTTTTCTCTCTATGTTGTCACCGGGATTTTTATGAACCAATGTGTTACTATATTTTACTACCATTGATTGCTGTAATTTGTATACCATTCAATTGTGGACTGGTACATTAGGTGTGCTATGTTATTATTGTCCTTGTTACTTTGTATACGATTAAAATACTGACTGTCAATTGCCATGCAATGCTCTCATGTAATGTCTTTGGTTCTATTAACTGGATACATGCCCCATTCAATTGATCCGTGTTACCTCCTGGGAAGCATGCTTCAACTCAAAGTCCCACCTTTGCATATTTGCTTCCCTTTTCCAGATACCGGGATGGAGGTGTTCCTTTAGGCCCCACACCTCAACTAAAAGTCCCAACCTTTAGTTTTTCATGTTCATACTGTCGGTGAGGTCTTAAGGTCCTGTCCATAGCCCTCTGAAATGTTGCAGGGGCATCTTGCAACCCAAAAGGCATTTTCTTATACTGGAACGACCCCTCTGGGGTCACAAACGCAGTCTTTTCTTTGGCACTACCAGTCAGGGGTATTTGCCAATATCCTTTGGTCAAGTCCAAAGTGGTCAGATAACGGGCCTTGCCAAGTCGGTCTATAAGCTCGTCTACCCTGGGCATTGGGTATGTGTCAAACTTGTTACCGCATTAAGCTTTCTGAAGTCGTTACAAAACCTCCAAGTGCCATCCAGTTTTGGGACCAATACAATGGGGCTAGACCAGTCACTATTGGATTCCTCAATAACATCTAGCTCCAACATCCTTTTAACTTCCTCACCGATGTCCTTTCTTCTAGCTTCGGGAATTCGGTATGGTTTGAGCTTGACACGGACCCCAGGTTCAGTAACAATATCATGCTGAACTGCTGAAGTCGTGCCCGGCAACTCTGAAAATTTCTCTTTATTCCTTATCAGGAACTCTCTAGCTTCCTGTTTCTAGGAACATGACAGGGTGTCTGGAATCGTGACCTCAGGGATCAGAGGGGATTCAGTACCCTTAAGGGTTACCGGGAGAGACCTGGCAGTTAATGCCAGTCTATCCTTCCAGGGCTTTAACAGGTTTATGTGGTAAATCTGTTCGGGCTTCCTTTTACCTGGTTGATACACCTTGTAATTGACCTCCCCAACTCTTTCAATTACTTCAAAGGGTCCCTGCCACTTAGCCAGGAATTTTCTCTCAACAGTGGGAACTAACATGAGGACCCTGTCACCAGGTGAGAAAACACGAAATTGGGCCCCCCTGTTGTATATCCTCTGTTGGGCTGCTTGGGCCTGCAGTAAATGTTCTTTTACTACCGGCATGATTGCTGCAATCCTATCCTGCATTTGAGCGATATGCTCAATAACACTTTTGTGAGGTGTCTGCTCCCCCTCCCAAGTTTCCTTGGCTATGTCTAAGAGTCCCCGAGGGTGTCTCCCATAAAGCAGCTCAAATGGAGAGTACCCCGTAGAGGACTGGGGAACTTCCCTGATGGCGAACATCAAGTACGGTATCAGGAAGTCCCAGTTTTTCCCATCCTTGTCAACAACCTTTTTTAACATACTCTTTAATGTCTTATTGAAGCGTTCCACCAAGCCATCCGTTTGAGGATGGTACACTGAGGTACGCAACTGCGTCACCTTAAATAACTTGCACAGCTCCCTAGTTATTCGTGACATGAATGGGGTGCCCTGGTCTGTAAGGACTTCTTTCGGGACGCCAACCCGACTGAACACCATAAACAGCTCTTTGGCAATGTTTTTAGCAGACGCAGTGCGTAAGGGAACGGCCTCGGTGTAACGGGTAGCGTAATCCATGATCACAAGGATATGTTGATGACCGCGGGCAGATTTGGGAAGTGGACCCACAAGGTCCATGGCAATCCTCTCAAAGGGCACTTCAATAATGGGCAAGGGCACTAACGGACTTCGGAAGTGGGGTTGGGGGGCTGACATCTGACACATAGGACAGGATTGACAATAATTCTCGATATTTTTCCATATCCCAGCCCAGTAAAACCTGCGCAACACCCTTTCAGTGGTTTTCTCAACCCCTAAATGGCCTCCTAGCAAGTGCCCATGGGCAAGTTCCAACACCACCCGTCTGTATAGCTTAGGGACTACCAACTGTTCAACCACTTCATCATTAGTTTTACATACACGATACAGTAAATCCTCATTGCTGCAGAAATATGGAAAACAGGGCCTGTCCCCTGGTTCGACAGGTACCTCATTAATCACCATTACATTTTCCCAGGCCCTGGCAAGGGTAGGGTCTTTTCTCTGCTCCGTACCAAAATTTTCCTTGTGCACATTAAGATCGGTAAACTCTAACGTAGGCTCAGATTCAGCAGACGGCTATCCAGCTCTACTGGTTGTGGGGACTTCTTCAGGCTCCCCCAGCTCTCCTGCCATAACTGAGAAAGGATCACCCGGAGAGCCCTGAGAGGAGTCCCCTGAACTCACAAGGTCAGTAATGGCCATGAGTTCTGGCTCTGCGACTGAGTTAGGTACTGCGACTGGGTCGGGACAATCCCACAGTTCCCAAAACTTAGGGAAGTCCCTACCAATGATAGCCTCGTGCACCAAGTGGGGCACCAGTCCGACCGAATGGGTCACCGTACCTAAGCAAGTTTTAAACTGAACAGTGGCTATTGGATACTCGCGGGTATCCCCATGTACACAGATCACAGCAACTTTTTTGCATGAAAATTCACAGTTTCAACCATCTCAGCTGTAACCAAAGTAACTAGACTTCCCGAGTCCAGCAAGGCCATAATAGGCTTATTATTAACAGTCACTTGACACATGTGTTTTCCCACATTTGGCACTGCAGCGCATGAAACAGCAGCAAACATAGACTGCCTTCTAAAAGATAGATCACACTGCATTGGTTCATCTGTTAATGGACAGTTTGCTGCAACATGTCCCAGTTCTTGGCAATGAAAACACCTGATGTTTCCCCAATTTGGTTTGCTGACAGGCAGTGGCTTCCCTTGTTTGGGCCGCCAAACTTCAGTCCTGGCACCAAAAATCCTCCCCCCTATTTCCTTGCCATGCTTACCACCCACTTCCCCTGGAACAGTCTTACCGGTTGCCTGGGGAGACCGTGGCTTTGGGTGGAAAGTCCGTGCGGCTGTAGGGGTGGTGACCAGGTTCTCTGCAGCAAAGTACCACTCCACGAGCTCCACCAGGTTGTCTGCCGACTTGGGGTCTCCTTGACTCACCCACTTCTGCAGGGGAATTGGTAGTGACCTCAGGAATTGGTCCATGACCACACGCTCCACTATTTGTGGTGCAGACAGGGACTCTGGCTGTAGCCATTTCCGTACCAGGTGGATCAGATCAAACATCTGCGATCTTGGAGGCGTCTTATCTTGAAAGAACCAGCTGTGGACCCGCTGAGCTCGAACAGCCAAGGTGACACCGAGTCGTGCCAGGATTTCCCGCTTGACCTTCTCATAATCTCCCGCTTCTGCTGACTCCAGATCATAGTAGGCCTTCTGCGCTTCTCCAGAAAGTAAGGGGGCGATCAGTCCTGCCCACTGGGTTTGGGGCCAACCTTCCCTCTCAGCGGTCCGTTCAAATGTTAGTAGGAAAGCCTCTGGATCATCATCTGCCGTCATCTTTGAAAGAAAGCGACCCACATGGATGGCTGAGGGCTTGTCTCCAATATCCTTCATTATCGCAGGTGACCCCTGTGCTAGCGTCTCCACAACCTCAGTAAGGATTTTTCTATCCGCTTTTGCAGCAGTGGCAAGCTGTTCAAACAGCCTCTGCGATTGCTCCTGTACAGCACCAATCTGTTGGAACAGCACCTTGGTTTGCTCCTGTGCGATAGCGTTGGCTTGCTGTAATGCAGAGTTAGTTTGCTGTTGTGCAACGTTTGCTTGCTGCAATGTAGCGTTAGTTTGCTGTTGTGCAGCGTTTGCTTGCTGCTGTGCAGCGTTTGCTAACACCATTTGTTTGAGGATGTCCTCCATGTTGTCACTTTAGGTACTGGCCTTTTAAGTAGTAACTTACTACAGCTGGTCGCAGCCTCCACCATATGTAACCTGGGGGGCAGGTAGCGGGTACAAAAGCTCCCTGGGATGAGCAGGCACAGATACCAAGTCCATTGGATCAGTGGAAACACAGTGTTGTTTATTGGTGCTATATACAAAGTCTAATGACAGGTGCTGTACAGTGTGCTGAAAACAAACAGAAGAAAAAATAGCTAA
Source organism: Rana muscosa (assembly GCA_029206835.1). Lineage (NCBI taxonomy): Eukaryota > Metazoa > Chordata > Amphibia > Anura > Ranidae > Rana > Rana muscosa. The sequence goes on from CM055126.1 coordinate 93,848,739, forward strand.
ACAAAAGCCTAGCCGTGTCTCGGCTCTAACTATACAGTATTTACAGGCCCTCACTACTAGGCTGAACAAGCCCAACGCTTGTCAGCTTCCACATTCACAGAGTAACAAGTTTTACAAACCTTCTTGCTCTCACAGACCAATGTTGTCTGTGTTTCCCAGGCTGAGCAAAGGCTGTCTGCTCAGGTGAGCTTTTAATTAAGCTGGCGGAGAGAACCAACACCTGAAGTGGATCCTGGCTCAGAGATCCCTGAATGTATATGAGAGGAGCCTGGGAGATGTATAAACCCCGAACAGGACTTTCCCAAGCTCTCTCTGGGACGCTCTGCCACAGGTGTAATTCCACATATACCAATGGCATGTGTGAGCAATATATACTGTAATTTAAGTGACAACTTTGTGTAAAAAAAAAATGTTTTTATTGTAGCACCACCCTCTCCTCCTAGGGCAAAGGAGAGGCACCCATGCCACAAGCCCGTGTCCTCTAGTTTAGAGGTCAGGCGGTGTATATGTACCTGGGTCCCGCAGCGAGTTACCTCCTTCCACTGGTTCCTATCTCCAGAGTGTAGAGACGAGCCTGAACTTTTCCCTCTCCAATAAAGTTAATGTCCAAACACTTAAACTCCAACGCTGAGTTTATTTTATGTCTTTGCTTGATAGATAAGAGAGAGTAGATGAGAGATGATAGTTGAACTAGAGCAGATTCAGGCACAGAACTCCCAAATTTATCACCACTCGGTCCCGAGTGGGTACAGCTCACCCGGATAGTCCCTCTATGGTCCTAGCAGCCAGTGTGGAGCTCGAACAAGCAATTTAATCCTCCAAGGACAAGTTCAGTCTGTCCTCAAAGAGCAGCAGCACTCCGCAGGATCAGTTCTGCGGAGAATAGGATCCTTCCCTCTGACAGGTCACCAGGCCTTTCCCGAGACAGCAATCTGATTATCACTCGTCTCCTGTTATGGGACCGATCCTCCCCTGGCTTCCTCTTGGTCGGAGCGGATACCCTCACCCGGGCATCCTGGGACTCCAAAGTTCTGCCTGTAGACCCAGTTAAAGGTACTGGGCCTACCCGGAACGTTGCAGTCTCTGGCTGAAGGTGCCCGAGACTCCTCAGTCGGGGTACGCACCCCCCTCCTTAGGGGGCACACTCCTCCGGGTACTGGTCCCCGGGTCTCTCCTCCTATAAAAATGGCGTCTGCCTCTTTTATATCCTCTCCCAGCATGCACAGCAGGCAGAACCAGCCCACCGCACGGTAGCCGAGAGAGGACATCCAATAGCGCCAATGTAACCTATGGTTCAACCATGACCCAACATGACAGCGCGACCTGCAGGCCACAGGGAACTTTACATAGGCACACAGCAATAAAGCAGAGTCCAGAACAGTTAGAAGGCGCGAACCATACTAATGCTCGGGTCATCCCCCTAAATTTATACATAGGGACCCCCTAAATTTGGAGTACCCGCTACACACACCCCCTTCTTTAATAGACACTGTCCCCAGTGTCTGGAGAAGGTCAGAAGACCCCTCTCAATCCTGAGTGGGCTCTGGTCTTTTCCAACTATGTACAATAGGATATGTTCCGTACCTGAATCAAAAGGTTTTTTTTTTCTTTGAAAGAAGGAACAGCAAGTAACATACTTTACAGTCATTTTACAAACAATCCCCTTTTTTCCTATCCTATCTTTCCACCCATTCTCCGATGTACTTGATAGACGATCACCTGCAGAGAGGAAAAGAAAAAACAGTGCACACAAATAACATCTTCTAACTTCCTGAGAGTCAAAAACTAACCATTCCTCTTAGAAAGAATGACTTGCCTCTGCAACACCAAATTTCTGCAGACCACCACCACCTAGTGGCGGCACACATCACTACATGACCTAAGTGCGCATAGGCACCACTTTAGCACATGAGCCCTCCTTCTTGTTCGTGTCGGCTTCCTGCTTTGCCCTAACTAAATCTACCCAAAGTTCAGTTCTCCTTGCAGAACAGTGGAGGAAAAAAACACAAATAATTCCCCCGAATCTCCAAAGAGTAGATTTTCCCTTGGGCGGAGAGTCAAGGTGACAGTTCAGGCAATGTCCCTGAAGTGGAATAATAAAAAAAACAAGCTCCCACTTCAGAGATAGTACTGGGGATCAGGGAGAACAAGAGTCTTCCAGTCTTTTGTCCAGAGTCTCTATCGAGTACACCACATCATCTCGATCCCTGCTAAAAATCACCACCCGGTCTGCATAAATGTGCTGACCAAGAGTCCAGTCCTTCCGGCAGCCCTTGTATCGCTCAGTCATCACGGCTGAACACTTGAAATAGCGGTGACCTTTCTTTACCTCCAAACGATCCCACACAAAGTCTGCATACCATCGTTCTCGGGAGGCCTCTATCTCGAACAAAAGGTCCTTGGGAACATATGGGTACTCCCAACCATATTCCGCTGCTACCTTTTGGTGCAAAAGCCGCTGTAATCGGGCCAGAGGCGGCATGTTCGCACGATCTCCATTTCCAGGGAGGACAATCGCATCTGGAGATCTCTTTATTAGTGCGGGCTCCAACTGCAACATAGGCGGCCGCAGAGGAGAGCGAACAGCAGCAGCAGTATCAGGTACGGAGGATGCCGGGGCAAACAAAGCAGGCATAGGATTGGCCTCTTCCCTTGGGACAGTCACTTCCACCCGGGGTGTAATTTCCCCAGAGTCCATTGGCAAAACCCCCTTTAAACTACGGGATGAGGTCACCGGGATTTTGTCCCAACCCTAGCAGATGAAAATCTCGTCAATTTCATGGTCATCCCCCACATCGGACGATGATTCAAAGTCAGAGGTGTCATATGCCTCTGCCGGCAAATAGCTGGTAGTAGACACCGATGCATTGTCCCGAAAAATGGAAGGTCTTTGCGGGCTGGCGGTCCGCACATCCCCGGTAGCGTGGGGTGTGGACTTTCTACCCTCTCCCAACAAAGCCAATGTCTCAGTTTTCCCAGCCTTCTTACCTTCCCCTGACTTGGATCGGCTGGAGATCCCTCTGGGTTGATGATCCGGTTCAGGCAGGCGCTGGGGTAGGCTTCCATCGCGGCCGCGGGAGGCCTTAACGTATCCCACCTTCCTTTTAGCAGGGGGAAGGGAGGACTCCTTTGCAACAGAGGCAGCATCCGCTGTATTCTCCGTCTCAAGCTCCGTAGCAGCCGGAACTTTTTCCTCAGCATCCGCTGTTTCCGCGGGGGTGCGTATGGGCACAGCTGTGGAAGCACAACTTTTTTCCTCCGGAGTAACAGCGCCGGAGAGACAGTTAACTCGGTAGACCTTTGGCTTTTCAGTAGGCTGATTTACCTCAAAAAGGAATTCCCCGCAGAGGGCACATCTCCCGAAAGGGCAAAGCTGTACGGCCAGTCCCTGTCACTTTGGACAGATCATGTCCAAGGCCTCTGCGTCTCTGCACGTGTAGAGGGCAAAGCGACCCCGGGGCTTCAACTGAATTCCTGTATCTGTCAAAGGGGCAGCAAATGAAGTAACATCCATGGCTGAAGCAGTTGGGAACCCACAAGGTCCCGGTGGAGCAGCAGACATGTTGCTTCTTCACTGATCCAGTCTGTAATGTCCTTTGGCGCCAACCAGTGCCGGCCTCAAGACATTGTGCTGCCTGGTACCAAGAACGAAATGATGCCCCCCCCAAAAAAATCACGCCCACCAAGATTCCCCCACATTCATTATTTTATATCATGATAACTAAAGTGGACCTGTCATGGCTCTATACATGTATATATAAGTATAAAGAGGACCTGTCATGGCTCTATACATGTAAAGGAGTATAAAGAGGACCTATAATGGCTCTATACATGTATAAAGGAGTATAAAGAGGACCTGTCATGGCTCTATACATGTATATAGGAGTATAAAAAGGGACAGGCATGGATCTATACATGTATATAGGAGTATAAAAAAGGACCTGGCATGGCTCTATACATGTATATTAGGGATGAGCTTCGAGTTCGAGTCAAACTCATGTTCGACTCGAACATTGCCTGTTCGCCCGTTCGCCGAACAGCGAACAAATTGGGGTGTTCGCGGCAAATTCGAAAAATCTATGGGAGAAATCTAAAGTGCTAATTATAAAGGCTTATATGCAAGTTATTGTCCTAAAAAGTGTTTGGGGACCGGGGTCCTGCCCCAGGGGACATGTATCAATGCAAAAAGAAGTTTTAAAAACGTCCGTTTTTTCGGGAGCAGTGATTTTAATAATGCTTAAAATGAAAAAATAAAAGTGAAATATTCCTTTAAATTTCATACCTGGGGGGTGTGTATGATATGCATGTGAAGTGGCGCATGTTTCCCGTGCTTAGAACTGTCCCTGCAAAAAATTTCATTTTTGAAAGAAAAAAAGTCTTTTAAAACTGACTCGCGGCTATTAATGAATTGTCGGCTCCCGGCAATACATACAAAAGTCATTGATAAAAAAAATAATTATTATATTAAGGACTTTTTCAAGGTGTTTGTGTGTTTTTTTTAAACATTTTTTTACACTTTCTTCGTGAAATGGTAGGGGTACAATGTACCCCTTACCAATTCACATAGGGGGGGGGGGCCGGGATCTGGGGGTCCCCTTTGTTAAAGGGGTCTTCCAGATTCCGATAAGCCCCCCGCCCGCAGACCCCCACAACCACCGGGCAAGGGTTGTGGGGATGAGGCCCTTGTCCCCATCAACATGGGGACATCCTCCCCATGTTGAGGGCATGTGGCTTGGTACGGTTCAGGAAGGAGGGGGGGCCGCTCTCTCGTCCCCCCCTTTTCCCCTGCGGCCGGCCAGGTTGCGTGCTCAGATAAGGGGTCTGGTATGGATTTTTAGGGGGACTCCACGCCATTTTTTTTAAATTTGGGGTGGAGTTCCCCTTAAAATCCATGCCAGATCTGAAGGGCCTGGAATGGATATTTGGGGGAACCCCACATCAATTTTTTTTTTAATTTGCGGCGGGGTTCCCCTTAATATCCATTCCAGACCTGAAGGGCCTGGTAATTGAATTCTGGGGAACCCCCACGCTTTTTTTTTTTTTTTATCAATGACTTTTGTATGTATTGCCGGGAGCCGACAATTCATTAATAGCCGCGAGTCAGTTTTAAAAGACTTTTTTTCTTTCAAAAATGACATTTTTTGCAGGGACAGTTCTAAGCACGGGAAACATGCGCCACTTCACATGCATATCATACACACCCCCCAGGTACGAAATTTAAAGGAATATTTCACTTGTATTTTTTCATTTTAAGCATTATTAAAATCACTGCTCCCGAAAAAACGGCCGTTTTTAAAACTTCTTTTTGCATTGATACATGTGTCCCTGGGGCAGGACCCGGGTCCCCAAACACTTTTTAGGACAATAACTTGCATATCAGCCTTTATAATTAACACTTTAGATTTCGAACGTTCGAGTCCATTGTATTTAATAGGGTTCTAAAGTTCACACGAACATTTTGTCTGTTCGCAGGTTCTGGTGCGAACCGAACAGGGGGGTGTTCGGCTCATCCCTGATGTATATAGGTGTATAAAGAGGACCTGTCATGGATCTATACATGTATATAGGAGTATAAAGAGGACCTGGCATGGCTCTATACATGTATATAGGAGTATAAAGAGGACCTGTCATGGATCTATACATGTATATAGGAGTATAAAGAGGACCTGGCATGGCTCTATACATGTATATAGGAGTATAAAGAGGACCTGTCATGGTTGTTTACATGTATAAATGAGTATAAAGAGAACCTGTCATCGCTCTATACATGTATGTAGGAGTATAAAGAGGACTTGTCACGGCTCTATACATGTATAAAGAGGACCTGTCATGGCTCTATACATGTATATAGGAGTATAAAGAGGACCTGTCATGGTTGTTTACATGTATGAAGGAGTATAAAGAGGACCTGTCATGGCTCTATACATGCATAGGAGTATAAAGAGGACCTGTCATGGCACTATACATGTATGAAGGAGTATAAAGAGGACCTGTCATGGCTCTATACATATATGTAGGTTTATAAAGAGGACCTGTCATGGCTTTATACATGTATATAGGAGTATAAAGAGGACCTAATATATTGGGGTACTCTTGGTCATATCAAAAAGCACCACATCCCATTGTAATTTAATATGAGAAAAAGGGGGGGACAGCGGGTATACTCAGTACCCAGGGATTTTTTGAAAACACGGTGCTTGATAGAGATAAACACAATTGTCAAAATCAATAAAAGATTAAATTTTATTACATGAAGCATAAAAACAATACACAAAATTATTAACCATCCTTCAAGATATGTAGGTCAGTTTTCAAAAAGATGCAATTCACTGCTTGATTTCCACTCAACTAGTTTCGCTCCCAGCGGAGCTTCTTCAGGAGTGTAATAGAGTAATAGCAGGTTTAAACTGTGAATACAGGATGTACAACAATTAGCAACATAGAATGGTTAAAAGTATGTAAGACTTTAATGTTGAACATTTCAGAAAAATTGATAAATTGACGTGCCCAAAGCACGCTAATGGTTAAGTAGTTCATAAGGGTAGATCATTAACACAATAGATCCGTTCACACTGAAATGGTGATGGCCCATGCTGAGCATCATACAAACACATATGTATACACTCACCGACTTACATGTGTAGCTACAAACTGGAAGAACAAATGGCATTTCCACTGGTATTAGTTGACCGGTTTGCCCAATCCACTGAAACAACCCATAGGGTTAGCAACCACAAGGGTAAAGAAAATCTATTGAAGACTGGAAATAGAAAGCATACAAAAGGTATATAGTGAATAGATGTTAAATCTAGAAAATTCAACATAATTCATCCTGAAATGGATGGAAAGACAACCTCTTACCTTGAGAGGTTGTTAGTATGGGTCACTAGATCCAAAGTCAGCAGTATGCCAATAGGGAGTTGTAAAAATCCTTATAGAGCACAAAGTGTCTATTTGTGCTAAGAAAGACAAACCCTCGGGCTGAATGATTGGAAACACATAGTGAAAAAAAACTTCACTGGTTACATTGCACTCAAGATGGTTGGGTGGGATGGATGAGCTGGTCACCAGCTGTAAATAAAAAAATATAGCAGACAAAGTGATGAGCAACCTCGGCCACTGCGAGGAGAAAGTTATCAACACAGCGGACAAGCGATTGTCCATAACAGCAGCCTACCTGGGCAAGTTGAAAAGGGGTCAGAATCCGTCCGGCTGGAGCAGGTATATCTCCAAGCCCCAGGGCGGCGAAAGATCCTCGCAGACTGTCGGCGGACCGGAGCCGCATTTAAAATACCCCCATCGCGGCGGCGTCTGACGTCATCGCCGCGATGCGGACGTACATTGGTGGATCAATGATGACGCGCACCGCCGTCCAAGAGTTGGACTGGCGTGAGCGTCATTGAGACAGCAGCCAACGTGGCGTGTCACACACCAAGCGAGGTGTGTGTCAGTCAGCTGGACGCTGCTGAGGCCAGCCGCGCCATCTTGAATAAGGGAAAACAGAATATATAGATAATAGTAAATGAACCCAGCGTCATTGAGAGAGTGGGAACAAGAATATATATGGTGTAATGACATTAATAATCAAAATCTATATTGAAGCAGCGCAGGTGGAACTCACAGAATGACTGTCAACATTGATCATCAATTTGGGGCACCCCATTGAAAGCTCGACTGGCATCACGAGTATATCAAAGCAGGGGGCCCCCGGGCGTCCGTATGGTTGCCCGGGGTGAATCATGAATTGAGCCAGTCAGCAAATACCAGATGCAATATAGAGAAAATAAATTTGGTATGAAAAATTTTTTATTATTATACAGGGACACATTGTGTCACCCAAGTAGATAAATAATCGAAATTAGATAATAACTAGAATGCCAATTTTTCACAAAGAGTAAACCCAATTTGTAGCAAGGGTCTGAAGTAAAGCAAATGGGCGGAACTGGTGAAGCTCAGGATGGAACATGAACATACAGTATGACGGATTACATGAATCATGAAATATAAAGAGGACCTGTCATGGCACTATACATATATGTAGGAGTATAAAGAGGACCTGTCATGGCTCTATACATGTATATAGGAGTATAAAGAGGACTTGTCACGGCTCTATACATGTATAAAGAGGACTTGTCACGGGTCTATACATGTATAAAGAGGACCTGTCAGGGCTTTATACATGTATATAGGAGTATAAAGAGGACCTGTCATGGTTGTTTACATGTATGAAGGAGTATAAAGAGGACCTGTCATCGCTCTATACATGTATGTAGGAGTATAAAGAGGACTTGTCACGGCTCTATACATGTATAAAGAGGACCTGTCATGGCTCTATACATGTATAAAGAGGACTTGTCACGGCTCTATACATGTATAAAGAGGACCTGTCATGGCTCTATACATGTATAAAGAGGACTTGTCACGGCTCTATACATGTATAAAGAGGACTTGTCACGGCTCTATACATGTATAAAGAGGACTTGTCACGGCTCTATACATGTATAAAGAGGACCTGTCATGGCTCTATACATGTATGTAGCAATATAAATTGGACCTGTCATCGCTCTATACATGTATATAGAGGACCTGTCATGGCTCTATACATGCATAGGAGTATAAAGAGGACCTGTCATGGCTCTATACATGTATGTAGGTTTATAAAGAGGACCTGTCATGGCTCTATACATGTATATAGGAGTATAAAGAGAACCTGTCATGGCTCTATACATGTATGTAGGAGTATATAGAGGACCTGTCATGGCTCTATACATGCATAGGAGTATAAAGAGGACCTGTCATGGCTCTATACATGCATAGGAGTATAAAGAGGACCTGTCATGGCACTATACATATATGTAGGAGTATAAAGAGGACCTGTCATGGCTCTATACATGCATAGGAGTATAAAGAGGACCTGTCATGGCACTATACATATATGTAGGAGTATAAAGAGGACCTGTCATGGCTCTATACATGTATATAGGAGTATAAAGAGGACTTGTCACGGCTCTATACATGTATAAAGAGGACCTGTCATGGCTCTATACATGTATATAGGAGTATAAAAAGGACCTGTCATGGCTCTATACATGTATATAGGAGTATAAAGAGGACCTGTCATGGTTGTTTACATGTATGAAGGAGTATAAAGAGGACCTGTCATGGCTCTATACATGTATGTAGGTTTATAAAGAGGACCTGTCATGGCTCTATACATGTATATAGGAGTATAAAGAGGACCTATCATCGCACTATACATATATGTAGGAGTAGAAAGAGGACCTGTCATGGCTCTATACATGTATGTAGGTTTATAAAGAGGACCTGTCATGGCTCTATACATGTATATCGGAGTATAAAGAGGACTTGTCACAGCTCTATACATGTATAAAGAGGACCTGTCATGGCACTATACATATATGTAGGAGTATAAAGAGGACCTGTCATGGCTCTATACATGTATATAGGAGTATAAAGAGGACTTGTCACGGCTCTATACATGTATAAAGAGGACCTGTCAGGGCTCTATACATGTATATAGGAGTATAAAGAGGACCTGTCATGGTTGTTTACATGTATGAAGGAGTATAAAGAAGAGGACCTGTCATCGCTCTATACATGTATGTAGGAGTATAAAGAGGACTTGTCATGGCTCTATACATGTATAAAGGAGTATAAATAGGACCTGTCATGGCTCTATACTTGTATATAGGAGTATAAAAAGGACCTGTCATGGTTGTTTACATGTATGAAGGAGTATAAAGAGGACCTGTCATGGCTCTATACATATATGTAGGAGTATAAAGAGGACCTGTCATGGCTCTATACATGTATATCGGAGTATAAAGAGGACTTGTCACAGCTCTATACATGTATAAAGAGGACCTGTCATGGCACTATACATATATGTAGGAGTATAAAGAGGACCTGTCATGGCTCTATACATGTATAAAGAGGACCTGTCAGGGCTCTATACATGTATATAGGAGTATAAAGAGGACCTGTCATGGTTGTTTACATGTATGAAGGAGTATAAAGAAGAGGACCTGTCATCGCTCTATACATGTATGTAGGAGTATAAAGAGGACTTGTCACGGCTCTATACATGTATAAAGGAGTATAAATAGGACCTGTCATGGCTCTATACTTGTATATAGGAGTATAAAAAGGACCTGTCATGGTTGTTTACATGTATGAAGGAGTATAAAGAGGACCTGTCATGGCTCTATACATATATGTAGGAGTATAAAGAGGACCTGTCATGGCTCTATACATGTATATCGGAGTATAAAGAGGAATTGTCACAGCTCTATACATGTATAAAGAGGACCTGTCATGGCACTATACATATATGTAGGAGTATAAAGAGGACCTGTCATGGCTCTATACATGTATATAGGAGTATAGAGAGGACTTGTCACGGCTCTATACATGTATAAAGAGGACCTGTCAGGGCTCTATACATGTATATAGGAGTATAAAGAGGACCTGTCATGGTTGTTTACATGTATGAAGGAGTATAAAGAAGAGGACCTGTCATCGCTCTATACATGTATGTAGGAGTATAAAGAGGACTTGTCACGGCTCTATACATGTATAAAGGAGTATAAATAGGACCTGTCATGGCTCTATACTTGTATATATGAGTATAAAAAGGACCTGTCATGGTTGTTTACATGTATGAAGGAGTATAAAGAGGACCTGTCATGGCTCTATACATGTATAAAGGAGTATAAATAGGACCTGTCATGGCTCTATACATGTATATAGGAGTATAAAAAGGACCTGTCATGGTTGTTTACATGTATGAAGGAGTATAAAGAGGACCTGTCATCGCTCTATACATTTAATTGGGGTATGGCGCTGCTCCCTAACCCTAATGAAAGGGTCAGTAATCCTAAGTGATTGCTAAATGCTCAAAAGTAAATTGTAAATAATATATACTACAAAAAGTGAACAATTATAATCAGTCCACCTTTCAACAGTGGTGTTGACACTAGATGCATGAAACCAACATCACCATCAGATACACCACGGTGAACATAGAGACACCCAGAAACAAAGTGTAGTGTCAAACTAATTATATGTTAGTATACAAAAAATACAAGACTGTATCATTAAGACCACAGTTTAGTGCAATACATCTATACACATTGATAAGATCCAAATGTGATAAGTGCACGTTAGCTCCAGATAGAAGCTCCAATCTGCAGCTGCAGATACCTATCTCTGCCAGATAGCAACACAGTCCAAAATTAGTATGCACACAGACAGTAAAAAACAGTCTTCTTCATAAAATTCAAAAGTAAACGTTCTGCTCTTCATTTAGATGTCAGTGTCCCCCACATGTGTCCCCACTCACCAGATCCTTTAACCCCTACAGGGGTAAACAGCTCAAAGGGATATCCGGATCACACGTCCACAGGGGAGATATCAGCTGGGCTAGTTCTTCCTATAATTTGTGAAGTTCCATGGAAGGGAGGATTCCCAATTACCTCATAGGTGCAGACAAAAAGAGAGAGAGGCTTCCATAGTGCAGATGAAAAAAACTTCCGGCTTTATTAAAAAAATATATTTAAAAACATACAATGCAGCAAAGTCTGCAATAGACAAGCTACACGCCAAAGGAACAAACAAAAATAAAAATGAACAGCACAGCAGTCCTCAATTTGGTCAGTACCAGCTGGTAACGCTGCATGCGTTGCAAATGCGTTCCAGCAGTACTTCCGGATCAGCGTGGTATGCGTATGACGTAGCTCCGCCTTACGCGTTTCGTCATAGGACTTCGTCTAGTGACCGCCTCTAGACGAAGTCCTATGACGAAACGCGTAAGGCGGAGCTACGTCATACGCATACCACGCTGATCCGGAAGTACTGCTGGAACGCATTTGCAACGCATGCAGCGTTACCAGCTGGTACTGACCAAATTGAGGACTGCTGTGCTGTTCATTTTTATTTTTGTTTGTTCCTTTGGCGTGTAGCTTGTCTATTGCAGACTTTGCTGCATTGTATGTTTTTAAATATATTTTTTTAATAAAGCCGGAAGTTTTTTTCATCTGCACTATGGAAGCCTCTCTCTCTTTTTGTCTGCACCTATGAGGTAATTGGGAATCCTCCCTTCCATGGAACTTCACAAATTATAGGAAGAACTAGCCCAGCTGATATCTCCCCTGTGGACGTGTGATCCGGATATCCCTTTGAGCTGTTTACCCCTGTAGGGGTTAAAGGATCTGGTGAGTGGGGACACATGTGGGGGACACTGACATCTAAATGAAGAGCAGAACGTTTACTTTTGAATTTTATGAAGAAGACTGTTTTTTACTGTCTGTGTGCATACTAATTTTGGACTGTGTTGCTATCTGGCAGAGATAGGTATCTGCAGCTGCAGATTGGAGCTTCTATCTGGAGCTAACGTGCACTTATCACATTTGGATCTTATCAATGTGTATAGATGTATTGCACTAAACTGTGGTCTTAATGATACAGTCTTGTATTTTTTGTATACTAACATATAATTGTCATGGATATGCATTAATGTCTGTCTGCCATCTTACCTTCCTCCTCATGTGTTCATCTAGAGACCAGACCTCCTTCACCTGGCTTCCTTTATAATCTCCTCCCAGCCTGACTCCACCCCAGGCCCTATCACTGAACACTATATTAACCTGTGCACTGCAAGCCTGCTTTGCTGATCAACGTGTTTGTTAGGCATTGTGTGTTTGGGTTCCTGCCTGCCGTGTGCTACGTCTGTCTCTCTGTTACGTTATTGGCTTGTCCCCGACCATCCCTGTCTGCTCGTGACCCTTGACCTTCGGCTCGTTCTTCGTTATCCTTGTCTGCTTGTGGCCCCTGACCTTCGGCTTGTTATTCGGTTCTCTCTATCGTGTGCTGCTGCTTCCCCTTATCCTACGGGGCGTGAGCTAGGAAACTCCAGGGGCCGCGACCTGGTCCCAGCCTGCAGCGTAACATCCTCACCACTAGAGGCCCTGGAGAAGACCAGCTGGGTCTTAGACTCCGCGCCCTGGGGAATCTTGGCTCTCGCTTCCGTTGGGATCCCGGTTGTGCTCCTCTGGTCCCGCTTTCCACAACCACCCAGTTTCCTATCCACAGAAGCCAGCCATAGGGTTCACTACCTCGCGGTGCACTCCTGTCCCCCTACGGTGTGCATCTGTCACCTGGCCACAGGTGACCCTGACAGTTTGATCAGCCATGAACCCGGCTGACATCCCGCTACTCGCGGATGATCCATTGCAGGGCATAGTTTGCAGACTTGAAACCCAGGAATCGAATCAGACTCAGGTGATGCGATTCCTCCAGGATCTGGCTTCTCGCTTCGAGCAGCTTCAGGCCTCCTTGGGAACCCTGAATCCGCAACCTCAAATACAATCAGCGGCTGCACCTATTGCACCAGTCGCAGCCACACACTCGCTACAACTGCCAGCTCCGTCCCGTTTCTCTGGGGACTCCAAGGCTTGCAGGGGGTTCCTTAGCCAATGCACGATTCATTTTGAGCTCCAGCCCCAAAACTTCCTGTCTGATCGGGCTAAGGTAGCCTATATCATTTCCCTCCTCTCTGGTGAAGCTTTAGCCTGGGCAGCCCCTCTGTGGGAACTGAATGATCCAGTGGTTTCTAGCCTGTCTGGTTTCTTGAAACTTTTTCGGAATATCTTCGAAGAACCGGCTCGTGTCTCTTCAGCGGCCAGCACCCTTTTACGTCTCCGCCAAGAGTCTGCTTCTGTGGGACAGTATGCCCTTCATTTCCGCATACTGTCGGCTGAGTTGAGCTGGAACAATGAGGCCTTAGTCGCAACCTTTTTGCATGGCCTGTCTGATAGAGTGAAGGATGAATTAGCTGGAAGAACCATCCCCACTGATCTGGCCGGCGTTATCTCCTTGTGTAACCAGATCGATATTCGCTTTCAGGAGAGGACCTTAGAAAAGCAACGCCAGCCCTCCTTGGTTCTTAGTCAGCCTGAGCTCCCCTCTCTTCGACCCGTAGAGCATCTCCTACCAGCTGAGGAACCCATGCAGCTGGGTCGGACCAGGCTATCCCCCGAGGAACGTGCTAGGCGCAGAACTCTTGGTCTGTGTCTTTACTGTGGGGGCAAAGGTCATTTTCGTGACACTTGCTCTCTTTGTCCAGAAAAACGTTCGGGTCCACTTCATCTGGAAAGTGGAGTATTGGACCCAGAAATATCACCTTCCCCTTCTCGTCTTCTGCTTTCTGTGTTCCTTCATGTTGGTGCTTCTTCTCATTCGGTCTCAGCATATCTGGATTCCGGAGCCGCTGGTAATTTCATGGACTGGGAAATCGCATCGTCCATGAGACTTACTCTTTTGCCCCTCACCACGCCATTGGTGGTCTTGGCGATTGATGGTACTGTTCTCCCAGGGGGACCTATCCGCTTCCAGACCCTCCCTGTTAAGATGTCGGTAGGGACACTCCACCAGGAGTGGATATCCTTCCTTATCTTACCCAAGGCCTCAACGCCTATAATTTTGGGTCTCCCATGGTTACAGCTCCATTCTCCTCATGTGGACTGGACTACTGGACAGATCCTGGCTTGGGGTCCCTCCTGTTCCTCCTCCTGTCTACCCAAGGTTGCCCCCTGTGAATCTGAGCCGGTCATTCATTCCAGGTTGCATAACCATTTACATTTCTCTGTCCCTAACCACCCTTGGACGCACAGCCAGGCTAGCTTGTCTACAAGTCCTGCAGTCGCTACGTCTTGCGATGCGATTCAGGTAGTCGCTACACCTGACTCAGCTATTCACTCTGCCTCTGTACTAGTTATGCCAGTCCAGCCCATGCCCAGTGAGCCTCTTACTTTTTCTTGTTCGGGACATTCTGCTTGTCCTTCAGCTATTCAGCTTGACTCCGGCGACATGTCACCTTCTAACCAACCTGACTTCAGGGTTCCACTGACATCTGCCCAGTCTGATGGTCCTGTGCAAGATGACCAGTTCCCCTTTAAGGGTCTAGGGGACCCTCCTCAGATTCCTGTTGATCCTCTCATGCCCTTGCTTATTCCTAGAGAGCCTTTGGTCCTCAATAGATCTTCTTGTCATCTCCCTACCTCGTTTTCGGTCTCTGAGGATAATTTTAAGTACGAGGTTAGACAAGTTCTGGATTCTCGGCTCTGCAGAGGCATTCTTCAGTACCTTGTGCATTGGAGAGGTTTTGGTCCTGAGGAGGCGTCTTGGATCGCTGCATCTGATGTCGCTGCACCTCATCTGTTGAGAAGGTTTCATCAGAGATTTCCCTTTAAGCCTGGGTCCAGGCGGGGGAGGGCCCATAAGAGGGAGGGTACTGTCATGGATATGCATTAATGTCTGTCTGCCATCTTACCTTCCTCCTCATGTGTTCATCTAGAGACCAGACCTCCTTCACCTGGCTTCCTTTATAATCTCCTCCCAGCCTGACTCCACCCCAGGCCCTATCACTGAACACTATATTAACCTGTGCACTGCAAGCCTGCTTTGCTGATCAACGTGTTTGTTAGGCATTGTGTGTTTGGGTTCCTGCCTGCCGTGTGCTACGTCTGTCTCTCTGTTACGTTATTGGCTTGTCCCCGACCATCCCTGTCTGCTCGTGACCCTTGACCTTCGGCTCGTTCTTCGTTATCCTTGTCTGCTTGTGGCCCCTGACCTTCGGCTTGTTATTCGGTTCTCTCTATCGTGTGCTGCTGCTTCCCCTTATCCTACGGGGCGTGAGCTAGGAAACTCCAGGGGCCGCGACCTGGTCCCAGCCTGCAGCGTAACATCCTCACCACTAGAGGCCCTGGAGAAGACCAGCTGGGTCTTAGACTCTGCGCCCTGGGGAATCTTGGCTCTCGCTTCCGTTGGGATCCCGGTTGTGCTCCTCTGGTCCCGCTTTCCACAACCACCCAGTTTCCTATCCACAGAAGCCAGCCATAGGGTTCACTACCTCGCGGTGCACTCCTGTCCCCCTACGGTGTGCATCTGTCACCTGGCCACAGGTGACCCTGACAATAATTAGTTTGACACTACACTTTGTTTCTGGGTGTCTCTATGTTCACCGTGGTGTATCTGATGGTGATGTTGGTTTCATGCATCTAGTGTCAACACCACTGTTGAAAGGTGGACTGATTATAATTGTTCACTTTTTGTAGTATATATTATTTACAATTTACTTTTGAGCATTTAGCAATCACTTAGGATTACTGACCCTTTCATTAGGGTTAGGGAGCAGCGCCATACCCCAATTAAATATACTTCTTTACTGTTAGGATCTTTTTTAAAGGTCCCATTAGGGGGGCTGCAGCTCTTCACATTTATTTATTTTGTTCACTGCGAGGTGTCACACCCTTGCACTACATCTTAAGCGCAGGTACACTATTTTTATTTTATCGCTCTATACATGTATGTAGGAGTATAAAGAGGACTTGTCACGGCTCTATACATGTATAAAGAGGACCTGTCATGGCTCTATACGTGTATATAGGAGTATAAAAAGGACCTGTCATGGTTGTTTACATGTATGAAGGAGTATAAAGAGGACCTGTCATCGCTCTATACATGTATGTAGCAGTATAAATTGGACCTGTCATCGCTCTATACATGTATATAGGAGTATAAAGAGGACTTGTCACAGCGCTATACATGTATATAGAGGACCTGTCATGGCTCTATACATGCATAGGAGTATAAAGAGGACCTGTCATGCATAGGAGTATAAAGAGGACCTGTCATGGCACTATACATGTATGTAGGAGTATAAAGAGGACCTGTCATGGCTATATATATGTATGTAGGTTTATAAAGAGGACCTGTCATGGCTCTATACATGTATGTAGGAGTATAAAAAGGACCTGTAATGGCTCTATACATGTATAAATAGGACCTGGCATGGCTCTATACATGTATATAGGAGTATAAAAAGGACCTGTCATGGTTGTTTACATGTATGAAGGAGTATAAAGAGGACCTGTCATCGCTCTATACATGTATGTAGGAGTATAAATAGGACTTGTCACGGCTCTATACATGTATAAAGAGGACCTGTCATGGCTCTATACATGTATATAGGAGTATAAAAAGGACCTGTCATGGTTGTTTACATGTATGAAGGAGTATAAAGAGGACCTGTCATCGCTCTATACATGTATGTAGGAGTATAAAGAGGACTTGTCACGGCTCTATACATGTATAAAGAGGACCTGTCATGGCTCTATACGTGTATATAGGAATATAAAAAGGACCTGTCATGGTTGTTTACATGTATGAAGGAGTATAAAGAGGACCTGTCATCGCTCTATACATGTATGTAGCAGTATAAATTGGACCTGTCATCGCTCTATACATGTATATAGGAGTATAAAGAGGATTTGTCACGGCGCTATACATGTATATAGAGGACCTGTCATGGCTCTATACATGCATAGGAGTATAAAGAGGACCTGTCATGCATAGGAGTATAAAGAGGACCTGTCATGGCACTATACATGTATGTAGGAGTATAAAGAGGACCTGTCATGGCTATATATATGTATGTAGGTTTATAAAGAGGACCTGTCATGGCTCTATACATGTATGTAGGAGTATAAAAAGGACCTGTCATGGCTCTATACATGTATATAGGAGTATATAGAGGACCTGTCATGGCTCTATACATGCATAGGAGTATAAAGAGGACCTGTCATGGCTCTATACATGTATATAGGAGTATGAAAGGACCTGTGCCTGGCCGTTGGCCGCGATGTCAGCCGGCCACCCGTGATAGCTCCAGAGAGCCAGAATGGGGATCTGTCAATGTAAACAGATAGATCCCCATTCTGACAGGGGAGGAGAGACAGATCTGCTGTTCCTAGTGATTAGGAACAGAGATCTCTCTTCTCCTCCAGTCAGTCCCATCCCCCCACTTAGAAACACCTCCCAGGGAACACATTTAACCCCTTTCCTGCCAGTGACATTTACACAGTAATCAGTGCATTTTTATAGCACAGATCGCTGTATACGGTAAATGTCACTGGTCCCAAAAATTGTCAAAAGTGTCCAATCTGTCCACCACAATGTCACAGCCTCGCTAAAAATCGCAGATCACCGCCATTACTAGTAAAAAAATAATAATAATAATAAAAATGCCATAAATCTATCCTCTATTTGGTAGACGCAATAACTTTTGTGCAAACCAATCAATATACACTAATTGTGTTTTTTTTTTTTTACCAAACATATGTAAAAGAATACATATCGGCCTAAACTGATGAAGACATTTTTATTTTAATTTTTTTGGATGTTTATTATAGCAAAAAGTTAAAACAATTATTTTTTTTTCAAAGTTGTTGCTATTTTTGTTTATAGAAAAATAAAAACCACAGAAGTGATCAAATACCACAAAAAGAAAGCTCTATTTGTTTAGGTACAACATCACACGACCGTGCAATTGTCAGTAAAATCGATGCAGTGCCGAATCACAAAAAAAAAAATGATTGAAGTGCATTATTTCTATTATTACATTGTTATATAAAATAAAATAGTTCAACTCACCATAATACAGAATCAGTGGGAGCCCCGAGTGTGTCACTTGCCACGTCACCTGCCACAAGATGCAGATTGTCATTTGTTGCGGATTGTCACTTGGCACAACGCCAGCTGCCACACATTGCAGATTGTCACTTGCCACTTGCCACACATTCCGGATTGTCACTTGCCACAATGCCACCTGCCACACATTGCGGATTGTCACTTGCCACGATGCCACCTGCCACACATTGCGGATTGTCACTTGCCACGATGCCACACATTGCGGATTGACACTTGCCAGGACGGCTCCTGCCAAAAATTGCGGATTGTCACTTGGCACGATGCCACACATTGCGGATTGTCACTTGCCACGATGCCACCTGCCACACATTGCGGATTGTCACTTGCCACCTGCCACACATTGTGGATTGTCACTTGCCACAACGCCACCTACCACACACCACACATTGCGGATTGTCACTTGCCACAATGTCACCTGCCACACGTAGCGGATTGTCACTTGCCGTGACGTCACCTGCCACACGTTGCAGATTGTCACTTGCCATGACGTCACCTGCCACACATAGCGGATTGCCACTTGCTGTGTCCCAGAGTCAAGGCAGGCAGCAGAAAGATGATGTAATCTCTCTGCTGCCAACGGCTGCACAGTGAGGGCGGAACTGCAGTGGGGGGGGGCTGACAGAGAGGAGGGGGCTGCTGACAGAGAGGAGGGGGGCGGCTGACAGAGAGGAGGGGGGCGGCTGACAGAGAAGAGGGGGGGCGGCTGACAGAGAGGTAGAGGGGGTGGCGGCTGACAGAGAGGACGGGGGGCGGCTGATAGAGAGGAGGGGGGTGGCTTATAGAGAGGAGGGGGGGCGGCTGATAGAGAGGAGGTGGGTAGGCTGATAGAGAGGAGGGGGGGCGGCTGATAGACAGGAGGGGGGGGCGGCTGATAGAGAGATGGGGGCGGCTGATAGAGAGGAGGGGGCGGCTGATAGAGAGGAGGGGGGCGGCTGATAGAGAGGAGGGGGGCCGGCTGATAGACAGGAGGGGGGGCGGCTGATAGAGAGGAGGGGGGGCGGCTGATAGAGAGGAGGGGTGGGTAGGCTGATAGAGAGGAGGGGGGGTGGCTGATAGAGAGGGGACGGCTGATAGAGAGGAGGGGGGCGGCTGATAGAGAGGAGGGGGGGCGGCTGCTAGAGAGGAGGGGGGGGCGGCTGATAGACAGGAGGGGGGGCGGCTGATAGAGAGGAGGGGGGGTGGCTGATAGAGAGGGGGGCGGCTGATAGAGAGGAGGGGGGCGGCTGATAGAGAGGAGGGGGGGCGGGTGATAGAGAGGAGGGGGGGCGGCTGACAGAGAGGAGGGGGGGCGGGTGATAAAGAGGAGGGGGCAGCTGACAGAGAGGAGGGGGCGGCTGATAAAGAGGAGGGGGGGCGGCTGACAGAGAGGAGGGGGGAGGCTGATAAAGAGGAGGGGGGGGCGGCTGATAAAGAGGGGGGCGGATGATAAAGAGGAGGGGGGCGGCTGATAAAGAGGAGGGGGGCGGCTGATAGAAAGGAGGGGTGGCGGCTGATAGAGAGGAGGGGGCGGCTGATAAAGAGGAGGGGGGCTGCGGGCGGCTGATAGAGAGGAGGGGGGCGGCTGATAAAGAGGAGGGGGGCCGCGGGTGGCTGATAGAGAGGAGGGGGGGGCGGCTGATAAAGAGGAGGGAGGCGGCTGATAGAGAGGAGGGGGGGCGCGGGCGGCTGATAAAGAGGAGGGGGGCCGCGGGCGGCTGACAGAGCAGATGAGAGAGACGGACCTCAGGAAACAATGACACAACGCAAATTAGGACTCCGGGAGCATGCAGAGCTGGCGCGATTACCCACAGTCCAGCTCCTCCAGGCGAATCACAAGCCTCATGTTCGCCACGCACATGATCTGCTCGCTCGGCCAATCACAGGACACCCGCCGCTGCCCACTGCTGAGCTTGGCTCAAACACAGAGCGCACTGATTTTTAGGCAGCCCTGCAGTTTGATCATTGATTTTGCCGCCCCCCTGAAAGTGGGGGCCCATAGTAGGGTTGGCCCTGGCGCCAACACACCACGTGGAGCACACACCTAGCAGGGCTCCTCCCCCTTTTTTTCTCTTCTGCTGCACGCAACTCGCAGGCTTTTCCAGGCTCGAGACACGCCCACGAACTACGCAGCTAGAAATTAACTAGGCCCGTACCTCTATCTCTCAATATGGCCGACTTCCAGAAAACACACACAAGGGAGAAAGTAAAGTCCAGCTTCCAGGGGCAGCTGCAGAATCCCGGACCCGAGCCCCCACGTGTAGCACCACCCTCTCCTCCTAGGGCAAAGGAGAGGCACCCATGCCACAAGCCCGTGTCCTCTAGTTTAGAGGTCAGGCGGTGTATATGTACCTGGGTCCCGCAGCGAGTTACCTCCTTCCACTGGTTCCCATCTCCAGAGTGTAGAGACGAGCCTGTACTTTTCCCTCTCCAATAAAGTTATAATGTCCAAACACTTAAACTCCAACGCTGAGTTTATTTTATGTCTTTGCTTGATAGGTAGAGAGAGTAGATGAGAGATGATAGTTGAACTAGAGCAGATTCAGGCACAGAACTCCCAAATTTATCACCACTCGGTCCCGAGTGGGTACAGCTCACCCGGATAGTCCCTCTATGGTCCTAGCAGCCAGTGTGGAGCTCGAACAAGCAATTTAATCCTCCAAGGACAAGTTCAGTCTGTCCTCAAAGAGCAGCAGAACTAGAATAGGATCCTTCCCTCCGACAGGTCACCAGGCCTTTCCCAAGACAGCAATCTGACTATCACTCATCTCCTGTTATGGGACCGATCCTCCCCTGGCTTCCTCTTGGTCGGAGCGGATACCCTCACCCGAGCATGCTATGAATAAGCACTAGCACAGTGCGAAACATGTCAGCCATATTTTTTGACCTGTGTACCGTTGTACAGTGTGTATTTTGGATTCCTTATTTTAAAATAAAGGCTTTTATTTTTGAGTGCTGCAGTCCAGAAGACTTTTTCGTTCCTGTTTGCTGGCTTCCTCTTGGTCGGAGCGGATACCCTCACCCGGGCATCCTGGGACTTCAAAGTTCTGCCTGTAGACCCAGTTGAAGGTACTGGGCCTACCCGGAGTGTTGTAGAATCGCGGCGGCCGACCTCATTAACATAACAATGCCCGCGCGATTTACATATCAATGCCGATCCTGTGGGGGTTAAATACAGAACAATACCCTTTTGTTTCTCTCCCAGTAGCAGCTGAAAGCATTAGAGAAACAGGATCTAGCTGGGGCAGAGTGATGCATAGGGCATCGTTCTGCCGTCGAAACGATCCCCCTATCAGCGGCTCTCCTGATTAGTATTCGCTCCATAAGACGCACACACATTTCCCCCCGTTTTTTGGGGGATAAAAAGTGCGTCTTATGGAGCGAAAAATACGATATACCTATAATACTACCGCATCATCTGCTGCATGGATAGGTATAATGCATACAGTATTATCAGTTTATTAACAACTTTAAATTACATGCTGTTGTTCTTTTTAAACACCCCTTCTTAACAGCATGTGCTTTGTCAAATTAAATTCAGCTTCTTCTGGAAATAACTATGACGTTCCTTCAATAAAGGCTTGGAGAATGCATCAGCAGTCATCTCCTCTGATGGGCAGTATTGAATGTCAATAACACCTTGCTCTTGATTGTCCCTCAGTAGGTGATACTTGACATTGATGTGTTTGGTCCCAGGATTGACCCTTTCTGATTGTGTAAGCTTTATACATCCCTGGTTGTCTTCAAAAATTGGAATTGGTTTTGACATGTCTACCCCAATGTCCACAAAAAGTTGACAAATCCATATCGCTTCTTGACATGCGTATGCTGCTGCAATGTACTCTGCTTCAGTTGAAGATAGATTTGTGGTCTGTGCAGTCCGCAGCCCAATCAGCCTCCACATATCCAACCAGTTTTGGATGTGATGTTGCTGGTAATCGTAACTTAATCTAAATTGTTCCTTTGTGGTAATGCATCACTCCTTTTATTGCGTTCCAGTCATGCTGACAGGGAGCTGAGACTTTCCTGCATAGTATGCCCACTGCTGCAGCTTTGTCTGGTCTTGTCACAGTGGCAACATATATCAGTTTATCAATTGCTCTGCGATACGTGTCACTGTTGAGTACCAATTTTTCTGTTTCATTGTTCTTTTGATAGCCTGGTTCCATAGGAATTTTCAATTCCTTTGCATCTTGCATATGGAATTGTTACAAGATTTCAGAGATTTTCTGAGATTGGTTGAGAAGATAACTTCCATCTTCTTGAACAGAAGAATTGGGTATTTGGGACTTTGACGGTGCTGATACCGCCTTATGGAATAAATTCTGACAAAGTGATATAGAAAAATATATAGCTTTATTAAATACATTAAAATAGTCTATAACAAAATAGACATTGAATGCAAAAAAGTTGCACAGCAATATCTGATAACACACAGACAACCTCTGAATCAAGATGAAATATTTCCTCTATAGTCATATACAGTTGCAAAAAAAGTATGTGAACCTGTTTGGAATGATATGGATTTCGTCACAAATTGATCATAAAATGTGATCTGATCTTCATCTAAGTCACAACAATAGACAACAATCACAGTCTACTTAAACTAATAACACACAAAGAATTACATGTTACCATGTTTTTATTGAACACACCATGTAAACATTCACAGTGCAGGTGGAAAAAGTATGTGAACCCCATAGACTAATGATATCCAAGAGCTAATTGGAGTGAGGTGTCAGCCAACTGGAGTCCAATCAATGAGATGAGATTGGAGGTGTTGGTTACAGCTGCCCTGCCCTATAAAAAACACACACCAGTTCTGGGTTTGCTTTTCACAAGAAGCATTGCCTGGTGTGAATGATGCCTCACACAAAAGAGCTCTCAGAAGACCTATGATTAAGAATTGTTGACTTGCATAAAGCTGGAAAGGGTTATAAAAGTATCTCCAAAAGCCATGCTGTTCATCAGTCCACGGAAAGACAAATTGTCTATAAATGGAGAAAGTTCAGCACTGCTGCTACTCTCCCTAGGAGTGGGCGTCCTGTAAAGATGACTGCAAGAGCACAGCACAGACTGCTCAGTGAGGTAAAGAAGAATCCTAGAGTGTCAGCTTAAGACTTTACAAAAGTCTCTGGCATATTCTAACATCCCTGTTAGCCAATTTACGATACGTAAAACACTAAACAAGAATGGATTTCACGGGAGGATACCACAGAGGAAGCCACTGCTGTCCAAAAAAAACATTTCTGCATGTTTACAGTTTGCACAAGAGCACCTGGATGTTCCACAGCAGTACTGGCAAAATATTCTGTGGACAGATGAAACCAAAGTTGAGTTATTTGGAAGAAACACACAACACTATGTGTGGAGAAAAAGAGGCACAGCACACAAACATCAAAACCTCATCCCAACTGTGAAGTATGGTGGTGGGGCATCATGGTTTGGGGCTGCTTTGCTGCATCAGGGCCTGGACGGATTGCTATCATCGAAGGAAAAATTAATTCCCAAGTTTATCAAGACATTTTGCAGGAGATCTTAAGGCCATCTGTCCACCAGCTGAAGCTCAACTGAAGATGGGTTTTGCAACAGGACAACGACCCAAAGCATAGAAGTAAATCGACAACAGAATGGCTTAAACAGAAGAAAATACGCCTTCTGGAGTGACCCAGTCAGAGTCCTGACCTCAACCAGATTGAAATGCTGTGGCATGACCTCAAGAAAGCGATTCACACCAGACATCCCAAGAATATTGCTTAACTGAAACAGTTCTGTAAAGAGGAATGGTCAAGAATTACTCCTGACTGTTGTGCACGTCTGATCTGCAACTACAGGAAACGTTTGGTTGAAGTTATTGCTGCCAAAGGAGGTTCAACCAGTTTTTAAATCCAAGGGTTTACATACTTTTTCCACCTGCACTGTGAATGTTTACATGGTGTGTTCAATAAAAACATGGTAACATTTAATTATTTGTGTGTTATTAGTTTAAGCAGACTGTGATTGTCTATTGTTGTGACTGATCACATTTTATGACCAATTTGTGCAGAAATCTATATCATTCCAAAAGGGTTCACATACTTTTTTTTACAACTGTATATATGCAGTCATAGACTAACATAACATACACCAAAAGGACATAGATAAGGGAAAAACACAATACCAACGCGTTTCGCTTAGTAACTTCTTTCAATGATTTTCATTGAGAGGTAGTCGGTGCATCAGAGTTGCTGTGAAGAAAAATAGATGCAAATAATATATACTCATACATATTCATTTAACAATCATCACTTTCAATTTAATTTATACCTAAATTCAACACTTACATTTGGTAAGTAATTTATTCCACAAGGAGGTATCAGCACCGTTAAAGTCCCTTTCCTTATTTATTCTGCTACTGATTGCCATTATGATAAAATCGCACCCCTGTACTGCCCAGACCTAATAACTTCCATCAACAACAACATACTGTCATCTTACCTGGACACGGTTGCTCCTCTTTCTACATACAGAATCAGGCCTAGTCTGCTACAACCCTGGCAAACAGACGACACCAGAAGTCTCAAGAGATGCAGACGTGCTCTTGAGCAAGCGTGGCGTAAAAATAAATCTAAAGACTTCACCCACTACAAATCTGCCCTTCTCAAATACAACTCCTTATCCAAACCTCATCAACACTTTTCTACCCTGAATTCCTTACTTCACCCCCCCAATACCTCCACACACCAACTTGCTTACTGCCCAGGAGATTGCCAATAATTTCAAAAACAAAATCGACACAATTCGTGATGAGATATCCAGCGCCCAGCTTCCTCCCCCAACCAACACACCATGTCCAACATCGCACTCAAAACTTTCCTCCTTCAGCCTTCTTACAACTGAGGAAGTTGCCAAACTCCTTTCCACTCCCACCTCACCACCTGTCCCCTGGACCCTGTTCCCTCACAATTTCTGTGACCGCCTTCCTGCTCTATCCTAAACTCTCTAACCCACATCTTCAACCTCTCCCTCCCCTCCGGCACCTTTACCTCTCTGCTCAAACATGCATTGGTTACTCCCATACTTAAAAAACCCTCACTGGACCCCACATATTTTAGTAACATAAGACCCATCTCTCCGCTTCTGTTTGCCTCCAAACTTCTTGAACGCCTGGTTCACAACTGTATGAGTTGCTCCCTCACTGACAACCACCCTCTTGATCCCCTACAGTCTGGTTTCTGCCAAGAACATTCCACTGAAACTCACCACGACCTATTTACTGTTAAATCAACGACCAGTACTCCATACTCATACTCTTGGACCTTTCTGCTACCTTCGACACAGTTGACCACCTGCTGCTCCTTAACAAATTCCACTCCCTTGGCCTCCATGATTCTGCTCTTTCATGGTTCTCCTCCTACCTATCTCAGTGCACTTTCAGTGTCACATACAACACCATTTCCTCCGCTCCTCTTCCTCTTTCTGTTGGAGTATCCCAAGGCTCCATCCTTGGGCCCCTCCTATTTTCTCTCTATACCTCTTACCTGAGCCAGTTGATAACCTCCCATGGCTTCCAATACCACCTCTATGCTGATGACACCCAGATCGATCTCTGCAGTCCTCAACTTACCTCCTTAATCTCCTCCCGTATCTTACTGAGGGACATATCAGTATGGATGTCACACCACTTCCTCAAACTCAATCTTTCTAAAACTGAGCTTGTATTATTTCCTCCTGCCACATCCCTTCACCATGACTTTACCATCAAGATCAACGGCAAAACCATTGGTCCCTCCACACATGCCAGGTAGCTGGGTGTAATCCTAGACTCTGACTCTCCTTCAGCCCCCACATCCAATCACTGGCTACTAGAGATGGGCGAACGGTTCATCTTGAGCATGAGTTTAGGCTGATCATTGGCTGTTCGCCCATTCGACGAACACCCGCATTACTGCACAGTGCATTGGAAGCCCTGATTGGCTGAAACAATTGAAGCTTTGTCCAATCAGGGCACAGAGCACTGTCAGAGCCATGATTGGAGAAAGTAATGATGACTCGATCAAATCATGGCTCATTGCTCTTAGTCCCGCCCTACAATATAAAATAATTCTTTCAATAGTGGCCATTTGTAGTGTGATATCAGCGTAGAGAGTGTCAGGTCACCTGTGGCCAGATGACAGATGCACACCATAGGGGGTCAGGAGTGCACCACAAGGTAGTGAACCCTATGGCTGACTGCTGTGGATAGGATAATGGGTGGTTGTGGAAAGCGGGACCAGAGGAGCACATCCGGGATCCACAGGAAGCTAGAGCAGAGATTCCCCAGGGCGCAGAGTCTAAGACCCAGCAGGTCTTCACCAGAGCCTCTAGTGGTGAGGATGTTACGCTGCAGCTAGGTCCGGGTCCCAACCCCTAGAGTATCCTAGCTCACGCCTCGTAGGGTAAGGAGGAAAGAGGGGAAGCAGCAGCACAGGATACAAGAATAGTGAGGGGAAAGGCCAAGGTCAGGGTCATAAGCAGACAAGGATAAACAAAGGACAAGCCGAAGGTCAAGGGTCACAAGCAGACAGGGATAGTCAGGAACAAGCCAATATCGTAACAGAGAGACAGACGTAGCACACGGCAGGCAGGAACCCAAACACACAATGCTTAAACCAACACGTTGATCAGCAAAGCAGGCTTGCAGTGCACAGGTTAATATAGTGTTCTGTGATAGGGCCTGGGGTGGAGTCAGGCTGGGAGGAGATTATAAAGGAAGCCAGGTGAAACGGTCTGGCCTCTAAGATGAACACATGAGGAGGAAAGGTAAGATGGCAGACAGACATTAGTGCATATCCATGACAGAGAGAGATAGAACAGGGCTCTGTGCAGTGCTACTAGAGAGTTATTGTGCTATTCTGAGTCTATTCTCAGTGCAGAATATCAGTTTAGTGTGAATCTAGTGATATTTCAGTCAGTGTGAGTGTATTGCGACCATTCATTTTTACTTTAGTGTCAGTTTATTTTGCAAGGGCAGGTATAGTTCAGTGCATTAGTGCACGTTTAACGCAGTATATTTCTGTGCGTTGCTGCTTGCTTGATGCAGTATATTTCAGTGCATTAGTACACATTTAACACAGTATATTTCAGTGCGTTACGTGCCATTAACGCAGTATATTAGTGTGCTAGTGCATGTTTAACGCAGTATATTTCTGTGCGTTACTACAGTTTAATGCAGTATATTTCTGTGCATTACTTCATGTTTAACGCAGTATAATTCAGTATGTTAAGAGTTGTTTAACACAGTATATTTCAGTGCGTTACTGCACGTATAACACAGTATATTTCAGTGCATTAGTGCACGTTTAACAGTATATTTCAGTGCGTTAGTGCACGTTTAATGTAGTATATTTCAGTATGTTACTGCACATTTAATGCAGTATATTTCTGTGTGTTATGCCGCGTACACACGATCATTATTCACGGCGGTTAAAAAACCGCCGTGAATAATGACATTAAAAACGAGGGAACGGCTTGTTCCCCACACACGGTCGTTTTTCACGTCATTTTTTCTCTTGATGAGAAAAACGACCGTTTGCGGGCTCCACGGCAGTGTTTCCCTATGTTTCCCTATGGGCCGCGGGAAACATGTCGAAAAAAACGACGAGAAAAATTAGAACATGTTCTAATTTTTCTCGTCGTTTTTAATGCCGTTTTTCTCGTCTAAAAAAACGGCAAAAAGCCCACAGACGATCGTTTTTCTCGTCGAAAGGAAAAAATGTAGTTTTTCTCAACGAGAAAAACGGCCGTGTGTACGCGGCATAAGTGCACGTTTAATGCAGTATATTTCAGTGCATTATGTGCCGTTTAACGCAGGATTTTCCTGTGGGTTACTGCATGTTTAATGCAGTATATTTCAGTTCTTTGGTGCATGTTTAATGCAGTATATTTCAGTTCTTTGGTGCATGTTTAATGCAGTATGTTTCAGTGAATTACTGCACGAATAACGCAGTATATTTTAGTGCGTTACTGCACGTTTAACGCAGTATATTTCTGTGCGTTAGTACACATTTAACGCAGTATATTTCAGTGCGTTAGTGCATGTATAACGCAGTATGTTTCAGTGCGTTAGTGCACGTTTTACACAGTATATTTCTGTGCGTTAGTGCACATTTAACGCAGTATATTTTAGTGCAGTACTGCAAGTTTAACGCAGTATATTTCTGTGCGTTAGTGCACGTTTAACGCAGTATATTTCAGTGCGTTACTGCATGTTTAAATGCAGTATTTTTCAGTGCATTACGTGCCAGTTAACAAAGTATATTTCAGTGTGTTAGTGCACGTTTAAGAGTATATTTCTGTGCATTCGTGAACATTTAACATAGTATATTTCTGTGCGTTAGTGCACGTTTAATGCAGTTTATTTCTGTGCGTTAGTGCACGTTTATTGCAGTATATTTCAGTGTGTTACTGCACACTTAAATGCAGTATATTTCAGTGTGTTACTGCATGTTTAATGCAGTTTATTGCAGTGTGTTACTGCACATTTAATGCAGTATATTTCTGTGCGTTACTGCGTGTTTAACGCAGTATATTGCAGTGCGTCAGTGCAGTTTTATTGCATTATAGTGTAGTGTATCAGTGGAGTGTGTCTGTGTAGTTAGTACTCAGGTTAAACTGCGCCTAACACCACTTTCCATTGATTAACAACTTCTCGCCCAGCCTATAGCAGAATAATGGCAGGGCGGTGGTTCTGTTATGCTGACTGGATGTCATATGACTTCTTTCAGGTTAAAATGTCGTTGTGCTCCCATGGGAGCACGCAGTGATCAATGGTGCGGTGTGTCACTCTGACACACCGCATCTCAGATCGTGGCAAGGAGCCTCTGATGGAGGCTCCTTACCACGTGATGAGCTGTGACCAATCACAGCTGATCACAGCGTGAACCAGAAAGTGCCGGTAAACGGCTTTCCTCGGTTCGCGCTGACAGGGAAAGCCGATCGGTTTCTCTCCCTGTCAGAAGGAGGGTCTGCGCTGATAATCAGCACATTGATTATCAGTGCAGCCCCCATGAGAGGTGCCCATCAGCTGCCAATCAGTGCACTATGAGTAACGCCTGTCAGTGCCCATCAAATTGCCAATCAGTTTCCATAAATGTGCCAATCAGTGCCCATAAATGTGCCAGTGCCCCATCAGTAATGCCTGTCAGTGCCCTTCAGATGCCAATCAGTAATGCCTGTCAGTAGCTCTTCATCAGTGCTGCCTATCCAGTGCCATCTATCAGTGCCCATCAGTGATGCCTATCAGTGCCACCTATTAGTGCCCATCATTCCCGCCTATCAGTGCCCACCAGTGCCACCTATCAGTGCCCATCAACGCCGCCTATCAGTGCCATCAGTGCTGCATATCAGTGTAGCCTATCAGTGCCCATCAGTGCTGCATACCAGTGGCACCTATCAGTGCCCATCAATTATACATATCAGGGCCTCCTCATCAGTGCCCATCAGTGCCACTGTATCAGTGCCATCGTATCAGTGCCCATCATTGCCCATTAATGCAGCCTCATCAGTGCCCGTCAGTGAAGGAGAAAACAAAATTATATAACAGAAACAAAAAAAAACGTTTTTTTTTCAAAAATGTTGGTCTTTGTTAGTTTGTTTAGCAAAAAATAAATGCTGCAGAGGTGATCAAATACCACCAAAAGAAAGCTCTATTTGTGGGAAGAAAATTATAAAAATTTAGTTTGGGTACGGTGTTGTACAACCGCACAATTTTCCTTCAAAATGCGACAGCACTGAAAGCTGAAAATTGTCCTGGGCAGGAAGGGGAGAAAGTGCCTAGTATTGAAGTGGTTAAAGTGCATCCATGTACACATTTCCACATCTTTATTACATTATGTAAATAAGCACCCCCCATCATGTCTGGTAGGCCAACATGGGGAGGCAGATGTTCCCATGGAACTGTGAGGGGGCCAGCAGCGTATGTGTCCAGAGGCAAAGGTGGACATAAACAGTCCTCAGGCAGGGTATAATTTCCTCTGTTTAGTAATGTTGCCCGTGCTATCCAGCAAAAGCATGCAGAGGAGTTGGTGGACTGGATTATTAAACCATCCTCATTCTCCTCATCCTCGGTCACACAAGCAGAGAATAGTGTGCAGTCCACTGCAGCTGCCAGAGTGGCTAAATCTGCCTCCTTGTCCACAGCTATTCCTCAGACATAGAGGAGTCAGCTGAGTTATTTGAACACAGCATCGCTCCTTGATGATGCACAGCCATTACTTGATTCAGATGTTGGTTCTGAGGTTGAGGAAGATAGGAACATGAGCCTAAAGAGAGGGGAGAACACTGGTACACAAATTGGCAGTCATGTTCCCCCAGTCACAGCGTATTGCCAAGTTGTCTCCAGTGGTAATGAGGATGAAGGAGATTATGATTAGGTCACTGATGTGACTTGAGTACCGGATAGAGCAGAGGAGGAAAGTGAGGGTGAGGCACAACTCCAACGAAGCAGCCATCATGGAAGAGTAGAGAGCAGCCAACCTATGTCATCACATTGTGGAGCTGTTATATCCCGGCCCACTTCCCACAGCTCAACTGTTTGTGCTTTTTTTTAGCACATGTGCATCCAATCGCACTGTTGCATATTTGAAAACTTTGTCTAAAGCACATCAAGCGTGGCAAAAACACCAGCCATTATGGTATCACATGCTTGACAAGGCATTTAACCTCCCACCACTTAGCCCGTTGGCAAGAGCACACAAAAGGGATGCAATTCTGTTCCTCCTCCTTGCTCACCTCAGTCTGCCCCCACTATACCTCAGGACCTCTCAGCAGCCTCCACTGACAGGGATGATGGTATAGCGCAGGGTGTCTCAGGTCCTTACAGCATGTCTGCCAGTAGCACACCACCAGCTGTAGACTATAGCCGCAAATTTCTTTGCCCCATCTGCTGTAGCAAAAATAAATAAATACAGGTACTGCCACCCACATGCCCAGTGTCAAAATGCAAGATTGTCAAAGCTCTGTACCATCACGTGGAAGGCAATGTTGTGGCATCATTGGGCAAGGCAGTCAGCCTCAAAGTCCATGTTACTGCTGACACGTGGTCCAGCAATCATGGTCAGGGATGATATATTTTGTTCATAGCACACTGGGTAACTCTGCTTGCAACTCAGAAGGATGCAGGACAGGGCTCAGAGCTATAGCTTGTTGTGCCACCACATCTCCATACAGCTAGTGGCAATGATGCAATATTTGTCAGCTCTACTCACTCCTCCTCCTTCTTCTCCTCTATGCCCTCCCCTGCTTCTCCTCCTCTGTCCTATGAACCACAAATACCCCCTAAGCATTCAAGGGGCTATATAACGAGTCAGGCTAAAAGGTGCCATGCAGTGCTTCAGCTAGTGAGATTCTTCCAGTTCTGCAGGGGCAGACCCAGAGGTGGTTCACGCCACACTAGCTGGAGCCAGGAATGGTGGTGTGTGATAAAGGCACAAACCTCCTGTCCGCCCTTAGACAGGAAAAGTTGAAACAGGTGCCATGCCTGGCAGATGTCCTCAATTTGGTTGTGCAGCATTTCTTAAATAGGTACCCAGGGTTGGAAGATCTGTTAAAGCAGGCCAGAAGAGTATGTAGCCATTTTAGGCGGTCATACACAGCCAGCGCTCAGTTGGCTGAAATTTAGCGGGAATGCCACCTGCCCGTAAACCGCCTGATTTGTGACACGCCCACCAGGTGGAACTCGACTATGGCAATGCTGCAGCGGCTGCACATGTAGCAGAGGGCCGACAAGGAGTACCTATGTGAGTATGGCACAATGACAGGCTCAGGCCAACTCAGCTTTTTTTCCCCTCACCAGTGGCTGCTCATAAAGGATGCATGCACTGTACTGTCACTATTTAAGGAAGCCACAAGGAGGGTGAGCCATGACAATGCATGCATCATTGACACAATCTCTGTTGTGTTTCTGCTGGAGCAGACTCTGCTTGGCATTATGGACTGGGAACTCGAGGCAGAGCAGCGGGAGGAAGAAGAAGACTTCCTTTCCTCTCAAGGCCCCCTTTATGCAGACACTATTCTTCCTATGCCACGGAACCCACAAGAGGAGAGGGAGGAGGAGGAGGATTCTGGCAGTTTTGGAGACATTGAAGCAGAGGAAGACATACGTCAAACATTACGATATGGTTTTGCATCCCCAGAACCCTTGGGAGTAGTACGTGGCTGGGAGGAGGCAGTTATAGATACTGTAATCCTCAGTGACCCCCAGGAGTCTGCTTCTCATGCCTCCACAAACTTGCAGTGCATGGGCTTCCTCATGCTTCAAAGCCTGCAAAAGGAACCAAGAATACGTGGCATAAAGGAGAAGGATCACTATTGGTTGGCAACCCTCCTTGACCACAATTATAAGGGGAAAGTCTCAGAACTCATCCCGTCCTCACAGAGGGTACAAAAGATGAAATTTCTCGAGGAGACCTTAAGGAGGAGTTTATCTAACACTTTTCCCGACTCTGGTAGGTTACAGTGTTGTGGAAAATGTAGTTTTGAGGGTTCTGCTGGTCAAGAGAGGAGCGGTGGAGAAGGCAGCCACCTAAGTGATGAATTGCACAATTTTTTTAGTCCATACCACCCAGGGCTGTCAGTTTCCACATCATATCGGCAGCCTCTGCATCATATGGTGGACGATTATCTAGGGGCAAAAACAGAGATGGAGAGCTTTCCAGTTGACGATCCACTGGGTTACTTGGTCATGAGAATAGACCACTGGCCAGAAC
This sequence comes from Rana muscosa, assembly GCA_029206835.1. Taxonomy (NCBI): domain Eukaryota; kingdom Metazoa; phylum Chordata; class Amphibia; order Anura; family Ranidae; genus Rana; species Rana muscosa. The sequence goes on from CM055126.1 coordinate 93,882,008, forward strand.
TTGCCCAGTATTCAATTGAGCTGCTGGACTGCTCTGCATACAGCGTGCTTTCCGAATGGGCATTCAGTGCTGCTAGAGGTTTTGTTACTGATAATAGAATGCGTCTGTCCACAGACTCCGTGGACCGTCTGACATTTATAAAAATGAATCAGTCCTGGATTACCAGAAGCTATGAAGCTCTTGATGCCGATGTCGCTGATTACGTGTTTTTGGGATGTGGAATCTCTGCAGGACTTCTAGGCTGCCTAGCATTGTGGGTGTTGTTTTCATCTGAAATAATTTTTTTGGTGTAGGTTTCATGGGCACAATTAACACCCAAAGGTCAATTTTTCCGCACCTGTTTGACAGGTGCATATCAATAAAATTTTGTACAGCAAGGCCAATTCTTGCTTTAATCAAGAGTACTTCTATAGAGTTACGGTGTTAAGGCACCACAGACACCCAAAGACCAATTTTTCCCCACCTGTTTGACAGGTGCATATTATATCATTCCCCCAGGCAATATATTGAAAGGAATTTTTCATTTTTATTGTTATTTCTAATTTTTATGCTTTCACTTTAACTACTTCAGACCCAGAAGGTTTCACCCCTTTCCTGACCAGAGCATTTTTTGCAAAACGGCAGTGCGTTGCTTTAACTGACAATTGCACGGTCATGCGATGCTGTATCCAAACAAGATTTATGTTCTTTTTTTCCCCACAAATAGAGCTTTTTTTGGTGGTATTTGACACCTCTGCATTTTTATTTTATTTTTTTAAATCTTTATATTTGTATATAAAAACATATATCGTATACAAATAACATCTACTCAAAAGTAGCCTGTCACAGCTTCATTAAAGGGGTCTACTCAAAAAGGTACATTGCAAGGGATCACCAATTATTGCATAGGTGCCATGACATGGCATAACCATATAGCATAGTTAGCTCGTGCTCAAGAGAAGGAACTCCAGGTATCTTGACCTAAAAATTGAAGAGGGGGACCAGAAATAACCCCAACACGTTTCACTGTGCATTCATATTGCAAGACCCTTTCCAGATCAGATTGTACCACTTGTGTTTCGTTGGGAGGTAGCTGGCTTTTGAAAGCATGGGATAACTGCAAATACCGAAATAGGTATGAAGATGGAACATTATTATGAGACATTTGATGATCAAATGAGTATATGGAGTTATATGAGGTAATATCAGAAATTAATTACATTTTGTGCTTAGCCCATATTTTGGGCTCAGGTAGTGCAAAAAAAAACAAGGCAGGGTGGGGTTATTCATAGGGGATCATTTGGAGAAACCGCAGACCGTGGGTATTTTTCAAAACCCAGCCCTACGTTCCAGGCCCGAAGGGTCGCAAGCATGGAGGAAGTCATAGGGAGCTTTGGGTCCACGGAGGGGTAAATTTGACAGTGCCTCCATGCAGGGCTGGCCAAAGACATTGTGCTGCCTGGGTCCAAGAATGAAATGCTGCCCCCAAAAAAAATCACACCCACCAAAAGGCCCCCACATCCATTATTTTATATTATGACAATTATATAATCATCAGTGTCCACCAGTGCAGCCTCATCAATGTCCATCAGTGCAGCCTCATCAGTGTCCATCAGTGCCACCTCATCAGTTCACCAGTGCAGCCCATCAGTGTTAATCAGTGCCCACCAGTGCAGCTTATTAGAGTCCATCAGTTTTCATCAGTGCCACCTCATCAGTGCCCACCAGTGCAGCCTATCAGTGTCCATCAGTGCTGCCTATCAGTGCCCATCAGTGCCACCTCATCAGTGCAGCATATCTTTGTCCATCAGTGCCGCCTCATCAGTGCCCACAAGTGCAGCCTATCAGTGTCCATCAGTGCCACCTCAACAGTGTCCATCAGTGCAGTCTGTCAGTGTCCATCAGTGCCACCTCATCAGTGCCCATCAGTGCAGCCTATCAGTGCCCATCAGTGTCCACCAGTGCCACCTCATCAGTGCCCACAAGTGCAGCCTATCAGTGTCCATGAGTGCCACCTAATCAGGGCAGCCTATCAGTGTCCATCAGTGCAACCTCATCATTGCCCATCGGTGCAGCTTATCAGTGCAGCCTATCAGTGCCCATCAGTTTTCATTAGTGCCACCTCATCAGTGCCCACAAGTGCAGCCTATTAGTGTCCATCAGTTTCCATCAGTGCAGCCTATCAAAGTCCATCAGTGCCACCTCATCAGTGCCCATCAGTGCCACCTCATCAGTGCCCACTACTACAGCCTATCAGTGTAGCCTATCAATGCCCATACGTTTCCATCAGTGCCACCTCATCAGTGCCCATCAGTGTCACCTCATCAGTGTTCATAAGTGCAGCCTACCCGGCACTACCAGACCTTCCAGCAAGATTCCTCCACCTGCTGGTAGCCAGTGCCTCTTCATGCCATCCTCTCCCTGTCTCATCTCCAGGAGGCAGAGTGCACCAAGTCGCAAGGGTGAACCGCTCTCGGCATCTCGGCCTCGGTAAGTACGCACCTGATACTAGTGTGTTTTTTTTATTGACACTTTTCCCCCAGGTGAATGGGTAGGTGTACCATGTACCCCATACTCATTCACATAGGGTGGGGGCCGGGATCTGGGGGCCCCTTTATTAAAGGGGGCTCCCGGATTCCGATTAAGCCCCCGCCTGCAGACCTGACAACCAACGGCCAGGGTTGTCGGGAAGAGGCCCTTGTCCTCATCAACATGGGGACAGGGTGCTTTGGGGTGAGGGGGGCCGCAGGGCTCCCCCCTGCCCAAAAGCACCCACCCCCCATGTTGAGGGCATGCGGCCTGGTACGGTTCAGGAGGGGGGGCGCTCGCTCGTCCCTACCCCCTTTCCTGACGGGCTGGGCTGCATGCTAGGATAAGGGTCTGGTATGGATTTTGGGGGAACCCTTACGCCGTTTTTTCGGCGTAGGGGTTCCCCTTAAAACCCATACTAGACCGAAGGGCCTGGTATGCTCTTGGAGGGGGAACCCATGCCTTTTTTTATTCAAAATTTGGCGGGGAGTTTCCCCTCTAGATCAGCAGAGCACAAGTCGCATGCCAAAGTCGGATCATGCAGGATGGCGGTCCGACTTTGATCCGACTTCAATGATAGTCAATGGGCTGAAGTAGGATCAAAGTCGGACCAAAGTAGTACAGGGAGCATTTTAAAAGTCGGACCGACATGTGTCAGACCAGTTAAGACGGCTCCCATAGGGAAACATTGATTTTCACACGTCATGCGACATGAGCTCCCAATGTCGGAGCGTTTGTCGCACCAGTGTGAACCCGGCCTTATACACCTTACTAACTGATCCACGACTGTTGCTTCTCTCTGCCATTCCCTTCATTGGCTTCCACTAGCCCACTGTATAAAATTCTAAATACTAACCACAACATACAAGGCCATCCACAACATCCCCCCAGCTACATCACCAACCTCCTCTGCAGATATCGCCCAAATTGTCCTCTCCGCTCCTCCCAGGATCTCCTGCTCTCTAGCTCCCTTGTAAACTCCTCCCATGCTCCTCTTCAGGACTACTCCTGAGCCTCTCCTATCCTCTGGAACTCCCAGGTAGGGATGAGCTTCGAGTTCGAGTCGAACTCATGTTCGACTCGAACATTGCCTGTTCGCCCGTTCGCTGAACAGCGAACAATTTGGGGTGTTCGCGGCAAATTTGAAAAGTCTATGGGAGAAATCTAAAGTGCTAATTTTAAAGGCTTATATGCAATTTATTGTCCTAAAAAGTGTTTGGGGACCCGGGTCCTGCCCCAGGGGACATGTATCAATGCAAAAAAAAGTTTTAAAAACTGAAGTTTTTTCGGGAGCAGTGATTTTAATAATGCTTAAAGTGAAACAATAAAAGTGAAATATTCCTTTTAAATTTCGTACCTAGGGTGTGTGTATAGTATGCCTGTAAAGTCACACTTGTTTCCTGTGCTTAGAACTGTCCCTACACAAAGTGTCATTTCTGAAGGAAAAAAAGTAATTTAAAACTCACTTGCGGCTTTAATGAATTGTCGGCTCCCGGCAATACATAGAAAAGTCATTGATAAAAAAAAAAAAAAAGCGTGGGGTCCCCCCAAATTCAATTACCGGGCCCTTCAGGTCTGGTATGGATATTAAGGGGAACCCTGCTGCAAATTAAAAAAAAAATGCGTGGATTTCTCCCAAATATCCATACCAGGCCCTTCAGGTCTGGTATGGATTTTAAGGGGAACTCCACCCTAAATTTAAAAAAAAATTGCGTGGAGTTCCCCCAAAAATCCATACCAGACCCTTTATCCAAGCACGCAACCTGGCAGGCCACAGGAAAAGAGGGGGGACGAGAGAGCGCCCCCCTTCTGAACCGTACCAGGCCACATGCCCTCAACATGGGGAGGATGTCCCCACCTTGGAAAAGTCCTTTATTAAAAAATAAATAAAAAATTCCAGCAATGAAATCCAGTGTCCCGCGGCGATCCGATGTCCAGCGCTGTGACGTAGGTGTAAGGCTAAGCAGACCAGATGCGGGCGGGTCTATTCATTTATTACACAGCGGAGGAAGTTCCCCATCAGGTCCGCTCAGCCAATGACGTAGGCGGGGTCTGACATACGAGGGGGCGGACCTGATGGGGAACTTCCTCCACTGTGTAATAAATGAATAGACCCGTCCCTTCTCACGTTCCGCATCTGGTCCGCTTAGCCTTACACCTACGTCATTGGCTGAGCGGACCTGATGGGGAACTTTAGAAGGGGCGGGTCTATTCAGTTAATACACTGCAGAGGAAGTTCCCCATCAGGTCCGCTCAGGCTTAGCCAATGACGGACAGCGCTGGACATCGGATCGCCGCGGGACACTGGATTTCATCGCTGGAATTTTTTTTTTTTTTTATTATAATTTTTTTTTAATAAAGGACTTTTCCAGGGTGTCTGTGTGTTTTTTTTTAATTTTTTTTACACTTTCTTCGTAAAATGGTAGGGGTACAATGTACCCCTTACCAATTCACATGGGGGGGCCAGGATCTGGGGGTCCCCTTTATTAAAGGGGTCTTCCAGATTCCGATAAGCCCCCTGCCCGCAGACCCCCACAACCACCGGGCAAGGGTTGTGGGGATGAGGACCTTGTCTCCATCAACATGGGGACATCCTCCCCATGTTGAGGGCATGTGGCCTGGTACGGTTCAGGAGGGGGGGCGCTCTCTCATCCCCCCCTCTTTTCCTGCGGCCTGCCAGGTTGCGTGCTCGGATAAAGGGTCTGGTATGGATTTTGGGGGAAACTCCACGCCATTTTTTTTTTAAATTTGGGGTGGAGTTCCCCTTAAAATCCATACCAGACCTGAAGGGCCTGGTATGGATATTTGGGGGAACTCCACGCATTTTTTTTAAAATTTGCGGCAGGGTTCCCCTTAATATCCATACCAGACCTGAAGGGCCTGGTAATTGAATTTGGGGGGACCCCCACGCTTTTTTTTTTTTTATCAATTTTCTATGTATCGGGAGCCGACAATTCATTATAGCCGCTAGTGAGTTTTAAATGACTTTTTTTCCTTCAGAAATGACACTTTGTGCAGGGACAGTTCTAAGTACGGGAAACAAGCGCGACTTTACATGCATATACACACCCCCCAGGTACGAAATTTAAAGGAAAATTTTACTTTTATTTTTTCATTTTAAGCATTATTAAAATCACTGCTCTCAAAAAAACTGCATTTTTTTGCATTGATACATGTCCCCTGGGGCAGGACCCGGGTCCCCAAACCATTTTTAGGACAATAACTTGCATATTAGCCTTTATAATTAGCACTTTTGATTTCGAACGTTCGAGTCCATTGTATTTAATAGGGTTCTAAAGTTCACGCGAACATTCTGGCTGTTCGCAGGTTCTGGTGCGAACCGAACAGGGGGGTGTTCGGCTCATCCCTACTCCCAGGCGATCCCTAAAAACTCACTAATTAAGGGAAGCCTACCTACCGTAGCCTACCCCACCTCCACCTAAGAACTGCACCCGGGCCACCTCCATCAGATCACCCCAAAGCTTAACAAGCAGGGCCCTCCTGTCCCTTCTGTATTGAACTGTACTGTAATTGTACTGTTCCCCCTCTACATTGAAAAGCACTGCCAAAACTGTTGGCACTATATAAATCCTGCATAATAAGAATAATAAGAATAGACACACTCCTAAACCTCATGGACAGCCTTCCCAGAAGGGTTAAAAAGGATGGGCCAACTCAATATTGAACCATACTGTCAGGAAAGATGTCTGCAGAGTACAGCTGCTGTCCCCCGGCGTACGCCTGTGTGCAGGCGCCAACCAAGGACGCTCAGCACAGCCACAGGCACTTTTGCAAATGCGCGTGCAGGTGCGGGGGCGCGCGTACGCACACCTGTCACCAGAACTGGCGCCAGTCGGCCTATTTAAACAGAGCTGTGATACTGACTTATTGCTGCTTGGCCTACAGCGTTTACCTGAAATCCTGATACCTGTGTGACTCCTGATACCTTCCCGGCTTACTCCTTGACTACGCTCCTGCCTGCTGTTTTGTACCTGATCTGCCTGTCTGTTGCCAAAACCTGCCTGTGACCCGACTACGCTCCTGCCTGCGGTTTTGTACCTGATCTGCCTGTCTGTTGCCAAAAGCTTGTCTGTAACCTGACTACTCTCCTGCCTGCTGTTATACCGGATCCACCTGTCTGCTGTCTACCCGGCTCATCTGACCTGCTTCCTGCTGTGCATCCCAGCCGGTCGTCTGCCAAGTCTGGCAGCCTATCTGCCATCTCACCCACCTGCTTCCAGCCAGTCCAGCTTCCTGCCTGTGAGTTCCTGGCTACTACCTGCACAGACTTCAAGACTGATTCCAGGCACTCTTACCCCGCCGTGCTCCAGCGCCAGCTGTCCCACCATCAGCAGGCCTCGAGCCGGAGCCGTATGAGAGGCCTTCCTCCACACGTCAGGCTCACCGACCAGGTACGTGACAGTACCAAGCAGCCATGATTGAGCCTGCAGGAGGAACCTTTCCCTTACATGAAGTCTGCCAGAGTCTCGCAGGTCTTACTCAAGCGGTGATGTCTCTGCAGAAGAAATACGTGCAACTCGAGGAGCAGCCTCCTTCTACTGTTCCTACTACAATGATGACATCGGGTGCCTAGCCCCGACAGATTCTCTGGAGACCGGACCAAGTTCAGAGCTTTCCGCAATGCCTGCCAGCTCTATTTTTTGCTCCAGCCATTGACTTTTTCAGCAGAGACTACAAAAGTGGGGTTCATCATATCCTTGCTTCAAGGTGAGCCCCAAACCTGGGCTCATCTTCTGTTAGAAAAGAAGGACGTTCAACTGAATACTATGTCCTCCTTCTTCCAGACTATGTCCAAATTATACGAGGATCCTCAACTAGCCACTACTGCTGAGTCCTCTCTCCATGCACTCCGGTAAGGCTGCCGAGTGGCCGAGGACTATGTTATGGACTTCAGGTGCTGGAGTGCAGATACCGACTGGAATAACGCAGCCCTGTGACATCAATTCCGCCTGGGGTTATCAGAGGACTTGAAAGACGAGTTGGCTCGTGTGGGTGCACCAAGCTCCTTGGAGGACTTAATTACATTATTGATTCAGATCGATCGTCGTCTGCGAGAAAGCTGGCAGGAAAGGTCAGCAGTCCCATCCCAGCCTGTATGGATTATGCCTAAGGTTCCAGTTCCTGCCTGGCTGACATCCGTCAAGTTGGTTCCTTCCGCACCTGAGACAGAGACATCCACACGATTAGGCCTGATTCGCCTGACACTTTCCCCTGAGGAACGTTCACGACGCCATCTGTCACGTACCTGACGGTGACGAGCCCGGTTAGCAGAGGGAGGCCTCCCTTACGGCTCCCACCGGCGGCCCCTGGTGGTATAACAGGAAGCACGGAGGTGGAAGGGGTACGAGTGCCTGGCAGGATCAAGAACTACCGCAGGTGATCAGGAACCAGCAGGTGAGGAGGCAGGAACCAGGAACTACAGCAGGTGAGTGGACAGGAACCAGGAACTACAGCAGGTGAGTAGACAGGAACCAGGAACTCAGAAGATGACCCGGACCGGGAGGCACAGCATGTAGACTGGAACCACTGGGCAGCAGCAGGTGAACAGGAACCAGCAGATGAGCAGACAGGAACCAGCAGATGAGCAGACAGGAACCAGCAGATGAGCAGACAGGAACCAGGAACTCAGCAGATGACCCGGACCGGGAGGCACAGCAGGTAAACTGGAACCACTAGGCAGCAGCAGGTGAACAGGAACCAGCAGATGAGCAGACAGGAACCAGCAGATGAGCAGACAGGAACCAGCAGATGAGCAGACAGGAACCAGGAACTCAGCAGATGACCCGGACCGGGAGGCACAGCAGGTAAACTGGAACCACTAGGCAGCAGCAGGTGAACAGGAACCAGCATATGAGCAGACAGGAACCAGCATATGAGCAGACAGGAACCAGCAGATGAGCAGACAGGAACCAGCAGATGAGCAGACAGGAACCAGGAACTCAGCAGATGACCCGGACCGGGAGGCACAGCAGGTAAACTGGAACCACTAGGCAGCAGCAGGTGAACAAGAGCCAAGGTCAGGCAGGATTGTCAGACAAGCCGGGGTCGGGTAAACTGGCAGGCAGCGAGGCACAAAAGGATCAGGCAATACCGAAGTCAGAAAACAGGCCGATGGTCAGGTACAGGCAGATAGCAGGAGGGTCACAGGAAGCCGGGTCAGATACAGGTAAACAAGGCAGATCAGGTCACTTGGGATAAACGCTGTAGAGCAGACAGCAGGGACTGTCTGCAAGTGAGGAGTTTAAATAGCCCTTCGGGCGTCACCTGCGGGGGCGGGAACCAGGAAGTCCAGGGCGTCTGTTCCTGACAGGGTTTCCATGACATTGCCCCCCCCCCCAAGGGGCAGCCTCCGGATGCCCCTAGGAGCAAACTTCTCGGGGTGAGACCTCCTGAAGGCTTGTATCAGGTCTTTGGCGTGAATGTTCTCTTCGGGTTCCCAGGAGTTCTTCTCTGGTCCGTAACCCTTCCATTTTATTAAAAATTGACTCTGGCTATTTCTTCTTCGTGCGTCTAAAATAGCTTCTACCTCGAATTCCTGTTCCCCGTCTATGATGACGGGATCAGGGCGAGTCGGGGTCCGACCTGGGAATGGGTTGGAGACTGACGGTTTCAATAGAGAAACATGAAAAACAGGGTGGACCCTCAGGGAGTCGGGGAGCTCCAGCTCGTAGGCCACCTCGTTGATTTTCCTTTTGATAGGAAAAGGCCCTAGAAACTTGGGGCCCAATTTCTTGGACGGGCAAGCCAATCTTAGATTGATGGTGGAAAGCCATACTTGGTCGCCCGGTGCCAGCGCTAATTCACCCCGTCTCCTCCTGTCGTAGACCGTCTTGTTATACTCCTGAGTTCTTGCCATGGCTTCGCGTAGAAGCTGGTTGTTAGAGGAGAAGAAATTCACTTTTTCCAGAACTGCGGGCACTGAGCACTCAGGGAGAGAGTTGGGCAGAAATGTGGGGTGAAACCCGAAGTTCGCAAAAAATGGGGTCTGGTTAGTTGCGGAGTGGATGGAGTTATTGTAGGAGAACTCCGCTAGCGGAAGCAGGGAGAGCCAGTCATTCTGAGCAAAGGAGGAGAAACAACGCAAATATTGCTCAAGGGTCTGATTTGTTCTCTCAGTCTGTCCGTTGGTTTGAGGGTGGTAAGCCGAAGAGAATGATAGCTCTATTCCCAGAGTCTTGCAGAGGGACCTCCAGAACCGGGAGGTAAATTGTACCCCCCGATCGGAGACTATATTAGCAGGTACCCCGTGGAGCCTGACGACTTCTTTAATGAACATTTGTGCAGTTTCCGGGGCCGAGGGGGTCCCTCTCATAGGAACAAAATGTGCCATCTTGGACAGATGGTCCACAATCACAAAGATGGTGGTGTGATTCTCAGCCGGGGGTAGTTCAACTATGAAGTCGATAGAAAGCATTTTCCACGGTCTCTCTGGAACGGGTAAGGGCTTCAGTAGTCCCCAAGCTTTGGATCTGGACCCTTTATTCTGGGTACATGTAGTACAGGACTCCACGAACCTCCTGCAATCCTCGCGTAGTCGAGGCCACCAGAAGGTACGTTGTACCAACTCAGTGGTCTTAGCCACGCCAAAGTGCCCAGCAAGGGCATGATCGTGGCAGAGCTCTAGCACGGTTATCTTTAGTTCTTCTGGTATGAATATCCTGTCTTGGTGCCAGAGTAATCCATCCTTGGTTTGCAGATCCAGTTCAGGAGAGGGTTCCTGTCTAGTGGTGGCTTGTCTGATCCAGGAGAGTAGGTCCTCCTGAAGTAGGAGAAAATTCCCAGGAGCGAGGATTGTATCGGGTGAGGAGAGTTCTTTGGATCCATGAAACATTCGGGACAAGGCGTCAGGTTTAGTGTTCTTGGCACCGGGGCGGTATGTCACATGGAAGGAGAACCGGGAAAAAAACAGGGCCCATCTGGCTTGTCGTGGTTTTAGTCTTTTTGCAGTTTTCAGGTACTCTAAGTTCTTATGGTCGGTGAATACTAAGATCGGGTGAGCAGCACCTTCAAGTAAGTACCTCCATTCTTCCAGGGCGGACTTAATCGCCAAGAGTTCCCGGTCTCCCACGTCATAGTTCTTTTCTGCCGCAGATAATTTGCGAGAAAAGAAAGCCACCGGATGAAGCAAAGCCTTGGTTCCTTGCCTCTGTGACAATATTGCCCCTACTGCAACCTCAGAAGCATCTACCTCAAGTACAAATGGTAGGGAGGAATCTGGGTGTTTTAAGATGGATGCAGAGGTGAAGAGCCCTTTGAGATCCTCAAAGGCCTTTTGGGCCTCAGGGGACCAGTGGAAGCGGGTACCTTGCTTGGTTAGCTGAGTAATGGGTGCAATGATGGCGGAGAACCCCCGGATGAATTTACGATAAAAGTTGGCGAATCCAACGAACCGTTGGATTCCCTTCTTATCCACTGGCGCTGGCCAGTCCAAGATTGCGGTGATCTTCTGTGGGTCCATCCTGATGCCTTCGCCAGAGATGATTAATCCCAGAAATGCTATGCTCTCCCGCTCAAACTCGCATTTCTCAGCCTTCGCATATAGTTTATGCTGCCGAAGCCGGTCTAACACACTTCTGACATGCCTGCGATGAGAGTCAAGGGAGGAAGAGAAGATTAGTATGTCATCTAAATAAGCAATCACAAAGAGATCTAAAAAGTCCCGAAGAACATCATTAATTAAATACTGGAAGGTGGCAGGGGCATTGCACAGCCCGAAGGGCATCACTAAATATTCGAAATGTCCGAACCGGGAGCGGAAGGCGGTTTTCCACTCATCGCCCTCCTTGATTCGGACCAGGTTATAGGCTCCCCGGAGGTCAAGCTTAGTGAAAATAACGGCAGCTCCCAATCTTTGGAACAACTCTGGTACCAGAGGAAGAGGATAACGACTTTTAATGGTGACCTTATTTAGTTCACGGTAGTCCACACATGGCCTGAGGGTATGGTCCTTCTTTTCTACAAAGAAAATGCCTGCGCCTGCTGGCGACGTAGAGGGGCGAATGAACCCCTTTAAAAGGTTCTCATCGATGTAGTCCTTCAGGGCCCCCTGTTCCACCTCCGTTAAAGGGAAAATCCTACCGAAAGGAATAGCTGCTCCGGGAAGTAGATCAATGGGGCAGTCGTAGGCTCGGTGGGGTGGTAGTGTCTCTGCCCCCTGTTTACTAAACACATCGAGAAAGTCCAGGTAAGCGTCAGGGATGGCCTGACGTATTCCGGCCTCAGTGTCGGTACACATTAAGGTGGCAGGCCCAGGGGGTTTGTGTGAGCCACAGGACCGTTGGCAGTAGGAGGAAGGAAACGTGATCACCCCCGTGACCCAGTTAATGGTAGGATTATGGGCTTGTAGCCAGGGCATACCGAGAATTATGGGGAACAGTGGAGAGGAGATAATATCCAGCCGTAGATATTCTCGGTGCACCCCGGTAGAGGAGAAGACAGTGACAGGTAGGGGAGCCGTCTCTTCGACCACGGGCCCCGACTTGATAAGGGACCCATCAGCCAGGTGAACCCGTAGTCCATGGGTCTTGGGAAGTAGAGGAATAAGTTGAGTACGGGCAAAAGTTGAGTCCATGAAGCAACTACAAGCCCCAGAGTCAATAATTGCGACGACTTGCAGGGTCCTTCCTGGGAGCTGCAGGGAGATAGAAAGAGCGAAGTGAGAGGGGGATTTAGTCTGAGGGTTGATCACAGCAGGGAATACTGACAAGCACTTACGGAACTTCAGGGGACAGTTCCTAACGAAGTGACCGGGCTCCCCGCAGTACAGGCACAGGTTGTGCGCGCGTCGGCGTTGGCGTTCCTCCGGAGTAAGGGAAGGGCGGAGGACCCCAAGCTGCATGGGTTCAGGAGCATCGTACGAGGGGGTCAAGGGTGCTGCAGAAGCTGGGTGCGGATGACTGGGGACCCGGGGAAGCATCCAGGTCGGCCGGGTGAAGCCCGTGGCCCTCTCAACCCTCCGTTCCCTCAGGCGTCGGTCGATCTGAATTGTCAGATCGATCAGTAGGTTCAAATTTTCTGGTATTCCTACCCTAGCCAGTTCGTCCTTCAATGGGTCAGAAAGGCCTATGCGAAACTGGTGACGGAGGGCAGCGTCATTCCACCTGGTGTCTGCGCTCCAGCGCCTGAGTTCAGCTACATAATCTTCCGCTGCTCTGCGTCCCTGCTGAAGGGTCCGCAGGGCGTTCTCTGCAGTGACCGAGAGCTGAGGGTCCTCGTACAATTGGGCAATGGCGTCAAAAAAAAGTGTAAGGCTGTCCAAGGACGAATCTTTGCGTTCTAGCAGGCGGTGGGCCCAGTTCTGTGGGTCTCCAGAAAGCAGCGAAATTACAAAGCCCACCTTGGTAGCTTCTAAGGAAAAGGTGCGGGGCTGTAAGGCAAAGTACAACTCACAAGAGTTCCGGAAAGCCCTGAACTTGCTCCGGTCCCCGGAGAATCTTTCGGGTGTAGGGACCCTGGGTTCAGGGGGAAGCATGACCACCGTGGGCGCAGCTCCTGCCCCGGAGGAAGAAGTGGAGGCACGTGGACCCCCTTGAGCTCCATCGGGGTTGGTGAGGGCCCGCACTTGTCCTTCCAGGTGAGTGTAGCCTTGCTGGAGGCTCTTAACGGCCTCGGTCAGTCCCGCCAGGTGTCGGCATAGTTCCTCCATAGGTGAGGCTCCCTGCTCGGGCTCAGACATGGCTGTCTGCTACTGTCCCGTACCTGACGGTGACGAGCCCGGTTAGCAGAGGGAGGCCTCCCTTACGGCTCCCACCGGCGGCCCCTGGTGGTATAACAGGAAGCACGGAGGTGGAAGGGGTACGAGTGCCTGGCAGGATCAAGAACTACCGCAGGTGATCAGGAACCAGCAGGTGAGGAGGCAGGAACCAGGAACTACAGCAGGTGAGTGGACAGGAACCAGGAACTACAGCAGGTGAGTAGACAGGAACCAGGAACTCAGAAGATGACCCGGACCGGGAGGCACAGCATGTAGACTGGAACCACTGGGCAGCAGCAGGTGAACAGGAACCAGCAGATGAGCAGACAGGAACCAGCAGATGAGCAGACAGGAACCAGCAGATGAGCAGACAGGAACCAGGAACTCAGCAGATGACCCGGACCGGGAGGCACAGCAGGTAAACTGGAACCACTAGGCAGCAGCAGGTGAACAGGAACCAGCAGATGAGCAGACAGGAACCAGCAGATGAGCAGACAGGAACCAGCAGATGAGCAGACAGGAACCAGGAACTCAGCAGATGACCCGGACCGGGAGGCACAGCAGGTAAACTGGAACCACTAGGCAGCAGCAGGTGAACAGGAACCAGCATATGAGCAGACAGGAACCAGCATATGAGCAGACAGGAACCAGCAGATGAGCAGACAGGAACCAGCAGATGAGCAGACAGGAACCAGGAACTCAGCAGATGACCCGGACCGGGAGGCACAGCAGGTAAACTGGAACCACTAGGCAGCAGCAGGTGAACAAGAGCCAAGGTCAGGCAGGATCGTCAGACAAGCCGGGGTCGGGTAAACTGGCAGGCAGCGAGGCACAAAAGGATCAGGCAATACCGAAGTCAGAAAACAGGCCGATGGTCAGGTACAGGCAGATAGCAGGAGGGTCACAGGAAGCCGGGTCAGATACAGGTAAACAAGGCAGATCAGGTCACTTGGGATAAACGCTGTAGAGCAGACAGCAGGGACTGTCTGCAAGTGAGGAGTTTAAATAGCCCTTCGGGCGTCACCTGCGGGGGCGGGAACCAGGAAGTCCAGGGCGTCTGTTCCTGACAGGGTTTCCATGACACCATCTAAGCAAATTCTGCCTCTACTGTGGCGGGGCAGGTCACTATGTATGGGGCTGTCCTGCTAAGAGACGTAGACATCTCTCTGTCTCTCCAGTAAGTTAGGCGGTCCCGCCAGCAACCTCTGCTCCTCACTTGGCATTTCCTGTTACCTTCCAACTCCCAGGGAGAAGCGTGTCAGCAACCGCAATTGTGGACTCAGGGGCATGCAGTTGCTTTATAGAGCTGGCATTTGCAGCCCAACAGGGTGTTCCTCTTCAACCCAAGGAGCATGGACTTACCGTATTCTTGGCCGATGGCTCTTGTGTAAAGTCCGGACTGGTGACCCAAGAAACTCCTCCACTGCTGCCGGTGACTCCGACCGGTCATAAAGAACTTTTGCGCCTAGTCGCAATCTCTTCACCTCTGTTTCCTGTTATTTTGGGCCTACCCTGGCTACAGGCCCATAATCCTGTGGTCAATTGGAAATTTGGTAGCACGAGTACCAGTCATCTTACTGTCAGGAGCACTGTCTTTCCAGCCCCACTATCACACCAGCCACTCTGTTATGTACGGACGTTGATGCTGAACTCTGTCAAAAGGTGCCTGAGGTTTATCATGTATTCCTGGACGAATTCAGCAAGCGGGGAGCAGACACCCTGCCTCCACACAGAGCCTACGACTGCCCCATACGGCTCCTTTCAGGGGCTGCCATTCCGTTTGGTCGGATCTTTCCACTGTCCGAAAAATAATTAGCAGCTCTGAAGGAGTACATTGATGAAAGCCTTCGGAAGGGGTTCATCCGCCCTTCTATTTCACCTGCCGGAGCGGGGATATTCTTTGTGGAGAAGAAGGACCAGTCATTACGGCCATGTGTAGACTACCATGAACTAAATAAAATTACGGTGAAGAACCGTTACCCCCTCCCTTTGGTCCCAGAGCTCTTCCAAAGACTTCGTTCTGCTACCATCTTTACTAAATTAGACCTCAGTGGAGCTTACAACCTTATCCGCATACGGGAGGGAGATGAGTGGAAGACTGCCTTCCGTACCCATTTTGGGCATTACAAGTTGTAATAGAATGTATAAATAATCAACTCCATTTTAAGTAGAAATGAACTTTGACATACTTAGCTTAACTGACAGTTTGTATAGAGTCACACCCTGCTACTGATAGTCATTGTGATTAAGCCTGTCCATGCAGTAGCCTGATTGTATAAGAAAAGTCCCTTGCTAAACTAAATTCAGCAGTTAATATAAGATAAGAATATACTGAGTATGTGTTAAGACATAGCCCCTCCTATCTTTCTTATTCATATAAGCCACTCTGAAATTCAATAAAGGCCAGAGATCTAATGAACACACTATCCGTTTCCATGTGTCATTTTGATTTCTCACGGATCCGGGGGTCACTGAAAATGATCTTGCATTTACCTGAAGTACACCTGGGTATTACCTGCTTCAGATGGTGGCAGTGGTGGGGATGAAAAAATCACCTTTGGTAAGAAGAATCTTTTTGTCTTTTAGACAGACTGTTTTCTCTTACCTTAGCTCTGATTTAAATTTCATCTCAAACTAAATTTATGTAGAAGAGGGATACGAACCACGCCTTGGTGTATAGGGGATTTTTTGGGAAAATCCGCCTTTGAAAGTACCTTTGAGAAGGTCCTAATTAATTAGAAGCATTTTGGGAACGCTGTAAAGTACCTTTGAGAAGGTCCTAATTAATTAGAAGCGTTTTGGGAATGCTGGAAAGTACCTCTCAGAAGGTCCTAATTAGAAGCGTTTTGGGAACGCTGTAGAAAAGTGTACACGACAGTCCTTTTGGCAAGGAGCTGAAATGGTAAATGAGGATTATATTTCGGTGATCCAACCTACTTTCGCTTTTCTATCTGTTGCATAGAAGTAATAAGATAATTTGTTGTGTAGATACACTGACTGTAGGGGGCGGGTTGCACCATAGAAATGCAGTCCGGATGCGTTCCAGGTGGTTTTTTTACATGCACATTTTTGATGCGTTCCAGTGCGTTTTTTGTGCATTTTTAATGCAGTCCAGTGTTTTTTCACCCCTCCAGTGCGTTGTTTATGCATTTTTGCAGCGTTCCAGTGCAGGAAGGATGCAGCATATTCAGTTTTTTTTTTAACTGAAGTGCACTGGAACTGCAAGCACTGGTGTGAACTATGCCATTGAAGACCATATAACCTGCTTTCCATGATTTTATTTTTTTTAAAACTCACTGGACTGCATGTGGTGTGAACTGGCCCTAAGGTTAAACAGTCAAAGTGGTCTACAGTATTAGAAATCTCCCTTGCTTATATCCAAATATCGTGAGAGTGGTAAGTACTTTTGTATGTATGATACGTGTTGTCACTGTGATGCAGATGGGACAAAGGCGTTTTAGCTATACTATAGGGAAAGTTGTTGTTAGTATAGGGAATTCTCTTCCATCTGCTCAGAGAAAAATGCTTACATTTTATGTGTTTGTTTGTTGTTGTCTTGGAATTCCAATTTAAAGTATAAGTTGTTTTTTCTTCTGAATGCAAACGGATTGTTGAGTAATTGATATGTCCTTTGATCCTGCCAAGTAGAAGAACGTTGCTAAAGTGGGCAGGTGAGAGGGACAGGGTAGGGTACTCATCTGTGTGGTGCTTTGAGTGATTCCTCCTATCCAAATTATTGTTTAGCACAATACACAGAGGTATATGCCCGCTTGCATAAATCTGCTATTTCACTTCAAGTGAAAGAGGGGATCAAACAACCGACCATACCTTCGTCAACGCTTTTGCGCAAAGCATACTGCTATATTTGCATTCCATATTCAGCGAGTCCGAGAGACTTGCTGAGGTGGAGAAAATGTTAAAGAAGGATTTGATTCAGAAAAGTTATCTATATAGATTTAAAAAAATACATGTTCATTGTTAAAATGTTGCAACTATTGTCAGTCTATTCATGAAATGTGTTGGGCCCATATTCCCATGTCCAATGCATAATTAATTGGAAACATTAAAAGGGGAATGTGACGTCACTGATAAATTACATGTATGCGCTGGTACTAAATGTTTTTTTTTTTTGAGGAATCTGATCAGATACAATTTTTTTTTTAGAGTAGCATTTCAACTTATACATGGGGTATTTTGATTATTTCAGTTAGGTTCTGTTTCCACTATTGCAACCCCAAATTTGCGTGATTTGCAGTGCGACTTTGCAATGCGATTTTTGATGCAATGTCATGCAAAAGTGTGAGAAAAGGTCGCACCGCAAAATAGTGCAAGAACCTTTTTGCATCGCTGCAACTTGAGTCGCACAAATTAAAACAAGGATCATTGAATTACATGGGTTTTTGACTTATCATGTGACTTCGCATGCGTCAAGTCGCACAGCAACTCACAGTAGTGGAGACAGAGCCTTAGAGCCTTGGAGTCTGACTTTGGAGACTGTTTTAATTGTGTTATTGCCTATCCTTACGTTATTGAAGTTAAAAGGTGTTGTTTTTCTTTTCAGTTTCGACAAATATAGTTTTGTTGATGTTGAGAAAAAAAAAAGCGAACTTTTGCATTGTATAAGGACATTGCCTGTTACAAGACAAGGGAATGGATATTTGTGCAAATGGTTTTAATTTGTGTTTAGGCTGTATGAACAATGATTGGGGATTTAAAAATGTTTGAATTTCTTTTTTTTGGTTAAATACAATTTTAGGGCTGGGTTCACACATATGCAGTGCGAGTTTGAGCTCTGTTTTCACAGCTAATTGACAAAGTAGTTGTTCAGCGCTTCATGTCAGTTTTTTATCAGGATCAGGTCAGGATTGCATATCAGGTCAGGATTTTATACTGTTCACAACTGAATGACATGTGCGATTCAGAAGCATTCCCATAGAAGTCAATGGCCCTGAATTCGCACGTAAGCCGGACCGCACTGCCTAGAAAACGCACACCTTTTTGGGCAGTGCGGAGTGCGAATGCACTGCAGGTGTGTAAGCCAGCCTCATCCAAGGGAGTTATGTATTCCAGGCGATGCGCTAGAGGAATTGTGGTTGGTAAAGAAAAAGGAAGTAACTTAAGGTTTGTGTAATCCTATGCACTAGGGAAAAATATGAAAAAAAAAAAAAAAAAAAAAGTAATGGTAAAAGGTGCTTAAATGATGTTCAAAGGGCAAATATGGAAAACATTTCTAAATGAAGAATGAATGGAGTGGCCAAATGGATGTGAATAAAAGGAGAAAGTGGTTGTATTGTGTTTAATGAATGCACAAGGTATTATTTGATTAGTAAAGTATCTTAAGTGTTGGTTTAAAATGTACACAAAGAGATGGTTGTCTCATATTGTGTTTTCTTGTTCAGGGAGTAGAAGTTATTAGGCCCATGTTCCTGATAATATATATTTCTCTAAAAGTTTGGGTTAAGTAACCAGGATATACAAAATAAATTGCTGCATATATTGAGTCCATGAGGTACTAAAATATGATGGGAAAGTTTGTTTGAATAACAGTCAGAGTGACTATTCTGGATATATTTACCTTTTGAATTCCTAGAGTTTCAATCATGAAGTGTTAATGATGTAATGAAGTTTATCCATCAATGTTTTGTTTGTTGCTGATGATCAGATATATTTGAAAAGATAGGAGGCTGACTTCTGAGTCAGAATATGTGTTTGGGTAAAATGTTCTGTTCTGAGTTCCTCAGGTCCACTTGGGTCCCGAGGATAGAAGAAACTAAAGTTGTTTAAGTTTTATTGAAGTCCTGCTGTAATACTGGATTTGAAAAAATGTTTAGTTTAAACATATTGAATCTACATAATGAAGACTGTTGCTGAGAAACATTTTATATTTCTGCATGCTTTACTTATGTTTGAGTTAATGAGGAATATTATTTTTAATACCTCCAATGGTTAAGGCCTTAATTGATCAGGTAGATTCTGTGATTATTCATGTTGGATGAGGAATATCTGCTCCAGCCAGCCAGAAGAAATGCCAATCCCATTCCTACCCTATACCCCATTCATACCCTGCCCTATACCCTATCCGGATGAAGAGATGACTACAGCTTTTACATGGAAATCTTCGTTGTTCATCTTCGTTGTTCATCTTTGTTGTTCAAATGCCATGGGAGATGCTGAGATGAGTAAAGGCGGACACCTGCTGGAAAATATTCCTGAAATGACACCTTGAGGGTTAGCCATGACGCACGCCCAAGGTTTACGAAATTCCAGTGAGCATCACAAGGGAGTGATACAGATATGCCAGCCTGAAGCCCAAGTCTAGCCCAATGCATCAGTTCCCGTCTGTCTGTGGATATCGAGTTATGTCCTTACAAAGAGGCAAGGTTTTGGGGTAGAAGGATCTCTGTAAAATATGTGTAAACACAGAATCGAACCAAAAGTTTGGGGAAAAGTTTAGGAGAATGAGAATTATAATGTGGACATTTCTTTTTCCTTCCCTTTCATGAATTTATTGGACATTCAGAAGCCATACAAGAGATTTGTTTGTGCTTTTCTTTGGGACAATTTTTTTATTTTGGCCTAAAGGCTGTCATGCCCCTCCCACTTGCTTTTAAGGACTGTCATGCCCCTCCCCCTTTGTATTTCATGGACAATTGCTATGAAGCTGAGATTATCTGTTTATTGTTACATGCTTAGGATAATGATACATTTATGAGAAAGTAGTCCAGGTGAATGTCGGGGGCTTCAGGGTTTGTGATTATCACGTTCGTGATAAAAGAGGGGATTGTAATAGAATGTATAAATAATCAACTCCATTTTAAGTAGAAATGAGCTTTGACATACTTAGCTTAACTGACAGTTTGTATAGAGTCACACCCTGCTACTGATAGTCATTGTGATTAAGCCTGTTCATGCAGTAGCCTGATTGTATAAGAAAAGTCCTTTGCTAAACTAAATTCAGCAGTTAATATAAGATAAGAATATACTGAGTTTGTATAATTTTTAGAAACGTATGTGTTAAGACATAGCCCCTCCTATCTTTCTTTTTCATATAAGCCACTCTGAAATTCAATAAAGGCCAGAGATCTAATGAACACACTATCCGTTTCCATGTGTCGTTTTGATTTCTCACGGATCCGGGGGTCACTGAAAATGATCTTGCATTTACCTGAAGTACACCTGGGTATTACCTGCTTCACAAGTATCTTGTCATGCCCTTCGGCCTATGTAATGCGCCAGCCACTTTTTTACACTTCATCAACAACATTTTCATCATTGTTTACTTAGGCGACATTCTTGTGTTCTCCACTTCCCTTGCAGATCATCGGGAACATGTCAAGAAGGTCCTCTGCCGTCTCCGTTTACATGGACTCTATGCCAAACCCGAGAAATGTGAGTTTGAGCAGCAAAGTATTCAGTTTTTGGGCTTGATCATCTCCACGGGAGGGATTGAAATGGACCCCCAAAAGGTGTCGGCAATCCTGACCTGGCCAGTACCCACTGATAAGAAGGGAATCCAACGGTTCGTGGGGTTTGCTAATTTTTACCGCAGATTCATTAAGAACTTTTCAGCTATAATCACACCCATCACTCAACTCACACAACTGGGTGTTCGTTTCCACTGGTCCCCTGAAGCCCAGGCTGCCTTTGAGACTCTTAAAGGACTGTTTACATCTGCTCCTGTACTAAGCCATCCAGATCCGGCACTGCCTTATATCCTGGAGGTAGACGCTTCCGAAAGTGCAGTCGGGGGGTTCTGTCCCAGCGTCAAGGCCTCAAGAATTTAATCCATCTGGGAGCCTTCTTCTCTGGGAAACTTGCCCCTGCAGAGAGGAATTATGACATCTGAGATCGGGAGCTTCTTGCCATAAAAGCCGCTCTTGAGAAGTGGAGGTACCTGCTAGAGGGAGCATCCCACCCAATCTTGATCTATACAGATCACAAGAGCCTTGAATACTTAAGGACTGCCAAGAGACTGAAACCCCGCCAAGCCCGATGGGCACTTTTCTTTTCAAGGGTTTTATTCCATATTACCTATAGACCTGGATCAGTGGCGTCACTAGGGTTGGTGTCACCCAGTGCGGTGAAAAATTGTGTCACCCCCCCCCCCCCCCTCCAGCAGGACAAGCAGTAGGGCATTACGCGCCTCTTACGTCTCCGTCCCCCCCAGCCTGCCGCAGTGTTAATTGATAGTGTCACCCAGGGCCTTCTTCTCAGGAAAAAGGTGCAGGAACTCAACCACGCTCCACACCTTTCCCCAAAGTAGGGGGTGGGGGGTTGAACATGCCACAGCAACTGGGTGTGGGAGGGTCCTAAAGGGTCATTAAATGAGGGTGCTACATACAGAGTGCAGTGTTCAGGGTGCAGCGTTCAGGTGGGTGCAGGGTGCAGATTGCAGGTGGGTGTAGAGTGCAGGTGGGTACAGGGTGCAGAGTGCAGGTGGGTACAGGGTGCAAGTGGGTACAGGGTGCAGGTGGGTACAGGGTGCAGAGTGCAGGTGGGTACAGGGTGCAGAGTGCAGGTGGGTACAGGGTGCAGGTGGGTACAGGGTGCAGGTGGGTACAGGGTGCAGAGTGCAGGTGGGTACAGGGTGCAGAGTGCAGGTGGGTGCAGAGTGCAGGTGGGTACCGGGTGCAGGTGGGTACAGGGTGCAGGTGGGTACAGAGTGCAGGTGGGTACAGAGTGCAGGTGGGTACAGAGTGCAGGTGGGCACAGGGTGCAGAGTGCAAGTGGGTACAGGGTGCAGGTGGGTACAGGGTGCAGAGTGCAGGTGGGTACAGGGTGCAGAGTGCAGGTGGGTACAGGTGGGTACAGGGTGCAGAGTGCAGGTGGGTACAGGGTGCAGGTGGGTGCAGAGTGCAGGTGGTGCAGGGTGCAGGTGGGTACAGGGTGCAGGTGGGTACAGAGTGCAGGTGGGCACAGGGTGCAGGTGAGTACAGGGTGCAGAGTGCAGGTGGGTACAGGGTGAAGAGTGCAGGTGGGTACAGGGTGCAGAGTGCAGGTGGGTACAGGGTGCAGATTGCAGGTGGGTACAGGGTGCAGGTGGGTACAGGATGCAGAGTGCAGGTGGGTACAGGGTGCAGAGTGCTGGTGGGTACAGGGTGCAGAGTGCAGGTGGGTACAGAGTGCAGGTGGGCACAGGGTGCAGGTGGGTACAGGGTGCAGAGTGCAGGTGGGTATAGGGTGCAAAGGGGTGCAGAGTGCAGGTGGGTACAGGGTGCAGGTGGGTACAGGGTGCAGGTGGGTACAGGGTGCAGAGTGCAGGTGGGTGCAGAGTGCAGGTGGGTCCAGGGTGCAGGTGGGTGCAGAGTGCAGGTGGGTACAGGGTGCAGGTGGGTGCAGAGTGCAGGTGGGTACAGGGTGCAGGTGGGTGCAGGGTGCAGAGGGGTGCAGAGTGCAGGTGGGTACAGGGTGCAGAGTGCAGGTGGGTACAGGGTGCAGAGTTCAGTAGCTGAGTGAGCTGGTCTGGTGGGGGGAGGGGGTGGCTGGACATATATATATTATCTATAGCTGTGTCTAGCAGAGTGACCACCTTGCACCCCCCCCCCTTTCCTTATCATTCTTGCACAGCAACCTCACCTTGGGCTGGGACACCCTGGGACACCCCCCCTCGCAAGCTCATGTCACCCTTCCCTCCCGCGGCCCGCCTGTACTCACACCAGTCGGCTGTTCTGAACCTGGGCGCCGGCGGCAGCTGGAGTCTGGAGAGGAGAGGAGGGCATCGTCACACACAGCGTGCAGCCGCGTGTGTGGAGTGAGTGACGTCACATACATTATCATGTCTGCACTGCCAGCGTGAGATGTGACAGGCTGGGGCTCGCTGGCTCAGTAGGGTAGGGAGGAGGAAGAAGAGAAGTAGGACACACACCAGGCGCGGCCGCGGCGCTGGAGGTGTTTCAGCGGGCTGCGGACTGTAAAAAAAAAAAAATGCCAGGGCTTTGACTTTCCCCACCCTCGGGAGAGCAGAGAGGGTGTCACCCCTCTAGTGGTTGTCACCCGGGTGCGGACCGCATCCCCCGCACCCCCCCAGCAACGCCTCTGACCTGGATCAAAAAATTTCAAACCTGATGCGCTGTCGCGCATGTTCGAGGATCCAAAGGACTTACCGGTATCAGATACCATCCTATCAGCAGGAAACTTTTTGCTACTGCAGACCTATCTTATGTCACAGTTCAAGCAGGCATTCACAGTTACCCCGGGTCCTATCAGGGACACGTTGCAGGCAAGAGAGGGACTTCCGTGGAGGGGTAACCGAGTCTTTGTCCCAGAAGCAGTCCGCATACCAGTCCTGGGATTCTACCACGACCATCCCCTTGCAGGTCACTTTGGCATTCGCAAAACAGTAGAACTACTGCAACGCACATTCTGGTGGCCTGATCTGGAGAAAGACTGCAAAAGGTACATTGATGCATGCATTACCTGCACCCGAAGTAAGAGCACCCGAAACAAGGCTTGGGGTTTGTTTAGATCTCTGCCTGTGCCCGACAGGCCATGGACCATGATTTCCATGGACTTTATAGTTCAACTGACACCCTCTGAGGACTATACTGTCATCTTTGTCATAGTTGACCGGCTGACGAAGATGGCCCACTTCTTACCTTTAAAGGGCACACCCTCTGCTGTAGAGACTGCTTGAGTGTTTATTAAGGAAGTCGTTAGGCTCCATGGGGTACCCATTGATATAGTATCAGACCGAGGAGTCCAATTTACCGTGAGATTCTGGAGGGCACTACTGTATGTGAAGCCTTGAAGATCAAACTTTCCATGTCATCCGCATACCACCCGCAGTCTAACGGTCAAACCGAACAGACTAATCAAACGTTGGAACAGTACATCCATTGCTTCACATCGTTTGTCCAGGATGACTGGGTATCACTCCTGCCTTTAGCTGAGTTCGCTTATAACAATTCCTGTCATGCAGCCACCAAGCAATCTCCATTTTTTGCGAACTATGGCTTCCATCCCACCTTTTTGCCCGACCTTGTTCCTGAGTCTTCGGTACCAGCCGTTCAAAGCACTGTGGATTTCTTCAATCGCAACAACAAGCTGTTGCAAGAAGCCATGACCAAGGCACAGGAAGATAATAAGAGAGCTTTTGATAGAAAGAGGAGAGGGGAACTCATTCTGCAACCAGGGGACCAGGTCTGGTTGGCTACAACCAATCTGAGACTGGCTTGTCCATCAAAAAAGCTAGCTCTTAAATTATTAGGACCGTTCCCTCTGAAGAAAAAGATTACGATGTTTCCTACGAACTATCACTACCGGAATCTTTCAGCATACATCCAGTGTTTCATGTATCTTTGTTAAAGCCCGCGGTGCCAGACCCGTTTCCTAGTCGGGAGTCTAGACCACCTGAACCACTGATGTTCAATGGGGACGAGGAGTTCGAGGTGGAGGCAATTGTTGACTGCAGGAGGAGAAGGTCAACTGCAATACCTGATCAAATGGAAAGGTTATGGGCCGGAGGAGAACTCCTGGGAACCAGAGCAGAATGTGCATGCTATGGACTTAGTGCACGCCTTCTTCCGCAGTCATCCTCAGAAAAAGAACCAACTGGGCATCCGGAGGCTGCCTGTAAGGGGGGCAATGTCAGGAAAGATGTCTGCAGAGTACAGCTGCTGTCCCCCAGCGCACGCCTGTGCGCAGGCGCCAACCAAGGACGCTCAGAATGGCCACAGGCGCTTCTGCAAATGCGAATGCGCGTGCACGTGCGGGCATGTGCTCGTGCATGCACCTGTCACGAGAACTGGCGCCAGTCGGCCTATTTAAACAGAGCTGTGACACTGACTTATTTCTGCTTGGCCTATAGCGTTTACCTGAAATCCTGATACCTGTGTGACTCCTGATACCTTCCCGGCTTACTCCTTGACTACGCTCCTGCCTGCTGTTTTGTACCTGATCTGACTGTCTGTTGCCAAAACCTGCCTGTGACCAACCATGCTCCTGCCTGCCGTTTTGTACCTGATCTGTCTGTTGCCAAAAGCCTGCCTGTAACCTGACTAATCTCTTGCCTGCTGTTATACCGGATCCACCTGTCTGCTGTCTACCCGGCTCATCTGACCTGCTTCCTGCTGTGCATCCCAGCCGGTCGTCTGCCAAGTCTGGCAGCCTATCTGCCATCTCACCCACCTGCTTCCAGCCAGTCCAGCTTCCTGCCTGTGAGTTCCTGGCTACTACCTGCACAGACTTCAGGACTGATCCCAGGCACTCTTACCCCACCGTGCTCCAGCGCCAGCTGTCTCACCATCAGCAGGCCTCGAGCCAGAGCCATACGAGAGGCCTTCCTCCACACATCAGGCTCACCGACCAGGTACGTGACACATACGAACTAAGACTGGGATATCATTAAAGTTCATGTGCATGTAAAGGCAGGTGTCCCAATACTTTTGGCAATATAGTGTATGTTTTTAAAGGTGCTATTGACATGAAACTTTCACCACATGTCGGTAACAACACATGCAATCTACCCATACCCACTGTAAATCTGCTAGTGCATCTAACACTACCCTTTTTCTGGATTGGCAATGCTGCTGTCCAAAAGTGTCTCTATTGCTCCTCTATCCACAATGGAGACCTGAGGGCCCAAGGGCCTGAAGTCTGTCTAGCTGACCCTGATCCTACAATAGATGACATAAGGAGAGTCTACAGTGCATCTGGTCTGGTATCATGGAGAGAGAAGGCTGGTGGTGGTGCTTTAGGAGGAGGGGAAAAGTTCTTCTGGCGAACTCCATTGAAGTCTATGGGAGGCAAACAGGAAAAATCAAAAGTGCCCATTTTGAAAGCTTATATGCAAGTAATCGGCCATAAAAGGGAATTTGGGGTCCATGTACCGCCCTTAGGGACATGTATCAATGCAAATGTTTTTTTTTAAATTATCGTTTTTTCAGGAGCAGTGATTTTAATGATGCTTAGAGTGCAACAATAAAAATTAAAAATGTCTTTAAATATAATGCCTGGGGGGTGTCTGCCTGTTAAGTGGTGCATCTGTAGCATGCATAGAACATGCTGCTGCAAAAATAAGATTTCTAAAGAAAAAAAAACAAGTCAAATCACATTTAAATTGATTCCAGGTTGCAATTGCCAGCACCCGGCTATTGAAAAAAAAACAAAAAAAAAAACGGCGTAAGCCCCTCTTCCCCCCAAAAAATCCATACTAGACCCTTATCCGAGCAGACAGCCGGGTAGGTCAGCAAACGGGGAGATGAGCAACCCTCCTCCTGAACCATAGACGGCCACATGCCCTCAACATGGGGGGGGTGCTCTGCCGGTGGTTGTGGCGGTCTGCGGGCAGGGGGCTCGTCGGAATCTGGAAGAGCCCTTTACCAAGGAGGGCCCCCAGATCCCCCCCATGTGAATGAGTACCTACCCATTCACCAAAAAAGTGTCAAAATTAAAAAAAAACACACATACAGATTTTGACAATTCCTTTAAAAAAAAAAAAAACAGCATGTGATCTCCACAGCAACCAATTAAGTGTTACTTTTCATTTTCAACGTTCCATAACTGAGATAGACAGAGAACTTACGAATGATGTGAAGATTTTGGCAGTCAATTAATTTTTTCACTCATGCGAATACTCCCAAAAGTTCAATGATCACTATTTCCTTTGGAACACTGAAATGCAATGCTCTTGTGAATATGTTTACTTTATTTAAGTATACTTTTACTATATTTGACCCACATAAACCATTGATGGTGATGAATTACGCAGAATCTGTAGACACACAGGATAGTCTACAATTTGTTATCAGGACTATTTTGGATACTGATAAGAAGGTCCGTAGGAAAAGGAGTTGAAAGTTTTGAACCACTTGATAAATAGAGGTTCAAGTCCTTACAGACAGGATGTAGCTTCAATATTATACCCATTATTTCTGCCACTTCCTATGGCCTGATTTCCTTTAACTTAAGTACAGTCCATGAGAACTGTTTTTTTGTCAGTAATTTATTGCAAGAGTCTGTAAAGAAAAGTTTACATATAGATTGTACATTTTGTGTTTGATGTAGAAAACAGATTTGGTTATTGTAATCTTGGGATTTTGTTTTACTATTACAGCACTTGGATTACAGATTTTCATATGAATATTCATAAGCATAACAACAAGTCCATTATCTGGAGGGTATTTTGTATCAGTAATTATATGTACTGCCTCCCCATATAACACTGTGGGGCTAAAGGTAGGGTGACCAGATGTCCGCGGTTTCCAGGGAGAGTCCCTGGACTGAGGTCACTGTCCCCGGTTTTGTCCCTGGATTGCAAAGGCGCCAATAGGTGCAGGGCCAATCCTGGGCGGGTGCTGAGGTGGGGGGGGGGGTGCCGAAGCCAGTGGCATGCAAACGGGGGACGGTCCATCGTCACACAAAGTCCCGCCTCCTGGTTTGGCTGCTAGATAGCACACTTGTACAATGCCTGGAAATGTGCTGTCTATCATAGGTAGGAGCTGATCCAGGAGGCAGGACTTTGTGTGATGGTGGGCACTCTGCGACTCAAATTAATGCTGCCCCAGCGGGCAATGCTGGCCTGTGTGATGATCCGGCCGGCTCTCCTCTTCCTCTCCTCTCTCTGATCCTCTGCACAGATGAGGCTGCATAGATGGGCACTGGTCAGGCTGCATTATTGGGCACTGGTGAGGCTGAATTGATGGGCACTGGTGAGGCTGCATTGCTGGGCACTGGTCAGGCTGCATAGATGGGCACTGGTGAGGCTGCACTGATGGGCATCGGTGAGGCTGCATTGCTGGGCACTGGTGAGGCTGCATTGCTGGGCACTGGTGTGGATGCATTGCTGGGCACTGGTGTGGATGCATTGCTGGGCACTGGTGTGGCTGCATTGCTGGGCACTGGTGTGGCTGCATTGCTGGGCACTGGTGAGGCTGCATAGATGGGAACGGGTGAGGCTGCATTGCTGGGCACTGGTGAGGCTGCATTGCTGGGCACTGGTCAGGCTACATTGCTGGGCACTAGTCAGGCTGCATTGATGGGCACTAGTGAGGCTGTATAGATGGGCACTAGTGAGGCTGTATAGATGGGCACTGATGAGGCTGCATTGATGAGCACTGGTGAGGCTACATTGATGGGCACCGATGAGGCTGCATAGATAGGCATTGGTGAGGCTGCATAAATGGGCACTGGTGAGGCTGCATAAATGGGCACTGGTGAGGCTGCATAAATGGGCAATGGTGAGGCTGCATAGATGGGCACTGATGAGGCTGCATTGATGAGCACTGGTGAGGCTACATTGATGGGCACCGGTGAGGCTGCATAGATAAGCATTTGTGAGGCTGCATAAATGGGCACTGGTGAGGCTGCATAAATGGGCACTGGTGAGGCTGCATAAATGGGCACTGGTGAGGCTGCATAAATGGGTACTGGTGAGGCTGCATAGATGGACACTGGTCAGGCTGCATTGCTGGGCACTGGTGAGGCTGCATTGCTGGGCACTGGTGAAGCTGCATTGCTGGGCACTGGTGAAGCTGCATTGCTGGGCACTGGTGAGGCTGCATTGCTGGGCACTGGTGAGGCTGCATTGATGGGCACTGGTGAGGCTGCATAGATGGGCACAGTTGAGCCCTGCATTCTTTATGTAGTGCACTGCTGAGCCCTGCATTCTTTATGTAGTGCAATCCTGAGCCCTGTATTCTTTACGTAGCACGCTCCTGAGCCCTGCATTCTTTATGTAATGCACTCCTGAACTCTGCACTCAGTTTTTTCTCTATCTTATCTTCATAACATTTGGTAGTCATAGCTCAAAAAATAAGAAATATATATTTTTTTATTTTATCTCAAGGATGAAATGTGAAAAATAACATATATATATATTATACAATCATTCCATAAACACATACCACATACACTGCATATATAATTTGAGGAAAATATGCTATTAAGAAGTTTACCATTTGCCAACAAAAAAAACAAATATGTTCCCAGGTTTCATTTGAAAAATCTGGTCAACTTAACTTAATGAAATTGAGAGCAATTTGTCTGTGAGGCCTATATGTTTTGTCAGGTTATATACTTGTTTCCTCCAGGTCTTTTGCTTTCCTTCCATGTTCCAAAGATGTAATGATAGGTTTATAGGTGTTTGATGAAAACAAGTTGCCATAGTGCATGTTTGTTTATCTATGTCGAGGAAATTAGTCTGAGGGGATACTATATATCAGAAACTATTTTGTGCAGCGATGCTATATATTTTACTCAGTACATAATAGGAATAATAAATAATATTAAAGTAGGTCTAAATTCTCAACCAAGGACCCATGGAACCCTAGGGTTCCTCCAGAGGTTGCCATGCGTTCCTTGAGCTGTGGCTGATTGGCCTCCCATTTGGTGGTGCCTACATAATTTCAGGTCCAACACCACTTGGTTCTTTTCAGCTGTCTGTATGGGTAGAATTCATCTTACTGATACCAGATAATTTCATTTTAGCAGGGGTTTCCTAAACCAGGGCTCCTCTGAGGTAAAAAAAAGTTGAGAAACCTTTCCCATTCCCTTTTAGATTATTCTGTTTTATACTTTTTTGTATCTTAGCTCTGCGGACTCTTTGCAGCCAACTATCACCTACATGCATGTGCTCCAGGGTGGACTTTTTAATGGCATAACTTGCCTACACAATGATCATTACTGTTGTCTCCCCTGGAAATGCAATAGACAATCCAGGAGAGTATTAGTGGAGAGGAGACAGGTACAGCATATCGCCACCCCATAACAGGAAGCACCTGAACGAGGGCCTTCATGGCAAGATTACCAGTTATAATTTGAATGAAAACTGCAGATGTAAAAAGACTGAAAAATGACTTTTGAGATTACATTAACCACTTCAGCCCCGGCAGATTTGGCTGCTCAATGACCAGAGCACTTTTTACAATTTGACACTGTGCTACTTTAACTGGTAATTGCGCAGTCACGCAATGCTGTACTCAAACGAAATTTGCGTCTTTTTTTCCCCCAAATAGAGCTTTCTTTTGATAGTATTTGATTTGATTTTTTTGCGATATAAAAAGACCGAAAATTTTGAAAAAAAAATGATATTTTCTACATTTTGTTATAAAAAAAAATCAATAAACTCAATTTTAGCCCAGGTTCACACTGGGCTGCGAGAGTGAAGCCGTGCATGTTCAGCTGAACTCGCACGATTTCACTCCCACTGGCAGTCCCGATTTCAGCCGCGATTACAGAGACATCTGTGCAGGTTTCTGCACAGATGTCAATGTAAATCGCGGGCCAAAATTGCAAAAAGTAGTACAGAAACTACTTTTTGAAATCGGTGCAGTGCCGCAGATGCGGCGTCGCAACGATTAGGACAGTGCCATTGCCGGCAATTTGCGGCAAATATCTGCGTTTTGACATGCGATTTGACATGCCAAATCGCATGTCAAAACGCACCAGTGTGAACCAGGGCTTAGACATACATTTAGGCCAAAACGTATTCAGCCATATGTCTTTGGTAAAAAAAATGTCAATAAGCGTATATTTATTGGTTTGCGCAAAAGTTATAGCGTCTACAAACTAGGGTACAATTTCTGGAATTTACACAGCTTTTAGTTTATGACTGACTATCTAATTTCTTGAGGTGCTAAAATGGCAGGCCAAATACCTTGGCGTGTCTACTTTCCAAAATGGGGTCATTTGGAGGGGTTTTGTGCTATCTGGACATTTCAGGGCCTCCGTAACTGTGATAGATAGTAAAATTTTACACCTTTAGAAAGCCTGAAGGCGGTGCTTGGTGTTTGGGGTCTTGTACACGGCTAGGTTCCCAAAAAGTCTCACACATGTGGTATCCCCATGCTCAAGAGAAGCAGCGGAATGTATTTTGGGGTGTTATTCCACATATAACCATGCAATGTTTGAGCAATATATAATTTAGTGACAACTTTGTGCAAAAAAAAATCCCAAAACTTGTGGCAAAATATTAAATATTCCATGGACTCAACATGCCTATCAGCAAATATCTTGGGGTGTCTACTTTCCAAAAAGGGGTCATTTGGGGGGGGGGGTTTGAACTGTCCTGCCATTTTATGCACAACATTAGAAGCTTATGTCACACATCATCCACTCTTCTAACCACTTGGATACAAAGCCCTTTCTGACACTTTTTGTTTACATGAAAAAATATTTTTGTTTTGCTAGAAAATTACTTTGAACCCCCAAACATTATATATTTTTTTAAAGCAAAGGCCCTACAGATTAAAATGGTGGGTGTTGCAAATTTTTTTTTTCACACAGTATTTGCGCAGTGATTTTTCAACACAATTTTTGGGGGAAAAAAACACTTTTTTAAATTTTAATGCACACTATATTTCCCAGATGTTTGATGAAATAAAAATATGATCTTATGCCGAGTACATGGATACCAAACACGACATGCTTTAAAATTGCGCACAAACGTGCAGCTGCGACAAACTACATACATTTTTAAAAGTCTTTAAAATCCTTTACAGGTTACGACTTTAGATTTACAGAGGAGGTCTACTGGTAAAATTACTGCCCTCGATCTGACCTTTGCGGTGATACATGCATGGTACAATTGCTGTTTACATATGAAACCAGACCAACGCTTGCGTTCGCCTTTGCGCGTGAGCACAGGGGGACAGGGGTGCTTTTTTTTTTTATTACTTATTTTGCTTTTTTATTTTATTTTTAAACTGTTCCTTTCATTTTTATTTTCCCTCAAAGCATCTGACCAGACCAAGATCGGTTTGATAAAATGCTTTGCCAATTTCCCAATGGCGCTGTTTATATCTGGCGAAACCTAAGTCATGAAATGCTTGTAGCTTCCGGTTTCTTAGGCCATAGAGATGATTGGAGTCATTCTGGTCTTCGATCAGTTCTATGGTCAGCTGGGGGAACCACCGGCTGCATTCTCAGGTTCCCTGTTGGGACAGGAGAGCCAGAGAAAACCATTGAAGATGGTGGGAGGACGTTCCCTCCCACTGCTTGTAAACGCAGTCTAGAGACTAATTAGCCACTAGGATTGCTTTTACATGAAAGTTGACCGCTGGCTAAAAAGAATGAAACCAAGATTATATATAAAACTTCAGGCATCATTCTATTATAACTACTTAAAGTCCAGCAACATACCAGTACGTTGCTGGTCCTTGTTGGGCATATATTGTAATGTTCTTTTTTTCATGCAGTCTGTGGGCTGCATGAAAAAAAGAGATTGATCAGTGGGTATGCCCACCATTAAAATATTGCCCTTCATCCACCCACTTCTAATAATGGGCATACATGCACCATTTATTTTTTTCTATGGTGGTTAAATCACCTCCTGCAGCGCTGGAGTCGCTGATTTACGTATAGTGAGAGCAGACGCTGTTGCTGTCAAGATAAATAAATTAGTGCTGCAGCTGAATGGTGTACCTACTAAGCAAATGATGGTTAACAATAAAACAAAGTAACATTACAGTATAACAGTAATGGCACGTACACACGGTCTGAATTTCCGTCGGAAAAACCTTGGATGTTTTTTCCGACGGAATTCCGCTCAAGCTTGGCTTGCATACACATGGTCACACAAAACTTCTCTGAACTTTTGACTGTCAAGAATGCGGTGACGTACAACACTATGACGAGCCGAGAAAATTAAGTTCAATGCTTCCGAGCATGCATCGAATTGTTTCCGAGCATGCTTAGGAATTTTGCGTGTCGGAATTGCTACAGACAATCGGAATTTCCGATTGGAATTTTTTTGGTTGGAAAATTTGAGAACCAGCTCTCAAATTTTTCTTCTCGGAAATTCCGACAGGAAAAGTCTGATGGAGCCTACACACAGTCGGAATTTCCAACGAAAAGCTCACATCAAACTTTTCTTGTCAGAAATTCCGACCATGTGTATGCAGCATTAGACATACCATACCTGCAAAGCAAATACAATAATAAAAATAAAACATTTTTAACGCAATCTGTGCCTAAAAAATATATACCCAAGCATGGGGGCAATGTTAGGAGCAAATCGCTCCTCCACCCCTGCCCCCATGCTTTGGCATATATGCTCTTTTTTTAACTGTGGTGATGAAATCACCTCCTACAGCGCTGGAGTCACGGCTTTACGTATCGTGGGAGCAAACGCTGTTGCTGTCAGAATAAATAAACCCGTGCTGCAGCTGAATGGCGTACCTGCTAAGCAAATGATGGTTAACAATAAAACAAAGTAAAATTACAGTATAACAGTAATACCTGCAAAGCAAATACCTTAACACATAGTAAAAATAAAACATTACATTTCTAAAATTCAGTAACAATAGAGAGAGAATAAATATGGAACAATATAGAGCGAACAATAGAGCGGACAATAGAGAGCAAATATAAGAGAGAGAACAATAGAGAGAGAAGAAAAATAAAACCACAACTGTTTTGGACTTTTTTTTTTTTTTTTTTTGTGTGTTTTCTAATTTTTTTGCACTTTTATATAAACTGTAAATTATAAATGTTCCAGATTAGGGTTTCTCAAAATGTGATGGCCATCTCTTCCTGGAATTTAAGGAAGGATCCACAGGTCATCCTGAAGCTTTGTATAGCACATAAGCATTCAGCAGAGCCAATTGTAATAAATATACAGACACTTTTTTATACCAGTGTCTGGCCTTGCGGGCAATTAGGTACGGCGCCAACAACTGGTCATTGAGGTCCACCCCTCCCATGTTAAGGTTGTATTCGAGGACACAGAGGGGTTTCTCCACAACACCAGTTGCCATAGGAATTTGGACATTGAAAACATTCTGTGAATCCCTCCACTTCACTGCTAACAAATTATTACATTTCAAGCAGGCTCTCTCCCCAGTCTAAGCTGGGATTCTACAAGCCATTGGGGGAGGCCCCGGTGATTAGATCGCACAGTGCCACATGCGCCAATTCCACAATAAAAAGGTCACTAAAAAGTGGCACGCTTGCGTAATAATTGTCCTCATACAAGTGGTACCCCTTTCTGAATAAAGGTGACACCAAGTCTCACGCTCCCTATGTAGTCTGGGCATTTCTCGGGCTCCACGTGACTATCTCTTCCCTCATAAACCATAAAACTATATGTATAGCCTGTTGCCCTGTCACAGAACTTATACATCTTGACCCCATATCTGGCACACTTGCTGAGAAGATACTGTATAATGGACAAGCAGCCAGAAAACTTAATCAGGGACTCATCAATGCAGACAACTTGATCAGGAGTAAACAAGGCTGCAAACTGTTGGTTGAAGTGGTTTACGAGGGGCCAAATTTTGTGGAGCCGATCGTATCCAGGGTCACCCCGAGTACGACAGAGTTCATTGTTATTGAAATGCATGAACCGCAAGATCTTCTTATATTGTGTCCTGGTCATGGAGGCAGAGAACATGGGCATATGGTGAATTGGGTCAGTGGACCAATATGACGGCAACTCACTTTTTTTAACTATGCCCATGAGGAGGGATAGGCCCAGGAAGGTTTTAAATTCAGAAACCGTAAGAGGTATCCAATCTCTGGCAAGAGCCAACTGGGGATTAGCGGCAATGAATTCACCAGCATACAAATTGCTTTGGTCCACAAGAGATCTATAGAGATCTTCAGTGAAAAACAGCGAATAAAAATCAAGTGACGTAAAATCAACCTCCTGAATTCCGGGTTGGCCAGTGAATGGGGGAAGTACGGGTGCTGCAGAAGTGGTGGGCTCCCAATTTCGAATTGGCAAATGCAGCAGGAAGGGCACTATGGGCTCGACGGGCCTATCTTTGTCTTCTTGGTGTCTGCAGGACTCTACTTGTGCTTGCCACCTCACCAGCTTGAACTGTACTTATGGGACTCGCCACATCACCAAGTGTTACCGCAGTGCTGTATGTATGACTAGGATGTACTAGGCCGCTGGTGCTTGCAAGTTCACCAGAAGGATGAGCGGCACTTGTACTGGCTCTCTGCTCCATACGAGAGCCCTGCAGTTCTTGAACCTGAACAACAGCAGAAGAACGGGGTCGGATACGCCTGACCTTGGCAGGGACCACTAATCTGTTGTCAGAGCTATCTGTCAGGGTGCCGCTGCTGTCTAGTGGTTCGTATTCTGAGCCAGAATTGGACAGATGGGTGACTTCCTCTTCACTCTCATCTGTCAGGCTCAGAAACGTGTAGGCCTCTTCACTAGTGTACCTTCGATTGGACATTTTGGCCTCTAAATTTACTGGTACGGTAATCAGACTCACAGGAAAAAAAAGCACCTGACTGTCAGCGACTGATTCAAACGCTACCAAAAAAACTGTTAGCGTTTGCAGGGATCAGGCCTGAAGCCCCATACACACTATCAGTTTTCTTGCAGGTTTTTCTCTTCAGGTTTACCAAAACCATCTAATATGAGGTCAAACCTTAAGAGTTTCAATTCGTATGCAATCAGGCAGGCCCTTGCACTACATGGTTTTGGTAAACCTGAAGAGAAAAACCTGCAAGAAAACTGATAGTGTGTATGGGGCTTTACTCTGCGAATGCTGCAGTTATGTGTTTAGTGTTTTGTAAGTGACAGTGATCAATTGATACTGCACTTGGGTTGGCTGGGCTGGGCGAGGGGCTAAACGCAGGTGCTAGCAGGTATCTGGGTTGATCCCGCTAACGCTGCGTTTTTGGGAACCCTAAACTATTGGGGACGCTAATATAGTTCTGATCAGATCAAAGATATCGATCCATTCAGACATTACTATTAAGGTAGGTGTATGGTGCGTGCGTGGGTGTTAGCGCTACTGGCACTAATCTGACGCTGCCTGGGGCAATGCAGACCCTAACTGACGCTAAAACCTAACTGATATCACCCGTCGGTTGATCGGGGGTTAAACCTTTTATTAGGTTTAACCTAGCGGTGTAGGGCTATAAAACCCTACAGCTGAGCCACACTTTTACCGCCTCCACCTGCCTACCCCTTTACCTGTAGAGGCAGCGGCCAGGGGTGTCGCTTTCAGTGGGTGTAACGTCTGCCAAACTTGAGCTAGATTAGGCAGGTTATTTAGTGGTGTACGGCCATTTTAAAAACTTTTTTTTTGCATTGATACATGTCCTCTGGGGCAGGACCTGGGTCCCCATACACTTTTTATGGCAATAATTTTTGATTTTTTTTATGTTCGTGTCCCATAGACTTTTTTTTTTTAACAGATAGTTTATTTTCCATTAGAACAGAGAAAGAAAAACAAGTATAGACATTAGGCAGTGGTCATAGATACAACATACAGAGTAAGCAATGTAAATGGTACATAGTTATCGACGTTTCCTTCCAGTATCTAGTGGGAAAGGGGGGGGGGGCATAGGGTGGGAAGGTAGATAGCAAGTTGTACAACAATTATTACAATTTCATCTTATACCTGAGATCAGCTTTACATGTATTCAGAAAGGCCCAGGGACATGCACAGTACCTTTAACATAGAGCTGTAGGTAGTGGGCTCATAGTCTTCATTGATTGCCCGCACGGGGGCCAATAAAGGGAAAAATGCAGGGGTGTTGTACCTGGGGGGGTAGGTAGGGGGTGGGGCAAGGCACTATCTTTAGTGGGGATGTGGGGAAAAAACAGGGTGATTTCAGTGTGCAGGAATTTCGGTAGGTATGGTCGAATACTCCAACTATCGTTACAGGGCATAGGGTGGTGATCCCTTGACTCCACTTCCTACTCCAAGGCCAGCTGTTCCTCGCGAACCCAGGAATCCCATATCTTGGCAAGTTTTTTAGGGCAGTTGCGGGTCAGGTATGTCAACTTGTATAGCGGGAGGGCCTTATTAATGAGGGTTCTCCAGAATTGTGTTGTTGGAGGAGTGAATCCCTTCCAGTGCAGCAGAATCGCTTTCCTTGCGTAAAATGCTGCATAGAATACAAAGAGCTTCTTGGCCTGGGGGCTTCCAATGTGTCCACTATTCCAAGCAGCATGGTTATTGGGGCACATAGAACTTTCAGCTTGCCAACTGAGTTTATTACAGCAAATACCCCCTTCCAGAAAGTTTGTATATGCTGGCATGACCAAACCACATGGAAGAAAGAGCCCTCCTCCGAAGTGCATTTGGTGCAGACCGAGCTGCTGTTAGGGTATATTTTGGCTAAGCGCTGTGGGGAGAAGTAGGCTCTGTGTGGAAATTTTAGTTGAGTGAACCTGTCTCTGGCAGATATCATCAGAGGGAGGTATTGCTGAATGCCCTCCTCCCAGTCATCATCAGCCAGTGAGGGTATATCCCCCTGCCAAACTGAAAACAGTTGCGAGACCTTGGAAGTGTCCAGGCTTGCCAAAACTGAGTATAGAGGGGATAGGGGTTTTGTTTTCCCCCTCCTCGCTCAACAGACACTCAACCCCAGTAGTTCCCAGCACCGGTGGCATGGGAAACTGGGAGTGGTAGGCATGCCGGAGTTGCAGGTACCTGAAGAACATGCTGTTAGGTAACCCTTTCTGTTGCTTCAAAGCGTCAGAGGAGAGTAGACCAGTGGGGGACATTATGTCCGCCAACGTGGTGATTCCACTATGGGCCCATAACACCGGATCAGGAATAGTTTGGAAGTGCGACAATCTCAGGTTTCCCCATAGTGGGGTGCGGGGGGACCAGCTGTCGGACCTCAGGGCCTTATCCCTAACAATTTCCCAAACTTTCAGGGTGGTTCTCATCGAGGGGGTGATATTAGGATTGTACCTAGGTCCACGGTGTATTAAATTCCTCAATTCCGAATATGACCCGAGCAGTGCCGCCTCCAATGTTGAAGCAGAGGTTTGCCGGTTCCTCCAACAGCCACCAACGCAGCATGACCAGTACCGCAGCCCAATAATATTTAAGAAAGCAGGGTAGAGCGAGGCCTCCCAGCGAGAGAGGCAGCTGAAGGGTGGATTTGGCTATTCTAGGGACGCTACCATTCCAAATGAATGCAATGATCAGGGTGTCTAGTTTTTTGAAAAATGCGTTAGGGATATGTACCGGTGACTGTCTAAAAATATACAAAAATGTAGGCAGTATAGACATTTTGACTAGGTATACCCTTCCCACTGGGATGAGGGGCAGCGTTTTCCAGGCAGCACACCTCTGAGTCAGGAGGGACAATATCGGGGTCAGGTTAAGGGGGATATACTGTGTTAGGTCCCTATGGATCTCCACCCCTAAGTACCTGAATTGTGAGACCTTCTGCACGGGGGCATCCGCTGGTATCAAGGCCTCCTCTGGATGCAGTGCAAAGATCACAGATTTACCCCAGTTAACACAAATGCCAGAGTATCTGCCGAAGGTGTTAATAAGTGACAAGGCAACCCCCAAAGAGTCTGAGGTGTTCCTCAGGTACAGCTGGGTATCAACCGCGTACAGGGATATTTTTTCTTGGATAGATCCTATCGGGATACTGCTAACCAAGGGAGAGGATCGCAGAAGGATCGCCATTGGTTCTATGGCCAGCGCAAAAAGGGCAGGGGACAGCGGGCAGCCTTGTCTGGTGCCCCTGTGCAAGTAGAAGGGTGGTAATATGGTCAACCCCGTGAAAACCCTAGCTTGTGGTGAACCATAGAGGGCCTGTACCCAGGATATGAATTTGGGACCAAAGCCAAATCAGTGTAGGACCTCCCATAGGTAATTCCATTCCACCGAATCAAATGCTTTTTCGGCATCCAGGGAGGCCACTGCATCGAACTTAGCAAGGGAATTTTGGGCACCCATAACCGTGTAGAGTCTGCGAAGATTTATATCCGTCCCCTTGCCCGGCATGAATCCTATTTGGTCCTTGTGAATTAGGCTAAAAATGACCTCATTAAGCCTCCTAGCTAGGATCTTGGCAAGGCTCTTGGCATCTGCATTAAGCAGGGAAATGGGACGGTAAGAGGTGCAGAGTTCGGGGTCCTTGCCTGGCTTAGGAATAACAACTATGATTGTTTCCGCCATAGAAGTCGGAAGAGTGGTGTCTTTTAGAGTTTCTACGATCATCTCATGCAATTTGGGTGACAGCTGCTCCACATATTGCTTATAGAACTCGCGGGGAAGGCCATCCACACCCGGAGTTTTGCCTGCCTGGAGTTCGCCTAGGGCTTGTTGTACCTCTTCCAAAGTGATAGTGCTGTCTAGGTGGTTACGGGCCTCCGCACTAAGAGCAGGCAAGGTAAGCTGTCCAAGGAAGGAGTCTAGTTCCTCCCCAGAGTAGTCCACCTTAGAGGAGTAGAGGGAACTATAATTGGTGGTTGTTCCTTAGCCAGCCACGCCAGCAGGTGTCCCGTCTTCTCCCCCTGCTCAAAGATGCGCTGCGTTTGTGTCAGTTGTTGTTTTTTAGCGCTCCTGCCACCCGTAAGAGCATCACCTCTCAGTAGGCAGCCTGCATATCGAGTAGGGTGATCAGGTTTTGGGTCAGGACATATTGTGATTCAAGACCCTGGGCCTTGGCTTCAGCTTCTTCAAGGGATATTTTGGCTTCGTGCTTAGTACAGGAAATAGAGGTTTGATAGCAACCCTGGATATACGCCCTAAAGGCGTCCCACCTGACGCGTAGTGTAGAGGAGTTTGCATTTGATAACCAATAGTCAGCAATACATTTAGCAATTTCAGCTTCTATTGTTTCCTCAGAGATTCAAAAGCGGGACAGTCTCCAGAGTCTCTCTGATGGGTGTGACTCTGCCACAATGCTGGAAGCAGCAGCGGTTCAATCGGTAGAGGCACTACATGGATTGCTGTATAGGGGGCTAAAATCTAGACGGATCTGACCCCTTCAATGATAACAACAGTAAAAATATGGAGAGCCGCTATAGTAAAAGGGATGTTCGAAAACTAATCTATCCCCAAATACTCAATTATGGAGAAACCCTGATTTGCCACACTTAGATTCAATTCAAGATCCAGGGGCATGGGCAAAATTTGGGGTTAAAAAATTATCACAAGTAATACAGGGGGAACATTTTTCCTCATTTGCAGAAATGAGACAGTGTTGGAATGTACCTGAGAGTTAAGCCCTGTACACACGATCGGATAACCTATGGATTTTCGTCCGATGGATTTGACCATCGTAAATCCGATGAAACTGTTTTTCATCAGTCTTGGCCACACACCATCAGTTTAAAAACCGACGGCAACAAAACGACGGCACGTACAAAACGTACGACGCGCTATAAAAGGGCCGAACAAATCTAATGGCGCCACCCCTTGGGTTGCTTTTGCTGATTTCATGTTACCGCGTGTTAGTAAAAGTTTGGTGAGAGCCGATTTGCGCTTTTCAGTCTCCGTGCTTTGCAGATCGTTTCCTGGTGTTCAGTTTGTGCTTGTGGGTTTGTATTTGTGATTCAGTGCGTGCAGTCAGGTCGTTACTGCCTTGCAGTGCCTTCTTGGCCGTTCGTTTCCTGTTTTTCAGGTCGTTCTTCTCAGGCCTTGCTGTTCCACGGTGCGTTCTGTTTGAGTGCGTTCTGACCAGCCGACCGGTTTAAAACCATGTTTGAAGTGCGTTCTCGTTCTCGAGCTCGTGCTGGCTTTGGGCTTGGTGTTGCAGTTAACACTGTAACCCGAGTTCAGTCTGTGAACAGGGTGAGGAGGAGTTCATGGACTAAGAATTGGTTGCTCCAGCGGGACCAATTCTCTCATATGCCTCTGCTGTGGGAAATCCATGAGAATAATCCTGATGATTTCAGGAATTATCTCAGGATGACGGACCCCGTATTTCACCGTCTGTTGGATTTGCTGTCCCCCTATATCACGAGGCAGGACACTGTGATGCGCCAGGCCATCACTGCCGAGCAGAGGCTTATTGCCACGTTGAGATACCTGGCGACTGGGAGAAGCTTGCAGGACCTCAAGTTCTCAACAGGCATCTCCCCCCAGGCTCTCGGGATCATTATCCCTGAGACGTGTTCGGCCATCATTCAGGTCCTGCAGAAGGACTATATGAAGGTAATTTTGCTCCTTTAACCTCACATTATATGTTTTGATTGTTTTTGAATCTTCTTATTTTTTCCCTCCTAACCCAAATTTGCCTGTTTGTAATATCCTGGTAATGTCCCCATTTTCCCCATGCATTTTTTGACCTGTAAAGGCCTTTTTGGGCCCTCCATGCCTATTTCCCTTAACTAACCTCTCCAGCATGCTATCGTGGGCGCAAACCCAGCTAGCCTTCTATTTTCCTTTTCCTTTTTGTGGGGTCATTGCCCGCGTAGTTTGACAACCCTCCCTCCCCCCCTAAAGATGTTACCAATTTTTTAGTTCTCAATCAAGCTCAGCAGAGTGGTCGAGCCTTTTTTTGGATCCCCCACAATCACCTTAGGCCCCCCCCTAGTTTATTTTAGAATGTCCACTCAGCGGGGGTGAGGCATCTGCTAAGTGGGCCTTTGTTTATTGGTAGGAAATACTCCCCTAAATAATAATGTTAGAATGATGTTGGTCAACAATGTTTTTGTGTGTAATCTGCTTGCACTGTAAACATAAACCGTACTAATGTCTTCTTTTTGTTTGACTCCACAGTTCCCTAGCACACCACAGGAATGGCTGACTGTGGCCTCCCAATTTGCCCAGCGGTGGGATTTCCCCAACTGCGGAGGGGCAATTGATGGGAAGCACGTCCACATAGTGCCGCCACCCCCGTTCGGGGTCATACTATTTTAACTATAAAGGTTTTAATAGCATAGTGTTAATGGCGGTGGTGTCGGCACGGTACGAGTTCCTGTATGTGGACGTGGGGAAGAATGGCCGGATGTCCGATGGCGGAGTATTCGCTGAGACGGAGTTCGCTCACCGTCTGCAGGCTGGGGGTCTTGCACTGCCTCCAGATGCAGAGAACGTGGAAGGGCTACCGTTCGTTTTCATCGCGGATGAAGCTTTTGGACTAGGACCACACCTCATGTGGCCGTTTCCCCAACGCACCCTCACCCCGGAGAGGAGGGTTTTTAATTACCGGCTGGCCAGAGCCCAGAGAGTTGTGGAGAATGCCTTCGGGATAATGGCCAGCCGGTTCCGCCTGTTCCAGACAGCTATCAATTTGGCGGATTATAAACTGAACAACATTGTGTACTGCTGCTGCTTGTTGCACAATTTGTTAAGAAAATACTCCACAAATTATGTGTCATCAGTTGGGTCTGAGGCCGGTCCCTCTGAACTGATAAATCTGACCGGCCTCAGCACTGCCCGTACTGGCTTGGCCCCCCAAAGTGCCCGTGAAGTACGTCAGAAATACGTAGAGTACTTCACGGGTAGGGGGGCCATCGCAATGCCAGACCACATCTGAACTTTGATGTTACCTTTTTTAAATAAACAAAAATATTTGATTTACTACAAACTTGTGTTGTCATTCTTTGATTTGTGGTTTATGTGTCTCCCAGGTTCTAGTAGTGCCAAGTGTATTTCTCCTTATTAGTAAATAGCCTCCAATCTCAGAGGTAAAAACACTCATTTTGCATCTTCAGAACTGCTATTGAGCATAGAAACAACAAGGCACACCTTTTTTCGACTTCCCCAATGTTTTTATTGATTGCAACACAGTTTTTTTTTTTTTCGAAAGATTTTTTTGGGGTGTTTTGTGTGGCTTTTTTGGCAGAAACATGCACGGGTCACATTTTTTTCCATTAAAAGGTAATAAAATAACACCGTGAAAAATAGAAACAGGAGATGGGGTGATGTTACCCCTGATCCATCCCAAATGTGAAGAACCACACTTTCTTTTTGGGGCTCAAATGGGTATCTTCAACATGATCCCATGGCTAGGGTAAACATGTGCTATTTGCCATCATGGGGGATCAATGGACGTGCTTTGGGGGTGAAAACCCTTCCTCTCCCCTACTTGAGGAGGGAGGAAGAGGTTGCACCCCCAAAACAGGGACATAGATATCCTGTGACGGCAGATAGCACATGTTGAGTCTTCAGTGTGTGCATCTTCACATTTGGGCTGGTGGAAATCCCATAGAAAAATTCCAACACATAACAAAACACACAAAAAGGGGGGGGGGGTCACACTATTCTCCCCAAAATATCTATCATGTTTTTATATTTTTGCTCAATCACAATCATTCTCTTTCTCATAATGTCCATTTTGCTACTGCATTCCATGATTTCCTGAATGATTATTTTTGCGCTAGCACTCGAGAATGGAGGATTTGGACTTCCTGACACACCCCCACGTTCAGTCCCTAAAAAGAAAAAAATATTTTAAAACTATGCAGGCCTACATCTGTATTTACCTTGAAGTTGTGGTGACAGACACTGACCTGTTGTGCTGATAAGCTCCACCTCTCCTTCCTCCACCTCTCCTTCCTCCACCTCCACTTTCTCCCCCTCCGCTTCCTGAACCTGCTGAACTTGGTCTGCTTTGGGATCTTCAGGGAGTTTCTGTGGTGTTGGGTTCCTCGTCTCATGAGCATGGTGTCCTCCCACTCTCCTCTCCCCTATGGAAATATAAAAAAAAATGTATCCTTTTAGCCCACAGACTTTTTAGGCCTGAAAATGGATTCTCAATGTTTTAAAGTGGGGTCCAATTGATATTTGGCCCTGAGTTTCAAGATGAACATATGAGATCTTGCAAACTCAACAAAGCAACATGTTATTTTGG
Organism: Rana muscosa; assembly: GCA_029206835.1. Classification (NCBI taxonomy): domain Eukaryota; kingdom Metazoa; phylum Chordata; class Amphibia; order Anura; family Ranidae; genus Rana; species Rana muscosa. Next base: position 93,925,692 of record CM055126.1, read on the forward strand.
AGGACACTCACAAATTCACTTGGATAAACACCAAGGTATCCACTGAACCACCTGTGTGTGACACCGTTAAGAAATTTGGTCATGTGGCCCAGAGTATAGTATCTTGATGAAGAACAAAAAAGCGTACACAAATGCTGGAGTGTCATCTCCTTTACCCAGAATACAGTTTATTCTTTCATTCACATTCTAAATTTCCTTACAACACATCATCTAGCCAACAATGTGTAGATAAACATTGTTGAAGTAAAATGAGGCATGCCCACATGTAGTTTACGTGGATATGTGCCAAACATGTTTGGGGGAAGAGCAGCAATTTTTTGTTCAACACATTTAGCAAATAAGTGGACTCTCCACTTAACATAAAAGTTGAGATTTTAAAATGTGAAACCAGTCAAGCCAAGCACATGGTGGAAAACATGGAAGAATACATATTACAATGTGAAAGAACACAGTAAAATAAACTTACTTTTTTCAATGCTATTTATAAGCTTCCTATACTGCTCCGGCTCCCTGAGCTTCAGGTCTGACCACCTTTTATGGAGTTGTTCCTTGGATCTCCTGACCCCATATTTTTTATAGAGAGTCTTCGCAACTTTGTCCATAATTTGTGACTTCCGGAGATTAGGGGTGTCGTATGGGCCATGCTTGCCGTCGTAATCTTTCCTCCGCAGAATGTCCACCTCCGCCATCTCAGAAAAAGACATATTAGTCGCCTTGTATCTTTTTTGACTGGATCGCGACGTTTCCGCCTCCGGGCTTTCCTCGTCGGTAATTTCAAGTAAAGAAGCCACCTGTGTCTGCGACATGTCGCCGTCTCACACTGTGCGCCGATCGTTAAGGGGCGGGGAAATCCTGGAAAAGTCTGTCATGGGCGGGCGAGGAGGGCGGAGTTACACGCATGCGCAGGGTATAAAAAGGGGAAAGAAGTTATTAGGGATGCGCGGAGTAAGGACGACCGGAAGTGAACCAATGAAGTGAACTAAGGTAAGAAGGGAACTCGGGCCTGCAGTGGCCTATAATGGTTCATGATTGTAAAGGGCAATATTGTGATAAGTTGAGGAGAATCAATTCTGATCCTTTACTTTTTTTTCTTTTGTTTTTTACTTGTTCAAAAAACATGCAGAAACTACGAGAGCCGGAGGTGATGCTGATTTTTATAGAAAAATATAAGGAACAGCGCAACCTGTGGGAACTGAAACACCCAGCGTACCACAAGAGTGATGTACGTCGGGCAACTATTACCAAGTTAGCAGAGGATATGAAGCCATGGATCCCAGATGCAGACTACACTATGATCAATAATAAAATCAACAACCTGCGTAATTCCTATAAAAAAAAAATACAAGGAAGTGCGCCAGTCAAAGAGATCAGGAGCAGCAGCCGACGATGTAGCAGCCCAAGCTGTGGTACTACAGACATCTTCAATTTCTGGATGACCAGATCGAGGCCAGGGAATCTATTTCCAGCCTTCCCTCAACCCTTCCTTCCACCCTTCCCTCCAGCGTTCCTTCCACCCTTCCCTCCACCCCTGCAGAGGTGGAGGAGGAGCCTCCCGAGCTAGAAGAGCCAGATCTTCACATCTTCAGCCCGGTATAGTATTTTTGATCATAATTATTGTCCACTAAGTAATATTGTGTTGAACTGTTTGGATTAGCCATAAATGATATCATCCCCCCCCCCCCCAAAAAAAAAAAACAGGAAAGAGATCAAAATTGTGTGTGATAGATTCCCCAAATAATCAAATTTTTCATTTTCTTTTAAAAACAGGATGAGGCAAGCCAGGAGGAAGAGGGTCAGGAGTGTGGCAGGCAGGAGGAGGCAGGGCCAAGTGGGACTCAGCAGGTCCCCAGGCCTAGTGGCAGCACCGTCTCCCAAGTGGCTCCCCTCCACGTCAGACCGCCAAAACAACGGCGGATGACACAAGTGGAGGAGGAGTCACTAAAGATGATTCAGGAGGCTGCTGCTATCATGAGGGCCCACCTCAACCCTACGGAGGGGTTTAGCACCTATCTGGCGGATAAGTTGCTCAGAATGGAGGCGGGACAACGGGCCCTTTGTGAGCACCTTATATATATGGCCGTACACATGGGGGCGAGGGGGCTGCTGACTGAGGCCACCCATATCTCGCAGCAGGCCAATCCCTCTCCTCCTTCTCCTCCTCCTCCTGCCACATCACCACCCACAGTGGCCCAGCCTGCAAGGGTGCGCGGACGGGGCTGTGGAGAGAACGCTGCAGAGAGGCGTGGAAGGAAGGCTACAGGGAAGAGCAGGAGGTGATTCCCTGGCCTTGAGCTGCTCATCCAGAAATTGAAGGTTGATGGAGTACCACAGCTTGGGATGATGTATGTCTTTGGCTGCTGCTCCTGATTTCATGCTGTTGTTGATTTTATTATTGATCATAGTCAGGTCTGCATTTGGGATCTAATGACTTTATATTCTCTGCTAATTTCTGAATAGTTGCCCTTCGGTTTTTGTTTGTTTTTTGTCCGAAATAAAAGGGAAATTTGATTTCAGCCAACATACATGCCTGATGTGTTTTTTTTGAAGTAGCAATAAGATTTCATAAATACAATGTGTAATTAATAACAAGGGACACCAACCTCCATGAGTAAAAAATAAAAATAATATGTTGTTCTGAGAAATTGACACACCAAAAAATGCACAACAAATTTAAAGACAAAAACAAAAAAAAGGTGTAATTTGTGAGGTCGGCCTTGAAGAATTAAACTAATTATTCCTAAGATCACAAGAAAGAAGAAAGACATACGTTTATCAGAACTCAGGAGAAAGATCTGCTGCCAAAATTACATTTTAAAGACCGTTCTAAAGCAACAAAACATGCGCTGCATTAAACGAAGCAATAACTTGCAGAATGACGAATGTGCTCTCTCCATTAGGAACTCTAGTTTTACCAGAACGAGCGCTCCCGTCTCCTAATTCCGTCTGAGCATGCGTGGGTATTTTAACCGATGGACTTGCCCATAGACGATCGGAAATTCCCATCGGTTTTTTATCCATCGGAAAAATTTAAAACAAGTTCTATTTTTTCCATCCGATGGAAAAAAGACCGATGGGTACCATACACGATCGGTTTGTCTGATGAAAACCATCCATCGGACGGTTTTCATCAGTTAAACCGATCGTGTGTACAGGGCTTTACACTTTCAGATATATGCAGCTTGTCCATGCTTTATCAGCTCAGTTCCCTGAGGGGACCCCACAACTAATGGAACTAGGTTTAGAACAAATGGTAAGAAAAAGAAATGAAAAGAAGTCGATTTCAACCCTGTATACGTATTTATTAAGGACCACACTGCCTGACATAAGTAAATTATGTGAATGTTGGATAAGAGAACCTAATATAAGAGAACTGGGAGGAGATATGGAGGTTCCCATTTCAGATATTAGTATCACTTTGAGATAAATTAATACAATTTAAAATAATACATAGGAGTTACTATACACCATATAAGTTATATAAGATTTGTGAATCAAATCCTCAGAATTGTTGGAGATGCGCAGACATTCCAGGAAATTTCATTCACATATTTTTGACTTGTCCGAAGATAGTGGTATTTTGGAGGGAGGTTCTGAGAATAATTGCTAGTAACATCAATAGTTTTGGAACAAGAGGCAGAGATCTGCCTACTAGGATTAGTAGGGAACAACACCATTTCTATAGGAAAGAGAACACAGGTGGGCCTACTACTATTTTATGCTAGGAAGACGATAGTGTCAATTGGAAAGAAAGTGGAAGCTCCCTCGGTGGTACATTGGAAAAATCTAGTAAATAGTAATTTACCACTGTATAGGGAGACATATTGCAATAGAGTATATGGGGAGAAATATGAAAGAGTACGGGCAAGTTGGATAGAGAATCCCATGACGGCTTCAGGATAAATAGGGTAAGAACAGAGGATAAACCACACCATAGAATAAAGGGGGAGAAGGAATGTATAAATGTTATGTATGTTAGATGAAATGAATGTTAAGCGGAATTTTATGGAAGCTCCAGAGAGAGCAGATGTAAGTTGTAGAATGTATATGCATATTTTTGTATGGAATAAAATAGAAAATTAAGAAAAAAAAAGAGAGGTATGGACTTCAGAGAGAGAGAGATATCATTTGGCTCCTGTACAAATCATTAGTAAGACCTCACCTGGAATATGCAGTTCAGTTTTGGGAACAGTTCTCAAAAAATGATATTGGGGAATATGAGAAAATGCAGAGAAGGGCAACCAAACTGATAAGAGGCATGGAGGAGCTCAGCTATGAGGAAAGATTAGAGGAAATGATTTTATTCCCTCTTGAGAAGAGGAGATTAAGGGGGGAACTTTGGGTGAAGGATTGTATATATGGGATTGTATGAGTTTTTATTTTTTTGGTTGAACTGGATGAACTTTTCTTTTTTCAACCTGGCTAACTATTGTAACTATGTGTCCAATAGGGATGTTATATCTGCAAGATTATGTTAGGGTGGGAGGGTGTATACCGTATATACTCGAGTATAAACCGATTTTTTCAGCACTTTTTTTGTGCTAAAATTTTTCCTGAATATAGTGTGAACCCAGCCTAAAAATGTGTAAGCCAACTGAAACCAAAGTAGGATGGGCACCATTCTGGACAGCTCCTCAAGGATATAAAGCAAGGTACAGGGACTGCAATATAGGTTACATCCAGTAGGTGAAGCTGACAAGGAGAATATCCCAATGGATAGCCGAATAATGGAAAATATGTACCGTATATACTCGAGTATAAGCCGACCCGAGTAAAAGCCAAGGTACCTAATGTTACCACAAAAAACAGGGAAAACTTACTGACTCGAGTATAAGCCGAGGGTCAACAATGCCTCACTGTTCCCATCCTTACTGTGCCCATCCTCACTGTTCCTCACTGTTCCCATCCTCACTGTTCCTCACTGTTCCCATCCTCACTGTTCCCATCCTCACTGTTCCCATCCTCACTGTTCCCATCCTCACTGTTCCTATCCTCACTGTTCCCTAGCTCACTGTTTAAATTTAACATTGTAAATAGTACCTGAAAAAAAGTTGAGAGGCTGCGGCGTCCATCGTTTAAATCCTGCGGTCTCTTCCTGGCCCCTTCCGTGATAGGCGATTCTCAGCAGACACTCTCCGCCTATCGCAAACGTTCTCTCATCCTCACCCATCCCAGCAGACACTGTGTTCGGTGTTCCGCCAATCACAGACGTCTGCTGGGAAACTGAGGATGAGAGAACGTTCGTGATAGGCGGAGAGTGTCTGCTGAGAATCGCCTATCAAGGAAGGGACCAGGAAGCAGCCTCTCAACTTTTTTTCAGGTACTATTTACAATGTAAAATTTCGCTGACTCGAGTATAAGCCGAGGGGGGAACTTTCAGCCCAAAAAAAAGGGCTGAAAATCTCGGCTTATACTCGAGTATATACGGTAATAACATGAGACAGAATTGTAATATCTACTTTAAAAAAAAGTATGGTCTTCCTGAAGAAAAATTGTAAACTGAATGTCATTTCTAAGAGGATGGGGAAGAGAAGATTTCCATTGAGTACAGTCCAGTAGTTGCTCAGTGCTCTAGTATAGGAAAGGTGGAATGAGCATCTATCACCACGAGGATGTGGGGGGCTCTGCCATTCTTCAAATGTGGTGAGTAGTGCAAAGGAAGTGTAGCGATACCTCCACTTAAGAAGGCCACGAGTTTAGTTTGGGCCCTGAAAACAGCTCCGCCAACCCCCGGCAATGTACTCGACCCCCTACTGGCACAGTTAGTATTGGCAGCAATAAATATTCTTATACTGTATGAGTAATCCCAGACACCAAGACAATAATGATAAAAAGGTATAAGATTTACTTAAGCTTTTGGTAAGAAAGGGTTAACAGTGGTAACAGTTCACAGATAATAAATTGCAGAGCCCTGTAGCAATAACACACTATGCATATAGAATGAACAGTAAAAGTGCGCCACGTGGGCGACCGTTAACTAGGCGTCCTGTGACACAGTAACCAAATGAACTAACTAGCTGACCAGGCCTGGCTCAGATATCTACAACTTAGGCCTCGTACACGCGACCGAGTTTCTCGGCAAGAACCAGCAAGAAACTTGCTGGCAGAGATGTCTTGCCGAGAAATTCGTTCGTGTGTATGGTTTCTCGTCAAGAAAACCGACAAGTAATCTCGACGAGAAAATAGAGAACCTGCTCTCTATTTTCTCGTCGAGATTCTCGTCAGCCTGTTTCTCGACGAGAAAAGTGAGTGTGTGTACACTTACCTATCCTCCGGGAAGCCCGCGCATGTTCGAAATGAATTCGATGCATGCGCGGTAGCTTCCTAGGCATAGGTAGGGTATACCAAGATGGCGGCGACGGCATCGAATGTGACGAGCGCATGCTCGTCGTATTCGATGACGTCACCGCGTTCGCTCCATTCAAAGAACCGCGGGTTCTTTGAATCGAGCGTGTGTACACTCGGCCGGGACAAGTTTCTTGTCCAAGAATCTTGTCGAAAAAAACAACATGTTTTTTTCGACGAGAATCTCGGCCGTGTGTACGAGGCTTGAGTCTATAGGGAAAAAGAAGGGGGGGTGGTAGATGTGGCGCTGTCCAGATATGCAATGTAATAGACAAGGAAATTTTAGGTAATGGTATACCTATGACGGTATCCACTTTAGAGTATTGTAAATACAAGAAAAATAAATATAAATAAAATAGAAATAAAATTTGAAAAAATATGAATTGGCTCAGCCAGGTGTTTGTTAAAAATAATTTTTGTTAAATTGAAATATTTTGATTGGGTGTCTTTCCAACAAGACGTGTCCCTCATGTGTGAAGCGAAAATTTTATTTGAAAAAGTGAAAAAAAAGTGAATAAAATACTTTTTTAATGGAAAAGCATTAGTAAGACCGATGGTCGGCCAGGTGTTTGCTAAACAAAAAATTGTCCAAAATGTGTTAAAGATGTGTTCATAAAGAGATGTGTGATAATGGTCTATGCTAGTAAAGGGGTGGATAAGCTGATATGGTCTCAGCCGGGTGTTTACTATTCCTAATATGTTCAGAAAAAAGTGCTGCCTTATAGCATTCAAATGAAGCTTAAAACTATATAAAACATGCGATATACATAGTATAGTGATGACAGAAAAGTCCAATAATTAGGTGGCAGTGAAAAAATGTGACTTTTTCTTGGTATGCTTTATGTTCCTTCAGTTTTCTTATGAGTGAGACAATCCATAGAAGTTTAAATATATGCACTCACCAGATCCTTCATACCCTCCAGGGGTATGCTGCAGCCACAGTATGTGCCACTGTGTAGCAATCAGGGGATGGTTCCAGGGGTTCCTTGCGGTTCTCCGGGGTGCAGATTCCAAGATGATGAAAAAAAGTTGTTATAGGAGGGAAGAAAAGATGTCCATAGCGTGAACCCGTTTTAAAATGTTTTAATTTTAAAATCAAAAGGGGGTACTTACAATACGACAAATAAATTGAGCGTTTTAGTATAAAATGGCGCTCAGCCAATACAAAGTGATTCCAAGTAGGAAGTGTTGTGCCGACGTGTCCCCGCCCTACGCGTTTCGTCAGTCTGACGTCATCGGGAGCGTATGACGTCAGACTGACGAAACGCGTAGGGCGGAGACACGTCGGCACAACACTTCCTACTTGGAATCACTTTGTATTGGCTGAGCGCCATTTTATACTAAAACGCTCAATTTATTTGTCGTATTGTAAGTACCCCCTTTTGATTTTAAAATTAGAACATTTTAAAACGGGTTCACGCTATGGACATCTTTTCTTCCCTCCTATAACAACTTTTTTTTTTCATCATCTTGGAATCTGCACCCCGGAGAACCGCAAGGAACCCCTGGAACCATCCCCTGATTGCTACACAGTGGCACATACTGTGGCTGCAGCATACCCCTGGAGGGTATGAAGGATCTGGTGAGTGCATATATTTAAACTTCTATGGATTGTCTCACTCATAAGAAAACTGAAGGAACATAAAGCATACCAAGAAAAAGTCTCATTTTTTCACTGCCACCTAATTATTGGACTTTTCTGTCATCACTATACTATGTATATCGCATGTTTTATATAGTTTTAATCTTCATTTGAATGCTATAAGGCAGCACTTTTTTCTGAACATATTAGGAATAGTAAACACCCGGCTGAGACCATATCAGCTTATCCACCCCTTTACTAGCATAGACCATTATCACACATCTCTTTATGAACACATCTTTAACACATTTTGGACAATTTTTTGTTTAGCAAACACCTGGCCGACCATCGGTCTTACTAATGCTTTTCCATTAAAAAAGTATTTTATTCACTTTTTTTTCACTTTTTCAAATAAAATTTTCGCTTCACACATGAGGGACACGTCTTGTTGGAAAGACACCCAATCAAAATATTTCAATTTAACAAAAATTCTTTTTAACAAACACCTGGCTGAGCCAATTCATATTTTTTCAAATTTTATTTCTATTTTATTTATATTTATTTTTCTTGTATTTACAATACTCTAAAGTGGATACCGTCATAGGTATACCATTACCTAAAATTTCCTTGTCTATTACATTGCATATCTGGACAGCGCCACATCTACCACCCCCCCTTCTTTTTCATATTTTTGCTTTACCCATTGTGATATAGCAATCGAGTAGAGGCAGCAGTTCAGTCTACTGTGTTTTGATTTGATTTCCTTTGCGCGGAGACACCCCATCCATTTTTCATTGAGTCTATAGGGGATGATGGTTTTCTTCACCGGCAGGTCTTTAACGGTGGTGCACATTAACAGAATACCATTTGTAATCCAATGGGAAGGTAGAGATGAAATAAACACTTTGCTATGTAAACTCTGAGTTCAGCTCCGATGAGGTTCTCTAATGAGAGTATCAGAAACAACTTGTGGGCCACGGCAGTCTATAGGCCCATTAGCAATAACAGTATATGGTCTGGGCATACGCCCTCTCACCCATCCGGATGCGGTCCCAGTCCGGGGAAACTTCCACCGACTGTGTCACACACACACACAGTGTCTCCAGCGATCGGGTCCCCGATCCAACCAAGGCTGTAGGTAAGCGACGTCAGATGCCACCCAGGCTCGCAGTGGGGTGGAAAGCTCTTTGGTGCTGCGCAAGGCCTCAGGCTTCAGGCCCTGCACTCCGGCACATCCGCACAGGAGGATCAGTCACAGAAGTCTCGTGTCCCAAAGAGACCGAGCGCAGCCGCGCCTCCTCCTTATATAACCCCTCCCATGAGTCTCTGCAGTGAAACACTCCGAATCGGGTTCTGGGTAATGTAGTCTCTCTGCATTAAAGGGGAACACCCCGCTACACACTCCCCCCACTTGAACTCTTTGGTCCCCAAAGATAAACCTTAACAAAGACTATGTACAACTCTAGACAATTCTGTAAATGAAGTTGGCATATGGAATTCCCACCAAAACTGAGGGGTAGAACTCCCTCGCCCACAGGTCACATTATCATGGGTGGCCTGCCTAACTGTGCCAGAGAGTGAGTTGGGGTTGCCCTCCACCAAATGGACAGTGGAGGGATCTGGATTTTTAGCACTTCTCCTAGCAGTAACTACAGAGTCCTCCGAGCTATTCCCCATTTGTGGGTAGGTCAGCTTCTTAGGAGGCCGGATGACTCTTCGAGCCCTTTGCTCTCTTGGGACTTCTGGCTCTGGTGCCACAAGCTCCTCTTCCTCTGAGTGACTATCACGGGCATCTTCCCAGTGATCTGATGAAGGACTAGATGGGATGAACTCTGTGGCCTCTGGGTTCAGCGTTCCATCTGGAGTGTCTTCAGTGGGTGGAAGATCTATAGTAGAAGTTCCTGGAGTTGGGGAAGGCCACAACCAATCAAGTTCTCTTTCTTCATCTTCACTAAGTTGAGAGGCCTCTCCATCTTCAGCTCGGGAGGTCTGCGACCGAGTGTTTGGCCTGGGAGTATCCAGAATAGAGACCGGTTCAGGAGAATCTCTCACGGGCGGTATCCTGACTGCCTCAGCAAGTGGGAGCAGGTGGTTTCGATGCCACGTCTTCAGTGGGCCTACCTTCCCTTCTGGCTTCAACTTGTAGACAGGTAGGCCCGGCAACTTCCTACAGACGACATAGGGTTCAGATCTCCATCTGTCTGCAAGTTTGTGTTTTCCAGGGACCCCCAGATTGCGTAACAGTACTCTATCCCCGGGCTGTAGGTCTTGTATCCGGACCTTCAAGTCGAAGTTTCTTTTGTTTCGAGCTCCTCTTTGATCTGAGGCCGCTTGAGCTTGTTCATATGCCACTTTCAGGTTGTGTCTGAGCCTGTCCACATATCCTTTGTGGGAGGTGGCTGAGGAATTGTCCAGAGAGGTGCCAAAGGCCAAGTCCACAGGTAGTCTCGCTTCTCTCCCAAACATAAGTCGATATGGGGAGTAGCCTGTAGCATCACTGGTGGTGCAGTTGTAAGCATGTACTATGGCTGCTATGTGTTTGCTCCAATGTTGCTTCTTCTCACTTTTCAGAGTCCCCAACATGTTGAGCAAGGTTCGGGGTTAAACCTCTCCGGCTGAGCATCTCCCTGTGGGTGGTAAGGTGTAGTTCGAGTCTTCTTGATTCCCAACGAATCTAAGAGCTTCCGGATCAGCCGACTTTCAAAGTCCCTTCCTTGATCTGAATGAAGTCGCTGGGGCAGCCCATAATGGACAAAATACTTCTCCATAAGTATCTTGGCTACAGTGGAAGCCTTCTGGTCTTTGGTTGGAAAAGCTTGGGCATACCGGGTGAAATGATCGGTTATCACCAGAACATTTCCCAGTCCACTCAGGTCGGGTTCGAGGCAGAGGAAATCAATGCATACCAGATCCATTGGGCCTTGACTTTGTAGATGGCCCATTGGGGCAGCTTGATGAGGTAAAGTCTTCCTCTGGATGCAACGTGCACATGAGTGGCAGTACTCTTTTATTTCTGCCCTCATGCAGGGCCAATAGAACCGACTTCTGACAAGTTGAAAGGTCCTCTCCACCCCTAAGTGGCAATGATTGTCCTGTAGGGCAATCAGAACAGTCTCTCAATGTTTTTCTGGAAGAAACAATTGCCATTTATCTTCTAGGTCATCAGAGGGGCCCCTTCGGTAGACCACTCCCTGATGTACCTGTAACCTGTCCCACTCTTTCCTCAACAGGCGGGCTTCCTTTGAGGAGTGACTCAGGAGTTTGTTTGGATCCTGATTCTCCAGGGCTTCCAGAACCAATTTCCCCATGGGATCTTCTAATTGGTCACACCTTAGTTCCTTCTTGGACAACTTTGGCAGATGGTCTTCCCCCAGCTGAGTTACTCCACAGTATTGTTTGGGGACTCCTACCATGGTAACTCCTATCTCTTCCGCCCTTGAGCCCCCTCTGGCTTGTAATTCAGCCCCTTGACAAAGGGCCCGCACCCCATCAGGTGCCACTTGAGTCCAGTCTTCCATGTCACTGTTGGGACCATGAGATCTCCTGGACAAAGCGTCTGCATCTCGATTCCCAATCCCTGGCCTGTACTTTAGGCTGAAATTGAATCCAGACAATGCAGCCAGCCACCTGTGTCCAGTGGCGTCCAGCTTTGCTGTAGTGAATAGGTAGGTCAGGGGGTTGTTGTCGGTCTTCACAGTGAACTTCGCCCCATACAGGTAGTCTTTGAGCTTGTCTACTACCGCCCACTTAAGGGCCAGGAACTCCAGCTTGTGAGTGGGGTAGTTTTTCTCAGAGGGGGTCAGGCTCCTGCTCATGTAGGCAACAGGCCGTAGTTGCCCCTCGTGTTCTTGATAAAGTACTCCTCCCAGACCGTCATGACTAGCATCGACGTGTAGTTCATAGGGTTTGGTTGGGTCTGCGTAGGCCAAGACTGGAGCAGTAGTTAGGCTCTTCTTCAATGCCTGGAAGGCCTCTTCACATTTCTGGTTTCACTGATCTTTGACTGACTCTCCCGGCTTCCTGGGTCCTGAGTCGTCCTCTTCTCCCTCAGTCTTGAGCAGTTCATTCAATGGTCTAGCAATTCGGGCGAATCCTTCCACAAACCTCCTGTATTGGAGCAGAACCCTAAGAAGGACCTGAGTTCTGTTACTGTGGTGGGTCGTGGCCAGGAGGTAACTGCCTCCAATTTCTCAGGGTCTGTGGCCACCCCTTCTTCAGACACTATGTGCCCCAGATAATTCACAGAAGATTGGTAGACCCGACACTTCTCAGGCGAAAGCTTGAGTCCCTCCTCACTGAGTCTCCTCAAGACTTTTTCCAGCCTCTCCTCGTGTTTCTCCAGGGTTCTTCCAAAGACAATGACATCGTCCAGGTATACAAGGACTTCAATAAGGTTCATGTCTCCTACAGTCTTCTCCATGAGACGTTGGAAAGTAGCTGGGGCTCCAGACAGACCTTGGGGCATCCGGTCGAATTCAAAGAATCCCACTGGGGTTATGAAAGCTGTCTTCTCCTTGTCTTCTGGGTGCATAGGGATCTGATAGTACCCACTCTTGAGATCCATAACGCTGAACCACTTGGCTCCAGACAAGCTCTGTAGGGCATCCTCTATCCTCGGAGTGGTGTACTGGTTCGGGTATGGTTCTCCTGTTAAGAGTCCTGTAGTCGATACAGAGCCTCAACGATCCATTCTTCTTCCTGACCACCACTATTGGTGAGACATAAGGGCTTCTGGACTCTCGTATCACACCAGTCCTTTTTAATTCTGCAAGTTGCTCCCTTAGATCCTCCAGATCCGCTAGTGGGACCCACCTGACCCTCTCTCTGAAGGGCTTATCTTCTTGGAGGCGAATCCGATGGGTGGCACTCCTTGCACACCCCACATCGAACTCATCTTTGGAGAAGATCTTCTCCCATCTGGTCAACTGGGCCTTGGCTCTCTCCTTCCAAGCCCTGGGCAGGTTCGGGTTTTCCATGGATAGCTTCTCCCAAGCATCTCCTCCTTCGCCCGCCCCCTTTACTTCCGACAAGTTGACTGGGGCAGCAGGGCTCACCTGGCCCAGCAGCATCCTGGCTGGGATTTCCATGGGGCCATCTGTATTGTTCCTCACACTCACTGGAACTCTACAATGGGCCTTCTTCAGGGCCTTCAGCGGAATCACTTCTGGTATCACTTCCAAGCCGGGGGACTCTTCCCTTGGGTCAGACTCCAACATGACAAAGGGTCCAGGCTGCTCCCAAGTAAGCTTCACAGTGGCTCTGAGACAGGTTACTTCACCGGGCTGCAACACCATCCCTTCTCTTCCAAGTCTCCACACCTTCCCTATCCCCTCTCCAGGGGTCTTCTGCTCTAGGACCAGCCGTTGATAAGCCGTCTTCAGCATGGGGTGAATCTTGGTGGCCGCTGACCCCTTTTCTTTCACTAGAGGGGTCAGAAGTCTTCGGACCAGGTCCGTGTTTGTTCCTATTATAAGGGAACTCTTGTTGGCTCCTGGCGGCCGAGGGCACACAACCACCAGAGTGTCAAACACTTCGGCTTTTCCAGCCACGGATGGGTCAAAGATCATCTTGACAGGCAAATAGCCATCGTAGGGGAAATTCTGGGTCCCAATCCCACATATCTCTAGTCCCTCTATCTTCTGGATGGGCAGGTGACTCAAGTGCTTCTCGTAGAAATCTCGGTATAACAGGGTCACTTGTGCCCCAGTATCCAAGATGGCTCTGGTGTAGACTTCCTCCACTTGAATGGGCACTATAGGAGATGGGCCTACTAGCCTCTCCGGATATGGCCTGGCAGGGGTCGCCTTCTTCTGGCCCTTTCCCTTCGGACTCTCTCTCATCCAGTTCCCTTTGGACTTTAATCTTTCTTGAGCCCGGTATGCATTAATTTCCTTCCTCTCGATGGGTGTACAGACCCGCTGAGGGATACTATTAATTTTCTTAGGTGTGCACCCCCTCTGGGGAGTGCTGTGCCTCTTCTGAGGGGTCTTGCCCCCTTTCTCTGGGGTGCATCTCTGTTGAGGAATGTTGTGTTTCCTCCGAGGTGTTTTATCTCCTCTTTCCTTCTGCTTTGCTTTCAGCTTGGAGCTCACTGAAGGTGATGGGCACCTTCACCGGGGCCCTCTGGAGTTTCCCGCCGGCTTGCGGTTGTCTAGCTTCTTCTTCTTGGGACTGGAACATGTAGCTGCAATATGGCCAATTCCTACACAGTTAAAGCAGACTATATCTCCCCATTCTTGTAAAGATGCGGGTGCCGAAGCAATTGGGAATAGTTCCTTCCGTGGTACCTCCCTCTTGGGACCCTCTGTGTCTTTTGCCATCAGAGAGGTCAACATTTCTAACACCTTGGACATTTGTGCTTTTAAAGTGTCTACCTCTGAGTCTCTTTCAGGGGTCATCACTGGATTGACTAGCACCTGTGCGGAGACCACATTTGCCTTAGTCATTTGCTGGTCCTGTTGTAGCGCCTCCTCATCTCTGATGATTTTTATCAAGTCAGCATAAGTCAGCAACGTTCCTTCTCCCAAGGTTTTCAGGTACAGCCAGACTGGATCCGAGCGTAACGCTCCCTTTAAGACCTGCTTCATTCTTGCCGCATCTGTATCTTGGGGCTTCATTCCCTTCTTCAACACAATCTTGCACAGCAACCTGTTTAGTCTCCTCTAGATATTCTGACAGTTTCTCCCTTGGCTGTTGGAAAGTATGTTCAAATTGGTATACCATCTCTGTCACCTTTTCCAATTGACCAAACTCTTCCTGTAACATGGCTGGACAGTCTTGAGCCGTGCAATCTGCATTCCCAAACCGAAAGCTTTTCACTGCTTCTGCTGCTGCGCCTTTTAGGCTTTCTATCACTCGTTGCCTCTTCTGCGCTTCAGGCACCTCCCATGCCGCTACTGCCTGCAATGCCTGCTCCACCCAGGTATCAAAATCTTCTTCCCCTGCAGGGACAGGGAGCTTCCCTGAGAATGTCTTCAGTCTCCGGTAGCTAGTCTCTACATGCACCGTGCTTGTCTTCTGACATTTGATTAGCAGATCCCCTATCGCCTTTATCAATTCTGGTGATATAGCAGTGGCAGGTGCAGGTGTCACCGGGGGCGTACCCCGTCTCCTTTTACTGGTGAGGTGCGGGCCGCAGCCTGCGGTGATCCCATCGGTGATGATTCCTTCTTTATAGTTAAAGCAGGCGCCAACCTATAGGTTCTATTATCTGGCGTCTTTACACACTTGCGCTTGCAAGTCTCTGGTATCCCGTCTCCGTATTCCACCAGTGCATACTGATATGAAGTGTCCGGGTCTGCCTTTATATCTATCACCCACGGTGTGTGATCTGGGGACACTGACTTCATCAACTCCTCTACCGTCTCAGTCTTCCATTCCTCCCCTGGGAGGCTGATGACTATTGAGTTGTTTGGCTCTGCCCTAATGGCTTTGCACCATTCTTCTATCGCTTGTGGATCCATGGGGTCCATGCCGGCACTTCTGGCGTTCACCTGCTGTATCAGGATCCCGGACGAGCCCCCACGTGTAGCGATACCTCCACTTAAGAAGGCCGCAAGTTTAGTTTGGGCCCTGAAAACAGCTCCGCCAACCCCCGGCAATGTACTTGACCCCCTACTGGCACAGTTAGTATTGGCAGCAATAAATATTCTTATACTGTATGAGTAATCCCAGACACCAAGACAATAATGATAAAAAGGTATAAGATTTACTTAAGCTTTTGGTAAGAAAGGTTTAACAGTGGTAACAGTTCACAGATAATAAATTGCAGAGCCCTGCAGCAATAACACACTATGCATATAGAATGAACAGTAAAAGTGTGCCACGTGGGCGACCGTTAACTAGGCGTCCTGTGACGCAGTAACCAAATGAACTAACTAGCTGACCAGGCCTGGCTCAGATATCTACAACTTAGTCTATAGGGGATGATGGTTTTCTTCACCGGCAGGTCTTTAACGGTGGTGCACATTAACAGAATACCATTTGTAATCCAATGGGAAGGTAGAGATGAAATAAACACTTTGCTATGTAAACTCTGAGTTCAGCTCCGATGAGGTTCTCTAATGAGAGTATCAGAAACAACTTGTGGGCCACGGCAGTCTATAGGCCCATTAGCAATAACAGTATATGGTCTGGGCATACGCCCTCTCACCCATCCGGACGCGGTCCCAGTCCGGGGAAACTTCCACCGACTGTGTCACACACACACAGTGTCTCCAGCGATCGGGTCCCCGATCCAACCAAGGCTGTAGGTAAGCGACGTCAGATGCCACCCAGGCTCGCAGTGGGGTGGAAGGCTCTTTGGTGCTGCGCAAGGCCTCAGACTTCAGGCCCTGCACTCTGGCACATCCGCACAGGAGGATCAGTCACAGAAGTCTCGTGTCCCAAAGAGGCCGAGCGCAGCCGCGCCTCCTCCTTATATAACCCCTCCCATGAGTCTCTGCGGTGAAACACTCCGAATGAGGTTCTGGGTAATGTAGTCTCTCTGCATTAAAGGGGAACACCCCGCTACAGAAGGAAGGTCCATGTCAGGCCAGGCTTCTAGCTTGACATGTGGCAGATTCAGTGTATCCAGAAATTTGGGCAAATCTGCTCGGGATCTCAGAATGCTTTTCTGTTCTGTCTGGCCCACAAAAAGCAGCCAAAATGATACTCTATACCTGCATCGTGCAGGGCTTTGGTGCAATGTGAGAGAGCTGTAAATAAAATGTTCTGTACAGCATCAAAGTCAATGTGTAGCCTGCCCTTTGCCCTAAAGTGGATAAGTGGATGTAATGTCCATTGGGACATGTCTATTGGGACATTCTCCTTATTAGCTTCTCCTACCCGATTCATGACATTTGAGCTGGCCACATATATCTGTAGTGCTTTCTTATCACTCTACAAGGCACTATGTCCCGTATCTTTCTCCTGCCCAGTAGCTCTGTTATCAGCATGATAACTTCTGACAAGTTCTCTGAGACGGTAGCCTAAAGTGTGTCGGGGAGGTTGCTATAAATAGGTTAGCAGTTAGCTTGCCATCTCAGAGCAGAGCTCTGCACATTCCTTTCTTCCTTTGCCAATGTGGAGTGGGGGTGTGTGCCTTTCCTCCAATCAGCTGTCTTGGCTGTATGCCAATAATCTACTCCCAGTGTTGACCAGAATGAGAAAATCTGTAACACAAAGAGCACTTTCTAAAATATATTTACAGCTGAAGACAGCAGATATATTGTACATGTAAAACTTATGTAGGGAGATTTGTTTAATCCCTGAGGCTGTTCACTTCACTGGGCATATGTGAGGGTTTACATCCATTTTAAGTAAAATGTACTCTTCATTTATATGGAGCCTGCACAGCATATTCCTGGGCCTTTTGAGATCTGATGTGGTTTTGTCCTGTGCATGCAGTCCTGTTCAATAGGGTTGCTGACTGGTCTGTCTAGAAATGTGTTAAAAACAATCTGAACTGTAGCTTCTAAATCATTGGGACATGTACTGTCACTTCAGGTCAGTCATTTGCCTACCACTCAAGTGCTCACACAGCTAATTGCTGGCAAACACTGTTACAGGGAATACCAACATATTCCAAAAGCAGTTTCTATATTGAGCCATAAAATCAATTGCAGAGGAGTTGAGCAGAGACATATAACATGTTTCAGGCGCACAGACACTAAAGCCCCATACACACGGTCGGACTTTTGGCCAACAAACTTCATTTTGAGCAAGTTGGACCAACAATCCGACCGTGTGTGCGCTCCATCAGACAAACTTTTTTTGCTTTTTTCTTGTTTTCATCGGACAAAAGTTGGGTCTGCAAACAGACAAACTTTTGCCCAACAAAAGTCCGATGGAGCAAAGTCCGACCGTGTGTACAGAAAACCATCGGACTTTTGTCCGATGGACAAAACAACTAATGTTAAAATCAACCAACAATAGCAGAAGTTGACCAAAGGGTGGCGGTAAAGAGCAGAAAAGAGCAGAAAAACCACGTGATGTTGCAAAAAGTTTTGGGAAAGTTTGCAGAAAAGTCAGAGCGTGTGTATGCTATGGGTGTTCCCGACCAACTCCGTTCGGACAAAAAAACACGGAAAAGTCAGATGGAAGTCCGACCGTGTGTATGGGGCTTTAGTAATAGAATAGTAATAGCATTGCTCTCAACTGTCCCTGATTTGGAACAAAGCACCTCTGTCCCACTTTCCTCCTCATTTGTCCCTCATTTTGGTCTGATCTGTGGGTTTACCTAATCATTTTTAGTATAATTCTCCTTTAACTACTTCAGCCCCGGACCATTTTGGCTAGTTAATGGCCAGGCCCCTTTTTGCGATTCAAAAATACAAACAATATTCGCGCTACTAACACATATAAGCAGCTACAATACCTGTGGAGAAGGGCAAAAAACAAACAATATACAAAAAATGTAGCGCTATGTGTAAAAATAAAAATAAAAATAACACCCAAGTGCAGTGCTCTAAATGACTTAAATCACAAAGATTCTATAAATGAGTCCAACTGTGAAAAATAGTAAGTTAGAAAAAGTCTCTGATGACCAAAACGTGGATGTTGCTGAAACTTCCAAAACAGAATGGTGACCTTTCAAAAAACAAGTGACTTGTAACGTAACCACCACCACATGGAGGGGAGGCTTACCGGATGAAATGGACCCAATAGACGTACGTCCGTAGGGTCAAACAGGCTTGGTATATGTATATCCGTACATATGGGATCCCAGTTGGCACTGCACACATGTATATCCAAAATCCGGAACAAGTGATGACACCAGATATCCAAGCCCGATGGATAGTAAAATGGCTTACATAGGAGTCATGGAGGAAAAAAGAAGGAGAGGGCACATAGCGTAATACCGTAAAGGATATTTAATAAATGTGGGTAAATACACTTACATTCAATCCATGAACATAGCGCTTTGCAAAACACTCAGTGGCAGCAGTGGAGTCACCCGACGCGTTTCGCAATAACTTGCATCGTCTGGGGTGTGCTCTCAACTGTCCCTGATTTGGAACAAAGCACCTCTGTCCCTCTTTCCTCCTCATTTGTCCCTCATTTTGGTCTGATCTGTGGGTTTACCTAATCATTTTTAGTATAATTCTCCTTTAACTACTTCAGCCCCGGACCATTTTGGCTAGTTAATGGCCAGGCCCCTTTTTGCGATTCGGCACTGCGTCGCTTTAACTGACAATTGCGCGGTCGTGCGACGTGGCTCCCAAACAAAATTGACGTCCTTTTTTTCCCACAAATAGAGCTTTCGTTTGGTGGTATTTTATCACCTCTGCGGTTTTTATTTTTTTGCGCTATAAACAAAAATAGAGCGACAATTTTAAAAAAAAATCAATATTTTTAAATTTTTGCTATAATAAATATCCCCCAAAAATATATAAAAAATGTTTTTTCCTCAGTTTAGGCCGATACGTATTCTTCTACATATTTTTGGTAAAAAAAAAATCACAATCGCCATTTATTGATTGGTTTGCGCAAAAGTTATAGCGTTTACAAAATAATGGATAGTTTTATGGCATTTTTATAAAAAAAAATGTTTTTACTAGTAATGGCGGCGATCAGTGATTTTTTTCGTGACTGCGACATTATGGCGGACACATCGGACACTTTTGACACATTTTTGGGACCATTGTCATTTTTACAGTGATCAGTGCTATAAAAATGCACTGGTTACTGTAAAAATGACACTGGCAGTGAAGGGGTTAACCACTAGGGGCGTTGAAGAGGTTAAGTGTGCCTAAGGGAGTGATTACTACTGTTAGGGGGCGTGGCTACGAGTGACACGTCACTGATCTCCGCTCTGATTACACAGAGCGGAAATCAGTGACAGTGTCAGTAGGTAAGCGGGGAGATGTTGTGTTTACACTAACATCTCCCCGCTCCATCCCTCCGTGAGACGATCGCGGGGATCCCCGTGGCGATCGAGTCCGCAGGACCCGCGGTCCGGCTCACGGGGAAGGTAGCGGGGTCGCGAGCGCGCCGCGCGTGCGACCCCCACGTTGGGCAGTTAAAGGCAACGTACAGGTACGTTGGGTATATCTACTGGAGGGGGTCCTTAAGTGGATAAGTGGGCATGGCAAGGGGAGTGTCCTATGCCTACATACTTTTGCTAATAGGTGTCCCTCATTCCCATCTCAAAAAGTTGGAGGTGTGGTAATAGTGCGTGTGAAACATATTAGAAATCTCTGCTCATCTGATGTGCAATTTATTTTATTGATTAAAGCAGTATTAAAGAGGAAGTAAACTCCCTCTGCTTACATTTACCTATAGGTAAGCCTATAATAAGGCTTAACTATTAGTAGTGAAAATATCTCCTAAACCTGTACAGTTTAGGAGATATTTACATTGCATGCAGCCAGTGACATCACTGGGGCATGGGCTCTGAAGGAATGGCCCAGGGGTGCCATTCCTTCCAAGCCCGTGCCGTGAATGGCAGCTCCCGCACGCATGTGCAGGAGTGATGTCATTGCGGCTGCGGCCAATCACAGCGCACAGCACAACGAACCCGGAAAAAACTTTGGGCTCTTTCACACAGGACGGATCAGTCATGATCCGCCCCGTGAAGCTCCGCTTGCTCAGCAGGGATCGCTCAGTTGATCCCCGCTGAGCCGGCGGATGACTGGGCACACTGTGCAGGGACCGCCCTGTCAGAGCGCTGCTCTCCCCTATGGGGAGATCGGATAAACACGGACCGTCTGTCCGTGTTCATCCGATCCGCTCCGCTGACGGAAGGAAAAATAGGGTTTTCCTCCGTCACACTTTGGCGGAGCGGAGCGGATGTCAGCGGACATGTCACCGCTGACATCCGTGGCTCCATAGGGCTACATGGAGCGTCCGTCCAGGTCCGCCTAAAAAAACTGACAGGTGGACCTGAACGGACCCTCCGTGTGAAAGGGGCCTTTGGGTAAAATATCAGCCGTCTCAGCAGTGTGCAGGGACTGCTGCAACAGCTTTGTTCTAAGGTAAGTATTTTATAATGAGCTACTATGCAATGCATACTAGCTCATTATGACTTTGTCTTGCAGGGTTTATTTATTTATTTTTTGTTTTTGTTTACAACCTCTTTAAACCCAAAAGTAAACATGTATTATCTTGCAGCTGACCAGTTCTTGGAATTCTACCAACGTGAAGGTTGCATTAGGCCCCATGCACACGAGACGCTGTTATTTGCTGTTGAACGCGTGTTCAGAGGCAGTTGGACGCTTTTTTCAACTGCTCCTGAACCCATTCAATGTTATCCTATGTGTCCATGCACACACTCTCGTTTTTTGGCGTTTACAAGCAGTTGCGTTTAACCTCGTTTTTCCAGAAGCAAAAAAATGGGTTCAGACGCAAAAGTTTTCACGTTTCAGACGCTAAACGCTGCTAAACGCGGCTAAACGCGGCTAAACGCGGTACCGGCGTTTTGCCGCGTTTGCGTTTATAAGCGTTTTTAAAGGTGACCTATTTTTTAACATTAGAAATCTCAAAAATTATGGCAAATGATGAAAAACTATTAAAAAATATAAAAGAAAACTGTAATTGCTTGCATCGCATTGTGGACAATCCACAACTTGTGGCAGGTAAAGTGGCAAGTGGACAATCAACAACTTGTGTCAGGTGATGTGGCCAGGTGACGTGGCCAGGTGACGTGGCAAGTGGACAATCCACAGCTTGTGGCAGGTGACGTGGCCAGGTGACGTGGCAGGTAACGTGGCCAGGTGACGTGGCCAGGTGACGTGGCAAGTGGACAATCCACAACTTGTGGCAGGTGACGTGGCCAGGTGACGTGGCAAGTGGACAATCCACAACTTGTGGCAGGTGACGTGGCCAGGTGACGTGGCAGGTAACATGGCCAGGTGACGTGGCAAGTGGACAATCCACAACTTGTGGCAGGTGACGTGGCCAGCTGACGTGGCAGGTAACGTGGCCAGGTGACGTGGCAGGTAACATGGCCAGGTGACGTGGCCAGGTAACGTGGCAAGTGGACAATCCACAACTTGTGGCAGGTGACGTGGCACGTGATGTGGCCAGGTGACGTGGCAAGTGGACAATCCACAACTTGTGGCAGGTGACGTGGCCAGGTGACGTGGCCAGGTGATGTGGCCAGGTGACGTGGCAGGTGACGTGGCAAGTGGACAATCCACAACTTGTGGCAGATGATGTGGCAAGTGATACGCTAAATACAAGTACACTGCTGCTCTCTCAGCTGCTACTCACTCTGGTCTCACAAACTGGCTGAAATGGTTAAAATTTACTATTTTTTGAGCTTAGGGAGGGTCTATGATGAAACGCTTATAAACGCAAACGCGGTTAAACGCCGCCGCAAACGCGGCAAAACGCGCGTTTATAAACGCCGGTTTCAGCGTTTAAAAACGTGTGTTCAGCAGAGTTTGCACCTGCGTCTCGTGTGCATGGGGCCTTAGTTTCCTTTTTAGGCTTTCTTCTATCTTCTTCTGGTGATCCAGCCAGCAGGTTAGTTTTTTTTTCAAACCCAAACATTCTCCAGCGAAATGTATCAGTTCATTAGCTTGGATGAAGCAATCCAGTCACCACTAGCAGGGGTGATTAAAATGTTCAGCTTACATTTATTCATGTAGAACCCCAAAAGGAAAAATGTTGCTGTAACTGATTATAAAGTTTGGTTTCAATTTGTTATTGTGTTCAAACCTGCTAATACAGTAAATCCTTGGATTACGAGCATAATTTGTTCCGGAAACATGCTTGTAATCCAAAGCACTTATCTATCAAAGCGATTTTCCCCATAAGAAAAAATGGAAACTCAGATGATTCGTTCCACAACCATTTATTCATAAGTCCTTCAGTTTATAGTCCATATAAAAAGATTATAGCAAAGTGATAGGTTGTGTAGCCATAAAATGTCCATCCACAAGGGGATTAGAAGCAAAATCCAGCATGAGCTACAGAGTATAAAAGAGAAGAGAGGCGCCTCTAAGTGTAGCAATATGGTTACATTTAATGAAGGTACAACATTTAGAAACTCACATGGTTGATGATTAAAAGAGGCACATCCAAGTATGCAGGCATCCGGGGTAAAGCTGTCCACATAGACCATTCTCTACACCGCCGGCTCTTACCGCTGTAAGTCTACTATCATGACCAGGAAGACTACTCTGCAGTAGAGCGATTTAAAAGCGAAGCTTGAAGCACTCATGGCATGGAGCACAGCGTGGAAGAGATGATGTCAATGGTGGTCTATGTGGACATCTTTACCCTGGATGCCTGCATACTTAGATGTGCCTGTTTTAATCATCAACCATGTGACTTGCTAAATGTTGTACCTTCATTAAATGTAAATTTTGCTACACTTAGGGGCCCCTGTTCTGTTTTATACTCAGTTGTGACATGACACTACTTATATATAAAGAAATTGCTTGTATATCAAGTCAAAATGTATTTAAAAATATTGCTTGTCTTGCAAAACGCTCTCAAACCAAGTTTTTACTGTCTGTTTAACACTCCCTTCCTCTCCACCCCCAATGATTGGTCAGCTGAAATATAATACGAAAGGTCTGCAAACATTTTCTACACTTTTATATTTTCGTTGGAAATCTTGAGGGCTGGACAGCAGTAATTGTTTGTGTCTAAGAGTGTCATGTAACTAGTTTGTCTGGCAAGCCGGCTGACCTTGCAGTTTAGTATAAGAGTTGTCACGCTGTGGTGAAGATGGCTGCAAAACGTATTTAAAAAAGTGCACATCAGATGAGCAGAGACTTCTAACACATTTCACGCACACTATTACCATGCCTCCCAACTTTTTGAGATGGGAACGAGGGACACCTATTAGCAAAAGTATATAGGCATAGGACACTCCTCCTTTTCCATTTTTGGTTTTGGGTTTAATACCGCTTTAATAAAGAAGCTTCTTTGGAGTAGGTCAGTGTACCTCTGCCCATCTTTTCTGTAACAGTGAATGCCCCTTATCCTTATAGTATCCCTTCAAATTCAGTTTTCTAGGTCATCAAGATGTGACCATATGGATTCCAAGCTATGTTGTTGGATGATATTCGAGTCATTGGCTACTTGGAGCGATTTCCCAAGCTCCGAATGTGCCTTTTTGATAGTGTCCACCCTGTCAGTAAAGTGTTACATTTTATTTTTGTGCATGGCAAATGTCATTTTCAAAACAGAATGAAAAGATGTGTGTGAAACATAAACCTGAGTCTTGGTCAGCCTCATCCCTGAAGAGCTCAACATACACAATGAACAGAAAAAATGTTCCTAAATATGTTAATGGTCCACTAGATGGCACTATTGACAGACAATACTTGTCACTGACACTGTAAGTATGACAAGTACAACTTGTATGCCAAAGGGATATGCCAGGGTGTGACTCAGCCTGTCAGCATCCATCTGAACCTGAAATATTAGTTTTTAATAGACTGACTTTTATTTATTTATTTTAAATTACCGGTAGCTATCCAAGACAAGAAGCCTTGTGTTGAAAAGAAAAAAAACGTTATTATTGGGCATCAAGCAATCAAGACTACTTTTCTGCAGTACAGACTGTCAAACAAGAGAAGAAAACGATCATTTAAGATTTTAGGGTGTATAATAAATTTGTAAATGCAAAGCTACCACCATACATTTAAAATTAATTCACTGTCATTAATGCCAAATACAAGATCAGAAATTTGCAATGACTGCCTGAACAGTTAGTCAGGGCAAGGCGCATGAAATGAGTGCAAAAAAAAAATAGGAAACTGAGTTAGATCCTGTATACAGTACTAAATATTTTTTTCTGAAAGAAGAGTACCTGTAAAATATATTTTTTTTAGTGCTGCATGATATGTGTGATGCTGCTTATCAATTATATATTTTCAGCAACAAATATACATTCCCCATTTTCTGTAAAATATAAAATATGACACTGTGTTGAGCAAAAATATACAAAGATGTCAAGCCTCATGTAGGCAGGTAGAGATCAGGTAGGGACTCTGATGGGGACACCTGATGTAAAGGGGGACTCTAATGGGGACATCAGATGTAAAGGAGGACTCTGATGGGGACATCTGATGTAAAGGAGGACTCTGATGGGGACATCTGATGTAAAGGAGGACTCTGATGGGGACATCTGATGTAAAGGAGGACTCTGATGGGGACATCTGATGTAAAGGAGGACTCTGATGGGGATACCGGATGTAAAGAGGGAATCTGATGAGGACACCTGATTTATAAGGGGATTCTGATGATGACACCCTTTGTAAAGGGTGAATTTGATTGGGACATCTGATTTAAAAGGGTACACCTGCTGTAAAGGGGGACACTGATTAGGACACCTGATGTATAGGGGGACTCTGATGCCACCTGATGTATAGGGGGATGCTGATGGGGACACCTCTTGTTAGGGGGACTCTGATTGGGGTACCTGATGTAAAGGGGGGCAATTGCTGTAAAGGTGGCTCTGCAGGGGCGTACCTAGGGCATTTGGCACCCGGGGCGGATCCTATATCTGGCACCCCCCCAACCTTAAAAATGTAAAAACACCCCACTGTGCCCCTGCATACCTCTGCACTCCCCAATATCTCGTTGTCACTACTTTGTACCCCCTCTCCACATCTGGACCCCTTTACATTACACAGCCCCCCCCCCCTGCACCTCTTTACATCACACAGCACCCTGCACCTCTGAACACCTTTACATTACAAAACCTCCTGCACCTCTGGGCCCCTTTACATTACACAGCACCCTGCAGACCTTTACATTACACAACCCCCTGCACCTCTGGACCCTTTTACATCACACACCATCCTGCACCTCTGGACCCCTTTATATTACCCAACCCCCCCCCCCAGCTTTGGAACCCCTGCATGCTGCACAGTCACCTCCCCTCCTGCATGTTACACAGCCACCTCTCCCCCCACCCTGCATGTTACACAGTCACCTTCCTCCAGCCTGCATGTTACACAGTCGCCTTCCCCCCCCTGCATGTTACACAACCACCTCCCCCCCCCGCATGTTACACAGCCACCTCCCCCCCTCCATGTTACACAGCCACCTCCCCCCCCCCGCATGTTACACAGTCACCTCTCCCCCCCCCCACACATGTTACACTGTCACCTCTCCCCCCCTGCATGTTACACTGTCACCTCTCCCCCCCTGCATGTTACACTGTCACCTCTCCCCCTGCATGTTACACTGTCACCTCCCCCCCCCTGCATGTTACACTGTCACCTCTCCCCCCCTGCATGTTACACAGTCACCTCTCCCACCCCTACATGTTACACAGTCACCTCTCCCCCCCTGCATGTTACACAGTCACCTCTCCCCCCCTACATGTTACACAGTCACCTCTCCCCCCCTAAATGTTACACAGTCACCTCTCCCCCCCTACATGTTACACAGTCACCTCTCCCCCCCCCCCTGCATGTTACACTGTCACCTCTCCCCCTGCATGTTACACTGTCACCTCTCCCCCCCCCCTGCATGTTACACTGTCACCTCTCCCCCCCTGCATGTTACACAGTCACCTCTCCCACCCCTACATGTTACACAGTCACCTCTCCCCCTC
Organism: Rana muscosa; assembly: GCA_029206835.1. Taxonomy (NCBI): domain Eukaryota; kingdom Metazoa; phylum Chordata; class Amphibia; order Anura; family Ranidae; genus Rana; species Rana muscosa. The sequence continues at coordinate 93,952,121 of CM055126.1, forward strand.
CCCCCCTACATGTTACACAGTCACCTCTCCCCCCCTACATGTTACACAGTCACCTCTCCCCCCCCCCCTACATGTTACACTGTCACCTCTCCCCCCCTGCATGTTACACAGTCACCTCTCCCACCCCTACATGTTACACAGTCACCTCTCCCCCCTGCATGTTACACAGTCACCTCTCCCCCCCTACATGTTACACAGTCACCTCTCCCCCCCCCTACATGTTACACAGTCACCTCTCCCCCCCCTACATGTTACACAGTCACCTCTCCCCCCCCCCTGCATGTTACACTGTCACCTCTCCCCCTGCATGTTACACTGTCACCTCTCCCCCCCCCCTGCATGTTACACTGTCACCTCTCCCCCCCTGCATGTTACACAGTCACCTCTCCCACCCCTACATGTTACACAGTCACCTCTCCCCCTCCCCCCCTACATGTTACATAGTCACCTCTCCCCCCCCCCTACATGTTACACAGTCACCTCTCCCCCCCTACATGTTACACAGTCACCTCTCCCCCCCCTGCATGTTACACTGTCACCTCTCCCCCTGCATGTTTCACTGTCACCTCCCCCCTACATGTTACACAGTCACCTCTCCCCCCTCCCCCCTACATGTTACACAGTCACCTCTCCCCCCCCCTACATGTTACACAGTCACCTCTCCCCCCCCCTACATGTTACACAGTCACCTCTCCCCCCCCCTGCATGTTACAATGTCACCTCCCCCCCTGCATGTTTCACTGTCACCTCCCCCCCTGCATGTTACACTGTCAACTCTCCCCCCCCCCCTACATGTTACACTGTCACCTCTCCCCCCCGCATGTTACACAGTCATCTCTCCCCCCCCCCGCATGTTACACTGTCACCTCTCCCCCCCCTACATGTTACACTGTCACCTCTCCCCCCCCTACATGTTACACTGTCACCTCTCCCCCCCACGCATGTTATACAGTCATCTCTCCCCCCCCCCCGCATGTTACACTGTCACCTCTCCCCCCCCCTACATGTTACACTGTCACCTCTCCCCCCCCCTACATGTTACATTGTCACCTCTCTCCCCCCCCTACATGTTACACTGTCACCTCTCCCCCCCCCCCTGCATGTTACACTGTCACCTCTCCCCCCCCCCCTACATGTTACACTGTCACCTCTCTCCCCCCCCCTACATGTTACACTGTCACCTCTCCCCCCCCCCTGCATGTTACACTGTCACCTCTCCCCCCCCCCTGCATGTTACACTGTCACTAGGGTGACCACATTTCCAAACTACCATTCAGGGACACCCCCCCTTCCCAAAAATCAGATTGTGCTGTAACGAATCACAGCACAGTGATTGGACACAAAAGGCGGGATTTATGATTTCTCCAATCGCAAGCAGGGGGCGGGATTGTTCTCCTCCAGGCATTCCCGGCCAGGACAAGTACTGTCAGTGAGTAAAGCGGTGATGTGGCGGCCTTTTTTGGGGGAATCAGATTGGCCCGGGGGGTGGCTGTGTCAGTTTCATTCCGGGACACTGTATTGACCTGGAATGAATGTGCCTGGGACACACCTGCAAAATGCGGGACTGTCCCAGGCAATCCGGGACATGTGGTCACCCTAACTGTCACCTCTCCCCCCCCTGCATGTTACACTGTCACCTCTCCCCCCCCCTGCATGTCACACTGTCACCTCTCCCCCCCCCCCCCAGCTTTGGACACCCTGCATGCTGCACAACCACCCCCTCCCCTCTCTGCCCCTTCCTACCTTACTCACGCACAGCGGCACATGGAGAGACACACCAGTGCTGAACAGAGGGCGGGAACTGCTGGAGTTAATACGAAAAGTTAACAATGCTAATGATTGGTTGCTAGGACCACCTAGCAACCAATCACCTGCTAGTTGACTCCAGCATTTCCCATCTTCTAATCAGTGCAGAGCTGGCCCACGCCCCACTGTCTCTCTTTCACTCCCCTGCTGTACAGGAGAGAGAGACAGTGTTTTCTCCACCGCTACCCTGGTGACACGCCGCCAGATAAACACAGTGTGTTTATCTGGCGGCGTGTCACCCGGGTAGCGGTACAGTCCGCACCCCGCACATCCTTGCCCATCTGAGCATTGCTTCACTTACGGGGGAGGAGGGGGAGCGCTGGCCTGACACCCTCCAGTGTGTGGTACCCTGGGGCGGAGCGCCCCCCCCCCCCCCCGCCCCACCATAAGTACGCCACTGTGGCTCTGATTGGGACATCTGATGTAAAAGAGGACTCTGATGGGGACATCTTATGTAAAGGGGGACTCTGATGGGGACATCTGATGTAAAGGAGGACTCTGATGGGGACATCAGATGTAAAGGGGGACTCTGATGGGGACATCAGATGTAAAGGGGGACTCTGATGGGGACATCAGATGTAAAGGGGGACTCTGATGGGGACATCTGATGTAAAGGGGGACTCTGATGGGGACATCTGATGTAAAGGGGGACTCTGATGGGGACATCTGATGTAACGGGGGAGTCTGATGGTGACATCTGATGTAAAGGGGGACTCTGATGGGGACACCTGATGTAAAGGAGGACTCTGGTGGGGACATCTGATGTAAAGGGGGACTCTGATGGGGACATCTGATGTAAAGGAGGACTCTGATGGGGACACCAGATTTATAGGGGGATGCTGATGAGGACACCTGTTGTAAAGGGGGAATTTGATTGGGACACCTGATTTAAAGGGGTGCACCTGTTGTAAAGGGGGACACTGATTGGGACACCTGATGTATAGGGGAACTCTGATGAGGCCACCTGATGTATAGGGGGATGCTGATGGGGGCACCTGCTGTAAAGAGGGACTCTGATTGGGACACCTGAAGTAAAGGGGGACTCTTATTAGAATGCCTGATGTATAGGGGAACTGTGATTGGGACACCTGATGTAAAGGGGGACTCTGATGAGGACGCCTGATGTATAGGGGGATGCTGATGGGGACACCTGTTGTAAGGGGCACGCTGATTGGGACACCTGATGTAAAGGGGGGCACCTGCTGTAAATGGGGCTCTGATTGGGACATCTGATGTAAAGGGGGCTCTGATGAGGACATTCCCCCTTATATTAAGTGGTTTTATTTTATTTTACTTGAAATGTGGATGTGATTGGGAGCCCATTTTTAGTTAAAGGGATTGTAAAGGCAGAAGTTTTTCTTTTTCTTTATGCATTCTATGCACTAAGATAAAAAAAACTTCTGTGTGCAGCAGCCCCCCTAATACCTACATAAGCCCATCTTTATCCAGTGATGTTGTAGGAGTGTCTAAACTTCCCAGGACTCCCCTCCTTATTGGCTGAGACAGCAGCGTGGCTTGATTGGCTCCCGCTGCTGTCAATCAAAATCAGTCAGCCAATTAGGAGAGGGGGAGGCAGGACACGGCTCTGTATCTGAATGGACACAGGGAACTGTGATTCGGCTCGGGTGCCCCTATTGCAAGCGGCATGCTGTGGGGGCACTTAAGAGGAGGGAGGGGCCAGGAGCACCGAAGAGGGACCCGAGAAGAAGAGGATCTGGGCTGCTCTGTGCAAAACCACTGCACAGCGCAGGTAAATATGACATGTTTGTTATTAAGAAGCAAAAAATAAAAATTTTTACATTACAATCACTTTAAGGAGGGAAGGGAAGGGGGAGTCTGCCAGAGAGCAAGAGAAGAAAGCAAGGCTGCTCTCCTCTTCTGAGGGAGATCAGGGCTATCTGGATGATACATTTCTGGACACTTGGGAGAAGGTAAAGCCGAACTTTAGAGGAACTGAGAACAAGGGGAAAAGGTAGAAGTGTAGTGTCATCCACCACTTTACTAATAATGTAAATCTTGTTCCATAAAATAGCCAGCACCACAATCTTTCAACACCTTCGGTGCCTTTAAATGTGTGCCACCGGTGTTCTGTGCTCACAGATTTCTCACCTCCAGGTTGATGTTATATTGCCTGTATATTATAATCCTCCCAGATGGAGATAGTAGCCAACTCCTCTTCCTCCTCCGTACTTCTAGGGGCTCTACGTTTGGGCTTCCTAAAGGTTCCAGTATAAGGAGCCTGCGCAATGACTAGGAGTCATGTAGAGCTGACTGCGCAGGCGCTGTGTAGAGCCGACTCGCAGCTCTTCATGTTCGGCTACTTTCGGAAACTCCGTTGAGGTTCGTGCCGCGCATGCGCAGTACAGGGGGGGAACCTTATCCGCCGGGGAACTTTTTCTGCAGGACATGTCACATCTGGGCGAACTCCCAGATTACATTGCGGGTGAATAGAAACGCCTACTCCCGCGGGAGTGAGTACCCGGAAGACGAAATTGAAATGACATTAGTACGGTATGTACTACATAAAAAAAAAAAAAAAGTGGCTACTGTACATGTTCTTTAAGGAGTGTGCTTGTATATGGATGTTATTTTGCCTGAACCTCCGCTTTAAGCAGAATAGAGTCTTCGTCGGAGAGCATACTTGTATATTTAGGTGTACATATACAATTATACGTTGTGGTATGAATGAGAATATATATGTAAGCATACGTATGAACGTGAATGTTTTGTATGTATGTTTGTATGTTTAAATTTATGTTTTTATATACTTAGCTCCCCTTCCCTCCCACCCTCCCCCCCCAGCCTTTTTTTTTTGACCAAAATTATCAAGACAAAGTGAAAGATCTTATTTTATGTAATTATAGTTTTATTTTATTTTTTTATCACCCAAGGTTGATAGCCGGTCTTCTCATCATAATACAAAGTTATTAATGAGATTCAATAAGAAATTTACGATCTGTTCTGGTCTAATATAACCTAATCTTTATCTGATGGACACGATAACTGATTTTTTTTTTTTCATGTACCCCAGGATTAATAATCTAATACCAAGCGGGTTTTACTTGTATTAGTTTTACTTCTAATTATTCAGCATTTTTTCTCTTCAATAATATTATTAGGGCTTTTTCTTCCTCACACAGATGTTCAGTGTGTCCCAATTGGCCCTCCTCGTTTGCCCATCCATAATATGTGGGCAAACGACGCAGGCTGGTGGTCTATTCCCCCCATCATGGGAAAACTTTACTCTTCAATATATGATATTTTGCATTTTATCTACCGTATATACTCGAGTATAAGCCAAGGTTTTCAGCCCTTTTTTTTAGGCTGAAAATGCCCTCCTCGGCTTATTCTCTAGTCAGTGTCCCACCTTCTGTTCTCTGGTGTCTCCGGGCCGCTCCGGTGTGTGCGGGTGTTCTCGGGGCCGATCCAAGTGCCGCCTCTCCTCTCCCTTCCTCCCTCCACTTTTTTAATCACACAGCAGTATAAATATCTTGCGCTGTGTCACGGAGCTGGAGTGTGAATTGAACTGTTCGGCAGCCGCCCACTCTCTGTAAGAAAGCCCCGCCTCCTAGATCATGATAGACGGAACCAGTGGCGGCTGGTGCTCAAATTTTTTGGGGGGGGCGCAAACAAACTGAAAAAAAAAAAAACATCAATTGCCGCCACTGTGCCCATTAAACGCAGCCACTGTGCCCAAACGCCACTAGTTTGTCCCCCATATACAGCCAGTTTCCCCCCAAAATACAGCCAGTTTCTCCCCCATATGCAGCCAGTTTGTCCCCCAATATACAGCCAGTTTGTCCCCCAATAATACAGCCAGTTTGTCCCCCAATAATACAGCCAGTTTGTCCCCCAATAATACAGCCAGTTTGTCCCCCAATATACAGCCAGTTTGTCCCCCAATATACAGCCAGTTTGTCCCCAATATACAGCCAGTTTGTCCCCCATAATACAGCCAGTTTGTCCCCCATAATACAGCCAGTTTGTCCCCATATACAGCCAGTTTGTCCCCAATATACAGCCAGTTTGTCCCCCAAATGCAGCCAGTTTGTCACCCAATATACAGCCAGTTTGTCCCCCAAATGCAGCCAGTTTGTCCCCCAATATACAGCCAGTTTGTCCCCAATATACAGCCAGTTTGTCCCCATAATACAGCCAGTTTGTCCCCAATATACAGCCAGTTTGTCCCCCAATATACAGCCAGTTTGTCCCCCAAATGCAGCCAGTTTGTCCCCCAATATACAGCCAGTTTGTCCCCAATATACAGCCAGTTTATCCCCCAATATACAGCCAGTTTGTCCCCAATATACAGCCAGTTTGTCCCCCAAATGCAGCCAGTTTGTCCCCAATATACAGCCAGTTTGTCCCCCAAATGCAGCCAGTTTGTCCCCCAAATGCAGCCAGTTTGTCCCCCATAATACAGCCAGTTTGTCCCCCATAATACAGCCAGTTTGTCCCCATATACAGCCAGTTTGTCCCTAATATACAGCCAGTTTGTCCCCCAAATGCAGCCAGTTTGTCCCCCAATATACAGCCAGTTTGTCCCCAATATACAGCCAGTTTGTCCCCCATAATACAGCCAGTTTGTCCCCATATACAGCCAGTTTGTCCCCAATATACAGCCAGTTTGTCCCCCAAATGCAGCCAGTTTGTCCCCCAATATACAGCCAGTTTGTCCCCCAAATGCAGCCAGTTTGTCCCCCAATATACAGCCAGTTTGTCCCCAATATACAGCCAGTTTGTCCCCCATAATACAGCCAGTTTGTCCCCAATATACAGCCAGTTTGTCCCCAATATACAGCCAGTTTGTCGCCCAATATACAGCCAGTTTGTCCCCCAATATACAGCCAGTTTGTCCCCAATATACAGCCAGTTTGTCCCCCACAATACAGCCATTTTGTCCCCCAAATGCAGCCAGTTTGTCCCCCAAATGCAGCCAGTTTGTCCCCCCCAGCCCTGCACTTACCTTCCTCGAGTCAGCGCCGTCCTTCTTCCGTCCTCGATGTCTTCTCCCGCCCTTGATGTCGCTTCAGCCAATCAGGTTACCGGTAACCAGACCCGGTGAACCTGATTGGCCAGGGAACGCACCCCTGTGCGTCCTCTCATTAGGTATTTAGAAGCCGATTACAGCCCTCAGGCTGTAGTCAGGAAGCCTATCAGAGCCTGCTGGCTCTGATAGGCACTTCTAAAGACCAACCAGACGCTGTGATTCAGATGGCCGGCGCTCAAGGGGCTGGCCATCTGAATAGTGGGCGGCAGCAATACATAGGTTCATGCAATGCATGAACCTATGTATTGTTGTGGTGAGTGACGGCCGGGCGCAGAAGCGAGCGGTAGCGGCGCTTCTGCGCCCACTATGGTCGGGCCGCCATGTGTGAAAAAAAGACATAAAAAAAAAAAAAAAAGAAAACTCATAAAGGGCCCGTTTTTTTTTTTTTGGTGACCACAGGAGGGGGGACGGCGCCCGGGCGCCCCCTATGGACAGGCCGCCACTGGACGGAACACTGATAATCTATAAACTATATTTCTGTATAGGCTAAAGTCTAGACTTGGGCTGCTCAGAATGAACCTACAGTTTTATGTTTATGAAATCTAATACGTAGCTCAGCATGACCTATGCTGCTGGGAAGTTGCCTAACGTTGCTTCCTTAAAAAAATGTTTTTTTTGCCTTACTTACTTTTTATTTTGAAATTCACTGTACCAGTAGCTGCTGCATTTCCCCCCCTAGGCTTATACTCGAGTCAATACGTTTTCCCATTTGTTTGTGGTAAAATTAGGTGCCTCGGCTTATACTCGGGTCGGCTTATACTCGAGTATATACGGTAACTTTATCCTTTTTATTTTCAGTTCTCTCCGCTTCTCTATACTTCTGACAGTACTGGTCCCTCCACTTTCTTTTATCTCTTAAGCCCTGTACACAAGATCGGTTTTAACAATGAAAACAGTCCGATGGACTTTTTTCATCGGACAAACCGATCGTGCATGGGCCCCATCTGTCTTTTTTCCATCAGTGATTAAAAGAAGAACATATTTTAAATTTATCCGATGGAAAAAAAACAATATCAACTTCCGACCGTCTGTGTGGAACTCCATCGGAGAAAAACCCACGCATGCTCAGAATCAAGTCGACGCATGCTCAGAAGCATTGAGCTTAATTTTTCTCGGCTTGTCGGAGTGTTTTACGTCACGGCGTTTGGGACGGTCGGATTTTCGACTGATAGTGTGTAGGCAAGACTGATGGAAGTCAGCTTCTTCGGAAATCCGATGGAAAAATCCATCGGATTTTATTCCATCGGAAATCCGATCGTGTGCACAGGGCTTTACGGGTTCACACGGGTCGATTCATCCAGTCAGACATTACCAGACACTGGTGAGTGCTACCTTTTAGATCATATATCATGGCACCCTTAAACATTCTCTCCCTGAATGTTCAGGGATTCAACATACCAAAGAAAAGAACCAAAGCATTTAGTTCTTTTCAAGCTAAGAAGGCCCACATAATATGCCTACAGGAAAATCACTTTGCAGTGAATTCTTATCCAAAGTATATGAGCCCTTTCTATCCACAAGTCTTTACAGCCTCGGCCAGCGCCAAAAAGAAAGGAACCCTTATAGCCTTTCACAGATCTACCCCGTTCCTAATGCAGTCAGAAATTAAAGACCCTGAGGGGCGATATCTAATACTCACTGGTCATATCATGGATAATGCGGTAACGATAGTATCATACTACGCCCCTAACAAACAACCAACCTAATTTCTATCACACTTATTACAAATGGTAAATGCCCATAAAATGGGCACAGTCATCATATGTGGTGACTCCAACCAAGTCCTCCTCCTATTTCTCGACAAGTCACCCTATATTCCTTCTCGTAACTCAAGCAACCAATCATTTTCTAAATGGATAAAAGTGAACTGTCAGCGCACACACTGGTATTACTGAACACTTAAAAACGACAATGCATATGTCTAAAAAACAGTCACAGTTCAATAGTCCATATGGTGGTACAAATGACCAGTCCTAAAAAGGAAAGAGATGATGAAAATGGTGGGCGGCAGCTGTCCTCAGAGAAAAGCCAACTCTGTTAAGGAAAGATAAGGGGACAAAAAAGGAAGCGCCACCTAAGTGCAATATGTCAGATAAAAATGTTTAATCTCAAAGGAAATGCACTTACAGGACACAAGTACAAACAGGGCACATCACAGTCTCATAAAATGCGGTGCGGTCCGGTCTCAGGTCCATCTGGATCCACGGGTCTGCAGGCAAAAAAGATAGTCCATCCTGTGGCCACCAGGAAACAGCCAGAATTCAGCGTGGAGCACAGATGATGGTGTCATAGGAAACCAGAGCCAAGGAGAGCACCGGAAGGAAGGTGAGACAGGAAACAACAGGCTACGCGCTCGGAGACTAGCTCCTTCTGCTAGCCTACTGGAATACTGCGGGTGTGATGCTATTGTAGCGACCTCTCCCCATCTCTTTCTTCTAGGGGTATCACACACGACAGAGTGAGATGCGCTATGGCCCATGTCCTCCCCATAGCTGTGGGTGAGGTGAAGGCCAGTACCAGATATTTCCTCAGGCCTGTGTGTTTCTGTCTAGGATCAAGTCCTGCTGTGCCAACACTTCCCTCTGCTCCCATTAACCAGAGTTCCACACACCGATCACAGTCCAACTCTTGTTTTATTGCATACACCACAATAAACAGTGCTTCAGTAGCCAACTGGTTGAGACTTGATAACAGTTTGATACAGGGGATGAGCAGGTCGAGGCACTGTCCTGATTGTCAGCTAGACCACTGTAAACTCACCAGCGGTTACTAAAGCCTTGGCTAGAAAGGACTTAGAACTTGAGAGTCTCTACCAGCGACTCAAGAGAACGTAGATAGGAGTACCTTCGCTGCGTTGTGGCCCCTGTCAGGAGAAGATGTCCCTCCAAGAGAGTTACCAGAGGCCCATCCGTCACTGGGTTGATGCTGCTCCAGACTCTCCAAATGGGTAACCTCCCCGGCCTCCTCACCTCAGACATGGGCCCCATCTACTTCAGGGACCCTCGGACTACTCCACCCTCGCGGGACCCAGTCGAAGTCACTGGGCCCCAGGCCTCCTGGTTTAGTACCTCACCCCAGGCTGAAGGTGCCTGGGATGGACTCCAACTCCATTCCGGTCAGGCCTAGGGCACCTGAGCCGGAATCCACAACCGCCCACACCCAGGCCTAAGGTGCCTGAGTGCGTGATGAGGGACCTCCACAAGAGCAAGATCTCGTGACCATAGCGTCTCCCCCCTTTATCCCCTCCATTGACGTCACGGCAGGTTCCCCGCCCTCGCCGTACCATCTCCGAGAAGGGACAAGAAGGACAGCGCTATGGCGGCAAATCTACCTCGAGCCTGCGGGCACCTGCCACCCACAGGCTAAGGAGATTATTACACCGCCCAATCCTCCACGAATACAAATGGTCCAATTACTCCCATACTTTACCACCCAGGTGTATCCCACCTAAATTTAGAGACCCCGCTACACTATTTATGTACTGTGGTTGCCAGGGAACCAGCAAACCACAGCACACCAGCAGCATGTAATCACTATAACAAAGGTCTAATCATGAATGGGCCAATATTACTTAATTAGCTGAATGCAATCTAATGGATGGCAAGTTAATAAAAAAAAAACCCGCACTGGAGCATAAAAACACATGAATAATCTACGGGGATCTCAAAGATATACAACATCACCAATAAAATGCATATTAAAACAATAAAAATACTAATGTAGTCTATTATATCTAAAAAAAGGGGGTATTCTCTATACATACAAAAATCTACATACATATATATATATATATATATATATATATAAAAATAAAAAAATCTACATACATGTGTAGCACACGGACCTTTCCCTGCCTTTGGCTCACTTTCAGGTCAAAGCACACCGCGCTATATGCCCGTACCCTCCTGTTTGAGGAGGTTGAGCGGTGTTAACAATTTTGGGTCCTGCAGCAAGGTATCCCAGCAGACTGGTTCTCATCTCCTAGAGTATAGGGACAAGTCTCTATTTTTCCCCAGGAAGGCCAATGTCCACACCACTTTAACTCCAACGCTGAGTTTATTTTATATGCAAGTTCAAGTTCAGCAGACAGGAAAGGTGGATGAGAGAAAGGACAGCAAGGTTTGGGAGATAGGTCCAGGCACAAACTGGTATGATAGTCGCTACTCGACCCCGAGTAGGTTTAGCTCACCTGGATAGTCCCCTGTAAGAGCGGATCCTAGCAGCCGGAGTGATGCTCGAACGTTCACTTTAGGTTTCCTAGAGATACGATCGGGAGATCCTCTGCCACAGAATCTTTAAGTCCCAAACTCCTCAGCTATTGCAACACAAGGACATGTGCCAGTGATAGCACGTTGCAAGGCCTGTGATGGATCTTTGAATCCCTCCAGAAGGTAACCAGGCCTCTCTTTTGTCGTGAACTCTCACCGTTCCATCAGAAAGGTCCTCTCCCGGTCTCCTCTTCTTAGAGCGGGTCCACCCTCTCCAGGGCACCCTGGGATTCTTCTTTTGGAGATAGGCCCCAGCTAAAGGTGCTGGGCCTACTAGTGGAGTTGTAGCCCCAGGCTAAAGGTGCCTGAGACTGATGCACGCCCGCACCCCTGGCCTGGAGGGCCGGGTGGTGCGAACCGCTCACACTCCAGACTCCCGACTTCCACCCCAAAAGAATGGCGTCTGCCCCTTATGTATCCTCTCCCGGCATGCACAGCAGGCCAACCACGCCCACCATACCGCTGCCGAGAGAGGACACCCTAAGGCATAGCAATGTCACCTAAAGGTTCAACCCTGACCTGATATGGCAGTGCCACCTACAGGCCACAGGGAACTGCACATCAGGTTACATCACATAGGCAGAAGCGAGTACTAACAATCAAAGTGGTCTGAGCCTGGCTACTAGCTCAGACCAACCCCTAAATTTAAGTATATAGCACCCCTGAAAAGTAAAGGTGCGCTACACATGTAATGGAACATACATACATATATAAAAGATGAAAAGAAAAACATATATGTAAGAAGGTGGATTCTAGCCTGATTTGTATTGTTCAACAGAAAAATAGTAGAAAAAAACAGACAGCGCAAAACCAATCCTACCACAATGCAGCTGAACACTGAAGGTCAATATATAAAATCCTTAAGTAAAATGTGTATAAAAAAGCAGTGCAGCGCTAGAATCACATCTAACACAAATAGTCCATAAGTATAAGGTTCAGAAACCAGAAGAGTGTTGACTGGCACACCAACAGGGAGATAGAAAGATCCTCTGGCCGTGAAACAGGGTGCTTGTAAACAATCACTAGTGCAACCACTTCCGTGTGTATCCACCACCAGATATACATGCCACTCACCTCAAAGTATGGACCTCTGTTTTGCCAGAAGGTCAAATATGCAGTCCCTTTAACAAGGGTAATGATAAAGATGAGAGGTCTTCATACGGTCCTTCAACCAGTATCCTCAATCATTCAGTAATCCCAAAACAAACTCGTAGATTTGCGTATTTACATGCAAAATTTCAAAAAGAAATACATAGTGCTCTACATATGTAAAAACACTTAATTTATTAAATACAAAAGTTAGGCACAGAAACCATGTGCTCGGCTAGCAGTCATGTAACATAGGTATGGAACCAGGTAGATGGCTGTCCTGACGGAATTCTCTCTGAGTAAACGCCTTCTAGATAGAGGATACAGTAAGACCCCTTTCACACTGGCACGTTTTTCAGGCGGTTTAGCGCTAATATTAGCGCTGTTATACCGCCTGAAAAAATCGTGCCCTGTATTCTTCAATGTGAAAGCCCGAAGGCTTTCACACTGAAGCGGTGCGCTAGCAGGACCGCTCCAAAAGTCCTGCTAGCCGCATCTTTACAGCGGTGAAGGAGCGGTGTGTTTACCGCTCCTTTACCGCGGCTGCCCATTGAAATCAATGGGACACCGCGATAATACCGCATGCAAACCGCGGCAATAGCCGCGGTTTGCGGGTGGTATTAACCCTTTTTCGGCCGCTAGCGGGGGTTAAATTCACCCCTCTAGCGGCCGCATACCGCAGTGATAATGACGATATAGCGGCGCTGAAAATCGCGCCGCTATACCGCCACCGCACCTGCCCGCCCCAGTGTGAAAGGGGCCTTAGACTAGTTTGAAGAAAGCTTTCAATAGAGTGAAAAATCTCAATAGACAATCACTTATTTACAAAACTAGACAGAAGGTCCTGGGCCAATTATTGACCTCTGGCACCCACTGATCGGCAAAGAGGGTGACAAGGCAGAGCTCTGTGAATGTAAAGAATGCAGAGCTCTGTCCTTGTCACGGTCTGGAGTCAGGCTCAGAGGCCAGTAGCAATAGCAGCAGAGCAGATATCCACACAGGTCACCCTGGCTGATGACACGGGTTCACCTGAGGTGCGGGGTCTAAACACTGACCGGTATTCACCAGGGCTCCTAATGTAAGGTGACCAGATTTTTCAAATGGCAGCTATCAGCGACTCTCTGCCCATCGCCGCCCTCCTTACAGCCCCCCCTAAGCTAGTAGGAGCGGCGGAGCGGGGGGTGTGTAATTCAGATTTTTTTTTTTTTCATTCTGCACTGACTGTCTTTGAAATTGCCCCAGCCCCTGTTCAAATCCAATCCGGGGACAAAACCGGGGACAGTCTTGGTCCGGGGACAGTGTCCTCAATCCAGGGACTGTCCCCTGAAACCGGGGATGTCTGGTCACCCTATCCTAATGGTGGAGATGGGCTTCGCTGCATGTCAGTGCCAGGTCACGGTCCTCAGTTTAGCCCCACCAGGAGGTAAGCAAGCCGGGGTCCGGAAGCAGATAATACAGGTAGGGATCAAGCAGAAGCGTAGTCGGGGACGAGCCAAAAGTCCGTAACAGATAGTTGCAGGTTGGGATTCAGCAGAAGCGTAGTCGGGGACGAGCCAAAAGTCGGTAGTGAGTAGTAGAGTAGTAGCAAAGATGCGGTCGGCAGCAGGAGACAGGAGCAAGATATTGGCTGGTGAAGACACAATATTCTGGCATACCTCCCAACTTTGTAAAGTCCCATCGCGGGACATTGCCCAAAAAAATCGGGAATTGCCACAAAAGTTGTTGAGCGGGGGGGGGGGGGGGGGTGGTGGTGATGGTTGCCGCCGGAACATTTTGAAAAAATTAAATGTTGAGCGTGGGGGGGGGGGGGCCATACTAGTCCGCCGATCGCGGGGGGTGGGGGGGGTCTTACCTGCTGCTGCTGCTCCTCTTCTTCTGTTCATGTTTCCTGCTGTGCGGGAAACATGATAGTCTCGCGGGAGTGCGGGAAGGAGGAGCCTGTGCGGGTAAAACCCGCACAATCCGTGCCAGTTGGGAAGTATGGTCTGGCAACCAGGAAGTGCAGGGACATGGCTTAAATCAGGAAGTTCATGGGGGGCAAAGGGTTCAAGGCGAACAAGTTTCAGGACAAGATCATTCAAGGAATTGTCCAAGGAGCTGTCCAGCATTCTAGGTGGCTCAGCAAGTAGAGACACCACCAGACACACCAGAGGTCCCCCAGGTTCAATCCCAGGTCCTAACAGTCCTGTCAGCAGAGATGTGCTGGTTTTTGTTTCCATGCAAATAGTAGGATTTTTAAAACAGCTTACCTGTAAAATCCTTTTCTTGGAGTACATCACGGGACACAGAGCAGCATAGTCATTACTATGTGGGTTATATAGAATTACCTTCAGGTGCTGGCACTGGCAACTTCCAAAACAGGAAGTACCCTCCCCTATATAAGCCCCTCCCATCCGGGAGTACCTCAGTTTTGTAGCAAAGCAATACGTGTCCCCAAAAGAGGGGTGGGAGCTCTGTGTCTCGTGATGTACTCCAAGAAAAGGATTTTACAGGTAAGCTGTTTTAAAAATCCTACTTTCTTGTTCATACATCACGGGACACAGAGCAGCATAGTCATTACTATGTGGGACGTCCCAAAGCAATGCCACATGAGGGGGGGGATACACCATACATAAGCTGGGCGCCATCAGGCATGAGGATCTTTTGCGGCCTGCAACACACTGCGCCCAAAGGCGACATCCTCCTGACTTCTCACGTCCACCTGGTAGAACCTAGTAAACGTGTGTACTGAAGACCATGTTGCGGCCTTACAAATTTGCGCCAGGGAGGCCTGGTGATGCACTGCCCATGAAGTTCCAACTGCTCTCGTGGAGTGCGCCCTAACTTTGAACGGAGGCGGTCTACTTTTCAAGCCATAGGCTTGTATTATGACCTGTCGAATCCACTTGGCTAAAGTAGATTTTGATGCTGCCTGACCCTTTCTGGGGCCTTCCGGCAGAACAAACAGAGAATCCGTTCTACGAATCTGAGCAGTGGCTTTTAGATAAGCTTTAACTGCTCTTACTACATCCAAAGAATGCAATAACTTTTCCTCTACCGAGCTTGGTTTGGGGAAAAAAGAAGGAAGAACCACATCCTGGTTCAAGTGAAACCTCGATACCACCTTAGGAAGAAAGGCTGGGTGAGGACGTAATACTACTCTGTCCTTATGGATAACCAGATATGGCTCTTTACAGGACATGGCGGCTAATTCCGACACTCTTCTAGCCGAGCATATGGCTACTAAAAATATCAATTTCCTGGTGAGTAGAACCAAGGAAATGTGCCGCAAAGGTTCAAATGGCTGCTTCTGCAGAACCGACAGAACCAAATTTAGATCCCATGGGCATATGGGAGCCTTAATCGGTGGAATAATACGAGTCACACCTTGCATAAAGGATTTGACAAGTGAATGCATAGCCAGGGGCCTTTCAAATAGTATTGACAAGGCCGAAACCTGGCCCTTGATAGTACTTAAGGCAAACTTCCTGTCTACAGCCCACTGCAGGAAGTCCAGAATTCTGCCTATAACGTACTTACGTGGATGCCATTTTCTGGCCTCGCACCAAGTGATGTACGCCTTCCAAACTCTATAGTAGATCTGCCTGGATACAGGCTTCCTGGCATTGATTATAGTTGATACCACAGAGTTAGAGAGACCTCTCTTCTTTAGGATGTGGGACTCAATAGCCAGGCCGTTAAACTTAGAGTTAGTAAGGAAGGGTGGTATATCGGTCCTTGCGAAAGCAGGTCCGGACGACGTGGAAGGGTCCAAGGACTCCCCACAGACATTTTGATGATCTCCGCGTACCAGGCCCTTCGGGGCCACGCTGGAGCCACCAGGATCACCGGCTTCTTCTCCAACCTGACTCTGCGAAGGAGTCGAGGCAACAATTGTAGCGGAGGGAATGCATATATCAGTCTGAACTGATCCCAAGGGAACACCAGAGCATCCGAGCCGCAAGCGAGGGGATCCCTTGTCCGGGAGACAAACCTGTCCACCTTTGCGTTGAATCTGGATGCTAGCAGATCTACATCCGGTGTTCCCCACCGCTGACATATTGCTCGGAAGACCTCGGGATGAAGGGACCATTCCCCTGGGCATAACTGTTGGCGACTCAGAAAGTCCGCCTTCCAATTCTCCACCCCTGGAATGAAGACAGCTGATATACATGGGACATGCTTTTCTGCCCATTCCAGGATGTGACTTACTTCCCTCTGGGCTGCACGACTCCTGGTGCCTCCCTGATGATTGATATATGCCACTGCTGTGGCATTGTCTGATTGAATTCTGACAGGGGACCCTTGGAGTCTGGATGTCCAGGCTACTAGGGCGTACCGGGCTGCTCGTATCTCTAAGAGATTGATGGGCAGGGTTTTTACTACATTTGACCATCTGCCCTGGAGAGACCATTGCTCCAGTACTGCCCCCCAGCCTGTAAGGCTGGCATCTGTAGTGACCACCTTCCAAGATATCGGGCTGAAGGGTTTTCCCTTCTGGAGATTCTGGGGGATCAACCACCAGCAGAGACTCTTCCGAACGGAAGGGGACAAAGCCATCGGGAAGTCTAGAGCCTGAACTTTTCCGTTCCAGGCTGACAATATGGCCCTTTGTAAATTCCTTGAGTGGAATTGGGCGTATGGCACAGCTTCGAATGATGCTACCATCTTTCCTAGCAGCCTCATGCACAGGCGTATGGACGGCTGTCTTTTTGCACAAAGCAGACGGACCAAGCCCCTCAAAGAGGATACCTTGTCTAGAGGTAAGAAAATCTTCCTCTGGTCTGAATCCAGCCGTAGCCCTAGATATACCAGGTTTTTCACTGGCTGTGGGGCTGACTTGTCCAGGTTGATGACCCAACCGTGAGATTCTAGATACTTGATTGTATCGATAATTACCACTTCTAGCTTGGCAACTGAGTGGTCCATCAACAACAGGTCATCTAGGTATGCCATTATCGTTACACCCCGTGTTCTTAGATCGGCCAACAGTGGGGCCAGAATTTTTGTGAACACTCGTGGTGCTGTGGCCAGACCGAATGGTAAGGCTCTGAACTGAAAATGGCGCCCTTCTACTGCAAAGCGTAGGAATTTTTGATGACCTGGAAAGATGGGAACATGCAAGTAAGCATCTTTGATGTCGATCGAGGCTAACCATTCCTCCCCTTGTAGGGCAGCGGTGACCGATCGGATCGACTCCATCCGGAAAGACCGGACGTTTAGAAATGTTTAGACTCTTTAGGTCCAATATGGGTCTTATGTCCCCGTTTGGCTTCGGGACTGTGAAAAGGTTTGAGTAGAAACCCAACCCCCACTCTTCCATAGGAACCTCCATAATTACTCCTTGGAGCAATAGTTGTTCTAACGCCAATAGGAGAGACCGTCTTTTCAGAGGGTCTCTTGGCATGCCTGACCACATAAAATGGGACGGAGGAGACTCTTTTAACTCCAACTTGTATCCCAGAGTTACCGCGGAGAGCACCCATCTGTCTTTGATCGTCTCCCGCCAGGTCTCTGCGAACAACTAAAGTCTTCCCCCCACCCGTTTGAGTGGGGGCAGCCCTTCATAGGCTTGACTTGGAGGCTGGTTTAGTACCTCTTCGGATCCAGGGCTTTTTATTACCCTGTGGCTGTCCCTGATTTTTACCTCCTGAGTTTGACTGAGGAGGCCGTCGGAACTGCTTAGTAGCAGACGTTGCAGGGATAGGAGAGGTAGTCCTCTTAAAAGATGGACCCCTAGACCTCTTCTTACTCGGTAAGAGAGTACTTTTACCACTGGAAATCTTCTGGATATACTTATCCAGGTCTTCGCCAAAAAGGCGTTCCCCATGAAATGGGAAGCTAACTAAGAGCTTCTTACAGGGAGCTTCAGCAGACCAGTTTTTAAGCCACAGAAGCCTACGCATATGTACCAAAGACAGCGTGAGGCGGGAGGCCTGATGGATAGAATCCTTGATGGCGTCAACCGCAAAGCATAATGCTCTAGGCAGATCAGCCAGAGCCTGGGCCTGTTGGTCTGGCAAATCCCTCAGGACCATTTTCATTTGATCCTTTAAAGCTTGGCAGACCCCAATAGCTGCCACTGCTGGCTGTGTAACAGCCCCTGCTGTGGAAAAAGCAGATTTTAATAAAGATTCCAATTTTTTATCCACTGGATCTTTGAACATTTGAACATTATCTACTGGACATGTCAGTGATTTGTTCACAGAAGAGATGGCTGCATCCACCGTAGGAACATTCCATCTCTGGGTGAACTTTTCCTCCATGGGATAGATCACCGGAAACTTTTTAGGCGGAACAAATAGTTTATCAGGATGTTCCCAGTCCTGGTATATAAGTCCTTCCAATAATGGATGTATTGGAAAGGAGCAATTAACCTGGGGAGCTTTTAGCGACCCCAATGAGGAGACAGCAGTAGTTGATGGTTCAACAAGAGGCATTTTAAATGCAGATCGAACCATGTCAGTTAGGGTCTGGACCCACAATCTTTCAGTCTGTGATGCTGAAAATGGTTCATCTACTGTCGATTCCTCAAAAACAGAGCTAACCTCCTCCTGATCCCCTTCAGGTAGGTCGGTCCCTTCCTGGGACTGTTGCTCTGCCAACAGGCACTCTAATGGAGGTGATGGAGATCTGGCACGCTTTCTTTCCTGTAGAGAAGAAGCGATCAATGCAGCCAATCTCTGCTCCAATCCCTCCAGAGTTGAGGAAAAAACCTCCTCTGTTATATATGCAGGAGCAGGTGGACTGAGGACAGCCGCAGTACCTGGCACTCCCGGGGGTTCCTTATGGGTATTAACCTCTGATTTCTCAGGGGAGGAGGGTGCAGATGACTGCTCCAGATCCTCAGAGCCCGATGGAGACCCCCTACACTTCCTGAGAGGTATATCTCAGAGTTTTTTAGGCGGCATATTCCTTAGTTCAAAGCTGAGGTATTCCAGCCGCAATACACCCCTTACTGAAATAGTCTAATGCAATTTGCTGCTATGTACATCAGTGGGTGTCTACTAATGCGTCTTTCTGGGGATGCCTGTATCAACCGCTCGCTGTAAGCCCCTATACCATGCTACCAGCTCCTTTTCATGCTCTGTGTCCATAGCAAGCAGCGTGGACTGAGTCCTTTTATCTTGCTGGGACGCCCGCGCATGCGCAGAAGCGCTGGGCGCACAGAGCGCGTCATCCGCCAGGCTCCGCCCCCTTTTTTGAAGCTAAACCTTATAAAAAGAAAGCATGTGTGCGCGCGCGCGTGCACGTGTGCGCTCTTGGCGCCATGTAGGGAGAGGAGCCAGGGTCCCTGTTTTACCAGGACTCGGGGATGGAAGGAAACTACTTGGCAGCATGACAGAGGAATGCAGCTTCCCTGATAGAGAGCTCACTCATCTGCCTGGACTTTCACCATGGAAGGAATAGTCCCAAGAAAAAAGACGTTCCACAGCGGCCTCTAGTGGACAAACACAGGTACCGCACTTTTGTCTTTTTTTTTTTTTTAAAGCCTCCTTTATGAAAAACATTTCCAGGTTTACAGTTTTTTAAAACTTCCCTTATGAAAAAACATTTCTAGGATTTCTTAGGCATATACAGCTATTAGCGGGAATACCCTTTAGGTAACAGGCAGAAAGACATATTAGGCTTGGGGGTCCCCTCAATAGAACCAAGTTCCTGAGGGGCCCCCACTTACCTTTTCCCCGCCGCAGGACTTTGTTTGGTCCACAGAAGCCCAAACTTCACCTCTCACGGCAGGCATTGTACTAGACCTTCAGGGACCGGGTTCCCAAGGATTCCACTCCCCTGGACCTGTATAGCACCCTGCACAGATAGCCTCTTGGTTTTGGGTATGACCAGAGCTCTGGATCCCAGGGTCCAGCCCTCCTAAGAGAGGCATTACAGGCAAAACCCTGCTCTTCTCTGCAAGGCCCGGGTACCGACCGTTTAGCTATGAAGCTTTTTTGGTCGGATCCGGAATAGCTTGCTAAGGCCCAGAGAACCTGTACACAAGCCCAGATGAATACATGTTAACCTTGGCCAACACCTTAGACACTGGCAAAAAACTGAGGTACTCCCGGATGGGAGGGGCTTATATAGGGGAGGGTACTTCCTGTTTTGGAAGTTGCCAGTGCCAGCACCTGAAGGTAATTCTATATAACCCACATAGTAATGACTATGCTGCTCTGTGTCCCGTGATGTATGAACAAGAAATACAGTGTGCATATCAAGGCATTGTTTGTGTAAGCAATGAGCAGGTCTAAGCTGTATCTCTGTGTACACTGTGTTTGTGAGGAGGAAGAGCTCTAGAAAAGTCATTGATAAAAAAAAAAAGCGTGGGGGTTCCCCCAAATTCAATTACCAGGCCCTTTAGGTCTGGAATGGATATTAAGGGGAACCCCACCGCAAATTAAAAAAAAATGGCGTGGGGTTCCCCCTAAATATCCATACCAGGCCCTTGAGATCTGGCATGGATTTTAAGGGGAATTCCACCCCAAATAAAAAAAAATGGCGTGGAGTCCCCCCAAAAATCCATACCAGACCCTTATCCGAGCACGCAACCTGACCGGCTGCAGGGGAAGAGGGGGGGACGAGAGAGCGCCCCCCCCTCCTGAACCGTACCAGGCCACATGCCCTCAACATGGGGAGGATGTCCCCATGTTGATGGGGACAAGGGCCTCATCCCTACAACCCTTGCCCGGTGGTTGTGGGCGTCTGCGGGCGGGGGGCTTATCGTAATCTGGAAGACCCCTTTAACAAAGGGGACCCCCAGATCCCGCCCCCCCTATGTGAATTGGTAAGGGGTACATTGTACCCCTACCATTTCACAAAGAAAGTGTCAAAAAATTTAAATAAAAACACACACACCTTGGAAAAGTCCTTTATTAAAAAATAAAAAAATAATAAAAAAATAAAAACATTCCAGCGATGAAATCCAGTGTCCCGCGGCGATCCCGATGTCCAGCGCTGTCAGTCATTGGTTGTGCCTGTGCGGACCTGATGGGGAACTTTCTCTGCTGTGTTTTAAATGTATGTCCGACCCCGCCTACGTCATTGGCCTGAGCGGGGAACTTCCTTCACTGTGTAATTTAAATTTACACAGTGAAGGAAGTTTCCCGCTCAGGCCAATGACATAGGCGGGGTCTGACATACCGAGGGGGCGGACCTGATGGGGAACTTTGTTCGCTGTGTAATACATGAATAGACCCGCCCCTTCTCTCGTTCCCCATCAGGTCCGCTCAGCGGACCAGATGCGGAACATGAGAAGGGGCGGGTCTATACATGTATTACAAAGTGAGAGAAGTTCCCCATCAGGTCCGCCCCCTCGGTATGTCGGACCCTGCCTACGTCATTGGCCTGAGCAGGAAACTTCCTTCACTGTGTAAATTTAAATTACACAGTGAAGGAAGTTCCCCACTCAGGCCAATGACGTAGGCGGGGTCGGACATACCGAGGGGGCGGACCTGATGGGGAACTTCATTCGCTGTGTAATACATGTATAGACCCGCTCCTTCTCATGTTCCGCATTTGGTCCGCTGAGCGGACCTGATGGGGAACTTTAGAAGGGGCGGGTCTATATATTTAAAACACAGCAGAGGAAGTTCCCCATCAGGTCCGCACAGGCACAACCAATGACAGACAGCGCTGGACATCGGATCGCCGCGGGACACTGGATTTCATCGCTGGAATGTTGTTTTTTTTTTAATAAAGGACTTTTCCAAGGTGTGTGTGTTTTTATTTAAATTTTTTGACACTTTCTTCGTGAAATGGTAGGGATACAATGTACCCCTTACCAATTCACATAGGGGGGGCCGGGATCTGGGGGTCCCCTTTGTTAAAGGGGTCTTCCAGATTCCGATAAGCCCCCCGCCCGCAGACCCCCACAACCACCGGGCAAGGGTTGTGGGGATGAGGCCCTTGTCCCCATCAACATGGGGACATCCTCCCCATGTTGAGGGCATGTGGCCTGGTACGGTTCAGGAGGGAGGGGGGGCCGCTCTCTCGTCCCCCCCTCTTCCCCTGCGGACGGCCAGGTTGCGTGCTCGGATAAGGGTCTGGTATGGATTTTTGGGGGGACTCCACGCCATTTTTTTTTTAATTTGGGGTGGAGTTCCCCTTAAAATCCATACCAGATCTCAAGGGCCTGGTATGGATATTTAGGGGGAACCCCACGCCATTTTTTTTTAAATTTGCGGCGGGGTTCCCCTTAATATGCATTCCAGACCTAAAGGGCCTGGTAATTGTATTTGGGGGAAACCCCCACGCTTTTTTTTTTTATCAATGACTTTTCTATGTATTGATAAAAGCCGACAATTCATTAATAGCCGCGAGTGAGTTTTAAATGACTTTTTTTTCTTCAAAAATTACACTTTGTGCAGGGACAGTTCTAAGCACGGGAAACATGCACCACTTTACATGCATATCATACACACCCCCCCTAGGTACGAAATTTAAAGGAATATTTCACTTTTATTTTTTCATTTTAAGCATTATTAAAATCACTGCTCCTAAAAAAACGGCAGTTTTTAAAACTTTTTTTTGCATTGATACATGTCCTCTGGGGCAGGACCCGGGTCCCCAAACACTTTTTAGGACAATAACTTGCATATAAGCCTTTATAATTAGCACTTTAGATTTCTCCCATAGACTTTTCGAATTTGCCACGAACACCCCAAATTGTTCGTTGTTCGGCGAACGGGCGAACAGGCAATGTTCGAGTCGAGCATGAGTTCGACTCGAACTCGAAGCTCATCCCTATTCCTGAGAAGTCTGTGAAACTTTTATCTCATATTCTCAGCAGTAGATTAGAGGCACATTGTTTAGCTTCTATTTCCTATGTGAGTTCCTATTACTGTGGAAACAGAACCATGTGACCTACGTGCTCGTTCACAGCACAGCCACATCTCTTAGGGGAGGGGGGGCAGAGGCAGGGGGTGTGTTGGTGGAGATGTTTACACCCCCTGAGAACTTTTCAAACTGAAAATGGACCGTTTTTGCCAGATGAAGGAAAGTTCATGTGCACATGCTGTAAAAACTAAGAGGTAGGAAAAAAAGACTAGCTGATATGTGACTAATGTGATACGTACTAGTTATTTAACCCATCCCATACTTCTCCTTTAAAAGAGTGAACAGAAGTCCTGGATGGCTTAATTCCAATGTAAAAATGAATATAAAAGCAAATGATAAGGCCTTCAAAAAATACAAGGCTGAGGGATCACCATCATCATCGGCATTCAGACTTTACAAAGAATGCAACAAGAAATGTAAGGGTGCAATTGGAGCAGCTAAGATAGAACATGAAAGACACATAGTGGAGGAGAGCAAAAGGGAAAACAAAACAAGAAATGATTTGAGTATATAAACAGCAAAACCGGGAGGACAGACCATATTGGCCTCATAAAGAATGAGGAAGGGAATCTGGTTACAAAGGATGGTGAGATGGCAAAGGTGTTGAATTTATTCTTCTCCTCAGCCTTCACGAAGGAATCGGGGGGCTTCAGTAACCAAAACTGCAGTGTTTATCCTTATGACACACCACAGGAAGCACCTCCATGGTTAACAGATGACAGAATTAGAAATAGACTTGAAAAACGTAACATTAATAAGTCAACGGGACCAGATGGCTTGCACCCGAGGGAGCTTACTGAACTAAGTAAGTAAGTAAGTGATTGCCAGACCATTGTTCCTAATTTTTACTGACAGTCTACTGACTGGAATGGTACCAGCTGATTGGAGAAAAGCCAATGTAGCACCAATATTTAAAAAAGGGCCAAAATGCATTTCTGGGAATTACAGATCAGTTAGCCTAACGTCAATAGTATGCAAGCTCTTGGAAGGGATGATAAGGGACTATATACAAGATTTTAGTAATGAAAACGGTATCAAGTCTTCAGGAGCCTCCCATGGGGACAGAGTTTTTTTTTTTTTGTTTTTGTTTTTTTAATAAAGGACTTGTCCCATATTGTCTACTGTCATTTTTAAAATTTTGACACTTTTTTTGGTGAATGTGTAGGGGTACAATGTACCCGATACCCATTCACATAGGGGGGGCCGGGATCTTGGGGGGGCTTCGATAAGCTTACGATAAGCCCCCTGTCCGCCTACCCCCACAACCACCGGACAGAGATTGTGGGGATGAGGCCCTTGTTAACATTAACATGGGGACAAGGTGCTTTTGGGGGGACCCCAAATCATCCTCCCCATGTTGAGGGCATGAGGCCTGGTACGGTTCAGGAGGGGGGGCGCTCTCCCGCCCCCCCCTTTTCCTGCAGGCCTGCCAGGTTGCGTGCGCGGATAAGAGGCTGTGTCACGTACCTGGTGGTGGAGCCTGATATGCGGAGGACGGCCTCTCGTACACCTCTGACTCGAGGCCCCTTGTAGAGCAGACAGGAGGCACGGCAGTCGCACGAGTGCCTAGCAGGATTGCTGACAGCAGAGCTGGACTGGAACTCCTAGTGGGACTGTGGAGTAACACCGACACAGCAGAAGACCAGGAACAGTGGCAAGCAGGAAGCTGGAACTGGCTGGTACTGGAACACCACAGGCAGAGGAGCAGATGAAGCTGAGGGCCAGAGAGAAGGCAGGTACAGGCAGGCTGGATCATACACAGGCGGACAAGTCAGGACAAGTCAGGAACTGATGCAGAGGCTGGAGCGGAGTCAGGGTACAGGCCTGATCGGTAACGGTCTGGCAGCGAAGTAGAAGAAGGAGCAGGCAGGTGCATAGTCAGAGATAGGATGCAGGCAGAAAGCAGGAATGTCAAGAACAAGCCAGGTCAAACAACAGGAGCAGATATCAAATACTGGATAGCAGGGACACACAGGGAAAGCTGTAGAGCAGACCGCATTGAGTCTGGGTACTGACCCAGTTTAAAAAGCCTATTTTGGTGCCATGAACTGTCACAAGGTGCTTTTCCACCCGCGGCATTCTCCTGCAGACTGTTTTCTGCGGCAACCATTTCTTTCTCGTACATCACGGGACACAGAGCGACATAGTCATTACTAATGGGTTATATAGATACCGTCAGGTGCTGGCACTGGCAACTTCCAAAACCGGAAGTACCCTCCCCTATATAAGCCCCTCCCATCCGGGAGCACCTCAGTTTTTTGCCAGTGTCTAAGGTGTTGGCCAAGAAGAAACATGTGTTTTTCACTGAGCTTGCGTACAGGTTCTTTTGGGCCTCAGTAAGCTATTCCGGATCCGACCAAAAAAGCTTCATAGCTAAACGGTCGGTACCCGGGCCTTGCAGAGAAGAGCAAGGTTTTGCCTGTAATGCTTCTCTTAGGAGAGCTGGACCCTGGGATCCAGAGCTCTGGTCATACCCACGACCAAGATGTTTTCTGTGCAGGGTGCTATACAGGTCCAGGGGAGTGGAATCCTTGGGAACCCGGTCCCTGAAGGTTTGATTACAATGCCTGCCGTGATAGGTGAAGTTTGGGCTTTTGTGGACCAAACAAAGTCCTGCGGCGGGGAACAGGTAAGTGGGGGCCCCCAGGAACTTGGTTCTATTGGGGGACCCCCAAGCCTAATTTGTCTTTCTGTCTGTTACCTAATGGTATTCCCGCAAAATTCTGTGCATGCCTGTAACTACTAAAAAAATGTAATAATTTTTAATGGTGGTCAAGAAAAAAAAAAAAAAAAAAATTTTTTTTTATATATATTTAAGATATTAGACTGCAGTACCTGTGTTTGTCCACTAGAGGCTGCTGTGGAATGTTTTCTTGTCATGTGGACTAGTTTCTTCTCAGCAGAGCAAGTCCAGGCAGATGGTGAGTTCTCTTATGGGAAACTGCTTCCTCTGCCATGTTGCAATGCTCGTCCATCCCCCGGCCTGCGGCAAAGAGGGGCCCTGGCTCTTGTCCCTAGTCTCCATTTTTCAAAATTAGCGCCGAAGGCGCACGTGGCCGCGCGCGTGCGCGCGCCTCTATATATAGAGGTGAGCCAGGAAAGGGGGCGGAGCCTGGGGGATGACGCTCTGTGTGCGCCGCAGCGCTTCTGCGCATGTGCGGGCGTCCCAGCATGTAAAAACCACAGTTTTGTGTGGTGAGCTGGCTATGAAGTACAGAGACAGAGCTGGCAACATTTAAAAAAAGGGCATACAGCAAGCGGTTGATACAGGCATCCCCTAGAAAGGCACATTAGTAGACACCAACTGTGATATAGCAGCAATTGTGCTAGACTATTCTCAGTAAAAGTGGTGTATTACGGCTGGAATACCTCAGCTTTAGGCTTAGGAATATGCCGTCCAGAAGCTCCGGAACTGAATCTTCCAGGAAGCGAAGGGGGTCTCATCGGGCTCGGAGGATCTTGGGCATACTTCTGCTGCACCAGTCTCCCCTGAAGTTCAGAGGTAAGTGACCGTAGAGACCCCGCAGGGGTACTTGGTACTGTGGCTGTCCTCAGTTCACCTGCTCCTGTGTATGTAACAGAGGAGGTTTTTGCCTCAGCTCTGGGAGGATTAGAGAGAGATTGTCAACATTTATCGCTGCCTCCCTGTCAGGGAAAGCACGCCCGATCTCCATCTCCTCCTTCAGAGTGCCTGTTAGCAGAGCAACAGTCCCATACAGGGATCGACCTGCCTGAAGGGGATCAGGATGAGGTTGATTCTGTTATAGAGGAATCAACAGTGGGGGAACCTTTTCTCAGCATCTCAAGCTGAAAGATTATGGGTTCAGTCTCTGACTAACATGGTCCGATCAGCATTTAAAAATGCACCTTGCGGAACCATCAACCACTACTGTATCCTCGTTGGGGTCGCTAGAAGCCCCCAGACTGTTTGTTCTTTTCCACTTCACCCTTTACTGAAAGGGCTCATTTACCAGGATTGGGAACGTCCTGAGAAAATATTTATTCCCCCAAGAGATTTCCGGTGGTCTATCCCATGGAGGATAAGTTCATCAAAAAAAAAAAAATGGAAGGTCCCTACAGTGGACGCAGCCATCTCTTGTATGTATAAATCACTGACATGTCCAGTGGATAATGTCCAAATGTTCAAGAACCCAATAGATAAAAGATTGGAGTCCTTATGAAAATCTGCTTGGTGATACAACCAGCAGTAGCAGCTATTGGGGTCTGCTAAGCAGTGAAGGATCAGTTGAAACAGGTCTTGAGGGACTTGACAGATCAGCAGGCTTTGCCCTAGCTGATCTACCTAGAGCCTTAGGCTTTGCGGTTGACGCCATAGAGGATTCAGTCCATCAGGCCTCCCGCCTTACGCTGTCTATAGTACATATGCGTAGGCTCCTATGGCTCAAAAACTGGTCTGCTGAAGCTCCCTGTAAAGAATGGCTGGTTAGCGTCCCATTTCATGGTGAACGCTTATTCAGGGAAAACCTGGACAAATATATCCAGAAAATTTCCAGCGGTAAAAATACGCTCTTGCCGGTTAAAAACAGAGTTAGAGGTCCCTCTTTAAGAGGCCTGCTTCTCCAGTCCCTGGGGCATCGGCTGTGTAACAGTTCCGACGGCCTCCTCGGTCAAATCCCGGGGGTAAAAAACAGGGACAGTAGCAGGGTAATGAGAAACCCTGGGTCAGGGGAGGTACAAAACCTCCCCCAAAGTTAAATTCATTGAAGCCCCCACTCAGTCGGGTGGGGGGAGGACTCCAGTTGTTCGCAAGAGACCTGGCGGGACACGATCAAGACAGATAGGTGCTCTCCGCAGTAGGTTTGGGATACAGTTTGGAGTTAAAAGACTCTCCTCCTTCCCATTTTTGAGGTCAAACGTGCCAAGGGATCCCCGGAAGAGAGAGTCCCTCCTGTTGGCACTAGAACAACTATTGCTCCAAGGAGTAATTATGGAGGTTCCCCTGGAAGAATGAGGGTTCGGGTTTTACTCAAACCTCTTTACAGTCCCGAAGTAAACGCGGACGGGAGGCCCATATTAATTCTAAAAGGGCTATACAAATTCCTGTATATCAGGACTTTCCGATGGAGTCGATCCGATCGGTGGCCACTGCCCTACAAGGGGAGGATTGGTTAGCCGCGATCAACATCAAAGATGCTTATTTGCACATTTCCATCTTTCCAGTCCACCAAAAATTTCTACGCTTTGCAGTAGAAGGGCGCCATTTTCAGTTCAGAGCCTTACCCTTCGGTTTGGCCACAGCACCACGAGTGTTTACAAAAATTCTGGCCCTTTATTGGCCAATCTAAGAACACAAGGTGTAATGATAATGGCATATCTGGATGACTTGTTGCTGATAGACCACTCAGTGAAAAAACTAGACGTGGTCGTTCACAAGACAATCAAGTATCTGGAATCTCACGGTTGGATTATCAACCGAGACAAGTCAGCCCTAAAAACCAGTCAAAAGTCTGGAATACTTGGGGCTAAGGTTGGATTCAGGCCAGAGAAAAATATTCTTGCCTCGAGGAAAGGTGTTGTCTTTGAAAGATTTGATCCACTTAGTGGGTACAAAAAAGACAGCCGTCCATACGCCTGTATATGAGGCTGCTGGGAAAAATGGTGGCATCATTCGAAGCAGTACCCTACGGTCAATTCCATTCAAGGAATTTGCAAGGGGCCATACTGTCAGCCTGGAACAAAAAAGTTCAGGCCCTAGACTTACAATGTCCTTGTCCCCTTCCGTTCGCAAGAGCCTCCGTTGGTGGTTGGTTCCCCAGAATCTGGAAAAAAGGAAATCCTTCAGTCCGATTTCTTGGAAGGTGGTCACTACAGATGCCAGCCTTATAGGCTGGGGAGCAGTACTGGAGCAATAGTCTCTCCAGGGCAGATGGTCGGATGCAGAAAAGGCCCTGCCCATCAATCTCTTAGAGATACGAGCAGCCCGGTATGCCCTAGTAGCATGGACATCCAAACTCCAAGGGTCCCCTGTCAGAATTCAATCAGACAATGCCACAGCAGTGGCATATATCAATCATCAGGGGGGCACCAGGAGTCGTGCAGCCCAGAGGGAAGTAAATTACATCCTGAAATGGGCAGAAAAATATGTCCCAGCCATATCTGCGGTATTCATTCCAGGAGTGGAGAATTGGAAGGCGGACTTTCTAAGTCGCCAGCAATTAGGCCCAGAGGAAGGGTCCCTTCACCCCGAGGTTTTCTGGACAATATGTCAGCGGTGGGGAACATCGGATGTAGATCTTCTAGCATCCAGATTCAACGCAAAGGGGGACAGGTTTGTCTCTCGGACAAGGGATCCCCTAGCTTGCGGCTCGGATGCCCTAGTGTTCCCTTGGGATCAGTTCAAGCTGATATATGCATTCACACCGCCACAATGGTTACCTCGATTACTCCGCAGAATCAGGGTAGAAAAGAAACCAGTGATTCCGGTGGCTCCAGCGTGGCCCCGAAGAGCGTGGTACGCGGAGATTGTAAAATTTCAGTGGGGAGTCCTTGGACTCTCCCACGTCGTCCGGACCTGCTTTCGCAAGGACCGATATACCACCCTTCCTTACCAGCCCTAGGTTTGACGGCCTGGCTATTGAAGCCCACATTCTAAAAAAGAGAGGGCTCTCTAATGCTGTGGTATCTACCATGATCAATGCCAGGAAGCCGGTATCCAGGCAGATCTACTATAGAATCTGGAAGGCGTACATCGCGTGGTGTGAGGCCAAGAAATGGCATCCACATAAGTACGTAATAGGTAGGATTCTGGACTTCCTACAGTGGGCTGTAGATAGGAAGCTTGCCTTGAGTACTATCAAGGGTCAGATTTCGGCCTTGTCAATATTTTTTCAAAGGCCCTTGGCTTCGCATTCACTAGTCAAAGCCTTTATACAAGGAGTGATGCGTATTAGTCCTCCGGTTAATATTCCCATATGTCCATGGGATCTAAACTTGGTTCTGTCGGTTCTACAGAAACAACCATTTGAACCATTACAGCATATTTCCTTGGTGCTTCTCACCAGGAAATAGATTTTTCTAGTAGCCATTTGTTCGGCTAAAAGAGTATCGGAATTAGCAGCTATGTCCTGTAAGGAGCCATATCTGGTTATCCATAAGGACAGAGTAGTGTTACGTCCTCATCCAGCCTTTCTTCCTAAGGTGGTATCGAGGTTTCATTTGAACCAAGATGTGGTTCTTCCTTCTTTTTTCCCCAAACCTACTTCGGTAGAGGAAAAGTTATTGCATTCTTTGGATGTAGTAAGAGCAGTTAAAGCTTATCTAAAAGCCACTGCTCAGATTCGCAGAACGGATACTTTGTTTATTCTGCCGGAAGGCCCCAGAAAGGGTCAGGCAGCGTCAAAATCTACTTTAGCCAAGTGGATTCGACAGGTCATTATGCAAGCTTATGGCTTGAGAAGGAGACCGCCTCCGTTCAAAGTTAGAGCGCACTCCACGAGAGCAGTTGGAACTTCATGGGCAGTGCATCACCAGGCCTCCCTGGCTCAAATCTGTAAGGCCGCAACATGGTCTTCAGTTCACACGTTTACTAGGTTCTACCAGGTGGACGTTAGAAGTCAGGAGGATGTCGCCTTTGGGCGCAGTGTGTTGCAGGCCGCAAAAGATCCTCATGTCTGATAGCGCTCAGCTTATATATGGTGTATCCCCCCCCTCATTTGGCATTGCTTTAGGACATCCCATTAGTAATGACTATGTCGCTCTGTGTCCCGTGATGTACGAGAAAGAAAATAGGATTTTTATAACAGCTTACCTGTAAAATCCTTTTCTTGGAGTACATCACGGGACACAGAGCTCCCGCCCCTCTTTGGGGACACTTATTGCTTTGCTACAAAACTGAGGTGCTCCCGGATGGGAGGGGCTTATATAGGGGAGGGTACTTCCGGTTTGGAAGTTGCCAGTGCCAGCACCTGACGGTATCTATATAACCCATTAGTAATGACTATGTCGCTCTGTGTCCCGTGATGTACTCCAAGAAAAGGATTTTACAGGTAAGCTGTTATAAAAATCCTATTTTTGGTTGCTGGCATGCCCTTCCTGACAGTCTGGTATGGATTTTGGGGGGGGACCCCTACGCCATTTTATTTCTATTTTGGCTTGGGTTCCCCTTAAAATCCATACCAGACCCGAAGGGCCTGGTATGGATTTTTGGGGGGGACCCCTACGCCATTTTTTTTTTTTTATTGCGAAAGGTTCCCCTTAATACCTGAAGGGCCTGGTAATGGACTGGGGGGGGGGGCATGCTGTTTTTTTCAATGATTTTGATTTGGCAAAACATTACAGCCGTGAGCAGTTTTAACCACTTAACGACCGCTCACTGTATATATACGTCGGCACAATGGCACCGACAGGCACAATCACGTAGAGCATACGTGATTGCCTTTGTACAGTTGGGGGGTCCAATCGGACCCCCCTTCTGTACAGTGAGCGGTCAGAATTCGTCTGGGAGCGATCCGACATGAGGGTCCGGCCACCCCCCCGCGATCGCTCCCGGCGAATGGAAATGCCCCCTCTGTCTGTGTAATGTACACACAGGCAGAGGAAGCAGGAGGAACTGATGTCATCTCTTGTGCGGCGCTCACATATACCGAGCACCGTACAAGAGAAGACATCAAGGTTAGTGCACAAACACTACACTAACACCAGCACACATAGGCACATAAATCGCCCCCCCCCAGATCACCCCCCAGCCCCCAGTCACAGTGTCACTGATTGCAGTGACCATTTATTTACTGATCACTGCAATCAGTGACATTTGTGACTGTAAAAGTGTCACTACAGTTTAGTTTTAGGTCCAGTGTAGCCCCCTAACCCCCCCCCCCTAATAAAGGTTTAACCCCTTGATCACCCCCCAGATAGCCCTTTCACCCTCTAGCACCGCCGTCGCTAAGCGATAATTTT
Organism: Rana muscosa; assembly: GCA_029206835.1. Lineage (NCBI taxonomy): Eukaryota > Metazoa > Chordata > Amphibia > Anura > Ranidae > Rana > Rana muscosa. The sequence goes on from CM055126.1 coordinate 93,984,059, forward strand.
TCTGATCGCTGTCTTATCGTCGGTGATGCAGATCGGTAGCCAGTAATTTTTTTTAGGTTCGCCGCAGGTTTTTATAGCGTCAGGTACCCCCATAAATTATCTAATAAAGGTTTAACCCCCTTGATCGCCCCCCAGGTAACCCTTTCACCCCCTATCACCACTGTCGCTAAGCGATCATTTTTCTGATCGATGTCTTAGCGTCGGTGATGCAGATCGGTAGCCAGTATTTTTTTTTTAGGTTCGCCGCAGGTTTTTATAGCGTCAGGTACCCCCATAAATTATCTAATAAAGGTTTAACCCCCTTGATCGCCCCCAGGTAACCCTTTCACCCCCTATCACCACTGTCGCTAAGCGATCATTTTTCTGATCGCTGTCTTAGCGTCGGTGATGCAGATCGGTAGCCAGTAATTTTTTTTAGGTTCGCCGCAGGTTTTTATAGCATCAGGTACCCCCATAAATTATCTAATAAAGGTTTAACCCCCTTGATCGCCCCCCAGGTAACCCTTTCACCCCCTATCACCACTGTCGCTAAGCGATCATTTTTCTGATCGCTGTCTTAGCGTCGGTGATGCAGATCGGTAGCCAGTAATTTTTTTTAGGTTCGCCGCAGATTTTTATAGCGTCAGGTACCCCCATAAATGATCTAATAAAGGTTTAACCCCCTTGATCGCCCCCCAGGTAACCCTTTCACCCCCTATCACCACTGTCGCTAAGCGATCATTTTTCTGATCGCTGTCTTAGCGTCGGTGATGCAGATCGGTAGCCAGTAATTTTTTTTAGGTTCGCCGCAGGTTTTTATAGCGTCAGGTACCCCCATATATTATCTAATAAAGGTTTTAACCCCCTAATTGCCCCTAGTTATCCCTTTCACCAGTGATCATCATATAAGTGTTACGGGTGACGCTGGTTAGTTAGTTTGCTTTTTATAGTGTCAGGGCATCCGCCGTATATAACCCAATAAAGGTTTAACCCCCTGATCGCCCGGCGGGTGATATCAATTAGGTTTTAGCGTCAGAGAGGGTCTGCGTCACACCCCAGGCAGCGTCAGGTTAGTGCCAGTAACGCTAACACCCACGCGTGAAGCATATACCTCCCTTAGTGGTATAGTATCTGAACAGATCAATATCTGATCTGATCAGATCTATACTAGCGTCCCCAGCAGTTTAGGGTTCCCAAAAACACAGTGTTAGCGGGATCAGCCCAGATACCTGCTAGCACCTGCGTTTTGCCCCTCGGTCCAGCCCAGGCCACCCAAGTGCAGTATCGATCGATCACTGTCACTTACAAAACACAACACACATAACTGCAGCGTTCGCAGAGACAGGCCTGATCCCTGCGACTCCAGTGCTGTAGGAGGTGATTTCACCACCACAGTTAAAAAAAAAAAAGCAAATATGCCGAAGCATTGGGGCAGCAGGGGCGGAGGAGTGATTTTGCTCCTAATGCCGCGTACATACGGTCGAAATTCCGACGGAGGCTTGCCCGTGGAAAAGTCCGACCATGTGTGTGCGGCATAACTTTTTTGCGGGAGGATGCCCCCATGCTTCGGCATATATAAATGGTGCATGTATGCCCATCATTAGAAGTGGGTGGATGAAGGGCGGTATTCTAATGGTGGGCATACCCACCGATCAATCTCTTTTTTCATTCAGCCAACTGGCTGCATGAAAAAAAAAAGATTACAATACATGTCCAACAAGGACCAGCAACGTACTGGTATGTTGCTGGACTTTGAATGGTTATACCAGATTGATGCCTGCGGGTTTAGGTATCATCTTGGTATCATTATTTTCAGCCAGCGGCCGGCTTTCATGTAAAAGCAATCCTAGTGGCTAATTAGCCTCTGGACTGCTTTTACAAGCAGTGGGAGGGAATGTCCCCCCCCCGGATATAAAAAGTGCCATTGGGAAATTGGGAAAGCATTTTATCACACCGATCTTGGTGTGGTCAGATGCTTTGAGGGCAGAGGAAAAATCTAGGGTCTAGAAGACCCCAGTTTTTTCAAAAAAAGAGTACCTGTCACTACCTATTGCTATCATAGGGGATATTTACATTCCCTGAGATAACAATAAAAATGGAAGGAACAATTTAAAAATAAAATAAAAAAGCAAAATTAATAATAAAAAAAAAAAGCACCCCTGTCCTGCCCTGCTCTTGCCCAATGGCGAACGCAAGCGTCGGTCTGGCGTCATATGTAAACAGCAATTGCACCATGCATGTGAGGTATCACCGCGAAGGTCAGATCGAGGGCAGTAATTTTAGCAGTAGACCTCCTCTGTAAATCTAACGGGGTAACCTGTAAAGGCTTTTAAAGGCTTTTAAAAATGTATGTAGTTTGTCGCCAATGCGCGTTTGTGCGAAATTTTAAAGCATGTCGTGTTTGGTATCTATGTACTCGACCTAAGATCATCTTTTTTATTTCATCAAACATTTGGGCAATATAGTGTGTTTTAGTGCATTAAAATAAAAAAAAGTGTATTTTTTCCCCAAAAAATGCGTTTGAAAAATCGCTGCGCAAATACTGTGTAGAAAAAAAAATGCAACACCCACCATTTTATTCTGTAGGGCCTTTGCTTTAAAAATATATATAATGTTTGGGGGTTCAACATAATTTTCTTGCAAAAAAATATGTTTTCATGTAAACAAAAAGTGTCAAAAAGGGCTTTGTCTTCAAGTGGTTAGAAGAGTGGATGTAAGCTTCCTAATGTTGTGTATAAAATGCCAGAACAGTTCAAAACCCCCCAAATGACCCCATTTTGGAAAGTAGACACCCCAAGCTATATACTGAGAGGCATGTCGAGTCCATGGAATATTTTATATGTTGACACAAGTTGCGGAAAAAATACATTTTTTTTTTTGCACAAAGTTGTCACTAAATGATATATTGCTCAAACATGCCATGGGCATATGTGGAATTACACCCCAAAATACATTCTGTTGCTTCTCCTGAGTACGGGGATACCACATGTGTGAGACTTTTTGGGAGCCTAGCCGCGTACGGGACCCCAAAATCCAATCACCGCCTTCAGGCTTTCTAAGGGTGTAAATTTTTGATTTCACTTCTCACTGCCTATCACAGTTTCGGAGGCCATGGAATGCCCAGATGGCACAAACCCCCCCAAATGACCCCATTTTGGAAAGTAGACACCCCAAGCTATTTGCTGAGAGGTATTGTGAGTATTTTGCAGATCTCGCTTTTTGTCACAAAGTTTTGAAAATTGAAAAAAAAAGAAAAAAAAAAATTTTCTTTCTTCATTTTCAAAAACAAATGAGAGCTGTAAAATACTCACCATGCCTCTCAGCAAACAGCTTGGGGTGTCTAATTTCCAAAATGGGGTCATTTGGGGGGGTTTTGTGCTATTTTGGCATTTTATGGCCTTCGAAACTGTGATAGGTAGTGAGGAGTCAAAACAAAAATTTGTGCCTAGAAATCCTGAAGGCGGTGCTTGGTTTTCGGGGTCCCGTACGCGGCTAGGCTCCTAAAAAGTCCCACACATGTGGTATCCCCGTACTCAGGAGAAGCAGCAAAATGTATTTTGGGGTGCAATTCCACATATAACCATGGCATGTGTGAGCAATATATCATTTAGTGACAACTTTTTGTATTTTTTTTTTTTTGTCATTATTCAATCACTTGGGACAAAAAAAAAATATTCAATGGGCTCAACAGGCCTCTCAGCAATTTCCTTGGGGTGTCTACTTTCTAAAATTGGGTCATTTGGGGGGGTTTTGTGCTATTTTGGCATTTTATGGCCTTCAAAACTGTGATAGGTAGTGAGGAGTGAAATCAAAAATTTGCGCCCTTAGAAATCCTGAAGGCGGTGCTTGGTTTCCGGGGTCCCGTACGCGGCTCCTAAAAAGTCACACACATGTGGTATCCCCGTACTCAGGAGAAGCAGCAGAATGTATTTTGGGGTGCAATTCCACATATAACCATGGGATGTGTGAGCAATATATCATTTAGTGACAACTTTTTGTAATTTTTGTAATTTTTTTGTCATTATCCAATTACTTGGGACAAAAAAAAAAAAAATATTCAATGGGCTCAACATGCCTCTCAGCAATTTCCTTGGGGTGTCTACTTTCCAAAATGGGGTCATTTGGAGGGGTTTTGTACTGCCCTGCCATTTTAGCACCTCAAGAAATGAGATAGGCAGTCATAAATTTAAAGCTGTGTAAATTCCAGAAAATGTACCCTAGTTTGTAAACGCTATAACTTTTGCGCAAACCAATAAATATACGCTTATTGACATTTTTTTTACTAAAGACATGCGGCTGAATACATTTTGGTCTAAATGTACGACTAAAATTGAGTTTATTTGATTTTTCTTATAACAAAAAGTAGAAAATATCATTTTTTTCAAAATTTTCGGTCTTTTTCCGTTTATATCGCAAAAAATAAAAATCGCAGAGGCAATCAAATACCATTAAAAGAAAGCTCTATTTGTGGGAAGAAAAGGACGCAAATTTCGTTTGGGTACAACATTGCATGTCCGCACAATTTACAGTTAAAGCAGCGCAGTGCAAAATTCTGAAATCACCTTTGGTCCTTTAGCTACCAAATGGTCCAGGGCTTAAGTGGTTAAAGGGGCGTGTGGGGCGTGTACTCAGCCTCCTGAGCCATGATTGGCCAAAGGCACCCTGCCTTTGGCCAATCATGGCTCTCACAGCAGAGCACGCTGTGATTGGCCAAAGCATGCAGGTCAGGTGCATGGTTTGGCCAATCTGCAGCCGTCAATGCACTGCGATATCGCAGTGCATTGGCGGTCTCGCCGTTCATTATGGCCCGTTCCGCGAGCGCTCAAATTTCCCATGAATGCCCCATAATGATCAGTATTCGGCGAACGGGCGAACATCCAATATTCGAGATGAACATACGTTTGACTCGAGCTGCGGGCTCATCCCTACTGTTCAGTCAGCAGCACAGTCTTTTTCCAACACCCCTGCCAGACCTTTGTGATTGTCCCCTACCTTTCCTCTCAGCAGCCTGCAGACCCACGTCTCCTGCTTTGTTACATTAGCCAATCACAGTCCTTCAGGATCAATCCAGAGATAGCCAAGACGGCTGCCCCTGCACTGGAGTCACTGGAGTCACTCCTTAGATGAGCACTGAAAAGTGGTCTCCTTAAAGATAGTTGCTGCACCAATGAATATTTTGTTTAACCCTATTCACACTGTAGAAGCATAATATAGCAGAAACAAAGGAATAAGTTCCACAGCAGTTTTTAGCTACATTCCACAAAACAAAGTCATTCAGGAGCACCACATTATCTCCAAGAATGCCAGGCATAGTGGTAAAAAACACAGTTTATTTATCCAAATGGTATAGTCAATATATTGCACATAAAAAGTTAAAAAGTATTGCCAGGATGCCAAATCGGAACAAAGCAATCACATACCCTCATACAGCGGAGTCAGGGGTGTATCCAGACCCGGTCACATGGTATGGGGAACTAATCCTGGATGTCACCTCTGTGACTGCTGATGAGCAGAGGGAATTCTTGTGTGTCTGCCAGGGCTTGGACCACAGATAACTATGGACCAGAGGTGATGTGGGTGGTGACCCAGATGTGAAGTCACAGGCTTGTGGAAACACTCCAAGGGAATACCACTGGAAGGACAAATCGCTGGACAATCTGATAGCAATCAATCACAATTAGATGGAAAGATAGAAAAAGCCAGTTGTCTTGACTACATATTTTAGGGTGTTGCACTTCTGAATTTCTTTGTTTTGTGGATTCCCCATACACCTTCATATGAGTAGTGAGCTGCCTGTTGTGGATCTTCTCATAAACCATCATTTAATGTGTGACCCTAGCACCCCTGCCATGTGTTTGCTTTGTTGAATCTCTGAACTTTTGTGTGGCAGCTGGGTACATTGAACTTTTCAAGAGTTGAATTGGACAATCTATGTACATCAAACTGGCACTACTTTTTAACCTTTTATGTGCAATATGTTGACTATACCATTTGGATAAATAAACTGTGTTTTTTACGGCTATGCCTGGTATTCTTGTAACCTTGGAGATAATATGTGACACTCCTGAATGACTTTGTTTTGTGGATTCCTCATACACATTCATATGAGCAGTGAGCTATTTGTTGTAGATCTTCTCATAAACCATCATTTAATGTGATTCTAGCGCCCCTTTCGTGTGTTTGCTTTGTTGAATCAGCTACAGTCCAGGTTACACTTGTAATTTCTCTTACCTAAATAACAATGCAACCATGATTGATTAGGTGCTGCTACAGTACTTCCCACTCTAGGAATGAAAAGAAACGATACTAAATTGTTTACTCATATGTTCCACGCCAAGTACTGTAATGCAATGTTCCAGTACTCAATCACTACCGGGCTTAATGGCTCAACTTTTGTTGTTATAATTTGGTGTTATGAACATGAATCATTAGTCATGTTGAAAGATGGTATACTAAAATTAGCATTCTCAGCACTTTGCGTAACAGTAAGTCGCCTTTAGGCAAAATATTTTTACTTATTTTTTTGTTTACTATAATAAGGAAAACACTGCAAGAAACTTGATTTTTAAAATGTTAAACCTGTTTTTCTAAAGTGCCTAAGTTTTGTGTCAGTTTCTGCATGAACAAGTCCATGGTATTAGAGCTACAGGCACATTTTGGGTCTCATTTTTAGCAATTTTTTTGCAAGCATTGGTTAGTTGAGTCCATGTGTGTCTACTTGACAGGCTTTGCCCGAACATAGACATGGGCTTTTCCTGTTTATAAACTGAAAGATTGGATTTCACAATGTTGCCTTTAATGCCAGTTTTCTTACCCCAATAGCATTTTCACACATATGCGTATGTGATACCAATATCTAATTGCACAATGCGCTTTATATTTCCTAATAATGAAACTGTGTAAGGCCTGATTCACACCTGTGCATTTTTAGTGCTTTTTGCATTTTGCAGATTAGCCCTAAAGTCCATTTAACATTGTTTCCTATGTCACACGTTCTGTAGTGCAAATCTGCAAAATGCAAAAAGCACAAAAAATGCATAGGTGTGAATCAGGCCTAAAGTCTAGTACACACGACCGTTTTTCTCGGCAAGAAACAACAAGAAAACTGTTGGGAGAGCTTTCTTTCCAAGAAAAACGTTCGTGTGTATGGTTTCTCGTCGAGGAGACCTGCTTTCTTTTTTCTCGTCGGGAGTCTCAGTTTTCTCGTTGTGATTCTCGTCAGACTGTTTTTGGACGAGAAAACCGTTCGTGTGTATGGTTTTCCGAGTCTTCAAAAACCGCGCATGGTCAGAATCAAGTATGAGACGGGAGCGCACCTTCTTGTAAAACTAGCGTTCGTAATGGAGATAGCACATTCGTCACGCGGTAACAATTTTTGCATCATTTAAATGCTGCGCATTAAAATCTTCTTTAGAATGGTACAATAATGAACAATAATGAACTTTTTTTGCTGCTGATATTCACACAGAGTTCTGACTAACTTTTTGCAACATTTATGAATGCAGATCTCATGAATATTTTTGTTTATTTTATCGAGCAAGATCTCATAATTATTTTTTTTTTTAATTTTAGTTCAGATATGCATTTTAAAATCTTATTTAATTTCTAGTGATCTCCATGTTTTTTTTTCTTTTCTCTTGTGTAAATTTACCACAATTTAAACCTAATTATCTTCTATTTTTTGACCTTCAAGGAGATTGTTTGGTGCTATCTGTCCCATTTTAATTATAGCTTTTGAATTTTTTTTACTTACCTGCCTACTCGCCAGCTAAATTTTTTGGTTTAATAAAAACACATAGGCAAGTATTAACTGTAAAAATAAATGCCATTTATTCTGGTATCTAAAATAATAACAAAATAAATAGAAGGCAGCGCTGGAGACCCTGCTGCAATTTGTGCAACTCTGTGTGGACACTAAAATTGGGACCTTGAGAAGCACATACATTAGTGAGCCCAATCTGGTCTTGGACTCCCAGAGGTCAGGAACAGCAGCAGGTTAGATACATGTCCCAAGTCTGTGGAACTACAACAGGCTGCCTTCTGTCTGACCACATTACAGCAAGGGAATCACTTCCTGGCCTTCTTGGTAGCCTTCAATGCAGCCTTCTTGGTAGCCTTCCCTGCAGCCTTCTTGGTAGGCTTCCCTGCAGCCTTCTCTGCAGCCTTCCCTGCAACCTTCCCTGTCCGCCTGGCTGGAGGCTGTGCCTCTGGAGGTGTACTCATGTCAGGAGAAGAAGAAGGAGGTGGAGGAGAAGGAGGTGGAGGAGAAGAAGGTGGAGGAGAAGAAGGTGGAGGTGGAGAAGAAGAAGGAGGAGGTGGAGAAGAAGGAGATGGAGGTGGAGAAGGAGGTGGAGGAGGATGGCCGTGGTCGCAAATGACAGTTGTGTCAGTTAGTGTCCCCATCAACCCCTTATTTAAAAGGCTAATGAGCAGGGGCTCACATATTAGGCATTGGCCCATTGGCATCTGGCTCATTTTCCCACGCCAACTAATGCCGCATAGCCCTCATCAGGGGTTGGTGGCTGCTGGAGGGTGGCATGTGCGTCTTTAATCAGGGCCAGTGCTGCCTGACTCACAGCCCTATCCCTCCTGGCCCTTCTTGGTGGAAGGCGGATGGGAGGCACCTGACACCTTGTTCTGCCACTTTACCCAGCTACCTCCTCTCTGCCACTTGGCCCGGCCACCTCCTCTCTGCCACTTGGCCCGGCCACCTCCTCTCTTCCACTTACCCCTGCCACCTCCTCTCTGCCACTCACCCCGGCCTCCTCCTGCCTGACATTTTCCTGCCCCTCATCCTGGCTGACCTCCTCCTGTGTAAAAAAAGGGACATATTTCGAGTTTTGTTTCATCAATCACACACAATGTTCAGCTCATGACTGTTGCAAATTGAATTAAAATAAATTTTAAAGACTCTCATTATGACCCCATCATTTTTCATTCATCTCACAAACTTTTTGGCCCAATACTGTCTATTGCTATGTAAAACACTTTTTCTTGATTGAAAAAAATTGTTCCCATCTTAACATCTATTTTACAGCATTCATTTTATCACAATAAATGTTTAGAAAAGACTATACCTAGCTCCAGACGGACAGATCTGGGTCTTCATCCAGGATGGAAGGCTCCTCTTGCTCCTGAGAAGGATCATCTTGGCTGGAGGGAAGGCTGGAGGGAAGGCTGGAAAGTGATTCCCTTGCTGTTATGTGGTCATTCAGAAAGGACAATCTGCTGTAGTACCACAAATGTGGGACATATACCTTCCCTGCTGCTGCTCCTGACCTCTGAGAAGCCAGGACCCTACAGCGCTCAGTCCTGTATGTGCCTCTCAAGGTCCCAATTTTTGTATCCAGCTGTTCAATGGTTGCATGAGGCATCCTGGTATGCACAAATGGGAGCAGGGTCTCCAGCGCTGCTTTCCATACACCTTTTTTTTGTGGATAGGGTTTTTTGTCTCCCACAGAGCGGGCAGCTCCCTTAACCTATCTATAAATTCCGCAAGAAAGTCTTTGTCAAAAAAAGCATTAATTCTTTCTGCAAGACAAAACACAAGACAAAAATACTAATGTCAATCACAGTCTAAACTCGAGTAATCTTTATGCCCATATATGCCTCTTCAATCTCTATGCAGTATAGGCCACTGATGTACCAAGTTAAAATCTTACCTTCGGTCTAACGTTCGGCGCTCTTACTCCTTCCTCCGCACACAGAACGTAGGTGCGTCACATATGTGTTAGCTTTATATACACTACGCATGCGTGACACACGTCGCCCGCCCATGATGTTCTTTCTCGATGTTTCCCCGCCCCTTCTCTTTCGGCGCGCAGACGACATGGCAGAGTCACAGCAGGTGTCTGCTAATTCCTCTAATAACGAGGAGACAAGCCCGGAGCGTGAAACGTCACGAACAAGGAGGCGATACAAGGCATCTAATATGTCCTTCGCGGAGATGGCTGACATATTGAAGAAGTCAGATTATGATGGGAAGCATGGGCCGTATACCCACCCTAATCTAAGGAAGGCCAAAATCATGAAGAAAGTTGCGAAAAGACTGAAGCGACATTTTGGGGTGAAACGATCAAAGGAGCAGCTCAGAAAGAGGTGGTCTGACCTCAAACTGAGGGAGCCGGAGCAGTTAAGGAGCATTGAGAGAATGCTAGAAAAAAGTAAGTACTTCTCCAGGGAGGCCCGGAATGAAAAGACAGAAAGAAAGAATAATGGAGGGCCGGGCATGACAAGGTGGAGAGTAAAGGCAACACAGGGTTAAAAAAGCTGGGAAGTTTGGAGAGGGAGGAGACTGGAGTAATATGTGTTGGAGGGGAGGAGCCCTTGTGAGGAGACAGCAAGGGAGAGGAAGTTTTTCACTTCTCTCCACAGACAAAATGGCGGACGTGGTTTTGATCCTCGCTCGTTTGCGGGCTGCGGCGGCGACGAAGGCTGGGATACCAGGTTGGTGCCCTCAGCAACCATGTTTGGCATCAGAGCCCCCACCCCTGCTTCTTAACTTCCTTAAAAAAAAAAAAATTGCCCCCCTCCCGCGATCGCCCCCCGCGATCGGCGCCCCCCTCTCGCGATCGGCGTCAGCCCCCCCGCTTCTCAACTTCATTAAAAAAAAACCCCGCTTCTCAATCTGCTTGGGCCACCCCAGGAGCCCACAGACTGACTCGTCGGCCCCCTCATGGGAGGAAAGCGCGCGCCTGCTTCAGCCGTGGGGTGAGCCGGACGGTACACGCGGCAACAGCAGGGCTCGGGGGACGGGGCTACGGGCCGTAATGGCGCCCGTGCTTCGCCCTCACGGCGGAGGACCTCAGAAAGTGCGATCCCCCTTCTGTGCAAGTGGCAGTGAGGGGGAGGTTCAGCGGGGGAGAAGCGGTGCCACGTCCGCAAGGCCTCTACCAGACGAGGCTGGCGGTGATGGGAGAAGCAGCGGGCTGAGGGGAGTTCAGGACAGCAGTGATCAGGTGTCGCAGCCTAACCGGGGCTCATCAAGAGGGCGCAGGCGCTGCAGGGAGGTGGTGGTGGATCCTCAGGAGGGGACTTCAATTCGGCACCAAGGGGAGTCGCGGCCTCTAGGCAAGCTTCGCCTGGGGGGCTCATCACACCCATGCTTCCAGCCCGGGATCGTAGGTCAAAAGGGGAGCTGTCCGGATCGGAAGAGGAGGATCGTAGAGGGGTCGCAGCACCAGGGGACGTGCCCTGTCAGCCCGGTAAGTCTACCACTATCATTTCTCCTGTGGATTTGACTAATGCAATGTGTGAGTTGTTGGGTGTGGGGTCGGGGGGCATTGCCAATGGTGTGGGGGCCACGCCGGTGGTCAGTGATGCTGTTGCACCTGTGGCAGGGGTGGTGGGCAACCAGCCTGCCTCACCCGGGGCAGGGGCCCCATTGCAGATTATTGAGGGATTTGGGGGCAGCGATTTTCAGGGTGAAGGGGGTGCTCCGCAGGTAGCGCTGTGGGTAGGCGGGTAGGTAAGGGGGCAGTTAAGGTGGTGTCACCCGTGTCCACTGCGGGGCCCGTGACGGAACATGTTGGAGGTGATCAGGTAAGTAGGGCTGTGGGGGTGAACGCAAGGGATCCTGCTGTGGCGGCCAGGGCGGTTATAGTACGCATCGCCGATGCTGCTAAGTGTAAGGTTTGCATTTGCTTTGAAGGGCTCTTGGCGGCTCAGCTGACCAGGGGGTGAGAGACAAAATTGGAAAGGTGAGTATGTCGAGATTTTCTCATTACTGCCCCTAGAAAAAATTGTATGGACAAGGGAAGCCGGATGATTCCAAAAAGGAGGATGAGAAGGGGAGGTATCGATTGATCCCGAGGAAATTTGGGAATTGGCTGCAGGCGTTCGCCATCTTGGCCAGCGTGATAGGTGAGAAAACCTCGGAACATTGCTCGGCACTGTGCTGTTATATGGACGTGATAGAAGAGGCCCAGGAGGATATGGTGGGACTGCTTGTCTGCGGGAAGTCGAGCAGTGTAGGCAGTTCTTCCGGCTCTTCGTTGGGATCATAAGGATATAAGCCTTTGGCTGCGTTTGATGTCCTCGGCGTGGACACTGAGCCAGCTTTTCAGGGGGGGGGGGGGGCCGGGGGCACAAATGCCTCTGTACCACCGACCGAAAACCCATGGGGGGTGTGCTGGCAGTTTAATGAAGGATCCTGCTAGTTTGGGGGGTACTGTCATTTTAAACATGGATGCGGGGGGAAGCACCCCTTGTCTCGATGCTTCAAAGAAGGAAAGCGTCCCAGGGATTTTGCTCGCAAGAGGGATGACACCGGTGAAGGCGGTAAGTATGCGGTTGCTAAGTAGATCGGCGGCCGAGTTGCTGGGAGTGGTTTTCTCGGAGGGTTTTAAAATTCTGTGCTCTCTAGAGGTCGTGCCGCCCTTGGCGCAAAATTTTAGGTCGGCACTGGTTAGTCAGGGGGCGGTTTTGGGAAAACATGGGCTAAAGAGGTGGCTTTAGGTCGTATGTGGGGCCATTTCGGGAGAGCCCACTCGGGGATCTAGTGGTGTCACCGCTGGGGGTGGTGCCTGAGAAGGAACCGATTAAACTTCGGCTTATTCACCGCCTCTTGTTCCCTAAAGGGGGGTCAGTCTATGACTCGATAGATGCTGAAGTGTGCACAGTGTGGGGCACTCATGGCGAAGGTGTACATTGAGTCAGCATTCCGTCCGCTGCCGGTACACCCGGACAGTTTTGGCTGGTGGGGTGCAGCTGGGAGAGGGCTTTTTATGTGGATCGGTGTCTGCCCATGGGATGCTCCATCTCAAGCGACATTTTAGGAAAATTCAGCTCCTTTTTGGTAGGGGTGGTGCGTGACGTGTCGGGTTGTCCATTTCCTAGATGATTTTTTTTAGGTTAGGGAGATGATGGGGAAGAGGAAGGTGCAACTGCGTGGACTTCATTCCTTGCTGGGTAAGTTGAATTTTGCGTGTCGGATTATTCCCATGGGTTGGGCTTTTTTGTCGACAGCTGTCGGCTGCTACGGCTGGGGTGTGGGCCACTACGCATTTCATTTGACTCAATGAGGAACTTAGGAATGATTTGAAGGTGTGGCACACATTTTTGGAAGCATACAATGGGCAATGGGGGGCCCGGTGAGCAATTTTGATTTAGCATGGGTCACTGAGGCAGCAGGGTCCATGGGTTATGGTACATATTTCAGGGGCAATGGAGTAAAGAGGCCTGGCCCAAGTCTTTGGTGGAAGCGGGGTTCATTCGTATCCTGATATTGCTGGAACTGTTTTCGGTGGTATTGGCTACGGAGCTGTGGAGGGCAAGGTGTAAGGCCCTGAAGATTAGATTGCATTGTGACAATATGGGGGTGGTGCAAGTCATCGACCGGATTGCCGCGTCATCAAGACCGGTGGGCGATTGCTGGGCCACCTCGTATTGCGCTGCATACAGTTGAACATTTTTCTCTATGCTGTGCATATTCACGGGGTTTGACGACACACTAGCGGATTCACTGTCCCGGTTTTAGGATCAGGAAGTCGGTAAGTGGGTCGACATGGGTGGCATATACAAAAATCTGGAGTGAGTGGGCGGCGTTCTTACGGCTAGCGGATGCTGAGCTGGGCGTGTCCGAGACGAAGTTGCTGGTAGTTTATGTTGTAACTCGGCGCATGGAGGCAGGAGGTTCGGTGTCAGGGATTGAGAAGAAGCTGTCAGGCTTGGCGTTTCTGTTCAAACTCCAGGGCATGCCGGATTTCACGACGGTTTTCTGGGTAAGGCAGGGGTTAAGGGGGTGTCGAAAGTATCTCCCTCATAAGGATACAGAGAGGCCTGTGTCTTTTTCTCTTTTACAGGTGATTTGCGAGGCATTGGCCGGGGTGTGTTCATCTGTTTATGAGGTTAAGTTGTTCTATACAGCGTTTTCTGTTGCATTTTGTGGGGCATTTAGGGTGGGGGAGCTTGTGTGCCCGTCAAAACGGAGGACTGGGGGGTTACTGGTACAGGACGTGGAGTTCTCAGGCGATAGGGTGAGGTTGCGGTTCAGGAGGCCAAAAAGGGGGTGACTGTACAGCTGTTTTCCTTGCCCGGGGCTCAGGTCTGTTCAGTGAGGGTGGTGAAGGAATTTCTGTAAGTTTGGCCGGCCGGGGGTGGGCCTTTTTTGGTGCATGGGGATGGATCGTTTCTAGTACGGTTTTTAATGCATGGCAGTTTTCCGTTAATGCCTGGGGCGTGACTGCGTGCATTTCGCTTCACACTCCTTCCGCATCGGGGTGGCCCCTGAGGCTGCCCGGTGCGGGTTGGATGAGGCGGCGGTAAAACGGATTGGGAGATTGGAGTCCAGGAGGATTTCGTTCTTATGTACGCCCCCATTTATTAGCTGATGTGAGTGGGAATATGTGGGAATTGAAGGGGTGTGCGAGGGTAGTTATTGGCAATGATGGGGTGTTTTCCTGGGGTTTGAATGATGTTGTGGTATTTTCGTTTCAGATGGAGGTCCAACATGCCTCGTCTGGATGTTGGGGCATTCATATGTCTTTTGGGGGGCAAAGAGGGCAGACGTCAGACAGGAGGGCTGGCAGTTGGGGATACCCAGGAGGGAGGCTTGCGTTAGGGGCATAGGCGTCCCGGGCATGATTTGGAGTAGGGTGGTGCCAGAGGTGTATCGGTACGCCCGGTTGGATAGACCGCCGGTCGTTTTGGTACTACATGTGGGGGGGGGGGGGGGGGAAATGACTTGGGGATCAGAACATTGGGGCTCTGTTCTCAGCCATAAAGTCGAATTTCTTGGCGCTTAGAGAGGTCTTCCTGGGGACGTTGGTGGTGTAGTCTGACGTTGTAGCGGGCACCTCGTGGCGGATGGCGAGATCAGTGGTGCGGATTAACAAGGCGGGAAGCAAGTTTAACAAACTGGTGGGTAGGTTTGTTGCCAATAACGGGGGGCTGGTGGTAAGGCACATGGAGTTGGAGGAAAATGTGGGCATGTACTTACGGAGGGATGGTGTGCATCTTTCTGATGTGGGGATGGATTTGTGGGCATTGAGGATTCAGGATGGGATCCAGTGTGCCCTGCGGGTGTGGAGGGGCCCTTAAGGGTAAGGGGTTGCCCTTGCAGGCTGTGGCGGTGTCTTTCGTCTTTGACGGTGGCATAAAACAGATGTGATGGAAGTGGTGGGGGGCTCATCGTTGGTGATTTGTGCCCCTCTGGTGTATTCCAGTGGAACGGTGTCTGCTGGAATACGGGTATGGTTGCACTGCGGGAAGGGGTTGTCTCCGAGCTGTGATACAGCTGGAGGCCTGGTATGGTAAAATTTTGGTTCCGCAGTGTATTGGTGGAAAAAGTGTTAAAAGTTCAGGGTGCCGTCAGAGACCAACAGACTGGGAGTTAAACTGTTAAAGTTATTGAAGTGAAAGTATTATTTTATATTGGAGTTTTATCTAATTATGTTTTAATAAAAAGGCTGTTATGGCCAGTTATACTCCAACTCTGGTGTGGGCTAATTATTATAGATTGGTTAAGATAAGGGTTATGCAATTTAAGGGGGTAGAATGGTATGGGTAAAGTGTTGGGAATATCTTGATTACACTGGTCATGTGTCCATATTCTTGTATTTCGCAACTTGCATGTTGCTCCATGTTGTTGCTTTTTACTATTGTACATTAGAAAAGGTCATCTTTAAAAATTTAGTGGGCACAGTAATCGGTCAATACAGACACATCGTTTGCCCACTACATACAATGATTTTTGAATATCCATGTTTTTAATTTTTTCTTAAAATGTCTGTTTATATTCCATAAATGTTATGACATTGTTGTCTAGATCAGTGTTTCTCAACTCCAGTCCTCAAGGCGCCCCAACAGGCCATGTTTTCAGGATTTCCCTCAGATGAAAAGACTGTGGTAATTACTAAAGCAGTGAAACAGATCAAATCACCTGTGCAAAATAATGGAAAGCCTGAAAACATGACCTGTTAGGGCGCCTTGAGGACTGGAGTTGAGAAACGCTGGTCTAGATGATGCGTTTGTAACTAGAATGAAATGCAAACTTGAATCAATGTAAAGGAGAGGACATTCAGCAGTTGTTTACACATCTGCACTCACAGGAGCACTATAGTGTGGGCCAACAGAACAACCTTTTTAGGGTGTCCCACACAGGTGCTACAGTGGGTACTGGGGGGGGGGACCCATGTGAGAAAATTGTCACAAAAAGGTAAGTATTCCAGCTTTATTAAGTTAAAAAATCATGTCTTTAGCTTGGAACTGTGCCAAAACAGACAATTGTACCCCACTTGCAAGCAATGTATCATATTCCTATTTTTGACTTCAAAAATGTGTTTGCTAAGTGTACCATTTGTTTCATTCTCATATGGGAGAGAAGACTGGGAGGACACCACTCCTCAGAGCCCAGGAACCCCACCCTCACCAACAAGCCCAACCTGAGGAGGTGGAGGAAGGAAGGAGAGGTGGAGGAAGGAAGGAGAGGTGGAGGAAGGAAGGAGAGGTGGAGGAAGGAAGGAGAGGTGGAGGAAGGAAGGAGAGGTGGAGGAAGGAAGGAGAGGTGGAGGAAGGAAGGAGAGGTGGAGGAAGGAAGGAGAGGTGGAGGAAGGAAGGAGAGGTGGAGGAAGGAAGGAGAGGTGGAACTTGTCACTACAACAGGTCAGTGTCTGTCACCACAGCTTCAGGTAAGAGATGTAGGCCTGCAGATTTTTTATATTTTTTTTTAGTAGGGGATAAACATGTTGAAGAAAGTCCTCGATTCTCCAGTGATAGTGCACAAAGAATCATCCAACAAATAATGGAGTGTAGTAGTGAACTGGACGTCATGAAGAAAAGGATGAATGCTATGGAGCATACATTTAAGGACATCATTGATGTGTTGGGGCAAATAGAATAAAACCCCCCTTTTTTTTCTACATTTTTCAACACTTTTTTTTGCACTTTCTAACAAGACAAAATTTGAAGTTGCACACAGTGGGTCAACATGTGCTATCTGCCATCACGGGATCCCCATGTATGTGTTTTGTGGGTGCAACCCCTTCCTCTCAAGTAGGTGAAAGGAAGAAGGGGTTGCACCCCCAAAACACGTCGAATGATCCCCCATGATGGTGGATAGCACACTTTGACAATAGGGATGAGGAAGAAAATAACCTATTTTACCCTAAAAAAAAATTGTGTGCATCTTCAAATTTTGTCTTGTTCAGGTGTGACAACACCCCATCTTATGAAGGGCAGATAGACATTTTTAAAAAAATCTAATGTCTGAGATATTGCCTAGAGGTTTACATTGTTGTATTTTGAGGTATGTTTATGAAAGTTTTTGTAATTTCATACAAGAAAGAATAATGCCAGTTTATGGCAAACCAAAAAAATGTGTTAAAAAAAAAGTAGACACACAAAAAATGTTCTAAAGACCATGTGTGATTGTATTTCAAATTTTTTACTCTGTGCACAAAGTGTGGCTTCTTTTTTTCAAATCCACTGTAACCTTTTTTGGGTTTATTTTTGGTGTTACCAGTGAAATGTTTGGTCTTTACTAAGGAAAATACACTTGGCACTACAAGTACACTTTGAAAAACTAGGAGACAGCTAAAATCAAA
Source organism: Rana muscosa (assembly GCA_029206835.1). NCBI lineage: Eukaryota > Metazoa > Chordata > Amphibia > Anura > Ranidae > Rana > Rana muscosa. Next base: position 94,001,581 of record CM055126.1, read on the forward strand.
AATTAAAGTTCAGCAATTATTTTTTATTTTTTGGGTAATCCTAAAAATGATTAAACATTGGCTGGCATTGGAATGGCCCCCCTACCCATGAAATAGTCAACATAGTTCTGGCGGACTGCACGGGCACTTTGGGGGGCAAGCCAACACGGACATGTTCTAGGCCCGGCAGGGCATTGTCTGCTGCAAGTCCGGCCTCGGGCCCAACTGTGCCCATATAAGTTGGTGATTGCTTTTGCAAAAATTTGTGGAGAACACAGCAACAAAATACAATATAGTTGAGTTTGTACTCCACCATGTGAATTGATGTTAAAAATAGGTGAACCGGCTGGCCATTATCCCGAAGGCATTCTCCACAACTCTTCGGGCTCTGGCCAGCCGGTAGTTGAACACCCTCCTCTCCGGGGTGAGGGTCCTCTGGGGGAAAAGCCTCATTAGATGCGGCCCCAGACCAAAGGCTTCATCAGCCAAAACAACAAAGGGGAGTCCTTCAACATTCCCTGCATCCGGTGGCAATGCAAGGTCATAACACTGGAGACGAAGAGCAAACTCCGTCTGGGCGAAGGCTCCCCCATCTGACATCCGGCCATTCTTCCCCACATCCACAAAAGAAGCCCGAATGGGGTGGTGGCATGATGCGGACGTGCTTCCCGTCAATGGCTCTACCGGAAGGAAGCTGTGGAATCAAAGATACAAAAATATTAGTACTTTTGCAAATAACATTGCAAGCAGATTATACAAAACATTCTTGGCCAACATCAGTATAACATTTATTTTAAGGATTATTTAAAATGAAAAATATAAGGCACAATTATCACATTCCTCACCCCCCTCTGATGGCCCATTGTTTTTATTTTGGGGGGGTAGATGAGTTTGGGACCCCCCCCAAAAAAATTGTTTGAAAAATGTATACTTTAGAAACCATTTGAGGGGGGGCGGGAGCACTACAATGCAGCTGGAGAGATAAGTGAAGGAAAATATGCATGTAGGTCAAAAAAAGGGAACTTAAAAACTTACAGCATGCATGGGGACAAAGGGGACATTCACAGCATATTACAAACATGGTAATTAGGGAAGGATGAAGGAAATACAATACATTATCATACATTAAATACATAGAATGTGATGTTAAAGGAGAAAACGTACCCTCATATAGTCCTCCTGCAGGACTTGGATGATGGCAGAACAGGTGTCTGGGATTATGAGGCCCAGAGCCTGGGGGGAGATGCCTGTCGTGAACTTAAGGTCCTGCAGACTTCTCCCAGTCGCCAGGTAGCGCAACGTGGCGATGAGCCTCTGCTCAGCAATGATGGCTTCCCACATAACGGTGTCCTGCCTGGTGATATAGGGGGGCACCAAAGCCAACAGATGCTGAAAAACGGGGTCAGACATCCTAAGACAATTCCTGTAGTCATCAGGATTATTCTCCTGGATCTCCCGCAGCAGAGGCATGTGAGAGAATTGGTCCCTCTGGAGCAACCAATTCTTGGTCCATGAACTCCTCCTCACCCTGTTCATGGACTCATCTTGGTCCAGGACAAGAAGACCAACAGAAACACAAAGACGATGCACAACACGATCTCGACGAGAACGTATCCGCAACATGGCTAGAAAACGGCCGTCTGATCAGAACGAACTAAACAGAACGCACTGAAGAACAGCAAGGCCTATGAAGAACGACCTGAAAATCAGAAACGAGTGGACAAGAATGCACTGAAAAACAGATACGACCTGAAAGACAAGATACGAACCCACAAGCACAAACTGAATCGCAGAAATCGATCTGAAAGCACAAAGTCTGAAAAGCGCGAATCGTCTCTTACCAAACTTTTACTAACACGCGGTAACACGAGATTAGCAAAAGCAGCCCAAGGGGTGGCGCCATGAGAATGGAACTTTCCCTTTATACTGCCGTCGTACGTGTTGTAGCGTCACCGCTCTTTAGACCGACGAGATTTTGGATTGACAGTGTGTATGCAAGGAAAACTTAACAAGAATCTTGTCAAGCTTGACAAGAAACCCGTCGAGAAAAACAACGTTTTTTGCGACGAGATTCTCGGCCGTGTGTACTAGGCTTAAGGGCTTACCCCATTGGATACAAATAGAATGGACAATTTAGGCACTGGTGTTGGTGAATCCAAAGGCGACCCAGAGAAACCTGAGAGTGGCCCCAATCTTTCCCAAAACTGGAATTCTACTTTAACAGACAATGTTATAGAATATTTATAATATATTTTAATAGTTATATTAATATTGATTTATAATAAATTAATAATTATGATATAATAGTTATATTAACCACTTCAATACCAGGCACTTCCTTCATTCCTGCCCAGGCCAATTTTCAGCTTTCATCGCTGTCACACTTTGAATTACAATTGCACGGTAATGCATCACTGTACCCATGTGAAATCTTTATAATTTTTCTGAGACAGATAGAGATTTCTTTTGGTGGTATTTATTCACCACTGGGTTTTTTATTTTTCGCTAAAAAAACACAGAAAACTTGAAAAAAGTTTCTTAGATCCTGTTCTAACATTTTGCAAATATGTAATTTTTCTTCTTCACTGATGTGCGTTGATTTGGCTGCACTAATGGGCACTAACAGGCTGCACTGATGCTTTATTTTGGTGGTATTTAATCACCACTGGGTTTTTATTTTTCGCTAACAAATGAAAAAACACCACAAATTTTTAAAAAAAAAAATAGTACCTTAGTTTCTGGTATAAAATTTAGCAAATAGTAGGATTTTTAAAACGGCTTACCTGTAAAATCCTTTTCTTGGAGTACATCACGGGACACAGAGCGGCATAGTCATTACTATGTGGGTTATATAGAATTACCTTCAGGTGCTGGCACTGGCAACTTCCAAAACAGGAAGTACCCTCCCCTATATAAGCCCCTCCCATCCGGGAGCACCTCAGTTTTGTAGCAAAGCAATACGTGTCCCCAAAAGAGGGGTGGGAGCTGTGTCCCGTGATGTACTCCAAGAAAAGGATTTTACAGGTAAGCCGTTTTAAAAATCCTACTTTCTTGTTCATACATCACGGGACACAGAGCGGCATAGTCATTACTATGTGGGACGTCCCAAAGCAATGCCAAATGAGGGGGGGGGGATATACCATACATAAGCTGGGCGCCATCAGGCATGAGGATCTTTTGCGGCCTGCAACACACTGCGCCCAAAGGCGACATCCTCCTGACTTCTAACGTCCACCTGGTAGAACCTAGTAAACGTGTGTACTGAAGACCATGTTGCGGCCTTACAAATTTGAGCCAGGGAGGCCTGGTGATGCACTGCCCATGAAGTTCCAACTGCTCTCGTGGAGTGCGCCCTAACTTTGAACAGAGGCGGTCTACTTCTCAAGCCATAGGCTTGTATTATGACCTGTCGAATCCACTTGGCTAAAGTAGATTTTGATGCTGCCTGACCCTTTCTGGGGCCTTCCGGCAGAACAAACAAAGAATCCGTTCTAGGAATCTGAGCAGTGGCTTTTAGATAAGCTTTAACTGCTCTTACTACATTCAAAGAATGCAATAACTTTTCCTCTACCGAGCTCGGTTTGGGGAAAAGAAGGAAGAACCACATCCTGGTTCAAGTGAAACCTCGATACCACCTTAGGAAGAAAGGCTGGGTGAGGACGTAATACTACTCTGTCCTCATGAATAACCAGATATGGCTCTTTACAGGACATGGCGGCTACTTCCGACACTCTTCTAGCCGAGCATATGGCTACTAAAAATATAAATTTTCTGGTGAGTAGAACCAAGGAAATGTGCCACAAAGGTTCAAATGGCTGCTTCTGCAGAACCGACAGAACCAAATTTAGATCCCATGGACATATGGGAGCTTTAATCGGTGGAATAATACGAGTCACCCCTTGCATAAAGGATTTGACAAGTGAATGCATAGCCAGGGGCCTTTGAAATAGTATTGATAAGACCGAAACCTGACCCCTGATAGTACTTAAGGCAAACTTCCTGTCTACAGCCCACTGTAGGAAGTCCAGAATTCTGCCTATAAACGTACTTACGTGGATGCCACTTTCTGGCCTCGCACCAAGTGATGTACGCCTTCCAAACTCTATAGTAGATCTGCCTGGATACAGGCTTCCTGGCATTGATTATAGTTGATACCACAGAGTTAGAGAGACCTCTCTTCTTTAGGATGTGGGATTCAATAGCCAGGCCGTTAAACTTAGAGTTAGTAAGGAAGGGTGGTATATCGGCCCTTGCGAAAGCAGGTCCGGACGACGTGGAAGGGTCCAAGGACTCCCCACAGACACTTTGATGATCTCCGCGTACCAGGCCCTTCGGGGCCACGCTGGAGCCACCAAGATCACCGGCTTCTTTTCCAACCTGACTCTGCGAAGGAGTCGAGGCAACAATTGTAGCGGAGGGAATGCATATATCAGTCTGAACTGATTCCAAGGGAACACCAGAGCATCCGAGCCGCAAGCGAGGGGATCCCTTGTCCGGGAGACAAATCTGTCCACCTTTGCGTTGAATCTGGATGCTAGCAGATCTACATCCGGTGTTCCCCACCGCTGACATATTGCTCGGAAGACCTCGGGATGAAGGGACCATTCCCCTGGGCATAACTGTTGGCGACTTAGAAAGTCCGCCTTCCAATTCTCCACCCCTGGAATGAAGACAGCTGATATACATGGGACATGCTTTTCTGCCCATTCCAGGATGTGACTTACTTCCCTCTGGACTGCACGACTCCTGGTGCCTCCCTGATGATTGATATATGCCACTGCTGTGGCATTGTCTGATTGAATTCTGACAGGGGACCCTTGGAGTCTGGATGCCCAGGCTACTAGGGCATACCGGGCTGCTCGTATCTCTAAGAGATTGATGGGCAGGGTTTTTACTACATTTGACCATCTGCCCTGGAGAGACCATTGCTCCAGTACTGCCCCCCAGCCTATAAGGCTGGCATCTGTAGTGACCACCTTCCAGGATATTGGACTGAAGGGTTTTCCCTTCTGGAGATTCTGGGGGATCAACCACCAGCAGAGACTCTTCCGAACGGAAGGGGACAAAGCCATCGGGAAGTCTAGAGCCTGAATTTTTCCGTTCCAGGCTGACAATATGGCCCTCTGTAAATTCCTTGAGGGGAATTGGGCGTATGGCACAGCTTCGAATGATGCTACCATCTTTCCTAGCAGCCTCATGCACAGGCGTATGGACGGCTGTCTTTTTGCACAAAGCAGACGGACCAAGCCCCTCAAAGAGGATACCTTGTCTAGAGGTAAGAAAATCTTCCTCTGGTCTGAATCCAGCCGTAGCCCTAGATATACCAGGTTTTTCACTGGCTGTAGGGCTGACTTGTCCAGGTTGATGACCCAACCGTGAGATTCTAGATACTTGATTGTATCGACAATTACCACTTCTAGCTTGGCAACTGAGTGGTCCATCAACAACAGGTCGTGTAGGTATGCCATTATCGTTACACCTCGTGTTCTTAGATCGGCCAACAGTGGGGCCAGAATTTTTGTGAACACTCGTGGTGCTGTGGCCAGACCGAATGGTAAGGCTCTGAACTGAAAATGGCGCCCTTCTACTGCAAAGCGTAGAAATTTTTGATGACCTGGAAAGATGGGAACATGCAAGTAAGCATCTTTGATGTCGATCGAGGCTAACCATTCCTCCCCCTGTAGGGCAGCGGTGACCGATCGGATCGACTCCATCCGGAAGGACCGGACGTTTAGAAATTTGTTTAGACTCTTTAGGTCCAATATGGGTCTTATGTCCCCGTTTGGTTTCGGGACTGTGAAAAGGTTTGAGTAGAAACTCAACCCCCACTCTTCCATAGGAACCTCCATAATTACTCCTTGGAGCAATAGTTGTTCTAACGCCACTAGGAGACACCTTTTCAGAGGGTCTTTTGGCATGCCTGACCACATAAAAATGGGAAGGAGGAGACTCTTTTAACTCCAACTTGTATCCCCGAGTTACTGCAGAGAGCACCCATCTGTCTTTGATCGTCTCCCGCCAGGTCTCTGCGAACAACTGAAGTCTTCCCCCCACCCATTTGAGTGGGGGCAGCCCTTCATAGGCTTGACTTGGAGGCTGGTTTAGTACCTCTTCGGATCCAGGGCTTTTTATTACCCTGTGACTGTCCCTGATTTTTACCTCCTGAGTTTGACCGAGGAGGCCGTCGGAACTGCTTAGTAGCAGACGTCCCAGGGATAGGAGAGGTAGTCCTCTTAAAAGACGGACCCCTAGACCTCTTTTTAATTGGCAAGAGAGTACTTTTACCACTGGAAATCTTCTGGATATATTTATCCAGGTCTTCGCCAAAAAGGCGTTCTCCATGAAATGGCAAGCTAACTAAGAGCTTCTTACAGGGAGCCTCAGCAGACCAGTTCTTGAGCCACAGAAGCCTACGCATATGTACCAAAGACAGCGTGAGGCCTGATGGATAGAATCCTTGATGGCGTCAACCGCAAAGCATAATGCTCTAGGCAGATCAGCCAGGGCCTGGGCCTGCTGGTCTGGCAAATCCCTCAGGACCATTTTCATTTGATCCTTTAAAGCTTGGCAGACCCCAATAGCTGCCACTGCTGGCTGTGTAACAGCCCCTGCTGTGGAAAAAGCAGATTTTAATAAAGATTCCAATTTTTTTATCTACTGGATCTTTGAACATTTGAACATTATCTACTGGACATGTCAGTGATTTGTTCACAGAAGAAATGGCTGTGTCCACCGTAGGAACATTCCATCTCTGGGTGAATTTTTCCTCAATGGGATAGATCACCTGAAATTTCTTAGGTGGAACAAATAGTTTATCAGGATGTTCCCAGTCCTGGTATATAAGTCCTTCCAATAATGGATGAATTGGAAAGGAGCAATTAATCTGGGGAGCTTTTAGCGACCCCAACGAGGAGACAGCAGTAGTTGATGGTTCAACAAGAGGCATTTTAAATGCAGATCGAACCATGTCAGTTAGGGTCTGGACCCACAATCTTTCAGTCTGTGATGCTGAAAATGGTTCATCTACTGTCGATTCCTCAAAAACAGAGTTAACCTCCTCCTGATCCCCTTCAGGAAGGTCAGTCCCTTCCTGGGACTGTTGCTCTGCCAACAGGCACTCTAATGGAGGGGATGGAGATCTGGCGCGCTTTCTTTCCTGTAGAGAAGAAGCGATCAATGCTGCCAATCTCTGCTCCAATCCCTCCAGAGTTGAGGCAAAAACCTCCTCTGTTATATATGCAGGAGCAGGTGGACTGAGGACAGCCGCAGTACCTGGCACTCCCGGGGGTTCCTTATGGGTATTAACCTCTGATTTCTCAGGGGAGGAAGGTGCAGATGACTGCTCCAGATCCTCAGAGCCCGATGGAGACTCCCTACACTTCCTGAGAGGTATATCTCGGAGTTTTTTAGGCGGCATATTCCTTAGTTCAAAGCTGAGGTATTCCAGCCGCAATACACCCCTTTACTGAAATAGTCTAATGCAATTTGCTGCTATGTACATCAGTGGGTGTCTACTAATGCGTCTTTCTGGGGATGCCTGTATCAACCACCCGCTGTAAGCCCCTATACCATGCTACCAGCTCCTTTTCATGCTCTGTCCATAGCAAGCAGCGTGGACAGTCCTTTTATCTTGCTGGGACGCCCGCACATGCACAGAAGCGCTGGGCGCACAGAGCGCGTCATCCGCCAGGCTCCGCCCCCTTTTTTGAAGCTAAATCTTATAAAAAGAAAGCGTGTGTGCGCGCGCGCGTGTGCACGTGTGCGCTCTTGGCGCCATGTAGGGAGAGGAGCCAGGGTCCCTGTTTCACCAGGACTCGGGGATGGAAGGAAACTACTTGGCAGCATGACAGAGGAATGCAGCTTCCCTGATAGAGAGCTCACTCATCTGCCTGGACTTTCACCATGGAAGGAATAGTCCCAAGAAAAAAAAGACGTTCCACAGCGGCCTCTAGTGGACAAACACAGGTACCGCACTTTTGTCTTTTTTTTTTAAAACCTCCTTTATGAAAAACATTTCTAGGTTTACAGTTTTTAAAACTTCCTTTATGAAAAGACATTTCTAGGATTTCTTAGGCATATACAGCTATTAGCGGGAATACCTTTAGGTAACAGGCAGAAAGACATATTAGGCTTGGGGGTCCCCTCAATAGAACCAAGTTCCTGAGGGGCCCCCACTTACCTTTTCCCCGCCGCAGGACTTTGTTTGGTCCACAGAAGCCCAAACTTCACCTCTCACGGCAGGCATTGTACTAGACCTTCAGGAACCGGGTTCCCAAGGATTCCACTCCCCTGGACCTGTATAGCACCCTGCACAGATAGCCTCTTGGTTTTGGGTATGTCCAGAGCTCTGGATCCCAGGGTCCAGCCCTAAGAGAGGCATTACAGGCAAAACCCTGCTCTTCTCTGCAAGGCCCGGGTACCGACCGTTTAGCTATGAAGCTTTTTTGGTCGGATCCGGAATAGCTTGCTAAGGCCCAGAGAACCTGTACACAAGCCCAGATGAATACATGTTAACCTTGGCCAACACCTTAGACACTGGCAAAAAACTGAGGTGCTCCCGGATGGGAGGGGCTTATATAGGGGAGGGTACTTCCTGTTTTGGAAGTTGCCAGTGCCAGCACCTGAAGGTAATTCTATATAACCCACATAGTAATGACCATGCCGCTCTGTGTCCCGTGATGTATGAACAAGAAATTTAATTTTTCTTCTGCACTGATGGGCACTGATGGACTGCACTGACGAGGTTGCACTGATGGGAACGGATGAGACTGCACTGATGGGCGATAATTGGTAAGGCTGTCAGCACACTGTTTAGACTGATAATCAGTGTCCTGATGATCAGTAGGATGCACTGATGAGTCTGCACTGATGATCAGTGCACTGATTATCAGTCTAAACAGTGTGCTGACAGCCTTGCCAATTATCAGCACTCCTTTCCTCACAGTGAGTGCTCGAGGAACGGACTGTCAATAACCAGCAAGTCTGTTTACATATGATCAGCTGTTATTGGACTTTTACCCCGATCTGTGATCAGCTGTGTCTAAAGGAAAAACAGGGTAAAGCTCCCACACATGCATTCCTCCTGTGTTTTCATCTGTGTGTCTGGAGCAAATGTGAACAAATTGTGGAATTGCTGAATTATATCACTATGTCCTACAGATGCTAAGAGCCTATCAATACTCAAACTGCCTTTTTTTGCAGTAACATATGTCTGGGATGAAATACAGCAAGCATGTATGTGTTTGTCCATGTACAGTATTTTATACACATACACACACATTTGTGGCATGTTATAAGTGGTTACTTAGTTACATAGCTTATAGGGTTGAACAAAGACACAGGTCCATCCAGTTCAACCTATGTGTGTGTGTGTGTGTGTGTATGGGTGTGTGACTTTTATTCTCCAAAAATTCCCTGCAGCCCTAAATATTCTGCTTCCAGAGAAAGGCATCTATGTCTTGTGACGTTTTTGCCACTCACAACTGAACCACTATCTGGACGAGGGAGTTCACATTTTAACTGTAAAGAATCTTTTCCGCAATCTAGGGTTAAACCTCCCTACTTCCAACCTCAAATTGTGGCTGCGTGTCCTCTTCAGGGACCTTAGAGTAAACAGTTTATTACAGTTACTAAAGCCACCTTTGACGTATTGGTACTTCTTAAGCACCTCTTCTCTAGAGTGAATAACTGATCTATGTAATATATCCTTATAGCTGACGTCCTCCATTCCCTTGTTAATTTTCTTGCCCTTCGCTGAACTCTTTAAAATTGAAATAGGGCTTTGCTGAAGATTGGTGACCAAAACTGACCTACATATTTAAGATGAGGTCAAACCAGCGTTTTGTAAAGGGATAGAATTCGATTGATCTCTTAAAATGTATACTCTAAAGCAGGGATATGCAATTAGCGGACCTCCAGCTGTTGCAGAACTACAAGTCCCATGACGCATAGCAAGACTGACATCCAAAAGCATGACACCCAGTGGCAGAGGCATGATGGGACTTGTAGTTTTGCAACAGCTGGAGGTCCGCTAATTGCATATCCCTGCTCTAAAGCATGAGAATTTTCCTAGCTTTGTTATTAGAGATGGGCTGAAACGCCACAACTCTCAGGCTTCACAAAAGTTTAAACCTGAACAACGAACTCCATTGAAGTCTATGTGACCCGAACAGGAAAAAGCAAAAGTCCCCATTTTAAAGGCTCAAGCCCCATACACACTATCAGTTTTCTTGCAGGTTTTTCTCTTCAGGTTTACCAAAACCATCTAATATGAGGTCAAACCTTAAGAGTTTCAATTCAAATGCAATCAGGCAGGCCCTTGCACTACATGGTTTTGGTAAACCTGAAGAGAAAAACCTGCAAGAAAACTGATAGTGTGTATGGGGCTTTATATGCAAGTTATTGGCCATAAAAGGGGTATGGGGGCCCCAGCTACTGGACATGTACCAATGCAAAAAAACTTTTAAAAAAGTGTTTTAAAAGAAGGGATATTGATGATGCTTAACGTAAAATAAAAATGAAAAATTCCTATAAATATAGTGCCTTGGGAGTCCCTGTAAAGTGGCACATCTGTACTGTGTATAGAACCTGCTGAAGCAAAACTGACATTTATAAAGAAAAAAAATGGCATTTAAATTGATTTTCCCTGAAAGCTTTCTTTATGGTGTAAACAACGGCTTGGGGAGCCAGTCTGTATGAAGAGGCCACATTTTAGTGCACTTTAGAGTTTTTTTGGATAAATTCTTGGCAGACTTTGGATGGAAATTACAAAGTTTTGCACCACAGTGAGCAAGCCTTATGTAAAGAAGCCATATTATAGTACACTCAGGCCAGGATTAACAATTTTTTTTTTTTTTTAGATAAAGTGTGGTGTCTCTTTTGCAGGCTTTGGATAGAAGTAACAGGTGTGGAAAAATTGGTCTTTGGGTTATGGTGGTGCCTTCACACTCTAACTCTATAGAGGTACTCTTGATAAAAAACAGAATTAGCCTTGCATTAAAAAAAAAAATTATTTGATGCCCCGGTCACACTGTTGGCTGTTGGTGGTGCTTTCCCCCTATAACCCTACAGAGGTACTCCTAATAAAAGTAAGAATTGGACTTGCTGTAAAAAAAAAAAAAAAAAAAAAAAAAAATTGATGCCCCGGTCAAACAGGTGCGGAACAATTGGTCTTTGGGTGTTGGTGGTGCCTTCACCCCATAACCTTATAGAGGTACTCTTGATGAAAGCAAGAATTGGCCTTGCCATCTAAAATTTAATTTTGACACCCCTGTCAAACAGTTGCGGAAAAATTTTGGTCTTTGGGTGTTGGTGGTGCCTTCACCCCATAACCTTATAGAGGTACTCTTGATGAAAGCAAGAATTGGCCTTGCCGTATAAAATTTTAATTTGATGACCCGATCAAACAGGTGCGGAAAAAATTGGTCTTTGGGTTTTGGTGGTGCCTTCATCCCGTAACCTTCTAGAGGTACTCTTGATAAAAAGCAAGAGGCAGATGGAGTGTCCTAAAGAACGATTTTAGGGACTTGGGAGCTAAATTGAGGAAAAGGACCTCCAAGGTAGTATTCTCAGGAATACTACTGGTACATCCAGGCACACCAGAAAGGCAGAGGGAGCTTAGGGAAGTAAATACGTGGCTCAGGAGCTGGTGTAGTAAGGAGGGGTTTGGGTTCCTGCAGGACTGGGCTGACTTCTCAGTCGATCACCGTTACTATAGAAGGGACAGACTGCACATAAATGAGGAGGGTGCAGATCAGCTGGGACTTAAGATGGCCAAAAAGTTAGAGGGGTTTTTAAACTAGGCAACGGGGGGGGGGGGGCCCAGAGGTAGAGATAGTTAGCGCGGAACATATTCCAGAGGGTAGTATTGGGGGTATTAGTGGTAGGTTGACTAAATCACATAAACCCAAGGTAAGTATAGTATCTTACTTGCAATCTAGTTGCAATCCTAGTTGAAATCTCGGAACACCCATTAAGAGGATAGTATGCGACTGATCTAAACTAGGTGGCATGTTCACCAATGCCAGGAGCCTGGCAGACGAGATGGGCGAACTAGAGATACCGTTGTATAAGGAGGATTTGAATTGTGGGAATTTCAGAGACCTGGTTCAACAGCTCTCATGTTTGGCTGGCAACCATTTAAGGGTATACCCTTTATCGCAGGGATAGAGAGGGTAAAAAAGGGGAGGGGTATGCCTATATATCAAGAATAGTGTACAAGTGAATGTGAGATTACATCACTAAGGGAGCTAGGAAGGAGGTGGAATCCTTATGGGTAGAGCTCCAAAGGGATGAAGCTAAGGGGAAAATACTGGGAGTATGCTATAGGCCGGCTAACTTGAAGGAGGAGGCTGAGACGGATCTCCTATCACACGTTGGATTAGCAGCAAGGATGGGAAGTGTTATCATAATAGGGGATTTTAATTTTCCGGACATAGACTGGGCAGAGGGAACCATGTATTTATCTAAGGCTCGTTAGTTCCTAAATGCCTTGCAGGACAATTTCATGGTTCAGATGGTAGACACACAACTAGAAATAAGGCATTACTGGATCTACTGGTTACCACCAATACAGACTTGATCGCGGATGGGGAAATACGGGGTGATTTTGGAAACAGCGATCACAGGTCAATTGGCTTCAGTATATATATATATATATATATATCTCTCACACAAATAGGAAACATAAGGGGAATACAAAGACACTGCATTTCAAAAGAGCTAACTTCCCTAAACTACAAACCTAGCTAGAAGACATGAATTGGGGTAAAATCCTAGGAGCAAAGAACACGGAGGAGAGATGGGTTTGCTTTAGGAGCATATTAAATAAGGGCATTAGCCAGTGCATCCCATTGGGTAATACATTTAAAGAGCGAACAAATGTCCTGGATGGCTTAACTCCAATGTAAAAATGCACATAAACGCAAAGAAGAAGGCCTTCAAATAATACGAGGTTGAGGGATCATCATCGGCATTCAGACTATATAAAGAATGCAACAAGAAATGTAAGGGTGCAATTAGGGCGGCTAAGATAGAACATGAAAGACACATAGCGGAGGAGAGCAAAAAAAAAGAAATTCTTTAAGTATGTAAACAGTAAATAAGGGAGGACAGATCATATTGGCCCCATAAAGAATGAGGAAGGACATCTGGTTACAAAGGATGGGGAGATGGCGAAGATATTGAATTTATTCTTCTCAGTCTTCACGAGGGAATAAGGGGGCTTCAGTAACCAAAATGGCAGTGTTTCTCCCTATGACACATCACAGGAAGCACCTCCATGGTTAATAGAGGACAGAATAAAAATTAGACTTGGTAAACTTAACATTAATAAATCACCGGGACCAGATGGCTTGCAACCGAGGGTACTTAGGGAACTAATTCAAGTAATTTTCAGACCATTGTTCCTAATTTTTACTGACAGTCTACTGACTGGAATGGTACCAGCTGATTGGAGAAAAGCCAATGTAGCACCAATATTTAAAAAGGGCCCAAAACACATCCCTGGGAATTAGACCAGTTAGCCTAACATCAATAGTATGCAAGCTCATGGAGGGGATGATAAGGGACTATATACAAGATTTTAGTAATGAGAACGGTATCATTAGCAGTAATCAGCATGGAATCATGAATGGTCGTTCTTGCCATACTAATCTATTAACCTTCTATGAGGAGGTGAGTTGCCATCTAGATAAAGGAAGGCCCGTAGGCGTGGTGTATCTGGATTTTGCAAATGCATTTGACACAGTTCCCCATAAACGTTTACTGTACAAAATAAGGTCTGCTGGCATGGACCATAGGGTGAGTACATGGATTCAAAACTGGCTACAAGGGCGAGTTCAGAGGGTGGTGATAAATGGGGAGTACTCGGAATGGTCAGGAGTGGGGTCCCCCAGGATTCTGTGCTGGGACCAATCCTATTTAATTTGTTCATAAACAACCTGGAGGATGGGGTTATTAGTTCAATCTCTGTATTTGCAGACGATAAGCTAAGCAGGGCAATGAAGTCACGTGACTTGTGACGACACGCGTTGGGACAACGCAAGCACCGGAGGTGACACGAGCTCGGCGCTCGTATCCTAAAGCGCTCGATTTTCATTCATTAAATGTGAGTACTTTGCACATTGTAATAATAAAACTGCAAACTTTTTACAAAACAATATTACACTATTGTGGGCTTCCTTCGCTCTTCCCCCCAACTCTATGCACACTGACTTTGGAGTCTCCACGATTAGAAGACCTGGCAAACTCCCCCCCCCCCCCCCTTCTACCTCATACAAGGCAGTACAGCTTCCCCAGGCCCCATTTAGACAGAAGAGGACCGGACCAACAGAGGGCATCTCTAAATCCCTTTTACATGCTGTAACCTCACAGCAGTGAGGTAAGGGGCCATCTATATATTTCAGGATTCACAGTGTGGCAAACACTGAGTTTTTACCCCCCAGCACCAATCACAGCACCGCCAGCCAAACCACAAGGAATTTTCCTGTGCTTGGATATTCTCTCATAGCAACATAGTTGTTTGGACTGCACGTTGATTTTCTTTTAAAAGGACAATTCACCTTTCTGTTACTGTTTAGTAACAATTACATGTATCACAGGATTCATGTACTTTCTTGCACCTTATTAGAAGTTAAGCACTGCTACTGTCATCGTACAGCAACAATTCCATAGGCTTACTGTTACTGTTTAGTAACAATTTTATATGTCACAGATTTATGCACCTTTTTGCACTTTATTAGAAGCGTAGGTACTGCTTAGTACCATCCCCCTCACATTCATGCACTTTGTATAAATTTATATTTCTGTCTTAATCATTTATTCTGTGTCACGGAATATTCGCACTTTTGCACTTTACCAATACTGCAGCATTTGCTGGCAACGCAAGCACTTTATTTTATCTATGTTATACTAGGAAGGATGCACAAATTACTGGATAATTGAATACTAAATATAGACACAGAATATCACATATCATTCACATCAGCTCAGCACTATTTTTTATACCTAAGCAGGGCAATAACTTCTCCACAGGATGTGGAAACCTTGCAAAAAGATCTTAATGCCAGATGACTGTATTGGATGAATGTAACGCTTTTTTGGTGTGGCAGAACGCAGAAGTGAGATGCATATTTTGTTAAATTTTTCCTTTTATGTTGGATGGAAATTACAATCTTCAATAAAGAAACTTCATGGAAACCTTGCAAAAGGATCTGAACAAATGAATGGGGTGTGGGCAACTACATGGCAAATGAGGTTCAATGTAGAAAAATGTAAAATAATGCATTTGGGCGGCAAAAATACGAATGCAATCTATACACTGGGGGGCAGAACCTCTGGGGGAATTTAGGATGGAAAAGGACCTGGGGGTCCTAGTAGATGATAGGCTCAGCAATGGCATGCAATGCCAAGCTGCTACTAACAAAGCAAACAGAATATTGGCATGCATTAAAAAGGGGATCAACTCCAGAGATAAAACTAAAATTCTCTACAAGACTCTGGTCCGGCCGCACCTAGAGTATGCTGTACAATTTTGGGCACCAGTCCTCAGGAAGGATGTCCTGGAAATGGAGTGAGTACAAAGAAGGGCAACAAAGCTAATAAAGGGTCTGGAGGATATTAGTTATGAGGAAAGGTTGCGAGCACTGAACTTATTCTCATTGGCGAAGAGACGCTTGAGAGGGGATATGATTTCAATTTACAAATAACGTACTGGTGACCCCACAATAGGGATAAAACTTTTTAGTGGAAGGGAGTTTAACAAGACATGTGGCCACTCATTAAAGTTAGAAGAAAATACGTTTAACCTTAAACTACGTAGAGGGTTCTTTACTGTAAGAGCGGGGAGCACCGATAGTTTCAAAAAAATATTAGATAAGCACCTGAACGACCACAACATATAGGGACATACAATGTAATACCGAGATATAATCACACACATAGGTTGGACTTGTGTCTTTTTTCAACCTCACCTATTATGTAACTATGTAACCTTGCTGTAAAAAAAAAAAAAAAAAAATTTGATGCATCTGTCACACAGTTGCGGATAAGGGATGAGCCGAACACCCCCCTGTTCGGTTCGCACCAGAACCTGCAAACAGACAGAATGTTCGCGTGAACTTTAGAACCCTATTAAATACAATGGACTTGAACGTTCAAAATCTAAAGTGCTAATTATAAAGGCTAATATGCAAGTTATTGTCCTAAAAAGTGTTTGGGGACCGGGGTCCTGCCCCAGAGGACATGTATCAATGCAAAAAAAAGTTTTAAAAACTGCAGTTTTTTCGGGAGCAGTGATTTTAATAATGCTTAAAATGAAAAAATAAAAGTGACATTTTCCTTTAAATTTCGTACCTGGGGGGTGTGTATAATATGCATGTAAAGTGGCGCATGTTTCCCGTGCTTAGAACTGTCCCTGCACAAAGTGTAATTTCTGAAGGAAAAAAAGTAATTTAAAACTCACTCGCAGCTATTAATGAATTGTCGGCTCCCGGCAATACATAGAAAAGTCATTGATAAAAAAAAAAAAAAATTAAAAAGCGTGAGGGCCCCCCCAAATTCAATTACCAGGCCCTTCAGGTCTGGTATAGATATTAAGGGGAACCCCGCCGCAAATTTAAAAAAAAATGCGTGCGGTTCCCCCCAAATATCCATACCAGGCCCTTATCCGAGCACGCAACCTGGCAGGCTGCAGGAAAAGAGGGGGACGAGAGAGCGCCCCCCCCCCCTCCTGAACCGTACCAGGCCACATACCCTCAACATGGTTAGGATGTCCCCGGTGGTTGTGGGGGTCTGCGGGCAGGGGACCCCCAGATCCCACCCCCCCTATGTGAATTGGTAAGGGGTACATTGTACCCCTACCATTTCACAAAGAAAGTGTAAAAAAAAAAAACAAACACCTTGGAAAAGTCCTTTATTAAAAATAAAAAAATAAACATTCCAGCGATGAAATCCAGTGTCCCGCGGCGATCCGATGTCCAGCGCTGTCCGTTATTGGCTGAGCCTGAGCGGACCTGATGGGGAACTTCCTCCGCAGTCTATTAAATGTATAGACCCGCCCCTTCTAAAGTTCCCCATCAGGTCCGCTCAGCCAATGACTAGGTGTAAGGCTAAGCGGAATATGAGAAGGGGCGGGTCTATTCATGTATTACAATGTGAAGGAAGTTCCCCATCAGGTCCGCTCAGGCCAATGACGTAGGCGGGATCTGACATAAGAGGGGGCGGACCTGATGGGGAACTTCCTTCACTGTGTAATACATGAATAGACCCGCCCCTTCTAAAGTTCCCCATCAGGTCCGCTCAGCCAATGACTAGGTGTAAGGCTAAGCCCCTCGTATGTCAGACCCCGCCTACGTCATTGGCCTGAGCGGACCTGATGGGGAACTTCCTTCAGTGTAATACATGAATAGACCCGCCCCTTCTCACGTTCCGCATCTGGTCCGCTTAGCCTTACACCTAGTCATTGGCTGAGCGGACCTCATGGGGAACTTTAGAAGGGGCAGGTCTATACATTTAATAGACTGCAGAGGAAATTCCCCATCAGGTCCGCTCAGGCTCAGCCAATGACGGACAGTGCTGGACATCGGATCGCCGCGGGACACTGGATTTCATCGCTGGAATGTTTATTTTATTTTTATTTTTAATAAAGGACTTTTCCAAGGTGTTTGTGTGTTTTTTTTATTTTTTTTACACTTTCTTCGTGAAATGGTAGGGGTACAATGTACCCCTTACCAATTCACATAGGGGGGGTCGGGATCTGGGGGTCCCCTTTGTTAAAGGGGTCTTCCAGATTCTGATAAGCCCCCTGCCCGCAGACCCCCACAACCACCGGGCAAGGGTTGTGGGGATGAGGCCCTTGTCCCCATCAACATGGGGACATCCTCCCCATGTTGAGGGCATGTGGCCTGGTACGGTTCAGGAGGGGGGGTGCTCTCTCGTCCCCCTCTTTTCCTGCAGCCTGCCAGTTTGCGTGCTCGGATAAGGGTCTGGTATGGATTTTTCGGGGACTCCACGCCATTTTTTTTTAAAATTTGGCGTGGAGTTCCCCTTAAAATCTATACCAGACCTAAAGGGTCTAGTATGGATATTTGGGGGAACCGCACGCATTTTTTTTTAATTTGCGGCTGTACAAGCCAAAAATAAACGAACAGTGTTTAATCAATCTGTGTTGTGTCATGTTTGTATACACTGTTACCTGTGGCTAATTGAGTGATGCTGGCAATAAGGTAATGTAATTCAACGATAAGGTTATTAGTCAGGACTAGTTGTTGGTTAAAGGAGTATCCTAACAATTTAATGGTGTCAGAATTTAAAATACTTGGAAAATAGATGTAGCGCCCTCCCCAAAAGGTTGGGACGCTATTTAAAAATATAGAGGGATGTCTGAGCCAGTAGTTGGGCTCAGACGGTTGAATTGCATTTAATTTTACCTCTGCTCTAGCTGTGGTTTGCCCAATAACATTTTCCCTTATTGCCTGTAGGTGGCGTTACCACCTCAGGCACCTGTTGGAACACGGGCAAACCATGGTGCATTGAGTGGCCCTTCTCGGCCGGGGTACAGTGGGAGTGGTCGACCCGCTGTGCCTGCTGGGAGGGGATACTTAAGGGGCAGACGCCATTTGATTAGGGTCGGTTCTCGCCCCGCAGCCCTCCGGGTGCGAGGTATGTGTGTGTGTGGTCCTGGGGCCACATTGGCCCGAGGCTGCATCGCTATCTAGTAGGCCCAGCTAGTCTGGCTGGGGCCTACAGTCGGATAGGGGATCCCAAGCTGTCCGTCCACATGGGGAGGAAGCTATCTTTGTGAAGGAGACCAGGAGAGGACCTGCCTTGGAGGAGACCGGCAAAGTGCTGCTGTCTCGGGTGAGGCCTGGCTACTTTGGCAAGGAGGGATCCGCTATATTACAAGCCCTGCAGTTCGCCGGATTGGCTTAAAGGCCCTTTAACTGTACGGCTGGAAGTTTGGGACTTTAAAATCCTGTGGCAGAGGATTCCTGGACTATCCATTTGCTCAACTTCTAAAGGTCTATGGCAGAGACTTTGTACACTTCAAAAGGTCTGTGGCAGAGACCTGCTTCATCTTGGGCAGTCTGTGGCAGAGACTGCTGCCATGTTGCTGATTCGTGTGTCATCCCGGCTGCTAGGCCATGTGAGAGGGGACTATCTGGGTGACCAATACCCACTCTAACATTGAGAGTGGTGAGTGACTTTGATCTGAGACTGTTATATTTTGTGGCGAGTGCCTGAACCTTCCCCTACTCTTCTATGCCTTCTACTTCTCAACGATTACTGCATAAGAAAAATAAAGGCTAACTGTTTGAGGTTTTATATCTGTGTGGACATTGCATTACTACAGACTTTCCTTCCCAGACAACGAAGCTGAAGTGGTAACGTGCAAAACCCAAAACTAACCTTCGGCCCTCTAGGGGGTATTGCTACACGTGGAGGCTCGTCCGGGATATTTGGCGTTGCCTCTGACAACCGGATTACTGTTCTTTTGCTATTTGGGAAGTCTGCCATTGAGAAAGTGTTGGACTGTGCTTTTACCGAGAGAAGAAGGGGTCAAGGGGCACAGATTGCTTTGTTAGCTGCGTGGTTTGTGGGCGGGGCCAAAAAAAAGAAAGCCTGCGAGTTACGTGCAAAAAAAAACTGGGAGGAGTTCCCGCCACCTGCGTGCTACACGTGGGTGTATTTGGCACCAAGGGCAGAGATCGTGGCCTGAGCAGGAAGAGCAGCATGTCGTCGGTTTTATGGGCTCCAGCTATAACGGGACACAGGATGCTCCATATGCCTACTACCATGGATGCTGCTCAGATTGGAGCCCCGCTTACTGATACGGGGATCCGACTCAAGCCCTGGGGCCGCTTTACGCTATACACCAGTCGGGATGT